>CAMRHE010000346.1:0-1200000 GCA_947044405.1 Leptodactylus fallax | reverse complement strand
TAATTTAAAACAATCCTTTACTGCAGATTTGGTCAAAGCGGGTTGTGTATTAATAATGTTAATAATGGATTTTCTGTGACTTTAACACTAAAAGGGCTTGTCCAGGATAATTTATTTTTTTTTATACTAGGCCAGGGAAGGTGAAAAAAAAAACAAAACAAAAACCCCATACTCACCTGTCACCAGTGTCTCCTAGTCCCTACAGCATGTGACCACTGAAGCCAATCAGCGGCCTCAGCAAAGGACACGCTGAGTCACTACCTATCAGGTGAGTATGGTTTTTAAAAAAAATGTTTTCACCTTCCCTGGCCTAATATAAAGAAATGGTCATCCTGGACAACCCCTTTAAGGCCTGTTTCTAATATAGGCCATCAATGTTTTATCAGTTAGCGTCCGTTCTCCTGTACCTCAGTCCATCGGCACAGTAGAGAGGTTGTGGTGCTTGCCTGAACAGGATGTGCTGCAGTTCCAGTCACTTTTCTACAAATCACCCATTGTGGCTATCTAAACAATGAAGGGGCTAATGCAAATGCCATAGTGCTGAACATCGGTGGTCACTAAGGATCAACTCCCATTGATGGCTTCATCCTCCGTGTTTTAGGACACTGCATGCTGGATGTAGACCTTTTTTTCAGTAAACACAAGGAATGTCAGAGGTCCCTGCGCATACCAATAATAAACTGGTTGGAGCAGGAAGCATATATTTATGGCTCCCAGCTAAGGGGTAAAGCTATTATCTCTATAATCACCACTGCTCAAAAATAGAAAAAACATTAGTGGACTAGAAATAGCAATATTCCTATTTCTTTATTTTAGCTATTAATCCAGTCCATTGTTGGACGCTGACAGACAGAAGTGGACATCATTGCATTAAATCTGCAAAATCAGGAGAGTTTATAGCAAAGTGACCCAAGCACTGAAGCTGGAACTAAGCAGGATATGGAAATGTCTGAACCGGAAATCTCCCTGCGGACATACAGGAAGACACCAAGCACCTTCATTCAAGAGATAGCTATTTATTGTAAATGGAAAGTGCCACAAAGGATGAAACTTTGAAGCAAATGGATAAGAATGTATTTACTGAAAGAACTTTGATCTGTGCAGTCAGATTGAAAGAAGAAGACAAGAAACTTGTCGAGGTGGCACACCCTGTCTATGCAGGAAAAGTGCAGAGCTTTGGCGAATCTCTCCCTGGCAGCCGCACACATCTTTTTAAAACCAAAAAAGACACCACCCACCCCCAAAAAAAAAAGTCAGGGTGGGTTCACACTACCGTTATTTAATGTCCGTTGTTCTCATCCATCACAGGATTGTCATTAAACAAAAGATGCAGATGGAACCCTCTCCATCTGGTGTCCATCTGCATTTAACCCCCAAGTAAAAAACATGATGGAAACTTCCGTCATGTTTTTACTTTTCTGAAGGACTTTTTCTCCCAGTACAAAAGTAAACAAACTCTATGGAAGCATCCATCATGCTTTTTATATTATAGTCAATGGGAATGGATGGGAGCTTCATCTGCATTCAACACTCTACTACCATTAATGTCCATTGCTCTCATCCTATGATGGATGAGAATAGCGAATTGTAATAACGGTAGTTTGAACATACCCTAACTGTATGGTCATGGGAAGAAAAAGTAGGCATCATACCAAGTCAAGTGATGTAACTGAAGATGATGTTTTAAGTCATCATAAACTGACAGCTTATGGGTGAAAAAGATCAGGCTAAAAAACCATTACATTACAGTAACAAGAGCAGCAGAAGACAACCCCATGTAAAGCATACGTCCAGTTAAATATTTTCATTAATGGATAGCATGGGTTAATATATGAAACTTTGTAATATATCTTATTAAAGAAATATGTTTTCTTCTCCACATTTCAGGCAGAGGTACTTTGTACATGTTAGTCTAGAAGGAAGGGAGGGTCTATAGAAAAAAAAACACTCAAATAATTGCTGCTGTTACACCATACTATTCAGTGCACTCTTAACACTATTCGTTTCTAGATAAGAGGCTACCAGTGCACAGAATGAGGCAATAAATCAATTAACTAGTCGTCAAGAGAATCCTACGCCACCCCTCCCTTCTCCATAGAGCTCTGTGTCTGAGGCTGAATACAGAGATAGATATAACGTAAACAAGAACAATATTACAAAGTTTCTTATACTCACAGGCACTATTCATTTATGAAAAAGTTGTTTATAACTGGAGGTGCACTTTAAAACTGTTATATGATGCCACAATAGGCCATGTATGTATTTTCTTTTGTAATATTACCCCAGTAATGTCACAATAGTGTTCTGGGTTTTCTTGTAAAGACTTTAGCGGGGTCATAGTCTTCATTTATAATCTGTGGTTTGTTGTGATGAACTCACAATTGTCTGTATCTATTTTTGTATTCTGATTTTATGATGTCACAACATGCTCTGTCATTTATAAACCATTTTCTAATGGTATGATGTCACAAGGGTTTGTCTTCGTTCCTAAGCTTTTCCTGTTTAGGTGATGCGACCATTGATACAGGATGCTTTCTACTGTGATGATGATATCGTCTTAGGGTGTTTTGTATTGTGGTAATGTCACAATAGATTCTGTTTTCATTACTAGATTGTGTTCTGTTGTGATGTCAATTCTCAAAGTCTGTGATGATGTTGCAGTAGCCTGGGTCTTCATTTATTAGCAGTTTTTAGTGTTGACGTCACAAAAGTGTAGCAGGTTGTGTTCACAATGTCTTAATAAATAAGCTGTGTTCTTTCTTGATGTCACAATAGACTGGAACTTCACAAAGTTGTGTTTTATTGTGATGATTTCACAGTGGTGTTTGTCTTTATTGATCCAATGTTTTCTGTTATGATGAAACAGCAGTGTTGTAGCCCTTATTTCTAGTATGTATCCTGTTGTGGTGATGTCACACCAGTGTTTATCTTTATTTTAAAGGGGTTACCTGACTTCTAAGATGAATTGCCTATGGATGAACGTTCTTTCTCCCTGTTGTACTTTGCATCAGCTTTTTACACAGGCCAATGCAAAACAGCACCGATCGATGCTTGGGACCCCAGCAGGTCACTGGTACCAAGGATGTGCAGGAGAGTTGCGCTGCTCAATCACCATATAAACTGTAGCGGCGAGTGTAAGCACTGCAGTGCTGCCCCATAGACTCTGCCACACTGCCTCGGTACTAGTGAACTGCGCGGTTCATGGGTGTCATATCCTCGCAGATCTAATATTGATTGCCTATCCTAAGGATGGGACATCAATCTTAAAAACCAGATAACCCTTTAAGTTTGTCTTTATTTCTACATTGACAATATAAGCAGAAAAACAGAAGAATAGATATATAAGCTCTTCAAGGATCATTAAACCAGTTAATAGAGGCAGAGATCCTCAACATACAAAAAACTAAATAAAACTTAACATTTAATAAATTTAATTAAAATGTTAATACAGGTCCTAAAAGACACAGCAAGAATAATAAACAAAAAAAGGAAGACTAAAAAAATGGAACAGTCTTACCAATTTCTATGGTGGGCTGATTCAGTAAACTTGTGGCCCAGACTGCCCCCATGCATCAGGGTGTCAGTATCCAACACTTGGGAGAGATGGAAGGTAGTCCTATCCTCTCCCTATTACCAAAGGGCGGTCCCAAAACTCGCCCTAAGTTAACCCTGTGTATGCCTTCTTCCAACGCGTTTCGCTGCCCAGTATTGGGTGCTCATTAGGGGATATGGAAGATGAATCAGATGATTCCAGAAAACAAAACCGCTCTAACCCCTTGTGCGGGGGGAGCTCTGTTCAGTCCCACAGTGGTGAGACTTACGGAGCTCCCCCACACAAGGGGTTAGAGCGGTTTTGTTTTCTGGAATCATCTGATTCATCTTCCATATCCCTGAATCAAATTGTTCCCATTGTGAATTGCTGCCTCTGTTGCCAAAATTAATGTCTATGTAAAGTGATAGCCATAGTCTGTTTTTTGCATCCATTATCCAGATATAAACAACGTGATCTGAATCGATCCATACACATGTGTGGCTAGAGCCTCTGCCACTATGTTTATACACTTCAGTCAACTGCAACCTAATAAACATAAGGCCTCATCCTCAACTGGACTAATACCATATCCTCACAGCAACTAACCAGATTCCCCACCAGTATACAGCAACTGGCGGTTCATCATGTTAGATTGAGGGAGTCCTGGTGTGGCTACAACATTAATTCATTCCACACATGTGGTATTACAGCCTGTTAGTGGCACTGATGCATGGCCACCCATTAATTGCTATATAGACCTCATAGCCACGACCCTGCCTCTTATTCTTAGGTCAGAAAGGGCATCATTTCTGAGTTGCTGCTTCTACATCACTGTTGCTTGAATCTTAATCCTGCATTCACCATCAAAGGCACTCCAACCACCATGAGGCTCAGGGAGGCTCACCATTAGGATGTGCCTTGGGGGATATTAAAACATTTATTCAACCTTCAAGCCCTCTCTATGCTGCATCAGCCCTGGGATCCTTGCTATTGTGACTACAGCTACTACTACTCCCAAACTCCTGGCATTTCTCCAACAAGGTTACTTTATAATAATTGTCATTTTTAGCTAGGTATCACATTTTTTTCCGATGCACTGTATTAATTCTCTGCTACTTTTTTGCTTCTTACTTTGTAAAAGTTAATACTTTAATAAACATAATTGTGTATGAGTGTATCAATGCAATTAAACTAATGTTATTATTAATGCTCATTTACATACACATAGAGATCATTGAAATAGTATACCAATACAGTGAATGACCAAACAATGAATGACAAAACCATTCTTTATTCATAATCTAAAAATGTTTGCTCTTGTTTGTGTGACTTTGTATATGGTTATCCTCCGACGTATTATTACAGTAGTGTATTAATACTACAACTGAAAATGCAAAGACATATAAAGAACAGTATAAAGTAGTATAATACAATACATACAGTAGACAATATGTAAATAACAAGTGAGCATTTAGTACAATAATTCACACACAGTAGATTCCCTGTAGCTGGTAACAATATAAAGAATGACTTACCTTATTAACAATCCAACCAAAAAATAGTGCTGTTTTATTTCTTCAGGGGCTAGTCCCATTTAAAATATTAAAAAAATAAATGATAGATATCTACAATGAAATCTGTGCACCAGCAGCTACCTTCTTCTAATACCGGCAGGTGTAAAACAGATATAATCTGATATGTATTATTGATAATACATAATATTTCTATTAGTGTTAGTATAAAGAAACTGATTTCATCCTAAATGTGCATCTATGCCACTAATATAAAGGTATTTCCCATGATCAATACAGGGGGTGACAAGTAACCATGGGATCATAGGGAAAATTTGGGAACTGTGCCCCACAAAAACACCATCAGAATGGAGTGTTTGAAGAAATAGAAATTATTATGGGCATTGATTTGTTCTGGGGCGTTTTCTTCCATTGCTTTTATCCTCTCATTGTCCTCTATTCTACTATCTAATTGTCACTTTTGTGGTTCAGATCCCAATCCTCGTAGCAGCTTCGATGCCTGCAATCCTAACAGATCCATCAGTGAGCCCAAGCGTCAGTTTACTATGCTCAGTCGTAACTGTTCTTTCAATTTCTTTGGGATCCATTGTGGCTATGTGTCTGGGCCCATTGAAATGCATGTGTTTCTATCCACATTGTGGATCTACAATTGCGGATAAAATGTGGGGTCGTGTGCATGAGGCCTAAAGACATCTCTGTTCAAGATGTTGGATTTTGGAAAGCTCCATTCACCATACAATTTACAACCTGTAATTCTAGAATGTTAATATTTTTATTTTATAGTTTTTTATTTTTGGTTACTACTATAGGATCAGAAAATGATGTGCCCCATACAGCCAAATTAGCAGAACCCCTGAAAAATCCAGTATATAAAGTGTACAAAGAACCACACAACCCTAGGGGTCCTACAGTAGATACTGTATCATAAAATCCCATCCACATTAACCTATAGGAATCCACAATAAAAAAAAAGTCCATGAGGTTCTGTGGTTAGAATAGGAGGATAAGGTATGCCTGGTATTTACACTTGGCCAAAAGCCAGGTTACATGGTGGGTGACTTGACGTTGTAGAGCAGGCAGTACTTTCTCTCCATTTATTTCACTAGCATGCATGTACAGTGGGGAAAAAAAAGTATTTAGTCAGCCACCAATTGTGCAAGTTCTCCCACTTAAAAAGATGAGAGAGGCCTGTAATTGTCATCATAGGTAGACCTCAACTATGAGAGACAAAATGAGAAAACAAATCCAGAAAATCACATTGTCTGATTTTTTAAGAATTTATTTGCAAATTATGGTGGAAAATAAGTATTTGGTCAATAACAAAAGTACATCTCAATACTTTGTTATATATCCTTTGTTGGCAATGACAGAGGTCAAACGTTTTCTGTAAGTCTTCACAAGGTTGGCACACACTGTTGCTGCTATGTTGGCCCATTCCTCCATGCAGATCTCCTCTAGAGCGGTGATGTTTTGGGGCTGTCGCTGGGCAACACAGACTTTCAACTCCCTCCAAAGGTTTTCTATGGGGTTGAGATCTGGAGACTGGCTAGGCCACTCCAGGACCTTGAAATGCTTCTTACGAAGCCACTCCATCTTTGCCTTGGCGGTGTGCTTGGGATCACTGTCATGCTGAAAGACCCAGCCACGTTTCATCTTCAGTTCCCTTCCTGATGGAAGGAGGTTTGCATTCAAAATCTCACGATACATGGCCCCATTCATTCTTTCATGTACATGGATCAGTCGTCCTGGTCCCTTTGCAGAGAAACAGCCCCAAAGCATGATGTTGCCACCCCCATGCTTCACAGTAGGTATGGTGTTCTTTGGATGCAACTCAGCATTCACTCTCCTCCAAACACGACGAGTTGTGTTTCTACCAAACAGTTCTACTTTGGTTGCATCAGACCATATGACATTCTCCCAATACTCTTCTGGAACATCCAGATGCTCTCTAGAAAACTTCAGACGGGCCCAGATATGTACTGGCTTAAGCAGGGGGACACGTCTGGCACTGCAGGATCTGCAGGACTGTTTGAGGTTGTGGACAGATGTCTTTCATACTGATAACAATGTCAAACAGGAGCCATTACTACAGGTAATGAGTGGAGGATAGAGGAGCCTCTTAAAGAAGAAGTTACAGGTCTGTGAGAGCCAGAAATCTTGCTTGTTTGTAGGTGACCAAATACTTATTTTCCACCATAATTTGAAAATAAATTCTTAAAAAATCAGACAATGTGATTTTCTAGATTTGTTTTCTCAGTTTGTCTCTCATAGTTGAGGTCTACCTATGATGTCAATTACAGGCCTCTCACATCTTTTTAAGTGGGAGAACTTGCACAATTGGTGGCTGACTAAATACTTTTTCCCCACTGTACTTCTAGGGATGCACCTTGAGCTATGGGATTTGGAACCCATACAGTTATTAAGTATTTTGAGAAGCTTAAGCCCTGTGTTTAGAAACACAGCATTCATTTGCATTGGTTTCACATAAGTGTAACTGCCCAGGCCCTGTTAATATTATGATGGGATTATGTGACTGTAGATGGCAGCAAGAATCCCTTTTTGCGGTCTTTTTAGCATTGTGTCCAGATTTGCTATCCAGATGTCAGCCCTTATATTTCATAACATCTTTTATGATGATCCCTACTCATTAAGCCAGCGGGGTTTAAAAATATTCAATATCCCCACTGACCACTCACTCTCAGCTCACTGGTAAAATCTGTCCTTAGATGGATTATTAGTTTACTGACAGATCTGATAACTGCTAAGTGTATAATCTATAGTGAGTCTACAGAAGTTTAAAGAGAGGGATATTGGTGGAGAAGGAGACTGGAGTAGCTGCAGAGACACAAAGAAACTCTTATTCCTTCTAGTAAGTGTTCTATCTTACCCCAGTGCTGGATTCAAAGGGATACTGCTCAGTTATGCTGTATAATATTCTGAGTGCTGCTGCTTCTATGTATATGTCAAAATGAATCAGAAGAACAGGAAGTCCTCTATTCTATGTGTGCAGTGTACAGGAGTCATCATAGCAACTAGTTTCCATTTCATAATAGATTACCTAACATTGAAATTAAATATCTTCCTGTTTCAGATAAAGGAGAACTCTTCGTTCCATCTCCAAGTTATTTTGAGATTGTCTACATGCACCCAGATAAACCAGCCATCATTCCATGTCGTGTGACCACTGCATCTGCTAAAGTTACCCTACACAGAGAGTTTCCAGCTGAAGAAATCAAAAGTGACGGCAAAGACATAACCTACGATGTAAAGAAAGGTTTTATTTACCAGCATCCCAGTTCCAACCAAAGTGGAGTGGTATATTGTCGAGCAGAGGCCAGAGGAGCCCCGCAAATATCCATTAAGTACCAGCTACTCTATGTGGAAGGTATCAGCTGACCCACTGATCAATATTTTCAACCACATTTTTACATATGCTGCTATATGTGAGATTTTCAATGCTGTTTGTGCTGGATGTTTATATGTTGTGATAAGGGCTTTATACATTTATTGAAGAGCTTTGTGTCTGATCTACATAGTGGTAGGAAATTATATCAAACTTCTACAAACCAAATGTTGGTCATGCACATTTATTTGTGGTTTAGCTGTGTTGTATCTGAGCTGGGCATAAAAGATCTTTATGCGTCTGGCATAGGCGAAAATAAGGCTTCAATTAGGCTTAAATGAAGACATCCCCAATTCATCTGCCCTATTAGGGAATATGAATGTCATGGGGGGTACCCCACTGGAGATAATGTCCTACATTTAAAAAGCACCAGTTTCTGAGCATTAAAATGTTGTAAATAATCGAAAATTTGTGATTTTTCTTGTTTTTCTGCAAAACTGGAAAGCATTAGTGAGTGTGGTGTACAAAATATATTAAGAAAGGGTTCAAATGACGCAATGTTTGAGCAGGTCTATGACTGGCATAGAGGACATAGATTTAATTTCCTGATAGTTGTCTGACAAGTGATAATGGGCCCATCTTTATAATAGATTTACACAAATCTTTTCAGCAACTTTCATTACTTTAAATAACTCCAGTCTTCATAAATGTTGCCCATAGTGTTAAAGGGGTTGTCCGGCATAAACTAAAACTTTAACACTAAGCTAAACCCCTTCCCCCTGCCTAACTTCTAATTTACTCTCTTTAAAAAAAATGTATATTTACCCATATGCCTGGTCACCCCAGAGACATTTTCTGATTTCCGTTCCATTTCGCTGTTTCCGGAGATGGGAAGTCACCAGTACTTCTCTCTCCCTCCCCATCATACTCACCAATGCTCATGTACTCTTCTTCTGCTGGGCGTCACTTCCTTCACAAGGAAGTGGCGCCTGCGCAATAGAACGCTGGCAGAAGCGAAGAGAAGCAGGGTTCTATTGCACAGGTGCCAGCTCCCCAGGTGCGGACAGAAGAGGGGACAGTGGCACCGACGAAAGTAATCTCCAGGACGAGAAGACAGGTAAGTATTGATGGGGTGGGGAGGGAGTTGGGGGACTGAGTTAGTTAGCTAGGTAGGTAGGGCTAGTAGTCTGCGGGCTAGCTAGGGAAATTGGGGGTTGTGACAGAGGAAGTGAGAGGGGGGATCTGAGTGAACTGCAATGCATAATGATAGTTGTAGGCTAAGACAGCAGGAAGCTACCCATGTAAACAAATGCAGAGGATACCAGGAGCTCCCATAGAAAGTCAGAAATCACTCAAAACACTGCTAAAGGTACGGTATTTGGGTCCACTTATTACCCATTGATAGAACTAACATACCTTTTTTAAAAATAATTTTTTTGGCCAAAAAACCCCTTTAAGGAATTTATGGGCAGTGTCTAAGGGGGAGTGAAAGTTTCTCTATGTTGATATGCATATATCAATATGGCTATGAGCTGTCTTGATATGTCCTCTTAAAGTATAAGACTTCTGTAGATATTTTACATTTTGCCAAGTCTCTGACCTAATCAGAAAACAGATAGGGAGATTAAGATATCAACAAATGGGTCAGACACATAACTTCTTGGTTAATTATGACAATTTAATAATATTTTTAAGCCCTGTAAAAAGTACATAATGTGTCTTCATATGTTTCCTTTAGTTCCCAGTGGCCCTCCCTCTGCAACTATTACAGCCTCAGCCAACAAGGTCCGAAGTGGAAACGACTTCAGTATCTTCTGCACTGTCTTGGGGGAACCAAACGTAGAAGTAGAATTTACGTGGATATACCCAGGACAACAAGTAAGATAACTATACATGTGAATTTGTTAAGCTCAAGTTAGTTTTTTGAGTCTTTCACTACAGCTGCTGTTGTAGTCAGGAGTTGAGCTTGACCCTGGCAAATGAGGGTTTTAATTGGGAGACCTCTAATGTCTTAATTATTTGCTACATATGTAATAAGGTTGCTGAGACAGTTTTAAAACACTTACATGGCAATTTAGGTGAACAGCAATTTCTTCTAACTATGCCATTCCAAGTGCATTATGTTGATTCCGCAGGTGGTAGTAAACAGCTATCAGACACTTCCAGCAACAGTTCATCTCCCATAGAGCACCTTTAAAGGAATCTTAATCAGGAACCAGTACCCTTCCCTGTACTGACCAGGAACAATAACTCTGACACAACCGTCTACGGAAAGGTGTCTCTAAATTGCCTAATGTCTGTTTCTGTAGAGATTCTGTAATGGGTCAGAGAGTGACTTACATGGATGTTAGGATGGGTTCACACTTGCACCGGCACTCCATGCGCCGCGAATCTGACCTAAATGTTGTAAAAGTCCTGCATGTCTGACTTTGTTTCTGACGAAATAAAACGGCTTTGCGGCGCAGAGGGTGTAAGCGCACACCCACGCATTGCTTTAAAAACCCATAGAAGTGAATGGTTTTTTAAGCAAAGCGTCGCAAACCTTTCCCTATCCAGTTTTCCGACATTTAGGTCAGATTCGCGGTGGACGGAGTGCCAGAGAAAGTGTGAACCCACCCTTACCTACATGTAGCAAAAATTTGCTCCAAGGTAGAGGTATTACAGTGACAGTAGGTACAGATAAAAATATAAAGGTAAAAATGTAGTAGAAAGAATATTGCAACTTAAAGGGGTATTCCCACGAACATAACCATTTTTAAATTTGTAGATAACTAAAAGTTAAACATTTTTGCAAATATAAGTAATTAAACAATTTGCAGAGTTTTAAAGATTTTCTCTAACTGTCTTAGTGGTCACAGTCTGTTGTCTTGATCGGTTGCCAGTGGATACGACCATGAATGCAGGACCTTTCTAAGGTCAGAAAATCAGCCATGATTTCCTTATTGTGGCCATGATATCTTCTGATACATGTAGTGTCCCTGCCTGATAACCCAGCTACAGTAAGAAAATCATGGCTGGGTTCCTGACAAGTCCCAGATCATAGAAAGTTTCTGCATTCATGGTCGTATGTATTGGCAACCGATCAACACAACAGACTGTCACCACTAAGATGGTTAGAGAAAATCTTTAAAACTATGCGGAACTTTTAACTAATTATATTTGCAAAAATGTTTAACTTTTAATTATGTACAAATATAGATATGATTATGCACATGGGAATACCCCTTTAAGATCTTTCAGTTCTCTGTATGGACTAATTTCCGCTTAGGTCAGTGTTGGTTGTACAGCCTGACCACAGCAGGGAGCAAAGACTTCCGATAGCGCTCCTTCTCACACATAGGGTGAAACAGTCCGTCACTGACAGTACTGTCCAGTGCTATCATGGCCTCATGCATGGGATGGGAGTTATTCTCCAGCATGGAGCTCACCACGGACAGTATCCTTCTGGCCGCTCTATTTTCTATAAAAAGCTTGTCCAGTGCAAAAAAAACCCTTTTCTTACCTAACCACAATTGCTCTTAGCGCATGTGCCGTTCTGCAATGAATCCAGGGCAATACATTACAGTTTCAGTGCAAAACTGTGCATGCACCAGGAGCACCAAAGTCATATGAGCTTCATCAAATTTATCTCTAGGTAAGTATAAAGACTTAAAAAAAAACTTGTGGCACACAGACTTTATATAGAGACATTTGTGACTCTAAACTATGGGTCTATAAGAAGAACTGTTAAGGTTTAGTGTCCCAGATTTATGTGACTAGTTCCCTATAAAATTTCATGACACCGCAGATAATGTATTCATGTTTCATAATAAAATACTCCCATTTGCTATAAGAACATTGCTGATATTAACAGTATATTAAGAAATGGCTATTTTTACAGTTCCTTTCTTTCAGTCCCCTGCTATAGTAATGTGGGTCAAAAAAGGTTAATTGTTTCTAGCTTGGCCCTCCCTGTTTTTACTGGCACAAAACAGCGGTATTCTATCTTCCATTGTAGGCAGTCACATACAATAGACATATATCAGGTACATTTGCTCTTCTATATAAATGTCCCATAATAACCATTTGTAAAGCATTAGACCAGACATGCAATGTTGTACAATGGCAGACAGACAAGAGTTGAGAACACAATACATCTATTTCATAATTGCACACACCCAAAGGATTCCTGTCATCCGTGGCAATACTTTCCACATATTGTCTCCTGACCCATTGTGATACATCTTCCTGTCAAACACAGAGACAGTTACTGTATGTTCCTGCTGCACATGAGAATGTGGGGTGGGAATGTGTCAGATCCGACTCACAATGTTGGTATTGGCAGCATGAGGACTTTATCATGACTCCTAGTTCAGACTATGGAGCACAATCTGACACTGAGCAGTCAGTACAAGAGCTCTACATGACATCACTGTTCCGCTGCTCACTTCACAAACAAGATGAGAAATTACAGATACTTCTATTAAAGGTCCAGAAATAACATCCCTTTTTCTCTTCATTTAGGCTACATTCACACTACCATTTTTTTCGTTGTTCTGATGTGCTGACACTTCAGAATAACGGACACTAAAATTGGCAGAATAACAGATACAAATGGAACGTTGTCTATTTGTATCCTTCATCATTAAGTACAATATTAAAACAACAGGCCACTTCTGTTGGCTTCCCTTTTGTTTTTAGTTTCAATAATTTTTATTCAAAATTTTCAGAGAATAAAAGAGAGAACAGCATTGATATACAGTCATGGCCAAAAGTTTTGAGAATGATACAAATATTAATTTTTACAAAGTCTACTGCTTCAGTTTTTCTAATGGCAATTTGCATATACTCCAGAATGTTATAAAGAGTGATCAGCTTAACAGCAATTACTTGCAAAGTCAATATTTGCCTAGAAAATGAACTTTATCCCCCAAAACACATTTCAACATCATTGCAGCCCTGCCTTAAAAGGACCACTTAACATCGTTTCAGTGATTGCTCCATTAACACAGGTGTGGGTGTTGATGAGGACAGGGCTGGAGATCAATCTGTCATGATTAAGTAAGAATGACACCACTGGACACTTTAAAAGGAGGCTGGTGCTTGCCATCATTGTTTCTCTTCTGTTAACCATGGTTATCTCTAAAGAAACACGTGCAGTCATCATTGCACTGCACAAAAATGGCCTAACTGGGAAGAGTATTGCAGCTAGAAAGATTGCACCTCAGTCAACAATCTATCGCATCATCAAGAACTTCAAGGAGAGAGGTTCCATTGGTGCCAAAAAGGCTCCAGGGCGCCCAAGAAAGACCAGCAAGCGGCAGGACCGTCTCTTAAAAGTGTTTCAGCTGCGGGATCGGGCTACCAGCAGTGCAGAGCTTGCTGAGGAATGGCAGCAGGCAGGTGTGAGTGCATCTGCACGCACTGTGAGGCGGAGACTCTTGGAGCAAGGCCTGGTCTCAAGGAGGGCAGCAAAGAAGCCACTTCTCTCCAGAAAAAACATCAGGGACAGACTGATATTCTGCAAAAGGTACAGGGAGTGGACTGCTGAGGACTGGGGTAAAGTCATTTTCTCTGAATCCCCTTTTCGATTGTTTGGAACATCTGGAAAACAGCTTATTCGGAGAAGAAGAGGTGAGCGCTACCACCAGTCTTGTCTCATGCCAACTGTAAAACATCCTGAAACCATTCATGTGTGGGGTTGCTTCTCAGCCAAGGGAATCGGCTCTCTCACAGTCTTGCCTAAAAACACAGCCATGAATAAAGAATGGTACCAGAATGTCCTCCAAGAGCAACTTCTCCCAACCGTCCAAGAGCAGTTTGGCGCTCAACAATGCCTTTTCCAGCATGATGGAGCACCTTGCCATAAAGCAAAGGTGATAACTAAATGGCTCAGGGAACAAAACATAGAGATTTTGGGTCCATGGCCTGGAAACTCCCCAGATCTTAATCCCATTGAGAACTTGTGGTCAATCATCAAGAGACGGGTGGACAAACAAAAACCAACAAATTCAGACAAAATTAAAGCATTGATTCTGCAAGAATGGACTGCTATCAGTCAGGATTTGGTCCAGAAGTTGATTGAGAGCATGCCAGGGAGAATTGCAGAGGTCCTGAAGAAGAAGGGTCAACACTGCAAATATTGACTTGCTGCATTAACTCATTCTAACTGTCAGTATATAAGCTTCTGTTACTCATAATATGAATGCAATTATATTTCTGTATGTGATAAAAACATCTGACAAACACACATAAAAACCAGAGGGCAGCAGATCATGTGAAAATATAATATTTGTGTCATTCTCAAAACTTTTGGCCATGACTGTACAGTGCAGTATACATTTGACATATAATAGAGTATATTTCTTATCAATTCACATTCTGTAAACCGTATATCACTGAAACAAATAAGAAAGATTACTTATAGAGTAAACAGTAACACTAACATTTTGGCACATTCATAGGGCTATCAGGAATTATTCAGGGGAAATCTCACTGTATGGGACCTTTATTTATTCACGGGTTGTATGTTCATGCACATGGTATTCGACACACCCGTGCCGCGCCTTGCACTCCTTCCCTACTCCGTTTTTTGACGGGGTTAGCAAGTTTGATATCCATCCCCATACCCACTGCTCCCCTGCGATTGCCCTTCTTGTGACAGTTTAGGTTCTCTACATGGCGAATCGAGAGTGGGTCCACGCATCCCACATTTTTTCAAAGCCATGAAAAGAGTTATTTCCTATTGCGATCACCCTTTCATAGGAGTATGTGTTGTTCATGGCTGAGACCAGAGCCGACAGTGTCGGAGGAGCCACCGTCCGCCATCTTTGCACCAACATTAATTTGGCTATAGTCAAGATTTTACAGATGAGCTGTTTATATCTGTTCAGCTCACCGGGAATGCGAAACAACAGGATAGCCATAGGTATGGCATAGGGGAGCTGAAGGCCAAACAGCTCCAAGAGCAACTCAAAGACTTGATTCCAGTAGCTGCGAATCTTGGGGCAGTTTCCCAGAATGTGAAGAAGTGTCCCTCTACTTCCACATCCTCTCCAACAATTCCCAGACACGGAAGGATATGCTAATTGTAATGTAGACGGGGTCCTATACCATCTTAAGATGATTTTCATGGCCGTCTCTATGTGGGTGCTGCATTTCAAAGAAAAATGGATCAATCTAATTGTTTGTTGCCATTCGTCTGGGGTAATGGCTATCCCCAAGTCTCTCTCCCAACAGCGAAACGGGGTAGATCTAGTGAAGGTCGATATTTCATCCATTTTTTCATATAAAAATCGCAGTCCCCTCAGGTTGATCGACAGCCAGGTAAAAAGTGAGTTATTATGGTGTATTGACGTCGTAGAGTGTTTGGACACAAAGTGCCAGATTCGAAAGTATTTAAGGAAATCGCCAATATGAATCCCGTACTGTCGTCTTAGTTCCTCAAACGGTACAAGCTGGTTAGAGTCAGAATATAATTGAGAAATCTGCGTGATCCCCCTCGATTCCCAATCCGAGACCTCTAAGTCACCAATCACCCAGGCCATCAATGATAAGGGCATTTCTGTAATATGAAAATACTTCGTAGGGTTTGCTTTCCCATGAAGCAGCTTCCATGCCGATAACGAGGCACACATGACCAGAGAGAAGGATCCAGGGGCCGAGATGTTCCAAAAGGGCAACCATAGCGCATCTTCTAATTTTAGGGGGGATATAAATGCCTGCTCTATGTGCAGCCATGGAACCGAAGTATCCATTGATTTCCATCTTGCGCATTGAGTGACCAGCGATGCTATATAATAGTTCCTTACTACTGGTACCCCTAGTCCTCCTGCCTCCCGCTGGTTGAATAGAAAGCTTTTATTAATTCTAGGTCTGTTTCCATTCCATATAAATTTCGAGATCACCCTTTGTGTTGTTTCAAAGAAGGAAACAGGAATGAATATTGGGAGCGTGCGGAACAGGTATAAGAGTCTAGGCAATAGCAACATCTTAAAAGCAGCTACCCGTCCTATCCAGGAGACATCTATTTTAGACATTCTCTCAGTTTCTTCTTGCAGTATTTTTAACATTGGGGTATAGTTACTTTTATAGAGGGACCCTGGGGACGCTGTCATCTGTATCCCCAAATATTGAACGCTGTCCTCCCTCCAGTCAAAATTATAATTAGATTGCAAGTGTCGGATCATGTGTTGGGGAACATTCAGAGGCAGTGCCTGTGATTTGGCCATGTTTAATTTATAATACGATAATCGCCCGAAGTCGTTAATAATATCCATTAGGCGAGGAATAGATGTTTGCGGTTTAGACAGAGTGAGAATAATATCATCAGCGTAGAGTGATATAAGGTGAGTTTTGTCTCTTATGTCAATACCTCCCACTCCCGGATCTAATCTAAGTACTTGAGCTAATGGTTCTATAGAAAGAACAAATATCAGGGGCGACAGGGGGCATCCCTGTCTGGTCCTGTTCGTTATCAGGAAAGAGTCTGATACTACTCCGTTGGTGAACACTCTCGCAGAAGGTGCAGAATATAACGCCCCAATCGCTCTTATAATAGCTCCAGAGAACCCCATATTTCTAAGCACCAAGAAGGCATACGACCAGCAAATGCGATCGAACGCCTTCTCTGCGTCCAATGCGAGGATCACCGTTCCCTCCTTCTTAGAGTCAATGTGATGTATGAGGTTTAAGATGCGTCTAGTGTTATCGTATGACTGTCTCCCCTTAACAAACCCCACCTGATCATAATTTATTAAACTTGGAAGACAGGCTGCCAATCTATTCGCTATTAATTTGGCATAAATCTTTAAATCTGAGTTCAATAGCGATATGGGTCGGAAATTTTGGGGGTTGGTGGCGGGTTTGCCAGGCTTCGGCAGCGTAACTACCAGGGCTTCCTGATTCTCTTTTGGAATAGTGCCAGAATCAACCACAGCCGTCAAAAATGCCAGCAGCGGGTTCATCAGGACTGGGAAGAAACATTTATAATAGTCATTAGTAAGGCCGTCAGGGCCTGGAGACTTGCGAGATGGCAGTGACTTAACAATGGCCGACAACTCCGCCGAGGTGATAGGTGCATTCAAGGAGTCCAGCTGTGACTCAGTGAGTGTTGGTAGCTGAGCAACTCTAAGGAATTGCTCAATGTCATAGTTTGTTGGGGGGACCACAGAGGAGTCGTCTGCCAAGTTATATAGGCTTTCGTAGAAAGTTCTAAAGGCATTAGCGATGCCCCTCGGGTCATAAATTTTGTATGTACTGTCCTGACTGTGAATAAATGGGATTCTAGATTTTGCATGTTTTTGTTTCAGCTTAGATGCCAGGAGTTTGCCTGCCTTGTTAGATTGAGAATAGTACATAGCTCTAACCCTCTTCAGATTTTTCTCATATTTATGCAGTAAGCAAGTGGTCAACTGATGACGTAATGCCATTAATTTCGCTGCATTTGAGGAAGAGGGAGATTGTTTGTTGCTAGTGTCAATAGTTCTTATCTGATAAAGCAATTGATCTATTTCTGCCATTCTATTTTTCTTTTCGATATGTCCCAGTCGGATAAACGTTCCTCTAATAAAAGCTTTATGAGAGTTCCACAGTATATCAGGGCCAGAGGCAGAGGGGGCATTAATTTGAAAGAATTCCTTCAAATCATTCTCTAACGTTGCTTTTAATTTTGGCTGTGACATTAAAAATTCATTACCGCTCCATACATACACTCTTGCGCATTCGTATTTTTCTGCTATAGACATGGTTATCGCTGCATGGTCCGACCATGTTATTTGTGAAATCTCAGATTTCTTAACAAGGGGAATGCTAGACTGCTCTATTAGGAATAAGTCTATTCGTGAGTAGCTATTATGCACAGTAGAATAATACGTATAATCTTTTTCGGTATTATGGAGAATACGCCAGACATCAAATAATTCGTGGCTCCATATAGCTTGCGAGAAAGAGGGGTGACGTGTCACCCTGCCAGAAGTGGTATCTACTAGCGGGTCTGGAGCCATATTAAAGTCTCCCATTAATATCAAACATCCCTGTTTCCTCTTTTCTACCGCCCTTACAAGTCTCCCCAGGAATGCCACTTGTTTCTTATTTGGGGCATAAACTGATACCAATGTGTAGGTGACATTGTTAAGAATGCATACTAGTATTATAAATCACCCCCCCCGGGTCGGCATATTGCGACAATAATTGGAACGCTACTGAGTCTCTAATCCCAATAAATGTACCTCTACACTTTGAAGAATAGTGAGCATGGAACACATGTGGATACGCTGGGTGTTGAATGCAATTAGCATCTGCCTTTAAAAGGTGTGTCTCTTGTATTGCAAGAATGTCACAGCTTTGAGCTCGGGCCTCACGCCATAAATTGGCTCTTTTCTGAGGGGAGTTCAAACCCCTGACATTCATGGATACAATTTTAAGTACCATAACATACGTTTATAAATGCTATAAAAGTCTTACCACAACCAATTCTACCAGGGGGAGTCAAAGTTCATATGAAGTGAAGTTGTCTCCACCCTTTATTCACTTCGCCCTATGTGCCGAAACCAAAAAAGAAACAAACCATGCAAGTTACATAACCTATGGATAAACCATCTGAGCAAAATCGAGAAAAAAACAGAAAGGAACGTGGTACAGCGGACCAGCAGCTGTCGTAATCCTGGGGGGATAAGTTCACCAACAGTGGACATACGGAATCTAAGAAAAGGTGAGTCTCTAGCTGTGTAGCTCTTTAGGTGGACGTTTTCGGGTCTTCGCTTGGCGCCAACCATCAGACACTGGACCAGGTGTTTGTTTAGGAGGTGGATCGACAATCGAAATGTTCCATGTGGCTAGCAAGCTTTTTCCTTCCTCTAGAGTTTTGATGATGTGTACTATATTGTCCCTAGAGATGATCACGTGGACCAGGAATCCCCATTTGTACAAGATATGGTGTTGGCGTAGAGCTGTGGTAATAGGGATGAATTGTCACCTTAATTGTAGCGTCGTGGCTGATAGGTCCGAGTAGATGGCTATTTTATGGTATGGTTCAGGTAAGCGACCCGCCTTCCTGGAAGTCGACAGAACCAGATCTTTAGAGCGATAGAAATGAATCTTTGCTAGAACATCTCTAGGTATTACTTCGTCTAAATAGGATGGTCTGGGAACTCTATGAGCTCTATCAATAGTTAAGTCCATCTCCGTGAGGTTCGGTAATAACGCTCCTATCAGATCCTGAAGGAATGCAGTTAAATTACTCGTAGATACTGACTCCGGAATCCCTCTAAACTTTAGATTATTTCTTCTAGAACGGTCTTCTAAATCGGCTATTTTGGCTTTCAGAAAAGACACATCTCTCTCCACCTCATAGTGAGCATCTACAGTCATGGCCAAAAGTTTTGAGAATGACACAAATATTATATTTTCACATGATCTGCTGCCCTCTGGTTTTTATGTGTGTTTGTCAGATGTTTTTATCACATACAGAAATATAATTGCATTCATATTATGAGTAACAGAAGCTTATATACTGACAGTTAGAATGAGTTAATGCAGCAAGTCAATATTTGCAGTGTTGACCCTTCTTCTTCAGGACCTCTGCAATTCTCCCTGGCATGCTCTCAATCAACTTCTGGACCAAATCCTGACTGATAGCAGTCCATTCTTGCAGAATCAATGCTTTAATTTTGTCTGAATTTGTTGGTTTTTGTTTGTCCACCCGTCTCTTGATGATTGACCACAAGTTCTCAATGGGATTAAGATCTGGGGAGTTTCCAGGCCATGGACCCAAAATCTCTATGTTTTGTTCCCTGAGCCATTTAGTTATCACCTTTGCTTTATGGCAAGGTGCTCCATCATGCTGGAAAAGGCATTGTTGAGCGCCAAACTGCTCTTGGACGGTTGGGAGAAGTTGCTCTTGGAGGACATTCTGGTACCATTCTTTATTCATGGTTGTGTTTTTAGGCAAGACTGTGAGAGAGCCGATTCCCTTGGCTGAGAAGCAACCCCACACATGAATGGTTTCAGGATGCTTTACAGTTGGCATGAGACAAGACTGGTGGTAGCGCTCACTTCTCCTTCTCCGAATAAGCTGTTTTCCAGATGTTCCAAACAATCGAAAAGGGGATTCATCAGAGAAAATGACTTTACCCCAGTCCTCAGCAGTCTACTCCCTGTACCTTTTGCAGAATATCAGTCTGTCCCTGATGTTTTTTCTGGAGAGAAGTGGCTTCTTTGCTGCCCTCCTTGAGACCAGGCCTTGCTCCAAGAGTCTCCGCCTCACAGTGCGTGCAGATGCACTCACACCTGCCTGCTGCCATTCCTCAGCAAGCTCTGCACTGCTGGTAGCCCGATCCCGCAGCTGAAACACTTTTAAGAGACAGTCCTGCCGCTTGCTGGTCTTTCTTGGGCGCCCTGGAGCCTTTTTGGCACCAATGGAACCTCTCTCCTTGAAGTTCTTGATGATGCGATAGATTGTTGACTGAGGTGCAATCTTTCTAGCTGCAATACTCTTCCCAGTTAGGCCATTTTTGTGCAGTGCAATGATGACTGCACGTGTTTCTTTAGAGATAACCATGGTTAACAGAAGAGAAACAATGATGGCAAGCACCAGCCTCCTTTTAAAGTGTCCAGTGGTGTCATTCTTACTTAATCATGACAGATTGATCTCCAGCCCTGTCCTCATCAACACCCACACCTGTGTTAATGGAGCAATCACTGAAACGATGTTAGGTGGTCCTTTTAAGGCAGGGCTGCAATGATGTTGAAATGTGTTTTGGGGGATAAAGTTCATTTTCTAGGCAAATATTGACTTTGCAAGTAATTGCTGTTAAGCTGATCACTCTTTATAACATTCTGGAGTATATGCAAATTGCCATTAGAAAAACTGAAGCAGTAGACTTTGTAAAAATTAATATTTGTATCATTCTCAAAACTTTTGGCCATGACTGTATAAGCGCATTGTGTGATGTCGCAAATTCCGCCATTTTGGATTCGACATGAACCGTACAGCTTTTCAGCTCTTTAATATCTCTATCTAGCGGTTTAACCATGAGAGACATGTCTGTTGTTAGTGATTTACAGAAGGCCATAAGCATATTTTTCATGGAGGCCTCAGTAAGTAAATTCTCTGTTGCAGGGATATCTGCAAAAAAAATCAATAGATAGAGAAGTAGGCTGTATCTTGCTGCTCACCTCCTCCTCCTGAGAGTCGATTTCCTGGAGCCTGGGTCTCTGCTTGACCGGACTAGCTTTAGGTGAGTAATTTGTCTCCAGGCTGGATTCAGCTATAGGCCCTGCAGCGTCTTTTTGCGGAGGCCCATGGTTTATGTAGGCCCTGGCCCGCCGGGGAGAAGGCCCAGGCATCTCCTTGTCCACACCGTCCAGCAGCTGTGGTAGAGAAGGGGCCGACAGCGCTCTCCTTTGAGCGGAGAGCGCTAGCGTCTCCTCCGGAGGATCTTTAGAGGGAGTCGAGGCTCTAGAAGCCGCGTCCACGCGCGGGCCTTCGCCATTTTGTTCTTCTCCTCCCCCGTGGGGGAGGTAGAAGTCAGAAATCTTCAGCGGTTTCACCGCCGATTTCCGTTTTCGTGGCATCCCTGAAGGTAGGATACTTCTATGTGTCTAAATTGGATGCGGTTAGCCCCCGAGTATGTCGCTAAACCTGTCGCTTGTAGAGACTCAGGCCGAGAGCTCTGCAGCTAAGCGGCCATTCCGTTCCACGCCTAGGCTCCGCCCCTTCCCTTTTGTTTTTGATGGATTCAAAAACACAACATGCAGTTTTCCCTTTACAGACTCTGTCTCTGATGCTCAGTTGTTTTGCTGGTGGATGGAGATTAATAGCTATGATGTCTGCCGAAGACACCATGCACACGACTGTGTGATTTGCAAGTGTGCTAGCTGTTTTTTTTTTTTTTTATATTGTAATGGCCCCATACACATGCCCTTGTATTATATACGGGCCCATGAGCCCAGGGCAAATCTCAGGACAGTTCCTATACCTGTCCATTTTGTGTTCACTGAAGAAAGCAAATAGATCCATGGAGGCATGGGCAGAAAACGTTCAACCACTGACCCACAACATGCACACCTTCATGTGCATATAGATTTAGACTAAACACAGTAAGTAGAGGAGAATCTGCACATATATGTCTCTCACACTTACATAGATTCAAATAGGACATAATAGAAAAATACTAGAAGTGAATAAAGCGCTTTGAGTGAAATGTAAAACATACTGTTATCTCTGTGCATTTTTCTTGTCCCACTCTGCCAATTCCTACTTACTCCTTCCCCTCCTCTTTGCATAGACTTCTATTTAATCTGATACCTCAGTGACCATTAGTTCATTTTGGTAGCAAGCAGAAATTTAGCTGATATTTCAGAGTGAATGTCAGGAGATCGATTTCATAGGGGTATCGATTTCATGTGGACGACACATCCGAGTGTCATCCATCCCCCCCTTGACTTCAATAGGGAGGCTGTGTTCTGATGCCACAGAGCAGGATATGACGTGCTCTATAATCATCAAACCGAAAAATCAGATGCCCCATCAGGAGAGACTCAGCCTGCACACTTGTCATATGCATGAGGCCTTAGGATAGGTCATCAGAAGTGGGGTTCTGATACCTGGAACACCCAACTATCAATAGATATCAATAGTTGAAATGTGAGCAAAAACAGTGTATGGAGTCGGAATTAGATAACTGTGTACATTATGTAGTGGTCGAGCCAGGTCACTACAGCTCAGCTCCCAATGATGGGACTACATACATTTACATGCTAAAATGCAAAAAATAATTAGATTATAATTTCTTAATGGTGTTTTCCCACTATATGAAGTGATGACATATTTCTGGGATGTGCCATCATTCACTGATCAGATGAGGTACAACTGCTGAATCCTAAAAATGAAGGGGACACAGCATAAGATAAAGATTACCACCGCTTGTGCAGGGAACTACAACACAGTCCCATTCATTTAAAAAATACCCATTCCCCATGAAATAACAATTCTGGAGCATCTTATCTTAGAAATTTGTGTTTCATTCCTTTGTTATTCCTCTTATAAATTTATGAATAATTTGACATCTCGGTGTTACCAGTTGGGAGTTTGTTCACAGTGGGTGGAAAGGTTTTTAGGGAAAGGTGGAGTACCTATAATCTCCCCAAATCGGAATGTTATGGCATATTCTAGCATATATATACCACAACATTATAAAATGGGAATATCTCCTTGAAGTGAGCAGGACAAGGGTTAGGAAATATACCTTAAATAAAAATGGGTATGTGTACATTGAACTATTTAAAAGTAAAATTAAACTTCCATTAGGGGTACTATATGTTCCCAAATTGCAGATTTATTTAATAAATTTCTGTGACTGAAAAAAAAAAATCTGTCCAATATATTTGGGAGGGGTATGTTAAAATTACACATTCTAGAAAAATATGCTGAAAATCTGCAAATTAGTGAATGAAGTTTATCTAAAAATTCCTTGTAGCATATTGTAGGTTAGGTTGTGTTCATAGATCACGTTTGGTGTATATGGTACGAAATCTCCATACCAAACATATTCAAAACGCCCCCATTGGCCCAAGTCTCCTTTTGTCATGTCTGTATGCCTTGACATACTTTTTCATTTACTTTATAGCATAGTATACTCGAGGCATGCAGAAAAAAGAATTTTTTTTTCATAGTGGGACATTAGGGGTGTTGTATGTCACTGTATGTCTATTTAGTTGAATTTATAAGCCTTCTCACAGGCACTTATGTGATGTAAACACAGTCTTTTTGTATTAGTCCTCCTGAGGTTCCCTACCCTAGTTTTTCTATATTTTTCTATAACTGTCCAATAGTCCTGAATCTCAGAAAGTCAATGACCTGTTACTGTCAGAGTAAAGGGATTTACCACTATTTTATTTTTATTATATAAGTTTGTAAGAGTCTCCCCATAACAGAGTGTACCCAAAATGTGGAACTGCAACATTTAAGGAAACTCACTAATTCCCTCTCTGTAGTGGATGTTATGAAATAAATAGTTATGTGCTTGTATACAGCTCCATGGCGCTGGCTGGAGACACTAGGTAAATGACTGAGATGATAAGGGTTGACAGGGAGTGAGGAGGAAGCCATGCACTGACAGGAAGCATTAGTCCTGGTCCATGATGAGAGGGAAATGAGTCACTCGTCATTTGGAAGTAAGACAGATAGCCTTACATTACAGCTGCTGCAGATGTTCTGGCTATGGAGAAGCTGCCAGGGTTTTATAATTACCTCTTTATTACACATACTGAACATGAAGAGCCTGTAAAAGGCTGATAATTCTTTGTTTTGTCACCTCTTACAGTGCATAGTAATAAGAATTTGTATGTCATAGACAATATTAAGTGGATATCCAATCACAAGCAAACAGAAAAGCTAAAAACATCAGAAAAAGTGTTTTTGCTGCAGTTTTCCAGCTGCCGTGTTGTTCAAAAACATCAGTATTCATTGTTTAGTATTGAAAACTGTCACTGCAATTTACAATAAACCATGATGAAATTGACCGCAAGTGAATATATCCTTACCTCTCATGCAAATAGTGATAATGTGTCTTGTGACCAAGAACCACTCACTAATACTGCAGGTTCTTGGTTGCAGGGAACACACCACTGGGTGTATGGACAGACTAAGAGTCCATTTACATGGCAGAATTTTACCCTGATTTTGAGGTGGGTTCTGCTTCAAAATCAGCACCAAATTGCACCCTGTTTTTGCCTCCCATTGTTTCAATGGCTGGTACAGATTGAAGTAGGACAATGAAAAAATAAGTGTCCTGCTCGATCTCGCTGTAGATTCCATAGCAATTCAGCTACAACTGCAACGCAATTCACTCTTCTGAGCTGTCTATGACTGGTGTTCACAGTGGTGAACCTAGCCTCTTTGCTGCCTGAGGCGGACAATGGAAAGACGCCCCCCCCCCCCCCTAAAAAAAATAAAATAAAAAATTGAGTTTACATGCTACTAGCTTCACATGCTGCTATTGTTGCACAATATACACAAAGTTATAAAACAGCTTATAAAAGAATTCTTCTTCCTGTATATTACTTCAGTGTCAGAGATCAACATCACGGCATTAACAATGAAAATAACTGCTTGGTGGATGGACGAGCCCATGTGGCCCCCATTCTCTATAATAGGAGCGCCGCAGATAGCTGAGCACTGGACTTCGGGTATCTTTGGCACTCCAATGGAAGTGAATGAGAGCCACTCGGGTTCGTCCATCCACCAAGCTACACGCCTATATACAGCCGGGCTGCTGTCAGACTGAATTCCCACCCAGTGGGGGGAAAAACCCAATTCTCAGGCTCAGTGGGGGTCTCAGCAGACAGACCCCCATCAATCAGGTATTTATCCTCTATTACTTAGGTGAATACAGGGCAGTAACATTTTGTGACTTTCCACTTGACGTCTCTGACTAATCCTTCACATTACCCTTCTCTTCCCTCTGGACCGCCATGGCCACTTCTTCCAGCTGTGACTTGTCTCTGTAAAGTTTACAACACAGACATCTTTGGCTCTTCACTTTTCCAGGCATCCAACCCACATTATCCTCACCTGCACAAAGCCCCCATCCTGCTGCTACCCCAATTATAAAATATATGATATAACCCCCCATAATGAATAATACCCCCAAGTGCATCTTTATATTAATAACTTCCCTGTGTATCCCCTTTAAATAGTGCCCCTTATTATTAATGCCCCAGGCATTTCCTTATTAAAAAGTAAAAAAAAATGAGTGGGGTTCCAATACCCGGGAACACCAGGATCAGCTGTTTGTACCTATGTAAGTGCCGTGACCGCTTCTCTGTTTACATAGTATCATACATCTCATAGCGGCCATGTACAGTGGGGAAAAAAAGTATTTAGTCAGCCACCAATTGTGCAAGTTCTCCCACTTAAAAAGATGAGGCCGGCCTGTAATTGACATCATAGGTAGACCTCAACTATGAGAGACAAAATAAGAAAACAAATGCAGAAAATCACATTGATTTTTTAAGAATTTATTTTCAAATTATGGTGGAAAATAAGTATTTGGTCACCTACAAACAAGCAAGATTTCTGGCTCTCACAGACCTGTAACTTCTTCTTTAAGAGGCTCCTCTGTCCTCCACTCATTACCTGTAGTAATGGCACCTGTTTGACATTGTTATCAGTATGAAAGACACCTGTCCACAACCTCAAACAGTCACACTCCAAACTCCACTATGGTGAAGACCAAAGAGCTGTGGAAGGACACCAGAAACTAAATTGTAGACCTGCATAAGGCTGGGAAGACTGAATCTGCAATAGGCAAGCAGCTTGGTGTGAAGAAATCAACTGTGGGAGCAATAATTAGAAAATGGAAGACATACAAGACCACTGATAATCTCCCTCGATCAGGGGCTCCACGCAAGATCTCACCCCGTGGGGTCAAAATGATCACAAGAACGGTGAGCAAAAATCCCAGAACCACACGGGGGGACCTAGTGAATGACCTGCAGAAAGCTGGGACTAACGTAACAAAGGCTACCGTCAGTAACACACTACGCCACCAGGGACTCAGACCCTGCAGTGCCAGACGTGTCCCCCTGCTTAAGCCAGTACATATCCGGGCCCGTCTGAAGTTTGCTAGAGAGCATTTGGATGTTCCAGAAAAGTATTGGTAGAACTGTTTAGTAGAAACACAACTCGTTGTTTTTGGAGGAGAGTGAATGCTGAGTTGCATCCAAAGAACACCATACCTACTGTGAAGCATGGGGGTGGCAACATCATGCTTTGGGGATGTTTCTCTGCAAAGGGACCAGGACGACTGATCCGAGTACGTGAAAGAATGAATGGGGCCATGTATGGTGAGATTTTGAGTGCAAACCTCCTTCCATCAGCAAGGGCATTGAAGATGAAACGTGGCTGGGTCTTTCAGCATGACAATGATCCCAAGTACACCGCCAGGGCAACGAAGGAGTGGCTTCGTAAGAAGCATTTCAAGGTCCTGGAGTGGCCTAGCCAGTCTCCAGATCTTAACTCCATAGAAAACCTTTGTATGGAGTTGAAAGTCCGTGTTGCCCAGCGACAGCCCCAAACCATCACTTCTCTAGAGGAGATCTGCATGGAGGAATGGGCCAACATACCAGCAACAGTGTGTGCCAACCTTGTGAAGACTTACAGAAAATGTTTGACCTCTGTCATTGCCAACAAAGGATATATAATAAAGTATTGAGATGAACTTTTGTTATTGACCAAATACTTATTTTCCGCCATAATTTGCAAATAAATTCTTTAAAAAATCAGACAATGTGATTTTCTGGAGTTGTTTTCTCATTTTGTCTCTCATAGTTGAGGTCTACCTATGATGACAATTACAGGCCTCTCTCATCTTTGTAAGTGGGAGAACTTGCACAATTGGTGGCTGACTAAATACTTTTTTTCCCCACTGTAATGTAACTACAGCCTCGTCCTATACACGTCTATGTGACAAGGCTGTAATTACTTCACACGGACACTATAAACAGACTGCACCATGGCCCCTTCATACAGCTGATCAGCAGGAATTTACTGATCTCTTATTGATGATTTATTCTGATAGATCATCAATAAAAATGAGGTGGAAAACTCCTTAAGGCCTCGGGCTCACATGGCAGAAATGCCGTGGTGTGGCCACGGTTTAAACGTTGCTAAAAAAATGCAGCATTTTATAGTTCTTGCAAAGTGGATGGGATTCTAGCAAATTCCATATTGCGGAAAAAAACACAGAGTGGACATGCTACAATTTCCAAAACCATTGCGGTTTTGGAAATCGCAGTATGTCAATTATACCTACGGAAACACTGACGGTTTCCCAATAGGTATAATGGACGCAGAAAGTCCACAGAGGAAACTTCTGCTGACTTTCTGTGAAAAGCTCTGCGGGAAAAACTGCGATTCATTACTGCTGCGGTTTTTCCTGCAGCGCTTTTTGCTGCAGCCCACTACATGGGGCCTTAGCTTTAATAAAGCCCAAGTGTCACCTTAATTAAATGAATTGCCCCCTTATATTATGCACCTGATTCCCCCTGACATAATTACTGCGCCCCTAATGACCCCTTATATAAATAGCCTTGTAAGGCCTCCTAATAGTCCTTATATAAATGAACCCCCTATCATCATAAAGCCCCCTAATGAATCCTCCCTTATATTTCCCCCTCATAACAACCCTTATACTATTAAAACACCCACAACTGCGCTAAATAAAAGTTATACTCACCTACCTGCGATCCTTTGGTGAATGGAGCCGCCGCTGTCTCCTCTTCTCCTCTGCTTTATGATGAGCAGGCAGGGTCCACGCACAGGCGGCGCGATGCTATGACATCATTGCGCCGGCCTGGTCTCGGTGTCTTGTAAACCGTAGGCCTGAGGTGACTTGTGGTTTACAAGACAGGATGGATTTTAACTAGATCTGTGGACACCATTCTAGTTAAAAGTAAATCATTAATGGCGGTTCAGTAGGCCCGGGGAACCGCCTCTCTGCCCCCCCCCCCCCCCCCGGCCTATTTAAATAAAAAAAAATTATCCTCACCTACCTGCGATCCCTTGATGGAGCCATCGCCTCTTCTTCACCGGTGCATAAGACGTCTGCGTCTCAGCGTAGGAGGCGTGATGACGTCATAGCAGCGCCGCCTGCGCTGAGATACAGACGTCTCCTAAGCCAGCCCCGGACAGGTACTGCTCAGCTTTGTTTTCAGAGTGGCCTGTCTTGGGCTGGTTTAGGATAAAGAATAGTTTAAAAAAAAAATAAAAAAATCAATATTAAATATGCCGCCCCTCCGATAGTGCCACCTGAGGTGGCTGCCTGACCTCGCCTCATTAGAGGTGCACCCCTGGGTGTTCAGAACAGTGGACTAGAAGCAGGGGGGCACTGTTCTTAGTAGTTCTCCACAACCTCTTTGTTTTCATCAATTAATAGGGTTATCAGCTCCCAGATCTCCACCATTCACTATGATGTGACAAACTACATTAATCCTTTACAAATGCAAAGAACATGACACAGATGTAGGTTAATATGGTTACACTATAAAACAAAAGAAATCCTCCAAGGTATTCAATTTTAGAGCCAGTCAGTGTAAAATGTCATCTGCTATCACTACACCCTACTAGTGCTCATATAGAGAGTGTGCACTTCAGACTAGTGTGTCACAGAGCAGCAGAGAATGGTGAAAGGCCCTTATAAATGCGTCACGTAACGTCAGTCACTGAGCAAGGCAAGAACTTTACTCCCATATGACTTGACATCCAATGATTGTTTCAGGCCAAAAATATTGCAAACTGTTTGCTCACTACTAACCTCCAGAGAATGGAAATGCTTGTGATATTAGTTATTTTAGTTATGTTTGTACTGTTTGCTAAAGGTTCTCCACACTCTATATTCATTTCTTACCAAACAGCACAGGCTGGTTGCCACAAAACCGCCCAGCGCTGTCACAGACCTGTGCCAAAAGTTATTCTGTACTCATACCCATTTGTCCCAATTACAGATCCCACCACTTGGCACTGACCAGTCCACTGTGGAGATGAGTATTACTACAGAGACTGTAGTACATACCCAGTCTCTGTGCAGAGGAGATTAGACTGTTGCCGAATGACCCTATTCCCAAGATGTCAAAGCCTGACTACTTTCCTGTCTGTGTTCTATGTGAAAAAAACCATGCAGCATACAGATGACATCCATGTGCTGTCTATTGTATTTTTTAACAAACCCATAGAAGTGAATGACCGAGATGAGTAGAGAAAAGAAGAAAAAAATAGTGCATGCCGCAATGTTTTTGGTCAGTGTCTCTCTATCTGTTAAAAACAACAGACGTGAATGGACTCACTATAATGGGTCCGTGTGCTGTCCAATTTTTTCATGGATAACACAAAGACAAAAAAAGTAGTTAGTGTGAAAGGGCTCTAAGTAACTGCTACATCAATATCCTGCTGGAGGATGAAGGAAGGAGAAGGGGAAAAGGGCAGAGGGCCACACAAGTCCTATTTTTTCTGTGAGCTTATTTTACATGACGCCACCAATATGCCAGAATTTCAGAATAATTTACGTACCAAAAATCTCTACTATACTTCCTAAATCACTACAGATGGAGGGTAAATTGCTCTGCAAATCAGCATTCTGAGTTCAGATTTATGAAGAATTTATTTTGAGAAGGGGTGAGGCTTAATATGTGATAATATGTGTCCATACTGCAGCAAATTCTGGGGCAAAATGAAACTAACCAGTATCAGTCTCACACCAAGATATATCTGCTCACTGTACACAAATTCTGTGGGTTATCCATACACCTTACTCACCACACACACAAAAAAGGGGTACTCTGCTTCCAAACTCCCTTCCAGCTCACCTATCCCACTAGGCTACACAGGGTTGAACTGACCTTCTACAATCATACATCCACACACAGGGCTGCCACCACTTGCCACTTAACGGTAGATAAGAAACCAATATACTCAAACCACGCACAACAACAACAACAAACAAAAAAAATAACACGGCTAAGCAATATTTACTCTCTTCAGAATTGCTGGGACCTTTAGAGCCAAAGGACAATCATATTAAATTTTAGACTTAATATACACAAAAAGGTACAGTGCTTACAGGAAAAGCTGGAATATCAAAAAAGACACATACATACAAACAATGCAAGCAAGGAGTTTGCATGTTCTCCCTGTCTTTGCATGGGTTTCCTCCGGGTACTCCAGTTTCCTTCCACACTCCAAAGACATACTGATAGGGAATGTAGATTGTGAGCCCTGTATGAGACAGTGACTGATAATGTCTGTGAAGCACTGTGGAATATGTTGGCGCTATATAAGTGAGCTAAATAAATAAATAATGTAACATAAAAAGGAATAATGTACAGACCTGTTAAAGTATGGCAGCGCCACAGAAGAAAGACAGGCACAGACCCCATGCTAGATGTAGCTCCAAATATTCTGACAAAGAGATCATGTACATTATGGGATTTTATGGACCCCTGCCCCCAAGCTACTTCCGGCAACCTCCCACCTGAGATGTCATAATTTTCCCTTGTTGGAAATGTAGAGCACTTGATCAGCAATCTCTCAAGTGACCAGGAATCGCAATGTCTGCTCCGCTCAGTACACCTGACTTGGTAATTACAGTGACCACAATTGAATTAGCACCTGGGACTTTGTTCTTCCTCTGTATCCTGAGCTGTGGATTGCGCATTTTTACTGTACATGGGAAACACTAGCACAGACAAGTCCACAAAGTCATCTCCTAACTACAGCCATGAATGAAAAAAAACAAACAAACCTATAATGAAATTCCTAAACAGACACATAATGTGTACAGTATAGTATATGTTTATTTCATCATAGACAGTCTAAAGATGCACCAAGTTCATCATCCAGCATCAGCCATTATGATAAATCTGGCACATTATAAGACTGTCTAGTCTAAACCTGGCCATACACATGAGATAACTGTGGACCAAATGCTCATGCAGCTATCTCACCCACATGTATACTCAGCTTGGAAGTCGTTGCCAGACATGTCTTTCTATGGCTTATCTCTCAATGAACAAAAGATCATGCAGTTGAAATCCAATTGTTTGTTCCTTATCTTCCCAGACATCTGTAGTCAGGAGAGAGGTGGGAGAACCCTATACATATTAGAAGATTAGATGGTGCACTGGCTACTTAAGTACCATAATAAATTATCCACAGGAATACACCATAAATATTCGATTTATGTGCATCCCACCTCTGGGATCTGTTCCTTTCTCTAAAACTGACCCAGCAAACCCTATCACAGCTCACCCCTATTCGCTTACTGAGCTCAACTGTTTCTATTACCCCAACCACTGCTGACAGACAGGACCATGATGAGCTGGGAGGAGGCTTGGGGCTCAGTTTTAGTGATAGATGTGGGATGCACATTTATCATACATTTATGGCATAGATAATTCTATGATGTTCTACATAGAAATGCAAAAATAGCAAATGCTAGTCTAGGAAAGCGTTATGGCCAGAGCAAATATGTCTTTTCAAAGAAAAAGGAACTTCTCACACACAGGTACCATTTATCTAAAGTGCTCCCAGGTAGCTGTGTAATAGGAAGCTGATGTTACTTCGAGCTACTAGAAACAGGCTTTTCTTTGGTAAGCTCTAGCTTTGTATGCATAGTGCTCATTTAGTGAAATCTGTATTTACACTTGTTTTATAACTAGTAATAGTATGCTGCAATGTCTGTATATACGTTATATTAAATCTGTTCATACTATACCATTAACATTCAGACCTCTATACTAAGAGTAAGAGCAAGAAATTCCCTGCAAACTGTGCAATATAAATATTAACATTACATTTTTTTGCTCATTACAATCGGATTACAAATGCAACTTGGTCCCTATGTGGGTAGGGTCTTAGGCTCCCTTCAGACAACAGAAACTATGTGAGTGGTACTGAGCAGAGGTGTACTGTGCAATGTAACATTAGAAGACTGATAAATCACACTATACAAATATGATTTTAGCATATATACCAATACAACCACAACACCTGCCTAATATTGAGTCTTGATCGTGCCGCTAAAACAGCTCTGACCTACCAATGCATATATTTCATGCCACCCCTAAGGGTGCCCAGTAGGACCAAGACAATAGCAGCAGATCCTATAGGCTATAAGACCTTTAAGTTCTGAGACGGGACCTTCATAGATTTGACTTGTTTTTACAGCACATCCCACACATTAGATAGAATTCTCAAGAATTTGGAGGCCAAATCACCACTTTAAATTCTTTGTTAATTTCCTCAAACCATTCTATATCAATGTTTGTGGAAGGACACATCCTGCTGAAGAGGTCACTGCCATTAGGTAATACCATTGATAAGAAGGGGCTTACTTGGTCTGTAACAATGTTTTGGTAGTGGGAAAGTGTTGAAGTAATATTCTCATCAATGAGAGGACCCAAGGTTTCCCAGCAAAATATTGGCATCACATTGCCTCCACCATCTTCATAGCTATTATAGAAAGCAATAAAAGGGTTGTCCAGAGAGTATTTATTCACTTACCTGGTCCCAGGGATGCTTTTGTTGGACTCCTTCCCAAATCTCACAGGTAATTAATTTAGTATAGTAAAGTCAGCCCCCATAGCAGAGGTACTTAATTACCTGTGAGATCAGTGGAGGAGTGGCTGGAGTGACCCGGCGAGCTTCCCCTTATCACATGACCCCTGGGTTCATCAAAAGCTTTCCCGGGATCAGGTTAGTCAAAAAATACTCCCTGGACCATGGACCATGTTGCTGGTGCACCAATTATCCTTCCTTACACCACTTTTGGTAGATACTAATTACTGCATGCTGGAAATACCCCACCAGACATGATGTCTTAGAGATGCTATGACCCAGTGTCTAGTCATCACAATTTGGCTTTTCCCTTTCATTCTCTGGCTACATGGTATATTAGCCAACAACAACCAATACTACTGGCCAAGGTACACAATTTTCTATATTATTCAACACTGTTTCACTAAAAATGAATAATGGCACACCAAAACACAACATGAACACTTCTTCAGGAGAATAGAATGATGGCCAAACATTGGCATCTTCTGGTTTCAATCATGGGATCTATATGAGATCACTAGGAGATGAATGGTAAGAAATAAGGTACTATTCAATCTATGAATTTGGAGAACTATTACCAGTGAACTATAAGCATTCCTTCATGTGCAAAATTCAGGTCTATTTTCACACTGCCATAAGAGGTTCCTCCTACAGTCGTGTCACATTTCACAGCAAGGGCACCATGTGGCTCTATTTTCACCATTAAAACAGTAGGTATCACAATGGAATCGCGATGGATACCAATGGTAGAGTTGGTATCCACTGTAAGATTTGTTGTACTTGTTATCAGTATTTCATTGCATCAGTAATATTTTTCATTACAATATTAACACTAGTAAACTTTTTTTTTTTTTTTTTTTTTTTTTAAACAGTATGAACGACCTGTGACCATTCAGGACTCGTGGAGACTGGTCAACCGTGGCATAGGACACACTACTAGGATCTCAAAGAGTGTAATCACTGTAGAAGACTTTGAAACAATTGACGCAGGCTACTATATTTGTAGAGCACAGAACCTCCAAGGACAGACAACACTTGCTACCAGAGTGGACAGATATTAAATGGACCCTCCATTGCAGACAAGAATGCCTTGAAGGCATAACTTCCAAGATTCCTCAAAGCCCCAAACAGATTTCACAAGAACATATTACCAGCGTAACAAATTCCATTTCTTTCCAGCAGCCCATGTGTACTAAAGATGTCATACAGACGGCCAGATGTAGATCATGTTGGTCTGAGAAGATACCTCAAGCTTGTACTCTGGGGTATATAATACCTAAGCCTGGGCTCTTTTTACAGTAATCAAAATGATAGAAATTTATTTGTATCCAGTCAAATACATTATGTATAGTATTCCATTTAACCGTGTATCATATTATAAAAGCAAATAAATACTTATTATTTTTCATTATAGGTATATTTAGCTTTGAATAAACCATCGCATTACATATCAGTCAGAAAAATCATTTAACCCACAAACTGTCTTGACCTGTGAAAATTAAAACGGGGTATTGTAATTTCAAAAAGTGAATATTATGTGCCTTGTGGTGAGAACCATACTGTAAGTTATCATACTATTTTACTATTTTAAAAATTAAAGGGGTTTTCTGGGCTAACTGGGAAGCCAACTGGTGGCTGGAGCAGGTAGAAAAAAAAAAAAAAAATTATTGTTACTCCGTTCCGAAGTAGAATCCCGATTAGTAAGGCTCCCATAACTGTTGCAGCCATTCACTGGCTTCAGCGGTCGCATGTGTAGGACTAGTGACTTATCAGCAGAGATTCGCCTTACCTTGCAGAAGAGAGAATGACAGAGGCAATGCCGGGACAGATCATTAGGGGTAATTGAATATACCTTCTTTTTTTTATTTATTTATTTCCCCTGGCCACCAGTTGTTTTTCTGGTTAACTTGGAAAACCATTTTATTGTATCATTTTGGCTCAGGGAGAAAGAGCTTCTTAAATATTTTATTTGTATGGGGCTCAGTTGTAATACCAGGCCTAGCCCACGGTCAGCAGACCTCTTTTTCTAATTTCTGGTACTTTATGTGTGTGGGGGAGAATGGGTTGGCCAGTGTGCAAAGCACGGCACGCAAATTTCTCAAGCCACACCCCTTTATCACAAACCACCCTACCTTTTGGAGTATTCCCCACAGTGCCTCCTTTCACCCACAGTGTTTTTCTGTCCCCCTTATGTAAATTATGACCACTTATATGAAATAGGTTATCTATTTTTCTAATACTGATAGAGGTCTGACAGACAGAATCAGCTGTACTGAGACAGCGCTGCTCCCACTAATAATATGTCTGGAACCGTGCTGCTCATCCAGTGCATAATGTGTACCACTTCAGTACCTAAACCCACTGCTACACAGTGTATGGCAAGTTAGCAGTGCAGTTCCTGGAATTACTGGTAGACTCATTGTTCTGGAAAAGCTGATCTGCAGGGGTCCTAGCTGTAGGATAGGCCAACAATATTAGAAAATTGGATAAACCCTTTAAAGGAGTTAACCAGGAATTGGAGCAACCTATCTGGAGGCCAGAGGAGGTGTGAAATTAAAAAAAAAAAAAAAAAAAAAGCATACTCAATTCCTGGACAACCCTTTTAATATACCCCCTAATGTCCCACACACTTTAAAGAGCACCTTTCACCACCTCCACAAATCCAAGTGCTTAGTATCTGTTAATAGGTGCCACTCCACTGATTCCAGCTCTCTAATGTCAGAAGGTCAGTGTCAGACAGGGGTGTGTGATTCAGAGATACAAACAGAGGCAGCCAATGTGGGAACTCAGAATGACACCCCTTGTCTGCTCTTGCCTGACACCAACCTCCTGACAGTACAGAGACTAAATAGCATATCAGGCACCAAAACAAACAGCATTGATTGCTCGGGAATAGTGGGGCTAGGGAAAAAAAAATTCCAACTTTGCCAGAATCAGTGGAGTTGTGCCTATTTACAGATGCTAAGAACTGGAGTTGGGGTGATGAAAGGCCCTGTTTAATGCTTCTCCAAAGTTTATTGGCCCCCCCTTACTGGTTTCCGATACAGCACTATTAGCTCATTACTTACCTGTCTGCTCCTTGGTCCCAGTCTGACTCTCTGCTCAGGGTGCACTGCTGTGACATCATATGCATCCAGAGCAGGAAGAAGTGGGAAGCAGCTAGGTAAGTGGCTATCTGCTGTTGGCCCCCCACTGATCAGATATTTATGACCATAAAAACAAAAAACATGGACAACTACTTTTGCTGTATGCATAGCTGCAGTTCTGTTAACTAGGTGGGGGGGCAATCACTGACTCTGCTCTTCGGGTTGTCAAGGGGATAGAAGAACAATAATCATGTATTATTCCAGGGCCGTGGGATTTGTTTGTTTGTTTTTTTTTTTCATAAAATCTTATTAAAGACATTTTCCCTTCTCTTGTCAGCACAGAGCCAGTCCATCCTTCAGCTGAAGCTCATTTATGTTAGACAGTAGACAGTTCGGTAGCTACTGACACCCTATCTAGGCAAATCTAGGGGTTATCCAGGTTCCAAAAATTATCTGCAAACACATCCACAGCAGTGTTAAATCCTGACTGTTTCATTTGTGCACCCTTTTCTTGGCTTTACAGTATATTACATATTACTTGCTGGTTCTTGTATTACTGTTATTTACGTTCAGTGAATCTGTGAAGAAACTACATTTCCCATGATGCATCTGCTGCTCTCACTCCCTGAGTTTGCTGCTCACAGGGGGAGTAAGCATTCATAGAAACATCACAGTATCAGGTGACCTCAGATGTGGGAGTGATTTAATACCTGTGATTTCATTGGAGGGGAGAGCAGGGAGATGCATGCAAAATGAATGCAAACCCAATAAGTGTATTAAACTGAAGTGACATCGCTGTAATTTCCAGATGTTTCATCCATGTATGATATTCAGCAGTTTCTGCATTAACACCTATTCACTAAGCAATGTTAGCATTACAACACTTACATCCTCCATTCCGCTTTTAAGAAGAGATATTTCTTTTCTAGGAAAGACACCTCTTACAACAATGACGTTATTTCAGCCCCCAACATGCATATAATAAATAACAATTGTGTCAGATGAAAGTGTCCTTACTAGCTCTCTGGATGGTGACCTGCTCACTGAATCACATTAAGTAAGACAGAAATGTCATGAATCACATAAAGGCCCTTTTGATCAGAGATGAAGATTTGACTGAAAGCTTTTATTGAACACTTGTGTTTCCTCTTATAGACTGGCTGCAGATCTACTGCCCTTTCTAAAATGTTTTCCATGTCCAATATGCCTGTCATTTATGCAGTTTCCAATGCAATTACTCTGAGCAAAAAACATAGCTTGCAGCCTGTACTCACAGCAGCATCTACCATAAGAACACTGGCTACAATGTATACACTGTATGGCTGGGCTCATATGGAGTATTTGTGCATGTCGGTTTTTGTAATTTTCTGTATAAATCAGTTCTCTGAGATTATTTATACTGAAATGTACATTCAGATGTGATAAGAACCTAGCCTAAAGTTGAGAAATACTTAGTGTGAATTCTACCTGATAAGCATTGCTGAGGATATCCCAGGTATAACATATCATCTGTTGGCACACCGTAATATAGTCTTTAGACACAATATTAGGGATTTTTATAATATAGATCAGTAATACTGTCATATGCAAGAGGCCTTATAGAGAGAGCAATATACTTGAGCACCCATTCACACTAACTACTTTTCTGTCCGTGTGCTATCTGTGAAACCATCGGACAGTACATGGCCATATTATAGTGACTGGAGCCATTTATATGTCTGTTTATACTAATGATCGAAGATACACTAAGAAAAAAAAAGTTATGGCATGCACTGTTTCTTTTTCTCTACTTGTCTCAGCCATTCAAGTCTATGGGTCTGTGACAATACAAAAGAGACAGCACACAGATGTCATCCATGTGCTCTCTTTTTTCACAGATACATTGCGAGGTGAGCCTGAAAAATAAAGAAGACAGCATCCTTTTTTTTTTGGACGGCAGACATAAATACACTAGGATGTACAATGTCCATTATTTCATATTCCGCCAAATGGATAGTGTGAAAGCAGCCTTAAACCTGATCTTCAGCGAGGAATAGAATTCAATTGTTATCTACAAACCAGCTGCGTATCATGAATTCTCAGTATGAGCTTTCAACTCTCTTTCTAAATGTCACACGTGTGTGTAAATTCAGGTACACCTCAGTACAATGTGGCCCCGACATCTGATCTGACAACGTATCAGACAATACATACTTCTGCAGCTATTGTTTTCTGTACCTAAATCTAAAAAATGAAACATTGTTGCAAATTGTCATGAATGTCTCTGCATGCAGCTTTTACGCAGACCTGTGTGACCAGGGTGCTGCAGATACTGGTCCATGGTTACGCACCTCAGTAACCCTGTGTATAGTCTAAACCTAATAATCCGATTTTACGTCCGACTTTTTGCTAACCTACTCCTTAACAATGTAGAGGCATCTGAGGTCAGAGCAGCTCTAGAACTGAAAATGCAGTGTATGGTAAGCTAAGCGTTTTTCTTGACAAGTCCTTTTTTTCTGTACAGGAAAACATTTTGACATGGAAACTTTATGTCCAGATCATCAACAATATAATGGCGGGCAAAGGCCACATATACAAGTCATTTGTAGCCTGTTTGTGATAAACCACACGGTGAATGTCTGAATTACTTTCTTTCAAGGTATTGTTTACCAGTGATGCAGAATATCCAGCTGCTTACAGGTTTCCATAATGTAATAAGCGGGTAAGGCAGACGCCATTCAGACTAATAACTGTATGACTGCAAATAAGTTCAGCAGCTGTCTACACAAGATACCACATAAACAGGTCTTTCAATGAATTCATTGAAGGACATATAACTGAAACAGTAAACAATAATGGAAAAAATGTTTATATGTTACATAAAGCAACACACAAAGTTGTAAGTAAACTTGTGTTATGTGGGATCTTATGTAATCATATGTAGATAACAAGAGTCAATAGACTAGATGATTCTCCATACGGATGCTGCTCTCCTGGGATGGTACTGGGTTGTATATCTACAGTAGTAAGCCTACTCAGGTGGCACTAGAGATCCACTCATTACATGCACAGACAACAACCCCTTTACCAAAAGCAAAAATAACCATCCTTAACCCAAATCCTCCCAAGTCTTACTGATAGCCCAAATAAAGGAAATTGTGTCTGAAGCAGGGGCCCCATGTTGCAAATACACAGTGTTTTGACCACGGCAAAAAAAATGCTGCGTATTACAGTGAATGCAAAGTGGATGGGATTCTGACTAATCACATCCACACATTGCAGAAAAAAATCTGCAGTGGAAGTGCCGCGATTTCTAAAACCTATTTTTGTAAATAGCAGCATGTCAATTATACCTAAAGAAATGCCGGCGGTTTCCAAATAGGTATAATAAAAGCAGAAAGCCTGCAGAGAAAAATTCTGTGGACTTTCTGTGAAAAACACTGGAAAAAAACCTGATGAGTGTTTTTTGGCTGCGACTCGCTACGTGGTGCTTTAGCCTTAAAAGGTTTTGCTTTCCAACACTATGAAGGAAATTTATTAAAATTAGTATGGCAGAACAACAACAAAAAAGCAGCCTTTTGCTGGTTCGTGGATTGAATGTCACTTTTTGAAAAAGTGGGCATGGAGAAGGCAGAAACTGGTGTTATATATAGATCATGTCTATGCCAGCTCCAAGCTCTCTTAAGCTGGACATACATGGTCGATTTTGGATGGCCATGGAGTGGTTGTACAAATTAAAAAAAAACAAAAAAAAAACATTTATCTATAGGGATCTACCGTTCAAAAGGTGTCAATAGCGCCAATATATTCTGCAGCACGTTACAGATCTCAATTCCCTATAAGTATGTCTTTGGAGAGTGGGAGGAGACCCACGTAAACACGGTGAGATCATACAAACTTGTTTTGTCCTTGGTCAGATTAGAACCTAAGACTCAAGCACTGCAAGACAACAGTACCATATAGAATAGGAGTTTTATGTAGTATATCTGCTGCAGATCTGGTGAATACCAAGCCTTCAGTCCACGTCACATTACATATATGAAAGTATTGACTACAGTAGTATTAATATGTAACTTTCATATCAGATGGATAATTACAATTAGATTTCATGAACACATTATTCCCACATCTTAAGACAAGCAAGTAACTGCTATTACTAGACCTGATCTCCCATTTCCAGCTTCATTAGAAACATTAGAGATGTTCCATTTAAGAGATCAGTAGAGCGTGCAAAGAGGTGGAGACTAAACTGTCTAACAAAACACATTTTCGGTTTATGTAACTGAACTGGAATGAACATTTTGAGTTGTGTCATCACTCGGAGGAGAAGAAAAGGGTCAGTGAAGAAGCTTCTATTATTTGCTTTGGATAGTGTAGAGTTAAAAGTGAATATAGTGGTTACATTTAGAGGGCACTGTAAACTGGATTGATCACTGGATCAATAAGGATACGCTCACATTTTTTGGCAGTATGTTCGTCTCATCTCAGTAAACACCTTTGTTCTGAGAACAATCATAGTAAGCAACATTTTCTGTTTTGGCCTAAATATATAATTCAGTACTATAGAATACATAGTTTATACTGCATATACACCAGCTAGAACATGAAGGGGAATAATTTTTATCTTGTGTTGGGCTATAGTAGACAGCAAGTGAAACCAGTTGAAGTGTTGAAAGAATGAATATGAATAAAAAAAAAAAAATACAAAAAAAAAAAATGGATTTGGTTATACAAATGGATCAGAGGATCTCCAAAACAGGTCTTGTGGAGAGTTTCCAGTATGCAGCGGTCAGTACCTACCCAAAGTAATCAAAGGAAGGACAACCAGTGCAACGGTAACAGGGTTACAGGCCCTCAGGGTTAACTGATGCCTGTCTGGTCCAATCCCACAGAAGGACTACGTTAGCGCATAAAGCTTACAAAGAATGCTAGCTATGGTTGAAAGTTGTCAGAACAGACAAGGGCAGAAACTTATATCTATATACCAGAATTCTGGTGTAATTTGTGCAAAAAAAAAAAAGTGTACATTGCTTTATGCCTCATTTTATAGGTGTTTTAGACACTATCAGTTTCTGTGCCTCGTACGACAGTTAGGTGGAGCTTGATAAAAGAGGGAGGGGCTTAATATGCATATACTGTCAAAAAACATTATTTTACTGAAATTGTAGTAGATTGAGAAAGTGCTTGAGAATTGGGAAAAGGCCACGTCTGATGAATCACACCTTTCAAATTATGTTGGATGGCTGGGGACATGCGAGTTACTTTCCTAGAAGAGATGGCACCAGCATGCACTATGGTTAGAAGAGACGCTAGTGTGGGGATCTGCTTGGAAACCTTAGGTCCTGTCATTCATGCAGACGTTACTTTTGAAATGTGCCACCTACCTAAACATTGCTGCAGAAGGAAAACGTACCCTGAAAGAATGGTTTGACAAACATGATAAAGGTGATGACTTGGCTTCCAAATTCCAAAGTGAAATGTGCTGGAAAAAGTGATTCGTGGAGACTGCATCTTGCAACTTATAGGGCTTAAAGAATCTGCTGCCAACAGAGGGTTGGTGGCACAAGGGGGACCTAAACAATTTTAGGCATGTGGTTTTACTAGTATGACCTGTATATACAGTGGGTACAAAAAGTATTCAGACCCCTTTAAATTTTTCGCTTTGTTTCATTGCAGCCATTTGCTAAAATCAAAAAAGTTCATTTTATTTCTCATTAATGTACACTCAGCACCCCATCTTGATAGAAAAAAAAACAAATGTAGAGATTTTTGCAAATTTATTAAAAAAAAACAACTTAAATATCACAGGGTCATAAGTATTCAGACCCGTTGCTCAGTATTGAGTAGAAGCCCCTTCCTTTTGAGCTAGTACAGCCATGAGTCTTCTTGGGAATGATGCAACAAGTTTTTCACATCTGGATTTGGGGATCCTCTGCCATTCTTCCTTGCAGATCCTCTCCAGTTCCGTCAGGTTGGATGGTGAACGTTGGTGGACAGCCATTTTCAGATCTCTCCAGAGATGCTCAATTGGGTTGAGGTCAAGGCTCTGGCTGGGCCAGTCAAGAATGGTCACAGAGTTATTGCGAAGCCGTTCCTTTGTTATTTTAGCTGTGTGCTTAAGGTCATTGTCTTGTTGGAAGGTGAACCTTCGGCCCAGTCTGAGGTCCAGAGCACTCTGGAAGAGGTTCTCTTCCAGGAGATCTCTGTACTTGGCCATATTCATCTTTCCTTCAATTGCAACCAGTCGTCCTGTCCCTGCAGCTGAAACCCCCCCCACCCCCATAGCATGATGCTGCCACCACGTTTCACTGTTGGGATTGTATTGGGCAGGTGATGAGCAGTGCCTGGATTTCTCCACACATACCGCTTAGAATTAACGCCAAAAAGTTCAATCTTTGTCTCATCAGACCAGATAATCTTATTTCTCATAGTCTGGGAGTCCTTCTTGTGTTTTTTGGCAAACTCTATGCAGGCTTTCATATGTCTTGCACTGAGGAGAGGCTTCCTTCGGGCCACTCTGCCATAAAGCCCCGACTGGTGGAGGGTTGCAGTGATAGTTGACTTTGTGGAACTTTCTCCCATCTCCCTACTGCATCTCTGGAGCTCAGCCACAGTGATCTTTGGGTTCTTCTTTACCTCTTTCACCAAGGCTCTTCTCCCATGATTGCTCAGTTTGGCTGGACGGCCAGGTTTAGGAAGAGTTCTTGTCGTCCCAAACTTCTTCCATTTAAGGATTATGGAGGCCACTGTGCTCTTAGGAACCTTGAGTGCTGCAGAAATTCTTTTGTAACCTTGGCCAGATCTGTGCCTTGCCACAATTCTGTCTCTGAGCTCCTTGGGCAGTTCCTTTGACCTCATGATTCTCATTTGCTCTGACATGCACTGTGAGCTGTGAGGTCTTATATAGACAGGTGTGTGCCCTTCCTAATGAAGTCCAATCAGTTTAAATACAGCTGGACTGCAATGAAGTAGTAGAACCATCTCAAGGAGGATCAGAAGGAAATGGACAGCATGTGAGGTAAATATGAGTGTCACAGTAAAGGGTCTGAATACCTATGACCATGTGATATTTCAGTTTTTCTTTTTTAATAAATTTGCAAAAATATCTACATTTCTGTTTTTTTTTCTGTCAAGATGGGGTGATAAGTGTACATGAGAAATAAAATGAACTTTTTTGCTTTTAGCAAATGGCTGTAATGACACAAAGTGAAAAATTTGAAGGGGTCTGAATACTTTCCGTACCCACTGTATCTAACACATACTCAAACATATATATCATACATATGCTCTATGGTCAAAAATCACAGACCTATAGGAGGGGGAAAAAAAAAAAAAAAAAAAAAGGGGCCACATTAGAGCCCCCCCCCCTTTTGTGATTCAGCCCCTCGCCTGACACTGGAATGGGCCTCCAGCCACCTGCCCACCTATTAACCATCTAGAGACTGGCCTATTCCATTCAGTGTGTCTACTATTTTTGTTTACCACCGGAAAGGTCACCGATTGGAGATTAATATGCAAGTAGGTTTGCCCCGCGCTTTGCCACCAAGTAGAGACATATTGAAGATAAAGTTTTGTTTATTTACTAAATAAATTTAATATCTAATACAGATTTGGATAACACTATGAGCTATATAAAGTCAAATGGATGTATAATTTTAATTATCTAATGTATTTTGTGATCTGTAAGCGTGTATAAATGTATTCGCCTGTAACGGTATATTACGTCAGGGAGGTCTGCCCTAGTGTATGGGTCAGCAACCTTCGGCACTCCAGCTGCTGTGAAACTACAACTCCTAACATGCTCCATTCACTTCCATGGGAGCTCCAAGAACAGCAGAGCAAGTATGCATGCTGGGAGTTGTAGTTTTACAACAGCTGGAGTGCCAAATGTTGCCTACCCCTGCCCTAGGGCATCATTTGGAATACTTCCCAGGGAGTGCAGATATCCAATATTTTGAATGTGCTTTGTTACCAGATGATGCCTATATGGCCAGAAGTACAGTATATATGGACACCTGGCCAAATATGAGCTTTCTGGTCACCCCATTCCAAAGCTGTTAACATAGGCTCTTTCAGTGTAACAAACTTCACTCTTCCAGCAAAGCTTTTTTTTTTATTTTATGCTTACTTGTACAGCACCATCATATTCCGCAGCGCTTTACAGACATTGTCAGTCACTGTCCCATATAGGACTCAATCTACATTTCCCTATCAATATGTCTTTGGAGTGTGGGAGGAAACCCACGCAAACACGGGGAGAACATACAAACTCCTTGCAGATGTTGACCTTGGCAGGATTCTAACCCAGGACTCCAGCGCTGCAAGGCTGCAGTGCTAACCACTGAGCCACCGTGCTGCCCACAAAGCTTTACACAAGATTGTGGAGTGTCTCTTAATTTTTTAGGTCAGGCACTGGCGTTGGATGAGAATTTCTGGTTTGCAATCAGCGATCCAATTCACCCTTCCAAGTATTAAATGGGGATAAGATCAAGACTCTGCACTTGAGTTCCTCTACATCCAACTCATAAAACCACTATGGACTTTACTTTGCTGTGGCATAGAAATGCTGAAACAGAGAAGGCCTCTCACCAAACTGTTAGGATACTGGTTTTTAAACAAAGTCAAATTCTAGAAGAACAATTCACCCCCCCAAAAAAAAAAAAATAATACAGTACAGACCAAAAGTTTGGACACACCTTCTCATTCCAAGAGTTTTCTGTATTTTCATGACTATAAAAATTGTAGATTCACACTGAAGGCATCAAAACTATGAATTAACACATGTGGAATTATATACTTAACAAAAAAGTGTGAAACAACTGAAAATATGTCTTATATTCTAGGTTCTTCAAAGTAGCCACCTTTTGCTTTGCTTACTGCTTTGCACACTCTTGGCATTCTCTTGATGAGCTTCAAGAGGTAGTCACCTGAAATGGTTTTCACTTCACAGGTGTGCCCTATCAGGTTTAATAAGTGGGATTTCTTGCCTTATAAATGGTGTTGGGACCATCAGTTGTGTTGTTCAGAAGTCAGGTGGATACACAGCTGATAGTCCTACTGAATGGAGTGTTAGAATTTGTATTATGGCAAGAAAAAAGCAGCTAAGTAAAGAAAAACGAGTGGCCATCATTACTTTAAGAAATGAAGGTCAGTCAGTCCAAAAAATTGGGAAAACTTCGAAAGTGTCCCCAAGTGCAGTGGCCAAAACCATCAAGCGCTACAAAGAAACTGGCTCACATGAGGACCACCCCAGGAAAGGAAGACCAAGAGTCACCTCTACTGCGGAGGATAAGTTCATCCGAGTCACCAGCCTCAGAAATCGCAGGTTAATAGCAGCTCAGATTAGAGACCAGGTCAATGCCACACAGAGTTCTAGCAGCAGACACATCTCTACAACAACTGTTAAGAGGAGACTGTGTGCAGCAGGCCTTCATGGTAAAATAGCTGCTAGGAAACCACTGCTAAGGACAGGCAACAAGCAGGAGAGACTTATTTGGGGTAAAGAACACAAGGAATGGACATTAGACCTGTGGAAATCTGTGCTTTGGTCTGATGAGTCCAAATTTGAGATCTTTGGTTCCAACCACCGTGTCTTAGTGCGACGCAGAAAAGGTGAACGAATGGACTCTACATGCCTGGTTTCCACCGTGAAGCATGGAGGAGGAGGTGTGATCGTGTGGAGGTGCTTTGCTGGTGACACTGTTGGGGATTTATTCAAAATTGAAGGAATACTGAACCAGCATGGTTACCACAGCATATTGCAGCGGCATGCTATTCCATCCAGTTTGCGTTTAGTTGGACCATCATTTATTTTTCAACAGGACAATGACCCCAAACACACCTCCAGACTGTGTAAGGGCTATTTGACCAAGAAGGAGAGTGATGGGGTGCTACGCCAGATGACCTGGCCTCCACAGTCACCAGACCTGAACCCAATCGAGATGGTTTGGCGTGAGCTGGACCGCAGAGTGAAGGCAAAAGGGCCAACAAGTGCGAAGCATCTCTGGGAACTGCTTCAAGACTGTTGGAAGACCATTTCAGGTGACTACCTCTTGAAGCTCATCAAGAGAATGCCAAGAGTGTGCAAATCAGTAATCAAATCAAAAGGTGCCTACTTTGAAGAACCTAGAATATAAGACATATTTTCAGTTGTTTCACACTTTTTTGTTAAGTATATAATTCCACATGTGTTAATTCATAGTTTTGATGCCTTCAGTGTGAATCTACAATTTTTATAGTCATAAAAATACAGAAAACTCTTGGAATGAGAAGGTGTGTCCAAACTTTTGGTCTGTACTGTACTGTATATATATTTTTTTAAACTCGTTTTATTGAAAATTGCGTATCAGACAAAGGAAAAGAAATCAAAACAAATACATAACATGTTGCGCACCAAAAAACGAGAATTTCAATGTAAATTCACTCAACGCACCACATCCCACCTCGCCAGGTCCTCGTCCCATCCGGACCATATAACGTAGACTCGGTACAGAAAGAATATAATCAGGACATGCGTAATACTGTATACATCAGTTATCATGTACAAAACATGCAGTCAATAAGTCAAGGGTAACAACAAGGATACACTCCAAAATGAGAGGTCGTGGATACTCCTGGTGTCTCGCGCCCCTCACGGCATGAGTAAATTAATGGCAGAGCGCAATGAGGGAGCCGTATATTGGGTTACCGGAGAATTGCACCATGTTCCCCACACCTTATGGAATTTCTGAGGGCACCCTCTCCCTTTATACACAATCTGGTTATAAGGAAGAACAGTATTAACAAGTTTCTTCCACTGAGATACTGATGGGGGTTTCGGAGCCATCCATCGCAGTGCGATAGCTTTCCTAGCATAAAATAAAGACTCCCTCAAAAGGATTCTAACATGGTGTTGCCATATTTCTTCATCTAATACGCCGAAAAGGCATATCTCTGGGGTTAATGGTATAGGTTTAGCCAGAACTTCCGCCAGGAGATCCACGACCCCTTTCCAAAAACATTGTATGATCGGACATTCCCAAATCATATGCCAAAAGTCTGCCTGTGGACAAAGACACCTAAGGCATCCGGGGTTGGGCAGACGTCCCATTTTGTATAGACGGGAAGGTGTCAAGTAACATTGGTGTAGAATATACGTTTGAATCAGTTTGTTGTTAGCTGAAGGTGACACATGTTGAGGAGATTCAAGGATATCTTGAAACATCTCATCTGTGAGAGTTGGGATATTTATGCTCCATCGCGTCAAGGCCGGGGCGTCCAAAGTGGACACCTTGGCCTGTATCAGATGTGCATATAAAGTAGATATCAAACCCCCAGGGCCCTGTGAGCGAAGTATGCCGATAAGCGGATACTCAGATATATTGTCCAATCGATCCGGGAACTGAGAAGAAAGTGCATGTCTAATCTGTAGATATCTAAAGAACTGCGTTCTAGGGATGCCATAGGAGGAGCTTAGCGAGTCAAACGTTTTAAAAACCCCTTGTATGTACAGGTCACTAAGAGAGGACACGCCATACTGCGACCAGGCCCGGGCGCCAGGCAGGGCAAATAACGTCGGCAGACCAGGGTTGTGCCAAAGCGGGGTCTCTGCAGGTATATCAGAATAAGTGGACACCTTTTTCGCCTGACGCCAGACCTGTCCCGCCAGGGCATGGATGGGCAACAATTTCCCCCTAAACAAGGCCGGGTGTTCCAACACCGGCCACAGATTATGCAGACCCAGGTGGTGAGCCAGATGTGCCTCGGACCCCGGTAGGGAATCAGATGAGAGCCACTTCCTAATAAAACGGAGCTGTCCTGCTAGGTAGTAAAGAAACAGATCAGGGAGTGATGTGCCCCCGAGCTGCTTCGGTCGTTGTAGAGATGACAACCTAAGCTTAGATCTAGAGTTTCCCCATATAAAGGAGATAATGAGGGAGTCCATTTGTTTAAAAAATCTAAGGGGCACGGACACAGCAGAATGGCTTATAGCATATAGACATTTGGGTAGTACTATCATTTTAACTAGGTTGATTCTACCAGCCACCGACAAAGGCAGTGTAGCCCAAAGATTAAACTTAACCCTAAAGTGCGAGATGAGCGGAAAGATGTTCTGTTCCAAAAAACACCTATGGTCCCTAGATATAAAGATGCCCAGATATTTGCAGGTTGAGACTGTAGTCAATCCACATACCACATTCCCCTCAGCTACACTTGACGCACGGCCAATATGCATGTATGAGGACTTAGCCCAATTGGTCCGTAGGCCAGAATAATTACCAAATTCATCAATTATAGCCATGGCTCTGGGCAGAGACCGGGAGGGGTCGCTCATAAACAGGAGTAAGTCATCGGCATATAGTGCTGTTCTCTCCTCCCGGGTGCCTATCACTATGCCTTTATATATGGGGTCATTCCGAAGCAGTATTGCCAAGGGTTCCACCGCCAGAGCAAACAGTAGCGGTGACAATGGACATCCTTGTCTTGTACCCCTACCCAAAGGAAAGTAGGAAGACAACGCGCCATTAATGGACAGTGCCGCTCTAGGGGAACAGTATAGAAGGGAAATCCAGGTAACAAACCCCTCTCCAAATCCGTATCCTCGCAACACCTGCAATAGAAAAGGCCACTCGACAGAGTCGAACGCCTTTGTTGCATCTAAAGAAGCCATCGCCCAGTCATGTGAGGATGATGCCCCAATCTGAGTTATCACCTGAGCCCTTCTAAGATTATCCGATGTGGATTTTCCAGGCATAAAGCCTGTCTGATCCGGATGGACAAGGTCGAGAACAACAGAATTTAGCCTTTTCGCCAACATTTTAGTAAGGAGTTTATAATCTATATTAAGCAGTGATATAGGCCTATATGAGCCACAGTCCAGCGGATCCTTGTCGGGCTTAAGTAACAGGATAATGGTGGCGTCATAAAAGGACTCCGGGAGACTGGGACCCACAAAGGCAGCGTTATAACAGTCAAGCAACACCGGGAGAAGCAGGCCCCCATACTGGGCATAAACCTCCACCGGGATGCCGTCCGGACCCGGCGATTTGCCCCTTGCCATATCTGCCAGGGCACCCGATAGCTCCTCTAGCGTAAAAGGGGAATCTAAAAATTCACGTTGGTCTTCTGACAATGTAGGAAGGGGGATCAAGCCCAAATAGGTGGCAAGCTCTCCGTCAGTGACTCTAAGCTTGGAGAGGTATAACTCACTGTAATAGCTATAAAATCTGTCACTAATGGCCAAGCTATTGGACAGTACCTCCCCCGTCTCTGAATGCACTCGTAGTATGGCAGGTGAGGCTGTGTTTTGATGTATTAGTTGAGCTAAAAAGCTGCTCGACTGGTTGCCGAGTTCGTAAAACTTCTGTTTGCTAAAAAACAGAGACCTACGTGCCTTGTCATGCAGTATATGCAGATATTGTCTACCCGTCTGCAACCATTGAGACCTAGCCTCATCAGTTGGATTAGCCACGTATGCGGCTTCGAGCGAGGCACACTGGGTCGCCAAGGTGGTCTCCAACAGCGAGGATTCCCTCTTTACAAAGGAAATGGAGGACTTAATACAACCCCTAAGATATGCCTTCATAGTTTCCCATAAGAGGAGCGGAGAAGTGTTTGGGGAATTAATGGTCAAAAACGTCTGAAGTTGATCAGGTATTCGATCATGTGGTACAAATAGTTTCAACCAAAATGGGTGGATTCGCCAACCCTGTCGTGGCTTAGCAGCTGTACTACTATTTAATTGGACCAACAACGGGGAATGATCAGACACTGCCCTGGGTAAATAGGATATGGTCTGCAACAAAGAATATGCTTTAGTATTTCCAAAAGCATGGTCAATCCTGGACAGAGTATGTCTGTTGGCAGAGTGACAGGAAAAGGTGCGGGCCTCCGGAAACCGGACCCGCCACAAATCCAACCACCCCAATTCACGGATCACTCCGGCCATTGTAGTAGGGCGAGGCAGAGAGGGGGAACCTGGCTCCGCGGAGAACCGATCCAATGCAATATCCATAACTTTGTTAAAGTCACCCAAACATAATGCAATAGCCCCAGGGAATCGGGTCGCAAACTGCGCAGCCTGCTGGAGCACAGCAAGATCAGACGCCGGTGGCAAGTACACACCCAGGATAACATACAGGACAGAGTCAACCCAGGCCTGGACAAAAACGTATCGTCCCTCGGGGTCCCTTACAATGAGGCCTGGCTCCCACCTGAGTCTACGATGCACCAAGATGGACACCCCCTGGAATAGGAAGTGTGTGTAGAGTGAGCCGCCCACTGAACCCATGGCTTCTGAAGTCGCCTGGAATTATCTGGAACCAAATGAGTTTCCTGAAGGCATATGAGGTGTGGGTCAGCCCTCCTAATCTGAGAGAAAACCAACGACCTCTTTCGTGGGCTACCCAGGCCCCTCACATTCCAAGATAGTACACTAAAGGACGCCATGGTCGTCTAAGAGTGTAATGTAATCATGGCAATTCAGGACCCCAAAAGTGACCCGCCTATGAGTGTGTAGTGCGTGGCTGAGTGAGACACAAAGTGGTGTGCAGCAACCTAAGAACAATATACAAACGAAATGAACCATTACACCCCTAAAGGGTGTGAGACATACTACTGGCATAAACAAACAATATTTGTTAAATTAACCGTGGCTACAATTAACGGGGGAAGAAGTGCACCCAAAGTGGTTGGTATACGGGGCACTGTCTTAAAGGTATGGATAATCACTAGGCTAGGAGATATACTATTCAACAGAGCCAGGTTCACATGAGTAAATGAGATACACCGGCGCCCCGGGGGTCGCCAGCCCAGGTAACTATAAGACTACAGGATACTATAATAACAGAACCGCACTTTTCATAAAACTACTTATGCAATAAACAAGAGCATCCCGTAATACATAAGTCCTTATGTATGGTCCGATCGGACCTCTCACCACACGCCGTCAGGATCATCGTCTCGGAGATCGAGGAAGAAGAGATAGCCAGTCCTCCACATCCCTCGGTGAAGTAAAGAAAAGGGACCTGCCGTCATGGACGACCCGAAGACGTGCTGGGTAAATCATGGAGTATTGTATAGCCTTTTCTCTCAACCGCCTCTTAACGGCCACGAAGGATGCTCGGGTCTTCTGGAGAGCCGCCGAGAAATCTGGAAACATGGCCACTGCTGCTCCGTTGTACTTAAGCTCGCCGGCCTGGCGCGCAGCCCGCAACGCCGTATCCCGATCCGTGCTGTTAATCAGACGGGCCAACAAGGGTCGAGGAGGTGCGCCCTGAGGCGGCGGTTTAGCGGAACCCTATGGGCCCGTTCCACTGCAAATATTGGTGAGAAGTGAGCCTCCGGCAGGACATTTTTCAGCCACCCCTCCACAAAGGCCCGAGGATCTTCACCCTCCGCCCGCTCCGGCAGGCCCAGGATACGGAGGTTGTTTCGTCGCAATCTATTCTCCAAGTCATCCGCACGCTGGGTCCACAAACTTGCAGCTCTCTCCAGCTCCTGGAGTTTGGCAGGAAGTGGGTTAACAGTGTCCTCTACCTGAGAGACCCGATCCTCCACCTCACACACCCTGCCTCGCAAGGTCTGAAAGTCCTGACGGAGCAGGCCCAGGTCGATTTTTACCTCCTCAATTTTCCCGGTCAGCGAGGAAGTGCCGGCATGGATCGCCTCCAGTAGCTGTCCAGTAACTTGCTTTAAAGTGGGATCGGGGTCCTCCTCTGGAAGGGCAGGAGAGGCTGCCTCAAGCGATGGTGATGTAGAAGAGGATGCTGCCCTGGAGAACCCCCTCAGGCGATCAGAGACAGAGGTTGATTGCGGGCGACTCATTTTAGAGAGTCGGCGTCCGCTCTTCCTGCGTTCCGTACGGGTGGATATGTTGGCAGAGGAGGAGGTGTGATGGTAGCAAGACCGGGCCGGCCCCAGAGGATTATAGACAAGGTCTCTGGCTAATAGCAGTTGCACAGTAGGAGCCTCTATGTCAGGCCACAAGGGCCAATAAGCCAGCCGAGGACAGACAGTAACTCAACAGTCCAATAGTATCGATGGCAACAGACTCTGGATTATGAGCGATGTCTCCAAGAGAGAGCCGTCAGCAGAGTAATGAAATAAATAGATTGCCAGGAGGAACTAAGAGGGAACGGATGACAACTCAGCGATCCAATAGTGCCGATAGCAACAGTCACTGGATTATAAGTAAGGCCTCCAAGAAGGCCAGTAGCGAAGTGATGGAGTAGATAGATTGCCAGGAGGAACTAGAGGAGGACAGATGGTAACTCAACAGTCCAGTAGCACATACAGCAACCGTCATTGGATTATAAGTAAAGCCTTCCAGAGAAGCAGTCAGCAGGACGATAAATCGTACAGAGGCACACACCTTCAATGGGTCAGAGACAGTTGATGGCTGCCACAGATATTGCCTTGCACTACTGCCCAGAGGAGCCAGGGGATGGTCCTATCGTGCCCAGCAGCAAGCAGGAGAGAGGAATGCCGGCTCCCAAACTTCCAGGCAGGGATAGAAGGAACCGTCAGAGATAGGCTCAGCTCGCCAGGAACGCCAGACTCAGCGCCCCCTCATCAGCAGATGGCCAAACCGGTCAGGGTTAAAATGGCCGCCCGCCACGTGGAGAGAGGAGAGACCGCCGTCCGGGTGCCAGCAGGACCAGCGGCCCCAGCGGTGCCTGCACAGCCCAGGCCGGCCCACGAGCGCAGCCCCAGAACGGCAGCTCCACCCCAGCTCCAGGCCACAGCAGCGCGGGACAGAGCGGCTCCGGCAGCGGCGGTGGGAGTGTATGGCCGCCGGCCACGTGTAGCGATCACCGACTACCACCCAACGGAGAAGGACACCGGCAGAACGGGAGCTCTGGAACCAGGAGGAGGGCCTCAGAAGTGCGTTCCAGCGGACAGCGAACCCGGGCACCGGTAAGCAAGGATGGATTTCAGGATGGATGAGCGGCTCTAGCCGGAGCTCCGCTCACATGCGACCGTCCATGTCGCGCGCTAGCCACGCCCCCACTGTATATATATTTAAAAAAAAAAAAAAAATCAGAAAGGTCATTTTCCCAGCTTTACATTAATGTATCCCCCAAAAAAAAAAATATATATATTTTTATATATTTATATTTTTATTTTACCTTTCAAACAAAAAAAAAAAAAAAAAAAATAATTTTCTCCCTCAAAATAAATTTAATAACCACCCTTTTTAATGGGGGGAAAAAAAAATTTAACAAAAAAAAAAAAAAAATAAAAAATTTTATTTTTTTTTTTTTTTTAAAAAAAACAACCCCCCCAAAAAAAAAAAATAAAAGGAGGGGGAAAAAATAAAATTTAAAAATAAAAAAAAAAAAAAAGGACCCACAAAACCTCCCCCCATTTTTTTTTAAAAAAAAACTTAACCAAAAAAGCACACCCCCCCAAAAAAAAAGGAGGAAAAAAAAAAAACCAAACAAACAGACCAAGCGATATGAAGTAAATTATTGCACCAATAAATTTATTCTCTTAAACATCAGAATATATTTCCATCATTACAAACCAAGCAACTACAGCTTTATTATTTCTTTTTACATCCAGGTATGCTAGAAGCTACACACAATTGCATGATACAGATGAAATATGACCCAAAAAAGCTGAAAAATCAAAATACACAAAACATTTCCTTTTCCGTGCCCAAATCTGACATATTGGTGTTCAAAATTAAAACTGTAGCAAGACTACTCAGGGGTACAAACCAATACATGTTGGTCACAGGCCTGAAATATCTTACCTAGGAAACCAAGTGGCAACAGACTGAAGAATTGCATGGATAAAAACGGAGCTACAAATATATAACAAAAAACAGAACAGAAAACATTTATTTTAGGCTGTTATATTATAAAACTCTTTGGAAACTTTGTCTTTTTTTTTGGAAATGCTCAAAAGAAGTTCTAACAGACAGAATTTCATTTCAACTCAAACAGGTTGTAAACTGTGAAGAAAAATTTAAAAAAAAAAAAAAAAAGGGGAAAAAAAAAAAAAAGTCAACAGTTCCGGGTGTTCGGCTGTCTTCTGTGGTGGACTTCTCAAGGCAGGTACAAAAATGGAGTCCAACTTCTTCCCCTCCCTCCGAGTCGAAACAAATGGTGATTTGATATAACGAGGCATGTACTGATAGATGGCAATTACCTTTCGTGTGACATGGCTCGCTTCTCTTTAGCTTTCGGAGACTTTATTTTTTGCACTGAAAATGAGTTGTAGCTGCAAATAAGTATCTTAATGCAGGTCAATGGTATAACACCAATGTGGTGCCTTTTGCATAGTCCCAAAAAGTACACATAACTATGTAGGAGATGGATAACCACTGTACTTACAGATGAGAAGCAGCAGACGCATTTTATTTTACAAAGGCATATAAAAGTCAGTAAGTCTACATTTGAGGGATTGAGACAGTCAAGGACAAAACCATAGAACCTCAATAATGAATGGATGGTGTTCTGATGCGCTAAAAGGCAGAGACACGTTGTGCAGAGTGCTCAAGTTTTCCTTGAAACAGTAATGTTTTTATAAGCTTCCTGTACAGATAACAGAGCAAGAGATGGGGCAATAAACAAACATGTAGGCAAAAAAGTATACAAAGGCAGCAAGAGGCAGACATGCCGTGTGTGTGTAACATCCATCTCATTCACTTCACAAGCACCCTATCCAATGGGAAATACAATTAAACAGGTGAATAAAGAAACTTTAAAAAGTTTGTGATTTATCTACAGGCCCTGAGCTTTTTTCCCTATGTACTTACTGTAGGTGAAAAAAGGCAAAATGCAAGAATAGTTGTATCTTGCTAGGTAAGTGCTTTTGTGCAACACGTCCATATATATATATATATATATTTACCATAAAGTCCTCTCTTTAGCTGAAGGAACAACATTATCTAGTTGCTCCTTCAAATTCCAGTGGGTTACAGAACCATTAACCCAAATCCCAAATTCCAGTCATCTTGTAATGGTTAGGTAGCTAATATAGCCTTAGATTCCATTGTATCTGTCCAAAGCAATCTCACCACAATGTCCTGAAATGTCTGAGAAGTTTTTATCATCTTTAATGATAAAGTGGTGTCATCTGGGTGATACTGTTGGACTTGAAAATGTTCCAGAGTTCCGCGGATGGAAGGGAATACCAGGGGAAGATGGTGACAGCTTTTTGGGACTACAAAGGTCACCATTGTGTAACTTCCAGAGAAGTTCTTCATTCTCCATTGAGAGGCGTTTGTTCGCTTTGGATTCTTTCTCCAGAGATCTCTGCAGAACTTCTTGCTCTGTGGACAGCTGCCTGCAATAGCAAAAATATGGAATATTAAATAAATATAAATTTTTTTTGTAAATGGTCTCCATTCCCGTCCACTTCAAAGATTTCTTGAAGAGTGTGGAATGTGAAACATTATGGCAAATTTATAGTGGTTTCCATAGAATTAAACTTATCACCTATCCGATAAGTGTCTAATTAGTGAGAGTCCTATCACTAGGACCCCTAACAATCATGAAAATGGAGGTCCTGTCCTGCCCTTGATTAAAAGTAGTGGTGGTTGACCATGAATGCTACAGGTCCATTTACCTCTATGGACTCTCAGAGGTCTAGCCAAGCACTGGACCCCCACCAAACACCATCACTTGTAAATATATGATAAGTTTGACTGGGAAAATCCCTTTGAAGTGTAGTATATTGAACAACATAGAAGGACTAGCTTTTCACGCACTGCCTGAGTTTTCAGAAACTGAAATCAATTCTAATCAAGATTAAAACATTTTACACAAAAAAAAAAATTCAATATTCCATGCACCTAAGAATCTCGTAATGTCCTGATCACTCCCACTTTAACCAAAGGAAAAATCTGAGCCCTATACACCAACACACTATAGAGTTTAAGAATCAGAAAAAATGAGGGTGACAAATCTGCCCAAAACAGCCTTACTCAATCTATTACCTTGGAATTTTTGTCTCACATGAAATTTATTGAAGAAAGCAATTTATCACTATAAGAAAAATGTCCCTGAACTTACCTAGAGAGGGCTATGTGATTTGCCATACGAGCTTTGAGGTCTTCATTTTCTTGCTGGCATTTGTTCAGTTTTTCCACCAGGATTGTGTTGGTCTCGACCTTGAACAAACAAAAACAAATGACCATACTTGTGAAGACTGAGGCATTTGGATGGCCATACACATTAGATATTTATCGGCCAAACCCAGTCATTTCAACAGGTTTGGTCAACCATCTAATGTTCCATAGTTACCACAGTTCAAGAAAGTTCAAGAAGTTCAACCAAGGGATGGGAAAAGTGCATGACTGAAGGGAAGGAGTGAAGGAAAGGAGAATGGGGTCCTCTCTACTCTACAAATCTTTTTGTTCTCTCTAGGTTCAGTACACATACACTGTGTGTAGGGAAGATAGCTGCTTGCCAAACAATCGTTCAACCAACAACCATCTAACAGGTACTGCCAGCATTAGACTGGGTGCTTTCTCTTTGTAAAAAGCATGCAATGAAGATCTGGGATTGGCCCTTCTGAATGTCTCATTACACAAGATCAATATTCATTTATGGATATATATTTGCACTGTTTCCAGAACTGTGTAAGGAAAGCAAAGGGAATAATAAAAGTAATAAATGCTCTTGCTCAGCTACAGAATAAGTGCATGTAATCTTCGGGAGAGCTCCGGAATATCTGTATTACTGAAGAGGGCATCTTTAGCTTCACAGAAATATGGGGCACATTGATGAAACGGTCTGTTTTCCATAGCAACCAATAACAGCGCAGCTTACATTCCCTATAGCGCTTGCAAAAAATAAAAGCTGCACTGTTATTGGTAATAGACTTTTTTAATGTCATATTTTTCACATTTTTAAAGATATTTTGCTTGCCTTTTAAACACTGTTAAGAAGAAAGATTTCCTATATGGAGAAAACAGAAAGCCATATGTAACAATAATAGGAATAAGGAATAATATATCACACTGTGCACGGAAGATCATGGAGCACATGTCAACTATACACATTTATGACCCATTTGCCTTTTCCAACTAAATGGGTATTCACTTGACATACAAAAGAGGAATAGAAAACGGGATGCACATTACTGGAATCTGACTCCACAGCCCCACAATTTTACTGCTGCCAATATCCTACATATACAGTGGTGGGGAATTTAAACACCACATCTACACCAGTTTTCTGTTGTAGATGGGTGCAGCATCTTTGGTGCAAGGTCCTTTTCTGTACTAAAGATGCGCTATATTCTCTGTTTTGTCTCGCTCGACATTTTCTGCTAATGTGGGCAAGCGGGGTGAGCTGGGGACACCATGGCCCGATATATTTATTATAACTCACGCTAGCTTATACAGGAATACTATGCCAGTTCCAGAACGGTGTAGACTTCCATTCTGACGCACATGTGCGCCCCTAATTTATTAAGAGGCTGAAGTCTCAATTCCAGGCAAACCTTGCACAAGTCGGAAACACCAGTCCTAATAAATCTGCCCCACTGTATCTATATCTGGAAACGTTTCATGAACCCATCAGTTTATAAACTTTATATATCTATGGAAAGTAAATACTAATTATATATACTGTCTACCTTGATGTATACTACATTTACAAAATGTTAGGTGGGCCATACACACAAGAGACTTGCCCAACCAATGGTCATTCATTCAACAGCTCTCATGATGACAATATACAAGAGACAAAGACTCTGCCAGATTTTCCTAGGAGCAGCTCATCTTCCCAAGAAACAAAATTATCGAGCAGCCAGAATTAATTTTTCTAATTTTGGACAACTCCTTTAAACAGGAGAAGGATGTGGATATGGCCAAAACCTGCCTATTGTCAACAAGTACTCTGCTGTTCAACTACTCTATATGCAAACACTACTATCCGTAATAAAGCTCCAATGAATTGCTATAAACAGGACTGTAACTATATTCATGTACAAGTGTTCCTTACCTGACATTAGTCACTTATACAATACCTTGTAGGGTGTATTATGGTAGAAAGCCCTGAAGAAGCATTACTAATTTATAGTTATGAATTCTATCATCCGTCTCTCCTATAGGAACCACATGAAGTACCTACCAGCTTCTCAATCTGCATCAGTTTTTTGTCTTGCTGATGTAATTTTTCATTCTTAATCTCTAATACTGCTTTTAGGCTCTCCAACTCCTGCTCCAGATACATGACCTGAGGGTTCTTCTGCAAAGAAAAAGGTTCACAAGTTACTATACGTGTCAAACTCAAGGCCTGTGGGCCGAATCTGGCTCTCTATGTCATTTTATGTAGACCACTATGTCTGGGTGCAGAAGAACTGGCTCTCCACTTTCCCTGGAGGTTCCAGACAATGCTTGGCAGAGGGGATGGCGCTAGCACAGGGAGTGGGTTCCATCTTGGATTCGGACATCTGACATGCACCTCCACATCACTCTGTTCAGCAACTCACAGTAGCAACATAGGTATAACTTGAATCTCCTGGGCCCCAATGCAAAATATGTAATGGGGTCCCCACTTATGTATTATTGACAAAATTGGTGTCTCCTTATGTTGTAGAGAGGCCTTTGAGCCACCTGAAGCCCGGTAGCAATTGCTACCTCTGTACCCCTATAGCTTCGCCCCTGAGTGGCACAGCCCTGACAGCCCTACCAAGGCACTCTAGTCATCCTCCAAAGTGGGAAGCTTGGTGCTAAAGAACATCCTGGCCTTTTACTGACCAAGTGGCGCACCATAACATCTCTGGTGTAACTAACTTTTTCAGCAACCTAGAAAATAAGGTACATACTGTACACTAGCGATACTGTAGCCTGCTGCAACATTTTCATTTGATGCATAGTACATCTTGTGTAACTCTTGCCCATTTACAACCTTTGCCTCATTTTTGATGCAGTCCAGAGAAACACCATCATAGTGCACAGAGCCAAGCTCCAAAGCCTCCTTTAAAATATCTGTGACTGTACATTGCAGTAATCTAGATTAATAGATTATAAATTTTATACAGACAAAATGGCCCTTTGAAGCAACCACAATGCTAACGTGGCCCTTGGTGAAAACGAGTTTGACACTCCTGCTATAATGTGTGATCCACTGGTTGATATAATTCAGGATCTATGGCTTTTACATGTGGCTGTATTCTGGCCCAGAATGTATATTAAAAACACGATTCCTAATGCAGCAGACATTCATCTTCTCAAGTGCCTTGCTGTAGCCATTGAAGCTCTGCAAAGACATGATCTCATACAGACGCAACATATAAAAGATTATTACAACAAAGCTTCCAGAATCTGCACCACGGCAGTCCGCTCATGCTCCATTTAAATCAATCCCACAGTAAATTTACTTGAAAGATACCAGAGGGAGCCATAACACACAATCTAGGTGCAGTTTAAGAAAACAAGATATGGCCAAGGTCTCATATGTTATACTCATTAAAATGAGGAGAAACTAAAGTGTGGAATCTATGAAGTACACAGTATATGGATGAAGGGTCTTTTACATATATATCCTACTTCAAGGAGCATCATTCAAGACTTAGGTAAGGGGAGCATGAGCCCACAGAACATCTCTGCAAGTGAAAAGTGACAATGCCATTAAAAGGGATAAAGTTTTGTATAAAATGACCCACAATGTTTATCATACAGCATAAAAAAAAAAAAAAAAAATCAGAATGAACACAAAAAAAAACAATAGTAGAAATGACCAATGTTTTCATGGGGGACTATGCGGTGACTACTGTCACACTACTGAAAGCATACCTGGGTGGTTTTCTCTTTGGATAATTTTCTTTGTTCTTCCTCAGCTTTCAGCTTCTCCTTCAGAGATTCATTCTCTTGTCTTAGCTCTTCGATTTTTTTCTTTAGGTTGGAAAGACAACAAAAAGTGTAAAATAAGTAACATGTAAAAGGAAAAGATGAAATCGATATAAATGTATAAAAAAAAAAAAACAACCTCTATCTCTGCCTGCTTCTCTTTGAAGGACTCTTCCAGTGCCTTATTTTCTCGTTCTTGACTGTCCTTCAGTTCTGGGGACAGAAGTGAAGGACATAAAATCAGTATCATAAAGAATCCATAATATAGTCAGTCACATGCCAAAATCTAAAAATGCAGTTTTACACGACAAGTTGAATGTAGATAGCAAAAATCATTAAAACCTTTACTAAGCCAAATATAAAATTTCACCAAAACTACAACACAAATGTGGTTTACATATAAAACTTTACTCTGTATGTGTAAAAGGCGCTTGAGAATAGGACTTGCCAACTCCAGACCATTTACTTAGTAGAGTCCTATTATGCTCCATATACTAGGTAAATGACAAGGCCGCAGCTGCCAAACACTGAGTATAAAGTCCTACACACAAGGGGTATAATATATAACAAGGGATCTATTGACTTTAAGCGGCTCACACCCAGTTTATTAGGGTTGTATAGTGCTGGCTGTAAAATTCCATTAAGCCTTGTATTGTCCAATAAATTAAAGGGATTGGCACTTTCAGACCAATATTGAGACACAAATGTTATTGGTTGTATAATAAAAAGTTGTACAATTTTCCAATATACTTTCTGTATAAATTCTTCACGGTTTTCTAGATCTCTGCTTGCCGTCATTCATTCTGCTTACTTCCAGTGGATAATAGTCAGTCCGTGGTCATGTAATGGACACATAGGTGCACAGCTCATTATAGTCACAGAACAGTAACCAGACATGAGCATGGTAACAAGCCACGCAACTGTGTGTTCATCACATGATCATGGACTGTATATCACATGGACTGATTTTTATCCACTGGAAGTAAGCAGAATGAATGACAGCAAGCAGAGATCTAGAAAACTGTGAGGAATTGATACAGAAAGTATATTGGAAAATTGTACAATGTTTTATTAAACAAACAACATTTGTCTTTCAATATTGGTATCAAAGAGGCTAACCCCTTTAATGTTTTGGCCACTAAACTATAGTGAAATGTATAACCTCCTTATATGTTTTACTGATTAAAAACAGATAGTAAAAGATAATACTTTTTGCAATCTGTTTCAACTTTGATTTTTTTTTTTAATACTTTTTTAAATTCTATTTTCAGTATATGATTATGGGGCAGCCATCTTACTTAAGCTGTTGACTACAGCAGTTAGATATGCGCTTTACGGCAGCCACATGGCTCAGACACAATAGTCTGGAGATACTCAGTGTCTTAAGTAGAGGTTTCTAGACATGTCATGACCTGAGCATAGGTCATTGTACAGTAAAGGGGAATAGATGAGATGATGCCATTGTCTACTGTGAATGGTGGATTCCATAATATAGGTGTTATCTTTCATTTTAACGCCTACAAGTAGGGATAATGAGGCGACTGCTGCAAAGAAATATCCTACAGAAAGACTCAGTCTATTTGGCTTCCTGGCAAGAATGAAAACTCCTGTCTTGATCTCCCTTGCACCAAAATAAGATGTCCCTAATGTATTAAGCACATAAATATACGTCCAGCTAGGATCTGGAATAGATTTCACCTATAATTTATGCAAGTTCTGGGTATAAATTATAGCAAATATGTTGGGCTCATTCGCCATGTCCCCATCCTCCAAACCCTGTCGACTTTTAGAAAAATTGGTGTGAGGGAGAGCAAATGCAACGAAAACAGCTGTGCTCATCTTACATTTTATGTCAGAACCTGCTGTAAAATGTATAATGTATCTGCCCCTTTATACTTCAATAGATCTTTCTCTACATCCAAGTATATAACAATATAGAACTGAAGGTTCTTTTCTAGTCTAATTTATTCACAGGTCAGACAATATTTCTTGGGGTTAGAAAAATTTACCGGTGAATGATTTTTCATATTCTTGCTTTATGGTCTTTATTTCCTCGGCATGACTAGTCTCCGCTGCGAGCCGGTAGGTTTCATGAGTGGTGTTGAGGTCATCAACCTAAAAAAAAAAAACAACACTGTTTTAGTGGCTTTAAAAAGTAACATTATAGACAAACACAGGGTTGACAAGTAACATACGGGATTAGTGGACTTCAATTCCTGCATGGCATACTAGGGCGTTGTCAGAAATTATTATAACTCTATTAAAATACTTGACTTCTAACACAGACCTGATAACATTTTCTTATCTTATGCACAAAGTACCATTTCCAGTTCACACACTTGTGTAGACGTCCCTTAAGATTTAGGCTATTTCAATGACGTCATTACCTCAAGATAGAGAAAGCTGGAAGAGCGCTGCAGATACTGCAAAATGGTAGACGATAAAATATGCAATTCGAGCCAAACTTTTTCAGCACAGGATTTAATTTTTGTTGTGTCTGAGATAGGTGATCTACCAGGGAACTAGGAAAACGACACATGGGACAAGTAAAGGATGCTGCTGCAGATATTTCCTGCCCTTTTATCAGTGGCCCTGTTTCCCCAAAATAGTGACAGAAACCAGAGTTATTTATGGAGTCTATTCCACATTCAGGATTTACTAAAGTATGCAGTGAATCCTCTTGGGGATGACCATGCAAATCTGCAATGGATGGCTTTTCCAGGGAGTTTTTACTTACTCCAGGGTTTTTTCATGCTGGACCTGGGGGTTCTGACCCCAATTCATGTGATTAGAACCAGTCCCCAGGTTGATCTGCCTCCTTCCTCCTCTCTGATTTTCAAAGGTAGTTTACCTGTGCTATGGGGCCTGGCTTTACTATAATCTGCCAGTCCCCATAGCACAGGTAACTAACTACCTGTGAAAACGGGAGAGTAAGTGGAAGGATCAGGGGTCAGATGCTGGTCCGATCAGGAGATCACATGATTGGAACCCGTCCAGAAACACCAGATCCAGCATTTAAACAAAAAAATATCCTGGAGAAAGTACTACAAGAACCCCCGCCGATCAGCTGTTTGTAGAGGTCACAGTATTCATTTTCGTACCGTAGCCTCTTTACTACTTACCAAGCACAGAGCCATACAAATAAATAGCAGCTCTGCTTGGTATCACAGCTAAGCAGATTTATTTGAATGGGACTGATCTGCCAACAAGCCATGCGATTAAAAATACGATGTCGACAGGTCTTCTGTTAAGCAGACGTAACAATAAAGAAGAACCACTGCTGCTCCAAACAGCTGATCTGCAGGGGTCCCTAGCTCTGATCCCCCACTGTTCAATTGATAACCTATCCTAAGGGTAAGTCTTCAAATAAATCCTGCAAAACCCTTTTAAAAATGATCTGCTAGAGGGGTGGTCCTCTCAAAGACGGATATTATGGACTACGTATGATAACATTCCAAATCTGGTCTAAAGGGATGGTCTATTAAAAGTGTTTTATGGAAAGGTGCAAATTTACCAATGAGCATTTGGTTACAAAAGTTACTTCTGTACTGAAGACAGGAAGAACATATGTCCTCATGGTCCAACATCAAGGTAGTTCCTGCTCTGAGGTCTACTGGTAGATTACCATTTACTATTTGGCCACCAATGACCGAAACAAATCAGACATTACTACTTAGTAACTAAGTAATCTCATGAAGTCTGATGCACCTTAACTGGAAAAAATGTGAATACCTCAATGTCCAGGGAAGGGTTATCAAGCTATTGACAGGTGTGGTGTACCACTCTACAGCGTAGGCATCATTTACCTTTTCCTGAAGTTCGAACTTGTATTTCTCAGCTTCCTCAATGAAGATTGTCTGAAGCTTCTCACATTCGCCGGTATAGAACTGCTTGAGCTTCTCTTCTAGGTCATTCAACTCAGCGAAGTGTTCATCCTTCACCTTCTGCAGAATGCCTTCATAAGCAATGAGCAAGTCATTCTTCTCCTTCTCCAACTTATCACATGTGCCAGATGCAGACACTGCAGAAGATGAGAAATATAAGCTTAGACCACTTTTCATTTCCGCTTCCTGTACATATGCAGATTTCATATGCAAAGCAAAGACCAAATGGGTAGGAAGAATGATTTTTACTACAATATTATATACTATGGATATGTGATTATATAATTTGACACATTAATTTTATATATATATATATATATATATATATATATATATATATATATATATATACACACACACACACATATACACACACACAACTTTGATGGTTACAATAAATCATAGTAGGTGTTAAAAGCAGTAAAACTGGATGTCTTTGTTATGTATTACATTGCTAGGATATGCCATAATATGTTTGGGTTTAGGTCTGGCCTTTAAGACTCCTGCTGATCACGAGTATGACGGACTATGAATAGATAAACCCTTAGGAAGTAATGTATTGCATGAGATATGGTAGAAAGAAATTTTTTTCATAATAAGTAAATTGCAGTAGCTATTCCCATTGGGAGGCTTGCACCAGGCAAAAATGTGTTTTCATAGTAGTACTCATCCCATCACAGAAGGAATCTAAAAAATGTCTACTACATAAGCATCAACACTTTAGAAATATAAACCAAGAGTGCAACAATACTGCACGCACTGGGCAAAAAAAAACCCTCAAAACACACTGCATAGACTGGATGGTTAGCACAAGAACAGTTACCCGCACAACAATCTAATAGCCTATTTATTCTTCATATTTCTTGGACAACTACAAGAAATAAATCATAAAATTTGATAAAATTAAGAAATTATCAGACTTTTTTAGGAGCCTGGTTTTGCCTGTGTGGGTAGATCTGGCCCACTTGTAAGGACTTGTCCGATAGTCAGAATAAATAGATTGGATGGAATGTGCTAAGGTTATTTATGTGTAAAGAAGTTACTCTGACGTCAGAGATGAGTGAAAGTGCATAGTGCTAAACTCAGAATACGCTGGGCAGACTTACAGGAGCATTCACATTTAAATTCTGGAGTATAAATTTTTACAGAAATCCTAACAAATTGTCTTCTATCATATACAGCAGGGGTCTCAAACTCAATTTACCCGGGGGCCGCTGGAGGTAGAGTCTTGGTGAGGCTGGGCTGCATCAGGTTTTCCACACCGGTAATATGCTCCATATTGGCCCCTGCACACGGTATTATGCTCCCTAGTGGCCCCTGCACTTGTATTATGCTCCCTAGTGGCCCCTGCACTTGTATTATGCTCCCTAGTGGCCCCTGCACACGGTATTATGCTCCATAGTGGCCCCTACACTGGTATTAGGCTCCATAGTGGCCCCTGCACACGGTATTGTGCCCCATAGTTGCCCACCCAAGAACTATTATTATACTCTGGGTTCTTTCCAGAACCCAGAGTATAATGATCGGAGACCCAGGGGAGGTGACAAACATAAAAACCAGTGTTATTTACCTATACTGGAAACCGGAGCACTCCCAGCAGCTTTCGGCCCTGTCTAAGTCACGTGATGAGACCGGCGACGCGACCTGATGACGTCACCAGAATGCCCAAGCCTGCTCGGAGTGACAGCGGATCGCAGGAGAGGTGAGTAGCATTGGTTTTTATGTTCCTTCACCTCCCCTGGGTCTCCGATTATTATACTCCGGGGTCTAAAAAGACCCCGGAGTATAATAATAGTAGTATTTGAGGCCCACGGCCTCACTTACCGATGCCCGCGGCTGCTCAAAGCAGCATCCACTTCCTCTTCTGCATCCCATAGGAGAAGGGGAAGCGGGGGGCGGCCACGAGCAGACGCCGGGTAGGGAAATAAATAGGCCGTGACCTGCCAGGGATACTCCAGCAGGTAACGGCCTATTTATATAAATAAAAAAAAGTTATCCTCACCTACCTGCGATGCCTTGATGCAGCCGCCGCCTCCTCCTCTTGTCCGAGACGTCTATGTCTCAGCGTAGGAGGCGCGATGACGTCATTATATTGCTGCCTGCGCTGTGATGCGGACGTCTCGTAAGCCAGCCCAGGACAGGCCCCGCTCAGCGTTGTTTTTTTTTTTTTTAAAGCGGCCTGTCCTGGGCTGGTTTACATTAAATAGTAAAAAATGCCACCCCCAGACAGTGCGTCCCTGGTGCCATTAGTATCAAACTCGGGCCGCACTAACATTAAACTTTGATATTGAGGTGGGGGCCGCAAACTATTGTCCTGAGGGCTGCAGTTAGCCCGCGGGCCGCGAGTTGAGACCCCTGATATACAGGAAGAAATTGCTCTCACATGAATGACAGGGTTCCACGATGCTTTCGGTCAAGCCTTGCAGTATGTTTGATGGCAAGAATAGCAAGACTTTCATCAATATTCCTGCCATCAAGAATACATTAAGTCGATTGGGTCCACTAGTGACTATTTTGAGAAGTTGGAAAACATATCCATCACAGGGGTCATGGTTTGATAAAGACAACCCTTGTCAATATGCTCTATGATGACATAAGGAAGGAATAGATAGGGATTCGCCTCTCAGGGCCCTCCTCTATGATCCAACATAGCTGTTAGGTAAAATCAGCTCCAGCTCTGGTGGATGTGATCTGACCGGATGCAGATTTCTGGGGGCTGGGGAAGCTAGAGTTGGTGCCTTGTTAAAAGGGGTTGTTTGATGTGGCTAAACACAGCTTAAAGAGGTTGTCTAATGCAAAGTATATGCAATTGTAAACCCGATTTCCCAGGCAGCTCACCAGTCTACAATAAACCAGTTCTAGATCTGCAGGTCTGTGGATAAACTCTTGTGAAGTCTGAGATCTAGGTCTAAAAAAAAAAAAAAAAAAAAAATTGGTCTGTTAGGTTTGTATTCTTGTAGTCCATCGATCTCGTGCAAGTAAAAATGTAAATCGCTTTTGCGAGGGGTGGCCAGAACTATACAAAATGAGTCAATATTAGTAACATCTTATGCTGAATTACAAAGTACTACAACCAAGTCTCCATGCTGCATTGTGAATGAAGAGCATCAAGGACAAGACTGAAGTGCTGGGGGAGGTTTCAAATAACTTGTTTAAAATAGGATTGTGAAAGGTCAAGATGGCTACTTTACATTAGTGTACTATTGTGTACCCTCCTCATCATCCACCTTTAAGATGACATAACACCAGGTAGTTTACATGGCAAGAACTTAGGTGCTACATCAAGGGCCTACATAAAGAGCAATTGTCAAGGATTTAACATCCAAATTCTTCACTTGTATGCAATCCCCCCCGCTCCAGTACCTCGTAACATTCAGGTGTTCTGCCACTAGCTCACAAGCTACTAGTGACAAGTCCAATGTGTTATGGTGTGGCCCTGAAGCAAAGAAACTATCAATGAACCACACCTGTATCCATGCATCACTGTAGAGAATGACTTATTTTAAAGAACCCCTTATGAGAAGATTGGGAAGTTTTTGATATCAGTTTGGTCAGGGATATCTAAAGATGCAATGCTTACGAGCATTTTCACTAGGTTTTCCCTGCACATTTCACTTATCATGGATGTCACAGCATGACCATCAAAGGTTACAAGCAAGCATTAGAGCCCAGTCTCCATGGGATATCACCAGAAGACTAAAGAACCTGAAGACAAGACTGCAAAGACATCCTACAATGAAGCTCCCATACAGAGACAGCAGTAACTATTTTTAATTGTTTTCTGTTATAGCCATACAATTATTAAACAAAGCAAAATTATACAATTAATACCACCATAAGTTTGTCAAAAAAAAAAAGAAAATATTTTCCAAATTCCCTTCCCCTTTGCTACTTTCACTTACCCCATATATCAGATCTATTTAATACATTTTCTTGTCTCTCCTAGACTTAAACTACTCCATCCTTTCCAACTCTCAAACATCCCAACATTCATGAGCACCTTCTAACCCTACCAATCAACACAAATCACTTGACACCACTTTTCTGAACAATTTTGGTACTGCTGTATTGTTGAATAACCATAAGATTATTTGAATTTGTTCAATGAACCTGTTCAATGTTGTGTAGTGTAGAAATGCCAATCTGAAGTTAAGGACCATTGAAATGCTGGCATGGAAGATTAAGGCAAACATCCTCAAATTGTTTTCAGCAAAGAAACTCAGTGGTGTGGCATGCAAAGATAGGGACATACCATATATAATGTACTAAAGAGAAGCCGACAATCAATGCAGAGGAGGCTTATGTCTTTCTAATCTTGAAACTCAGCAGATGAATAATTCTGTATATAGCCTGCACTAGTAAAAGTAGAATCACCATTTACTACAGGATAAAAAAAAACTAGAACGGTCATATTTTTATATAGTGACACTTACCATCACCAGTAACACCTCCTTTGTCCCCTGGCAAAACATAGCAGAAGAAGATGTGGACGAAAGTCAAAGCTTAACACGAGGGCCAGACCACCACAAAAAATATAAAATAAACCAAAAACAAAACAAAACAGAGCCCCACAAATTACTACAGAGTTGAATGCATGGACTCCAGTATCAGTGAAAACTGCCTGTTGTGGAGGGTTGTGTGCATGGCAGTGCTGCAATAACCAAAATCAAGCTTGGACTTTCAACTGTATCAACTTCTGTCTGCAGATCACAGAACCAATAAACATCAACAGAACCATCAACTTGGGTCACAAATGGCCACCAACAATCAGTCCTCTCTGGAAATTATATCACAACCGTAGAACAAAAGCTACATTACTAAGAGAAAAGGGGGGTGATGGCAGGAAAAGTTCGACTAGACTGTAAAAATAGGGGCGTTTGCATTATTTTGTTAAACCCTTATATATCTCATATTCCACATATAGTGAATATTATCTTCTATTGTTTTTACAGACTAGCTCAAGCTGGTTCACATGAAGAAGCAAATTCAATTACAATTCTCATTATGCGCTGTCTCAGGAAGGGCATATTTTATTCATAATTGCAAGATGTTTTCCAAGTTTTTATTGCAAGTGTCTTTCTCTAGCAACCTGCAATAAAACAATCTCTGGGCGAGGAATCTCCACATTGCCAAAACGACTCAGCCCATGACTGCTTAGTAACACAATGAATTTTGAACCCCAGTGTGAGGACTATGAATATTTCAGCAAAACTGAGTAGGGTCACCCTGACCCAGTTTAAAAAAAAAAAAAATAATAATCTTATTCAACTGGAACGTCAAGTTTGAAGTAGTAATACTTGTATATAGTAAAAGCTAAATTACATGTCCTCGGGCCAAATCCTATGTACACTCCATGCCCAGGGCAAAACAGATTCTCACAACGACAATCCCTTAATAAAATAAAGTCACCCGTCCAGTTACTCTCCCCAGCTGTCACACTGAGAAAGCCACATCTAGGCCAACCACGTAATTCATAGATGTTGGTTCACTAGAGGGGAGGGTTCCAGGCAGAGCATAACTGAGCATATGGACAGGGGTTGCTATCCAGAGACGGAAAAAAATAAATAAAAAATGAAATGCTATCATTCCAAAGCTAACAGGCTTTAAAGGAGGCATTCTGGGACTACATCAGTGATTGATATGGCCTTTGCCAATTACCAACCACAGCGCCAATGCGTTTGTATAGTGGCTGTGCTGCAACTCAGTCCCATTCAAATGAACAGGGCAAAGTTGCAATACCATGTGACCAATGGACTTGATGTCATTGGTCTGAGAAGAGGAAACAAAACCCACCCATTGCAGAAAAATATGCACAGCAGAAATGCTTCAATTTCCAAAACCATTGCATTTTTAGAAACCGCAGAATGTCAATTATACCTACGGAAACGCTGGCAGTTTCCCTGTAGGTATAATTGAAACAAAGTCTGCAGAGGAAAACTATGGTCTTTCTATGAAAAGCGATCCAGGAAAAAAAAAAGAGGGACACTTGGGAGGTGACTACATTTATTAGACTTATCCCCTTAAAGGCACACCACTCTGTGCATGTATCTGGTCTGTGATTGAACGGAATGGATGACACACACATGACATTTGTCTGCTGCCCATGTCTCCACGGCCTCATTCACTGCTCTTAGTGAGCCTGGGCTGCAAAACCTGTCCTGTCCCAGGCTCACTGCCCCATAACACACGGTCATGTGTATGGGGGCATTGAAAGGAATGGGTTATCGTGCTACCCATGAAAAACTCAACTAACACACTGACAATATACACAGCCATGTGCCTTATGCCTAACTCTTAGTTGCAATGGCCTTAAATGGTGGAAATAGGATTCTTTATTTTGTGAAGTTCTCTTCTTTCTTTTTAAACAAATTGACGAACCTGCACATAGTCCAGTGTTAGAAAACAGCCATTTACAAAACGCATCATAATAAAACTGCCCATAAATGCGTTCATCCCATGCCTATAACACATTTGAAGGCTTTGGCTGGGCCCCAAGCAAAAATAACCCTTACTTTACTGCCCACTCCTTCGCTGACCGTGCTTTAATGTAATTAAACGCATTAGTCAGGGCTGATCTCACTAAACTTTGCTGCCTGGATTTTGTCATGGAGAGGTCTGGCCGATTTATCTTGTTAAACTGCATTTATTATATTAGCAGACATTAGGGAATTATCCATTAGTCAGTGTGATCATATCAAACTAGCACTTACCCTCAGTCAAGTGAGGATACAGAGCACAGCTACATAAAAGCATATAATGTACTAACTACCATCTCACGTTTAATATGTTAAGAGATGTGCTGCACGGGAAAGCATTGCGAACGTATATGCAACATCCTGGGCCTGAATGCAATAACCTGCCTTTGCTGTTTGGAGGGTTTAATTATTTATTGTTTTTATTATTAACATCTTTAACTTATACAAAAGGAATGAAAAGAAGCCGGGGACGGGGGTGGTGATATGGTAAATAGGGAGGCGGATAGGGAAAGCAAAGCAGAGATAATAACATGTTGCTCCTCAATCAGAAATCATGGCCCAGGAAATTAGATCTTCGAGAATAGGCGCCCACATCCCAGACATCCTCTAGCTCCAAAAGAAACATGCCTGCCCCGACCCATCACCAGACGTGTTGGTGCGCAGCCCCAGTGGAGGGCGATGCCCCCAGAACCCACAGACCACCCGGGCCTTGCTGACTACCCCTCCATGTACACCAATAAGAGGCCAAGAGCGAATGAGATCTGCAATAGGGCACCCACTACAATGACACGTCCATCATTAGTACCCTGACTTGATACTAAGTCATGAATTGAAAGTGTACCCTAACGTCAGGGTTGTTTTATTTGTACATTGTAAATTGATTGCCCCGAGCAATTTTGTTTTCCAAACTGTCCTAATACTTCTTACCCTGCTTCACAATTCTCAGACTGGGGCCAAAGGACGGACAAGTCTACCCCTGTTGACAGCATTAACTGCAAGAGGCATCACTAGGGTTATCAGCAGAACTCTCCTACAATACCAACTTTACTACACAAGCTATTCTCCAAAATTTTCTGATGCACAGTACTAAACAAATTTTTCTGAGTGAAACCATACCCTTCATAGTTTTACTGACACAATGCAGAGCTATAAATATAGTCTGATGATAAAAGTGATTATGTAGGGTTATAGAAAATTGCATAGCCCTTCAGAACTGAAAATAGATCCCAAGAAACTAACATGTAGGTGCTGATTCAGAGGACAGAAATACATCTGAAAGGTCTTAAATGTCCTTGTAGTGGCGAAACGTACATACAAATGTACTTAGCGTGTGCTGATACAATGAAGGATGCAATGTGAGGTCTAAACATTATCACAACGATGTGAAAAACATTTACTAAGTTTAGGGAGATGTTGCCATTGCAGACCACCTTGCGGTGTGTAAAGTCTCAGCCCATATATGCTCTACTAGGAATTCTGGGAAAAAAAATATGCAAATACATTCTTCTAAAGGGAACAAGGAAAACTTGCTCTAGTGCCACCTTCTGGAAGGTAGCTCCCTATAGACCAATGCCTGGTATTCTATGAAACAAAGTGACATTAATTGGGGTTAAAGCCAAAGCATAGCATCTCTTCCAAAGGGGAAAGACTGTTTCAGGGTTACTGCCCCTCATCAGTGCGAAGCAGGGTACTGGTTTGGCTGGGTGAGAGGCTCAGAAGGGAGACATCACCTTTCTTCCCACCTTCCCCATCAAAGAACTTTTTTTCACATTCCTTTGCCAAACATTTACTAGAACGCAGATGAGGTAAAGTTTTCCATTAGGCTCAGCTCATCATAATATATTGTCTGTTGGCAGTAGGTTTAGCGGCAGTCCCATGTAAAAACACAATCTTGTTACAATTGTTAAGAATATTAGTAGCTAATTTGCTGTACTGCTCGGTTTACCTTCTGTGCACTGACTGTATATAGTAGGGTACACTTCTGTTACTGGATAGATGCTTCATGTCTGGAGCAATGCCGAGCCCTTGTGTAGTGCTTACTAAAAACCTCCTTCACAACCAGATTATTGGCAGGACTACTGGGTCATGGTGTATTTCAACAATGAGAGAAGGATAAGCAGCTGATACCTATGGCAGGCGCATATCTCCTGTCTAGAGACAATTGGGAAGCCCTCAGACACAATTATCAGCACATTATACTGGCTTGTTTGGCCAGCCTAATGCAGTCTGTGGCCAGTTTACATGAAGTGTCGCTGTCTGATGTATTTCTACAGCATCCTATGAAGCATTTCTTAGTTGGGTTCGGTATTCATTAGACAAAAACTAAAAACCCACAGGCTTACAGAGATACAGTACAGCCCTATACAATTAAATGGGTCTGTAAAGGAAAACCTAGATTTTAGAAAGACATTTCTAAGATCTACTCTACAAAAGTAATGGTTTATTCCCTAGACTACAGAAACGTCCTCAGTGCCCTCCAGTCAACTCAACTCTTGACCAATTTACTCACCTCTATCTGCCAGTTCCAGAACTGGCATACAAGGTCATCGCTGATCCTCAAGCTTCCGTTCTTCTTTCTCCTCATATCTACTCTTCACACAATCTCCAAGATTTTTCCCAGGCATCCCTCATACTCTGAACCCCACAACCTCATCAAATCAGATCTCAGACAATCTTCAAAATCTTCAAACAACCTGAAAACTCATCTCTCCATAAAGGTCTAACACCCAGAGCAACCCTACTGCTACTACACAACCATTTGAACAACTTCTACCTCCACCTATTATCGGGAGTCTGTCAGCAGGAAAATCTGTATCAGATTAAATGACAGTACCTTGTAGAACAAATTCTACAATTTACAAAGATTCCTTTCTTATTCTGTATTGCAGCTTAAATTTTCATGAAAATCAGGATTTTGTTCTTATGCAACTTAGATGAAAAGGGCTTTAGGGGTATTTTTTCTCATGCTGTGGCTTCACTCTGTGCTCTAGGTAACCTCCCCTAACTGCCTCCCATCTTCACCCCCACATCGCTTAAGTGAAATCTTCCACTTTGTCACACTGTCTGCAGTTAGGGGGCAATTATCTAGAACAGAGAGCGAAGCCCTTGCAAGAGAAGAAATGCCCTTAAAGCCATTTTCAGCTCACTTGCATAAGAATAAAAAAAACAAACAAAAAACTGAATTTTCATGAAAATGGAGCTGCAATGCAGAATAAGAAAGACTTCTATGGAAAGTGTAGAAGCCGCTCTGTAAATACTGTCATTAGATCGATACGGATTTTCCTGCTGACAGACTCCCCTTAAGGATAAATAGGGATTGGATGGCTTCCCTCTAACCAGCTTAATGCTCTAGGATACAGAATAAAGGTTACAGTTTACAGGAGAACGTGGCCACGAAGTGCACTATATATGAATATGACATATACCAGGTCACAGGTAAAAACCATCATTAATATATAAAAAAAAAAAATTACTGTCTAGAGAAACTATGTAATGTAAAGTAACAAAAGAGATAGAGAGGCGGCTAGAAAGTCATGGGAGGTCAGCACAACACAGTTATCTGACCTCACCTGCCCTCACTGTCTGGTTGTAGCCAGAATCACGACCTTGTCCATCAGCTGTCATTACATGGGCATGTAAGCAGCTCTGTACTCTGTGTTATAATATTAAATGGAGTGGATACAAGACCACCCTAGTATTATAAAAGCAGCAGAAAACATATCAACCACCCAAACTGCTCAGCATAAAGGGATGATCCAATTCCACACAAGGACAGAACAGAAGCCTGATAAATAAGCAACTTTCTCCAAAGCAGAGCTGAATTTGCAGAATCTTTCCCCTTCTTTCATCAAGTACATCAGCATTTCAAGCCAATGAGACCAAGTCATGCATTAAAATAACTGGCAATAAAATGTGAAGCACATGACCTGTAGACATTCCCCAGCTAAAAACTGGGACAGTAAGCAAAGAGTTTCTCTTCACCGTTGCTTTACAGCCCATGAAAGACCAGCAAAGGAACCCAACAAAAAAAATCGTACACCAATAAGAAATGATATCACTATATATATATATATATATATATATATATATCAGAAATGTAGGGAATGTGCAGGAAAACAAGTCATGCTCATAGCAACCTTATTACTGTAACATCCTTTAAGCGGCCATACAAATTAGGTGATTTCGACAGCCTCACCCATACATGTACGTAGGAATATTGGGTCAGATAGCAGATAGTTGTCTGTTCAACAGATAGCCAGCATTAGAGAGGACCTTTCACCACCTCCACCAAGTTCTTAGCATCTGTTAATAGGCACTGTTGCACCGATTGCAGCACAGTTGAAATTTTTCTCTAGCCCCCGCCGTTCCAGAGCAATCAATGCTGTTAGTTTTGGAGCCTGATCTGCTATTTAAGCTCTGTAATGTCAGAAGGGCAGTGTCAGGCAGGGGATTGTGACTCAGAACTCCAGAGGCAGCCAGTGTCAGAGCTCAGAGTCACACCCCTTGTCTGCTCCTGCCTGACACCGCCATCCTGACCGTACAGAGAATCAAGCACCAAAACTGATTGCTCAGGATCGATGGGGGCTACAGAAAAAATTCCAACTGACTGTCACCACTAAGATGGTTAGAGAAAATCTTTAAAGACTCCACAAAATTTTTAATTTATATTTGAAAAAATATTTAACTTTTAATTGTCAAATTGAATATGGTTATGTTCACGGCGAAACCTCTTTAAGCCACAAGCACTTCTGCCCATCATAACCATACAGGCTTTGATCTGCTGAGGGTGCATGTTTATTTTAGGCAACAGGGAATAAGTGGTTGCCAGACACATCCAGTATCTCTCATAATAAAAAGGGACAGAATGACATTTGAAATAAATGTCAAACAACATTGTATATTTCTACCAAGATTCTCCAGGAAAAGAATGAAAGTAGATCACTGCTGAAATGTATACTGCAAAAATATGGTGTACTATGTAGCCTACTTGAAGTGCCAAAATTACAGATTGTAACCGCAAATGAATTTAATCTGCACTTCAAGAAAATTTTTGTATCATGAAGAGATTCATCCTCACATTGATAAATTTAGCACTTGCTTTGGGAATATGAGAAAGCAGATTACAGTTGTGAAGTTGGCAGCAGGGAACACTCCTTGTACTGTTGTATAGTTGATCCTCTCAAAATGCCAACACTCCAAGATGTGTTCTATTTCTGGAACTTTTTTTTTTTTTTTTTAATACCCTCAGCTGGCAAAGGGTAAGAGTAAATGGTACTTAACAATAGTAACAATAGAAGAGTTTTATAATATAATATATATCTTCAGCCATTAACATTGAAAGATGGAGGTAAAAGCCATTATCTAATGGCAAAGGGCTGGAAGCAGGAAAAATTAACAATCCTAAGGATCTCACAGACTCCGACAAGTGACAAAGGATTGGGTTGGCTAGATGACTGGGTCACAGAATCTCCAAAATGGCAAGTTTTTTGTAATTTATTTATAGTATGCAGAGGTCCAAGAGGCAACAATTGGGACAATTGGTGAGCTAGGGACAGGGTTATGGGTCCCCCTCAGGCTCAGTGATACACATGTAGAATAAAGACTAGTCCATCTGGATTAAGCCTACAAGAGTTACCATAGCAGTGTGATGCAATGTTCTACCTGGAAACCTTGGGTCTCGCCAATCGTGTGGATGTTGTGTTGACATGTACCACCTACATAAAATATTGTTGCAAACCAAGTACACCTTTAGGACAGAGTTTAAAAGGCGTTGCCTTGGCATCCAGATTCCCCATATCTCAATCCAATGGAGCATCTGAAGGATGTGCTGAAAAAACAAGTTCAATCTATGGAGTCTCCACTGACTAGACACCTTTATACTGTATGTTTGGAAAATGTTAAATTCAGATATTACTTCCAACCTAAGTATTGGTATCTTGAAATCAAACAGCCCAGTTTTTCTTGGTCAGCTGATCGTGCTGAAATTGATCACTTTGGCCTACATTAATCTAAAGTGTACGTCCAGCTTGAGTAAATTCTCCTGGAATTCATGACAGGCTGGAAACCAGTAACCATTGTAATGATACACCTGCCTAACTAGCAATAAAATGGATTATGTTAAGTGGATGATATTAGGTTCTCCAAGAACAACCTCAAATTGCATAAGAAAACATTTTTATGAAGTATACACTATTGTGAGGACCAAGTTTTTTTTTTTTTTGTTTTTAAATAGAAAAGTATAAATAAATCCTTCTAAATCTGCAGATTATATATTAAAAGGTAACCTGTCAGTTTCTAAGAAAAGTTATAAAGCAGAAGGAGTTCAGCAGATATTTAAATTTGTGGGAAAAGATTTAGTATAACTTTTCATTTGTCCATTGAAATCTCTATTCTTTTATGCTGAGAAGTCAGGGAGGCGGACCTATCAGTGACTGACAGCCTCACCTCTAAGACTGTTTATACAGAGAGACCAGTTATTCACTGATAGACCCTCCTCCTCGACTTCAAATGCAAAAGAGCAGAAATTTCAATAAATAAATGACAAGTTATATTGAATTTTTCCCACAAACCTCTAAATCAATCTGCTCAGTTCTATCCGCTCTATAACATTCTTCCAGCAAACTGGACAGCAGTGTGTGTGTGTGTGTGTGTGATAGGTTCCCTTTAAAGCCAATGGCACTTTCTTGAGCTGTGTCCAAGAGTCTGAGCTCAGGCTATGATGATGTTGGGGTAATTACAACCATGGGTCATTGCATGGCAGTAAACAAGTGATATAAAACCAAATTAGTGATACATTCCGCTTAGTCAGTGAAAGCTTCTTAATGAGCAGCTAGGATTATTGATCATTCTGTCACATTAGTACATATGGTGAACTGGAATAAACAACTGTTATTTCTATATTCTAATGTATATTATACGTAGAGCTACAAATAGGGTACACGACATGTCAAGTCAAATCTGGGATCTAAAAAATAAAAAATAAATTATATAAAATAAATATTATACATACACTGTACATACACGCACACGTGTATGCTCAGTTCAGCCAAGTGTGCAAGTATCCTGAATAGGGAAATGAAAACCGCAGCATCAAGCATGTAAAATTTTACATACCTGATCATTTTTGAAGCGAGTTGGAACAACCCCATATACAGACAGCTGTCTGAAATTAAACTTGACTGACATTACTCTGATGTGTATAGACACCTTACGTCTAATGTGTATGGTCAGCTTTATAACTTAAACGCAAAATTTCCAGGTGACCTCTTGCTGCTCTACTGAGTCCTGTGGCTTTACATATAATACAGTACTCGCTTTCAGCCATTTTATACGGCACAAAACATGGTTTGCTTTGATGCACATCTATTTAAACATGCCCCAAAAAGTACAAAATCAAGCTTTATGTAATACTAGTTGGATCTAGCAAAACCACCAAATCAGGGTTCACAACCCTACATTGTGAGAAGTGTACATTACAACAAGATAAAAACAGAATTATCCTCTCTCCACAGGGGCCTAGAAAACAAAAACCAGAGTAACATGTGGCCATGAGCTGCATTAGCCACATAGCACTCAGGGTTATTATTTGTATCTCAGCATCTACTTAAATATTTGCTTAGTTTTAGTAGATAAACATTAAACCATTTGGTGCAATTCTGACAAATCAGATAAGTAGACACTATTCTCTCTACACCCCAACTACATTGTATACACATGATCAGGGGAGTGTAAGTAGATGCACACAAATGATGGGACTGGAAGCCACAAAAAAAAACTAAGGTTAACATAAGGACTGTGGGGTCTGGGTTGGGACGAGTCAGAAAAAGTTACTATATTTGTAATGATATATTGTACAATTATTGATTTTGTATGATTAATTAGATCCATAGCTTGTTAGGCATGGTTCACATCTGCATTCGGTTTCCATTCGGGGAGTCCACTTGGGGACCCTCCCCCGCAACGGAAACCTATACGCATAGAAAAGCGGTTTACCTAAGGAAACCTGCAGACCCCATAGACTATAATGGGGTCCGTGTGGTTTCCGCATGAAACATGCGGAGAGAAAAAGTGCTGCTTGCAGCACTTTTCTCTCAGCTTGCTTCATGTGGAAACCACACAGACCCCATTATAGTCTATGGGGTCTGCAGGTTTCCTTAGGTAAACCGCTTTCTATGCGTATAGGTTTCCGTTCAGGGGTCCCCAAGTGGACTCTCTGAACGGAAACCGAACGCAGATGTGAACCGGCCCTTACATATTTACTTTCATAAGAATATTATGAACATGCCATAGTGACAGGAGACTATTTAGCCCGTGCACTTGGAAGCCACATGGACTCCAGTATATAGAGCACCATATGGCGGCACACTAGAAGTAAAGCTCTTTGGAAAAACTAGCTCTACACTATTGCAAACGGAACAACATAATGAAAACCTGTATATGGCGTTGGAGGCATACGGTGGTACAGTAAGACCCATAGAAACTCATGGGTGTTCTATTATGGCTCCATACAACTCTGGCTTTATACAGAGCTGCAATATGTATGAGGCCTTGAAGTGGTATTTCCATTTCAGCCTTGCAGGGCTGACATCAGAATACTATGGTGATGGTTGTAAATATGGAAACCGTTGAGCAGGCTGTTAAAAAATTTACAGAAAAGGCATAGAAGTGAATAGGATTTACAGAAAAAGAGTGAGTTTAGCTGTTTCTGTAACATTTACTTATTTCTATGAGATTCAAGGAAACAGCATTGAATAGCCAGCTCAGCTTTTTTCTATACTCCTGGCAACTGTAGACCGAAAGGTACTCCTATCTCAGCCATGAAAAGTTGAGATGGGAATACCCCTTTAAGAGTTAATATGATCAAAATGGAAAATGATGTAAAGAATTTTAAGAATGAGAGTTTCTATTGTTCCTCACATATTCAAAGTTTCCACTTTCATAAATCCGCCAGCGCCGGTCCTAGCATCTCTACAAATCACACACGTCTTATAAATTCTCCTCCACATCTATCTGTTATAGTAGAACAGTTTTCCTTACATTTTATCAACTTTTTAATAGACCTGACATCGAGAAGGATTACAGACACCTTCAGAATGCAGATTGTGGACGGAAAGAATTTGTAATGGGTTTATATCTCTTTATAACACTCTGGATAATATGCATGGAAAACATATGTCCATAGATCTCTCACTTATGTTGGCTGTTGCAGCCTTTCCAAAGCCAAATGTAGATCTTGATGGGAATAAGGTTTATTATGGGATCAGGCTGGGGCTCAAGATTTTATCCCTATGTGAAGATGACTCTACCAAGCACTAAAATGGTGCATAAAGGATTTTCCAACATGTTGAGATGGAAGATAGTTGGAACAAGAAATGACTGAAAAGAGTAGACAGTGCTGAGACCTGTCATGTGTAGGAACAGGGTACAAAAGAGATTCAAACAAGGTACAAGGTCAGTACAAGGCTAGCGGCTCCAGACAGAAATAACACTAGCATGATAAGAGGTGTTAAGCAGCTTGCTTTCTTCAAAGGGCACTCAATACAGCTGTGATACTAAGTAAATAGATAAGAATTTCCATTTCATTTCACTATTTAACCCCTCAGGGTCCTGCAAAAAGTCCCCTATGGAAAAGTGCAACACTTTAGATGGCTCTTGGTGGGGTAAGCCATAAAAAGGCAGTGTACCAAGGTCTTATATAACATTATTTGTGAAATCTTGTACATTTGTGCATAAACTACCAGAAATGTAAAAGTATGTTTGTTTGTTTCACAACAATTTTTGAAGTTCTTATAGTCTACAATAAGCTGGAATTGATACCTTGTAGGTATCGGGTGATGTAATGGAGAATCTGTGAAAATCAAGACATGTGACAAATACAATGTCAGGGAGAGGTAACACCGTTGCTTTGATCACTTTTATGCCTATGCCGATACCAAGCCTTGGGCAACTGATACAATCAAGGCTCTCAGATGAAGGTATAACAGGCTTCAGGTTTATATAATAAGGTAAGGGGGGACAAAGATCTGCATGCAAGTCAACAACATTGCAGCCATGTGAAAGGGACCATCGATTTGTGACCATCCACTAATGTCTGTTACTGGGCAAAAACAGGGATCAGACACGTCAGATATCAATGTGTCTAATACTATTGTTTAACTCAAAACATGTAAACTCTGTCTAATGCTGCTTACCTCAATTTTACTATGAAACAACATTATGTTAATGGTGGTGTAAAGGCCCTCATACACATACGAGAAGTCAAACACCTGCAGATTTTGGCAGGACCATCCAATTATCATATGTGAATGGAGACCTCCCGACAATCTCAATATTGGTGGAGGGAAGGATTTTGTATGTTAAAATTCAACAACTGATCCTTTTGCTCTTGGGAAAGAAAAGCCACCAGAAGTGTAAGCAGAATATTACTCCCCTCTCCCTACTAAAAAACACATGCATGCTTGGCCGGTCCTGGTGTGCACAAGAATGAAGGTAAATGGGCACCTTAATGGCAAAAGTCTGGTTCGTACATCGACTGGATTTCCTGGCCTGAAAGCAGTCAGGAGACTCCTGCTGCACTACATACAGTCAGGACAGCAAAGCTATGACAAACGGGTACTCCAGCATCATAGATCACTACGATTCCAAGAGTACTGATGATCTGACTGATTTAAGAACCGGATTTTTGGGGCCCAATTGCCCAGTATGCATAGGGCCTATGGAAAAGAGAGCAGTCAGTCAAAAAAATTAAAAAAGAAGGAGGGAAGAAACTGCTATGTGACAATGCAGAGGATAAAAAAATTACTGGTATTGTATGCTTTGGGTTATAAGGCCACTTTCAGTCAGGTGTGACAAGATTACTGGCATGAAATGAATACATGTTTGCTTAAAGGGGAAATCCAAGCAGAAGACATTGATCTGAGGCCATCACTGATTTCCAGAATGAATGATCTCTACACAACACTTAAACCCCTTTGGCACTGCTCGGAGAATTCTGTGCACTGCCAAAATATGACACGCCATCAGTCACATCAATGGCAGTATACTTAAGGCTTTGTTCTCACATATCGACAAGGCAGCCCAGGTTTAAAAAATAAAAAAAAAAAGTCTTATTAGCTGGGGACAGGCCAAGGTCATTTTCATTCACTGAACTGATAGCAATGACTACATTCCCCACCGGAAAGGGAAATGTTACATGCAACATTCCTACAGGCAAACAAGAGATCAGTCACAAAATAAATTTTGCTCTTTTGGTTCCATCAGTAACCTATTGACTTTTTGTGGAATGGGAGTGATAATTCATTGCACAGGTGTGAACAAGCGCTTGCAGTGCCAACAAGTTCTCTGTAGAGTCTCTGGCCTAGAAATCTGTAGCTATAGGTCACCACCAATATGAACTTTTCATATGTATCAGACACATCAGACGACCTTTCCTGCCTCTATATTGTGAATAGGCTTGGAGTGGAGAGTAGATAACTAGTTTTCCTGTGCAGGAGGTTAGTAGACAGCAGCCCTGTGTGCCTCAATGAGATAACTGCCAGGAATCCGATGAACCAAGGGTCAACTAACAGGCTCTAGAGAAATTTAGACCTCCAGAGTTTCCATGGGAATCTGCCTTAGGGGAAAAGCCATTTACATGACTTTAAAATATTTAACTCTTCTGAACCCAAAAAGAAGAGTATTTCAATGAGAAGGCAGTGCATGAATCAAGAATCTATCTTGAAAGGTGACTACTGTCTGTCTAAAAAATATGTGCAAGTCTACAAAGATCCATTGATCTAGAACAGAGTGATAGACTTACGCAAGTCTCCTCGCAAGTTCTGAAGTTCCTGAGAAAGCTCTTTTCGTTTCTTCAGAGCCTCTTCTCGCTGTAAAGACAAGAAAAGTTCTGGATTAAACATGTGTCTATGAAGAAGAAGAGGAAAAACCACAATATGTCAAGTGTCAACTGGCCTTAAACACTTCAGGACCAGATACACCTGCAGAACGGTGGTCAAACACACATGGACTGTATTTACGGCCAACATGAACCCATGATCAATACAGGAGCAGCAACTATGGACGCTACAGCCACGGCAGCTTGTTTTTAAGTCTTAACTAAAACACCACAAAACTTTCCACCCACACACGTAAAAAGGCATAACCACCCATAAAAATGAACATATGTTAAACAACGGCCCCTGACTCCATGCCAAGGAAGACTGCATATTAATCTTATGACAAGTGGTGAACATCTCTGCACTAAAACACTGTGATCTGCAAGATTTATCTTTCTCGCTTAATGAAAACAGTGTCCTTTGCCTGCACCCCCCACCCAGCGCTCAGTGCACCATCTCCTATATGAGGAGGAATTTGTATTAGTATAATTGAATGGACACAATCCAATCCCCAGAGAGCATAATTCCATTAAGTCTACACAGATAGGGAACTTTACATGATATAAAGAGCAAAACATATCTATAGTCAAACATAAGGAACAGAGGAACTGGAAACTACCGCATGCATGAAAGCAAACTCAAAAGTGGAAAATATCATCTCTTATGAAGAACAAAGAAATCCCAGGATGACGAAGGAGTACAAGCAGCCTCACCGCTTATATTTAATATCCGGCTGGAGACACTCCTAGATGTAAACAGTACTGAAAAAGCAGATCAAGTAACTGCAAGCGTCTTCTCTTGTTATAGGTCCTATGCTGGCACTGCTCCCTGTGCTGCAGCAGCTGGAAGAACTCCATGATAAAAAGCAAAACGTATATACATATAGATGTATAGAAAAATAAAAATACGTTAGTTACCCGGGTTGCAGTACATGGGGCGTAGACGCAGAGTTTGCTGCTTGAGCAGCCCATGTTATAGCTTCTGTATTCCCAAGGTGTACACTCCTGGAGGACACACTGCAGCCAAAACTGGTCTGGCCACATTTAAATAGCAGCTGATAGGAGTTCCATAGGACTCAGCCTGTCTGCCTGACACTCATGCTTTGCAGGTTTCCTGTGCTCCTTGTACTGATCCCTCCCAGCTCCCAACACATACTGCAGTCCCTTCTCCTGGCACAGGCAGCCAGTCATTACTTTAAGCCACAACCCCTTTCGAATATGAAAAACGAGAGGCAGACATTAGCCTGATCGATTGCCACTTACTCAAGTATCAGCCTGGATGGAGGGGAGAGGGCTGACCTCACAGCTAAGCCAGGCTTATATTTAGCAAGCATGGGCCTCTCGCCTAAATGCATGAGGAGCCTTGGACCATATCATGCAAAATCTACTTAGATTTTTATGGTGTAGGTTATAATCAAACAAACAGATATTGGGTTTAAATAATAGTAAAAAGTGAAGAGGAACACTTAAAAATGTACAAACCTGCAAGTAAAAGTTGCAGACTTTACATTCACTGCTGCATTAAAAGTGCAGATCTGCTCATATTATTCACACATAAGGATGTAAAGGTGGCTGGAAGTTCTCAGAACTGGAAATACGCAAGACAAAGCAATGAAATACACTATATATAGTCTGCCCCTACCAATCTAGGAAGGCTGCTTAGGGTATGTTCACAGGTATAAAAGCAAATACATGAAAATCATATTAATAACATGGTACAGCAGGTACCAGCTGGAATTTGGGTCCGTCACTTGTGAGGCACCAGCCAGAGGCATGGTGCATCTTTTTTTCTTTAAATTTGGGCTCTAGTCAGGTCAGACCCTTTTTACATCTGAATGAAAAAAAAATGAACACAAACTAATTGTCATCCGTTTACATATTTTTATAGATTTCTTTCTTTAACCATTGAAGTGTCTCTAAACGGATGACAGTTTGCACCCGATTGCATCTGTTAAACGGATATTGTAAATTGCTGTAAAAAACTGAACTGAATAGCGCCTTAAGCTGCATGCTCACATAGGGACAGATGCATGTGACAAACCCCATCTCTTCCCCCTCCCCTCTCCATAGATTTCTGTGTTAGCCAGGTACAACAATGGATTCTATACAGATACACAGCTGGAGTGAAGATAAGGAGGTTTGTATGTTCTCCCTGTCTTTGCATGGGTTTCCTCCGGGTACTCGGGTTTCCTCCCACAACCAAAGACATACTGATAGGGAATGTAGATTGTGAGCCCTATATGGGACAGAGACTGTCAATGTCTATAAAGCACTGCGGAATATGATGGTGCTATATACAGTCATATGAAAAAGTTTCGGCACCCCTATTAATCTTAATCATTTTTAGTTCTAAATATTTGGGTGTTTGCAACAGCCATTTCAATTTGATATATCTAATAACTGATGGACACAGTAATATTTCAGGATTGAAATGAGGTTTATTGTACTAACAGAAAATGTGCAATATGCATTAAACCAAAATTTGACCGGTGCAAAAGTATGGGCACCTCAACAGAAAAGTGACATTAATATTTAGTAGATCCTCCTTTTGCAAAAATAACAGCCTCTAGTCGCTTCCTGTAGCTTTTAATCAGTTCCTGGATCCTGGATGAAGGTATTTTTGACCATTCCTCTTTACAAAACAATTCCAGTTCAGTTAAGTTTGATGGTCGTCGAGCATGGACAGCCCGCTTCAAATTATCCCACAGATGTTCAATGATATTCAGGTCTGGGGACTGGGATGGCCATTCCAGAACATTGTAATTGTTCCTCTGCATGAATGCCTGAGTAGATTTGGAGCTGTGTTTTGGATCATTGTCTTGCTGAAATATCCATCCCCGGCGTAACTTCAAATTCGTCACTGATTCTTGTACATTATTCTCAAGAATCTGCTGATACTGAGTTGAATCCATGCGACCCTCAACTTTAACAAGATTCCCGGTGCCAGCATTGGCCACACAGCCCCAAAGCATGATGGAACCTCCACCAAATTTTACAGTGGGTAGCAAGTGTTTTTCTTGGAATGCTGTGTTTTTTGGACGCCATGCATAATGCCTTTTTGTATGACCAAACAACTCAATCTTTGTTTCATCAGTCCACAGGACCTTCTTCCAAAATGAAGCTGGCTTGTCCAAATGTGCTTTTGCATATCTCAGGCGACTCTGTTTGTGGCGTGCTTTCAGAAACGGCTTCTTTCGCATCACTCTCCCATACAGCTTCTCCTTGTGCAAAGTGTGCTGTATTGTTGACCGATGCACAGTGACACCATCTGCAGCAAGATGATGCTGCAGCTCTTTGGAGGTGGTCTGTGGATTGTCCTTGACTGTTCTCACCATTCTTCTTCTCTGCCTTTCTGATATTTTTCTTGGCCTGCCACTTCTGGGCTTAACAAGAACTGTCCCTGTGGTCTTCCATTTCCTTACTATGTTCCTCACAGTGGAAACTGACAGGTTAAATCTCTGAGACAACTTTTTGTATCCTTCCCCTGAACAACTATGTTGAACAATCTTTGTTTTCAGATCATTTGAGAGTTGTTTTGAGGAGCCCATGATGCCACTCTTCAGAGGAGATTCAAATAGGAGAACAAATTGCAATTGGCCACCTTAAATACCTTTTCTCATGATTGGATACACCTGGCTATGAAGTTCAAAGCTCAGTGAGGTTACAAAACCAATTTTGTGCTTCAGTAAGTCAGTAAAAAGTAGTTAGGAGTATTCAAATCAATAAAATGATAAGGGTACCCAAATTTTTGCACCGGTCAAATTTTGGTTTAATGCATATTGCACATTTTCTGTTAGTACAATAAACCTCATTTCAATCCTGAAATATTACTGTGTCCATCAGTTATTAGATATATCAAATTGAAATGGCTGTTGCAAACACCCAAATATTTAGAACTAAAAATGATTAAGATTAATAGGGGTGCCCAAACTTTTTCATATGACTAAGTAAGCATATAATAAAAAAAAAAAAAAAAAAAAAAAAAAAAAGGGGTAGAGTAGCCTCATAAGTGGAAAAGGAGACATTTCTTTCATAAACGTCTCATATTCAAGTCTACTATTCATTTATGAAATTGGTTTTATAACTAGAGGTTCTCTAACTTGAAAAGCACCGTGTAAACTGAGCCTGAATCAGATTTGTCCACACCTGCTTACCTAATACCTGTATAGCTCTTACTGGCAATAGATGCAGTTCTGGAAACATGCACATTAGGGAATTGCTGTATATGCAATATAATATGGCAGTCATCTCAATAAATAGACAGTTTATTAAAATAATTGTAATCTATAACTGTATTACCATTACAAATTTATGACCAAACAGATGATATAATAGTGCAACCTGTTGCACAAAGTACAGTAGGCCATAAGATTATACTGTATATCATTTATTATGTATATTATGTCTATAGAAAAATCTGAACGGTGATGTATGAATAAGTAATGATATTCTAGAAATGTACATCTCCAGATATTAATGCAGGCTCCTAACCCTTCCAATACCAGCTATCTAATAGTCATGGAAATGTACAGCGGACATGGATTGATGGGATATCCCATCAGTCAGTTGGGAGTATTACTGCTCGGTCTCTAGTGACTTGGTTATAAGCATCAGCCGGCCTACACATCATTATAATGACACCAGTAAAGCTCAAGTAAGGTTATCCGGGAAACCACTAGATGATTTATGAGGAGATGACTTGCTTGGTGTGGTGCTTTAACCTAACAAATGCACACTTAAAAAGAGCATTTTCATCAGATCTCTAAATTGGATATATATTAAGCCTTTACTTGGTTATCCATTTCATGCCTGTGGCAGTCACTATAGTACTTCATGTAGACCATTTGGTTAACCTGTCAATTCAATGCAGTTTTCTTAATCAGATGCATAGATTTACCTTCAGGAGCCTGAAAGGGTGGGTGGCCAAGTGAGGGCTATATTGGTAGCCATAGCAATGTCACATATAACTGGGAAGGGCTGAATAACTAGACATGACAACACCAATGACCAGTTTATTGGAAAATATAGAAGTTTAAAATAAAGGAAAATCTGCAAATATATTGGAATTGCCCAACCTCCAGTCTGAGCCTATACATTTATAGTAACAGGGAGCCAACTAGTAGCTACTTGTGAGTCGATTGTGTTGCTTTGCCTTATATCATACTTTGATGTAAAAAAATGTTGTAAAAGGGTAACCACAGGAGAACCAGATCACACGCAGCCCATTAATAGGTCCATTGATGTCTTGAAGCCAAGTGTCAATCTCTTTGTTACACTCAGCTTTGATATACATTAAAGGGACATTAATGTGTTACGGAGTAGCATTGTACTGCTTGTGTTGTGCAGAGCTGTTAAGTCTATAGGCCAACCCACAGACTCAGACTACCTATTTTTCAACAACCTGACTTTACACCTGCTACAACTCCTTCATAAATGGCAGAGCGTGATGGTCAGACATAAGCAATATAGATCCTCTATTTTAAAGATGAAACTGGTAACTTTTTTTCCCCCAAACTCCACCCAAAACAGGCCCTAGTTCAGACTCCACAGTTCTGGTAAAGACTGAAGATTTTTGGTTAAGCTTTACCTTCAGGTATAATGGTGTAAGGTATTCTTCAGGGGTGTGGTGCATAACAAATCGATACTGACAGCGCAAAAGAAAAGCTCCATGTAATGCATCACCCCCTATCACTATTCAAGCTACTGAAACCCTAGAAGGACAAGCCACGAGTCATCTTATTTTCTCGCTCTTCTTCTTATGAATATGTTGTCTACATTTTTAAAAGATTCGTTTTGAGAGAACCTTTTCCCACATCCACCAACTCTTTCTTTGCATCCCTCAATAGGTGTCACTCCATTGATTTTGGCACAGTTGGAATTTTTTTCTCTAATTCCCACCACGCCTGAGCAATCAGTGCTGCTAGTTTCAGCACCAATACACTATTTAAGCTACCTCCTGTCTGGTGGGTGGTCCTGGGCTGGAGCAGAAAGGTAGAGTACTGTTGAGAGCCTGCTGAGTATTTTGGGTGCAGAGACTAACAGCACTGACTGCTCAGGAACAGTAGGGGCTAGAGAAAGGTGGAGTTGGTGGAGGTGGTGAAAGCTTCTCTTTAAAACCATCTGGAATGAAACTACCACTAAGAGCCTATGGAGAGAGCTGTAGAAGTTGCCGGAACCAAAATATCACAGGCTGTACAATATGTACTCAATTTCTCGATGACTTTCAAGAATGCATCCATGTTTCTACACTTGTGTAGTACATTTTTATCTCTTCATAGTGAAAACTACTTTTCATTATTGGCATTTATATTTATTTATTTAGCTTACTTATATAGTACCATCGTATTCCGCAGGACTTTACAGACATTTCGTGAAAATAATTGAGCTTTGCACATTTCTGTTCTTGCGTCATTGAACAGTAAAATATCTTGCCTAAGGTCTCATCCTGAAACGGAACAGATCTAATGAAATCTTGACACAAAAGCTATATGGTATGTATAACTGTATAACAAAAAGGTGAACAGCTAAGCAAAAGACATTAGGATTATTCCACACAGAGGTGGCCATACACCTTTTTGAATGAGGACAAACATTATATGGGCAGATACATTGGTGCAGGAGGAGTTTGAATAAGTCTAGGGTTCATGGGAGTTGGTACTGTAGAGTACACAGGGTAAACTATGATATAATAATCAGGTCCTACCCAATATGGATAGCTCTGTATGATTTTGCTTGGAGGGGATCATTAACATTTATGTATACGTGTATAACTCATTCCAGAATCAAAGGCTGAAGTGGTCTGTCAATGAAGACGCCTGAACAAATGCCGGCATGCCATAGCAGTGCATGTGTGAAGATGTCTAAACTTGCTTGGTTTGCAGCTATTTACATTTAAAGTTACCTTCAAAAGATCCAAGTAATAAGTCTAAACCCCTGTCTCCCGGCCCTTTCATTATGACAGCAGCCAGGAGAAATCTTCATCTACCACCCGCTGTCCCCCAAGCCCTGATACCTTACAATAACAGCAACAGGGATCTGTAGTCACCTCTGCTGTCTTCACTCAAGCATGCTCTTGTGCAGGCAGCAGGGCTGACTGCCGATTCCTGCCGCAGCTAGTGTAAGGCATCAGGGCTTGGATAACAGCGGGTGGGAGATGGTTTCTCCCCGCCTCTGCTAATGACACTAATGGAGAATTTTACTGTGTATGTGGGGAAAAGTGCTAAGAAGCATACTGTGAGGAGACAGTTTATTATATCATGCCCCATTAGTGGTCTTCATGTTATGATACTGTGTTGGGGGCCCTAATATCCCTATTAATGCTCCTAAGTGTCCCCCACAATATAATGCCATGTTAGTGCCTCCACATATCTGCCACACTGGTGTCTCCACACAGTACAATGCCTCGTTAGTGCCCCCCATACAGTACAATGCCTCGTTAGTGCCCCCCACACAGTACAATGCCTTGTTAGTGCCCCCCATACAGTACAATGCCTCGTTAGTGCCCCCCATACAGTACAATGCCTCGTTAGTGCCCCCCACACAGTACAATGCCTCGTTAGTGCACCCCACACAGTACAATGCCTCGTTGGTGCCCCCACACAGTATAATGCCTCGTTAGTGCCCCCCACCCCCAGAATAAAACTCCCTAATGTTCCCCTCACTGGTTAGGGACATTGATCCCTCTACTCCATTTGACCACCAGGGAAGGTTAGATTAATACGAAATATTTTACAAATTTTTCTCATCTAAACTTGTGTGCATGTTGTCAGAAAAATACTGTAAATACTAGACGTGTTCAGCTACTGTTGAGCTTGGACCTGCACCTGACGGTGGACTCCGGTCAATGGACCTTTACTAAAAGTATTGAGTACCCCTGCACTAGACAATGGTCACTTCAGTCATCACTAAAAGGATTAGCCAACTTTGTATGGTCAGTTTATGGATGGATCATTGGTAGGACCACTTTATATAGTTAGCTCATCTGAACTTACAGTGCACCACGTCTCTTTACATTCTATAAACCAGTTCAACTTCATTACAGTAAAAAACACAATCAAAGCTACAATGCATGTTCCTGTATATAACCAACAAAGTAACTTACTCTGCCTGCAGTTATTCCTCCCAAACTTCTCCAAGGATGTGCTCCAAATAGGGAGAATGGAAAAAGCCTATATCATACACCTCTGACTGCAGCTCATCTCACTTGAGAACAAACATTGCTATGTTACACTAGGTTCACACCCGCGCTCGGGTTTCCACTCTTTGGGTCCACTCGGGGACCCGCAAAATGTAAACAACCCAATCCGCTTAAAGCAGTTAGCTGCGGAAACGCCAGACCCCCTAGACTATAATGCTTGCAGGGCTTTTCTCTCCGCATTTTTCAAGCGGAATGGAATCCCCGAACGGTCACTGAGTTCTGGTATGAACCCAGCCTTACATGTTGAAAACCAATATGTTCGGTTCTTTTTTCCCCACCTGACATCTGTCTTTGGGGACTCAGGACACCCCCCATGCATATAACTCAGTGTTTAGATACACTCTAATAAACTAGTGACAAGGACAAGTGAGAAGATTTCTGCAACTTTTGACTAATACAACTAGTAAGAGACCCTCTACAGGGGGTAAAGGCCACATTCTAAAGCTCATTACACAGATAACCTATCCTCCTCTAAGATAACTATAGGATTTGGTCATTTTAATGCCATGACATAAGTGTTAAGAGTAAGAGACTGACAAAACAATGGAATGACTCCAGAGCTTAAACAGGGCACCAGTCAGATAAGGGCTTATCAAGAAGACAGCTTATGTTTGAGCAACTTTCTCAGCTGATATATAGTAATGTGAAAAAGTTTCAGGCAGATGCAGACAAAATGCTGCAGAGTGATGCTAGGTTTACACCTACGTTGGGGTTTTCCATTCCTCGGGTCTGCTTGGGGACCCAAAAAACAGAAATCTGCTTAAAAAGCTGTGGAAACTAGACTATAGACTATAATGGAGTCTGCAAGGTTTCACTCAAAAAATGCAAGCAGGACTTTTATCTCTGTTTTTCAACGGAATGGGGGACAGAATCCCTGAACGGTCAAGCGCAGATGTGAACCCAGCCTAAGAATGCTTTCAATAATAGAAGTATTAAAGGGAGTGTCACAAGGATGAAGCTTATTAACCAATTTAGATAGGTAATGCCCCTACCCACCATGAAAATTCTTGCCTCAGTTGCAGAGATATTTATTTCAAAAGTTGCAAATGAGCAATTTGGAGCATTGAGGGCAGATCCCTTTCTCCAAACTGCTACGCACCATCCCACTCTAATACACTGTTAGGAACATGAGAACACAGGGCCAGGTGAGACTTCAGCATAGATACCTGACCCCATCAAAGAAGGTGAGGGGAAGGGCATATTAGAGCAGTTTGGAGCAAAGCAATTTGGAGCAAAGGAGTTGCCCTCAGTGCTCCAGACTCATTTGCATATTATGAAATAAATGAAATATCTTCGCAAGGGAGGGATGAATTTTCATGGGGAAAAGGGTGTTACATTCAGGTGAGCCTGAACTAGCGGTGTTGCTGGTTTAATATGCTTCACCCTGGAGACAGACTATTCTTGTCAATTAAAATTAAGTGAACAAAAGAAACCTAAATCGAATCAATATTCTTCTAGGTAGACTTGCAGACAGTTTTAGACGGAACTCGGCAGGGAAGTCCTTCCAAAGAGCTAAGCACAGATCTTCTGTGGATGTAGGCTTGCTCAAATCCTTCTGCCTCTTCATGTAATCGATGTTGAGATCAGGGCTCTGTGGGGGCCACTTCATCATCTTTTCCAGGACTTCTCCTCCAAAGGGCGGTCACACCAAATATTGATGTGATTTAGATTTCGCTTTTGGTCACTCAATTTTGTTAATTGATAAAAATAACACACTGAACACTTCAAATTTTTTTTTTTAGCATATTCTTAGGGTAGGGTTCACACTTGCAGCGGCACTCCGTCCACCGCAAATCCGATTTAAAGGTCGTCCGATCTTTTTATCGTCGGAAAAAAAGTCAGACATACAGGACTGTGTGTCCGACGAAAAAGTCCGGCTTCACCGCGCAGAGGGTGTAAACGCACACCCGAGCATTGCTTTAAAAACAAACCCAAGTGAATGGATTTTTAAGCAAAGCGTCGCAAACCTTTCCCTATCCAATTTTCCGATATTTAGGTCGGATTCGCGGAGGACGAAGTGCCGCCGCAAGTGTGAACCCACCCTTACTTTGCATAATTTTTCCCATACCTGCCTATAAACTTTGCACAGACCTCTATTTTTGAGACCTACAAGGTAATGGCTATGAAACTGGCAATACTAACCAGAATGGCTGGGTTCCTATGCTACATCTCTGCGTTCATTTCCATTAATTCCAGCACGGTCGAGCGATGTAAATTAATGGAATCTATAGATTTTATTGATGATAATTGCTGTCCTGGTAATTGAAATTAATCTGACAGGCTAAAATGTGTCATCAGACAAGACCTATTGTCATTGCCCCATTAAGCAAATGTCAGACTCTTAGTGTAGAAATCCCTCACATTTATTGTATTACTTGCAATGAACATAGTTGGGTGGCCGATTTTTTTTTTTTTTCAGAATCAGCCTATAAACACAAGCAAGTCGCTACCTTATATACTCAGCAAAGCTTTTACCCACTTAATATTTTGCATAGCTCTGCGTTTCATGTAGACTACATCAGATTGAGACATTCTTCTGCGCATAGTTAAAATACCTTTGACTCCCCATGAAATGCCGCACTAGGGTGGATTTTTACCATATCTTATCCCATTGCTTTACGGAGATTATTATGAGAACTTTTGCCAAACACCACATTTTTTTCTTAATCATTAGTTGTGTGTAGGCTGAATAAATCATTTTCTATTTTAACATTTACAGATCCAAATACTATTGTAAAAGCTCTATATACTGAGAACTTTCAAACTACAGAACTTTAATACAACGGGACTCCTAACATATCTAAATATATAATTGTATCCCTTACAATATAATCATTCTGGAGCACTTTTTATTTTAAAAATTCTGTTGTACTGTTCCTCTCAGTCCTCCTGGAAATGTACAAATTGACAACCGGATGTTACCAAGTGTTACTCACCTCTCCTGGGCTCCGGCCTAACTCCTTGCTATCTTTGGGACTTCTCCCTGAGGTCAGGGAATGCGAGAGGCCTGTGATTGGGCCTGAGCATGTCACGTGGCATTGTGACGCTTGCGTCTATTGCGTCAACATTTACAGGCCTCAGCGGTCCCTGACGTCAGTCAGGAGACCCCGAAGACAGCAAGGAGTTAGGCCGGAGCCCAGGAGAGGTGAGTAACACTTGGTAACATCCGGTTGTCAATTTGCATCCAATCATTATACCCCCATGTATAATAGCAGTTCCGGTTTGGCTGTGTTCAGTCCAAATGAAATGGGCGAACCTTGCGAGATGAATCTCACAAGGTTCTCCCAACAAATACTCCTACTGTAAAGTCATAATGGAGGTCATAATTGCTCAGGCCTACTAGGTGGTCAACTTTTTTTTTTGTGGGAGCCTCCCAAACAAAGTTCCAGTATAGTTGGTATGTATGTACAGTATATAGTGAGCCTGAAAAAAGAATGAATTCATGATCCACTAAGATTCCAGAATTAAGAAAAGACAGGTGTTCCCCCTTGGTAAGCTCTGTTTAGGCACCAGTGTCACGATGAACATAAATGTCAGTATAAGTTCTCAATAAATTGCATGTGGTCTTCAGAAGAAAGAAAAAAGTAAAAAAAATCTCAGGAAAGATAAAATAAAAAAAATGCCTTTATGCCAGACAAAAACCATGTTCCATTCTAAAGAGTATACAGAGTATATACATTCTACAATGAAGATATTTGCACAGTTCTGCTAGAGCTGACTAAACAAGTGCTGAATACGCTCTCTGTTCCAGGAGAGAGGGAGAAAAGCACACCCAGAGCAAACACAACCACGTCCTATGCCAAAATTCAGGAGAAATATTATATCCCTACAGTGCAAATGTTAGATCTGAACAAAGACTTTCATTCTAAAGATTTTACTAAATGTACTGGTGATCTGTAACGAAAAACTAGGTGCACAGTAAGCTCATATTTTTCACTACTTCTCAACTTTGCCATCCTCCATTCCTACCAGGCACAGGTAATCGAGGGAAGGAGGAAGAAACTGCATAGGGTAGATGTGCGTTAGCACATATTACTACACGTGGAAGACATGCTTATCTATAGCCCTCAGATTCGTTGGGGGCATTCTCAGGGGAATGGAGATGGGGCATACAGATATGTGCTATGGAATTCACAAGTTGGCAAGTATAGAAAGACTTGAGTGTAAAAACTCTACAATTTTCTTCTATTTAATTTGACGCTGATATTTTCCATAAGTTCTGGAAAAAGTTGTAGTTGTACAGCATTAGTAACCCCGGGGCCCGATGGGATTCACAAAAAAACCCACAACGTAGACGTAGTGGTAGTAGTAGTAATAATAATAATTATTAATAATAATAATAAATATTGATATACACACACACACATTCACATTTTAGGTGGGGGAAGGCCATTACAGATTTCTATACAAGATGCCGGGAAAAGCCTACAATGTGGTTATTACATACTGTATATAACCACCTACTGCAGCCTTCTCAGCTCTTTAAAGGGCCACTGAACTTAGAGAAGTTACATTGTGTTACAGTACTGACAGGTTTCAAGGTACAGTAGTATCCACATAGTACTCAATGTGCTATAATAAGACCATGGCCTGGCTTACGTCCATTGCATCAGTTTTCACCATAGATCAATTTGCTCAAGTCATGCCCAGAGCTATCTAAAATTAGATCTAGGAAAGCTACACTTCATCTACTGTAATCTACAACCCTTAACTGAAGGAAAAAAAAAAAAAAAAAAAATAAAAATCAAACAGCTAGTTCATCAAACTAAACCAAAAAACACAAGCACAGTAACATTAACCTCTAAAAATAGATTTTGAAATTAGTTATTTTCAACATATCAATAGATAAGTCAAGCGTGTTAGCCAACTACACGTATCTCACTATATGATATTCAGTTACAAGTCACCGTGCTCATAGAAGCCATTGGACACACTAATGGAATTCCTGGATTGACCAATATAGATAGCCTGGAGTACCGCAAAGCCTAGAGACAGGGTGCTGGAAGGCTGGTCAATCTAACATGCCAGTCTGGGGACAGGGGTGGATAACGTCTGCGCAGGGTGGAGTCCAAGTTCATTTTTACTACAAGTGTTTGCCGTCTATATGTGCCAGTCAAAGCAGGAGTGTTTCTTGTATGCCCATGCTTTGTGTGTTATATGTGCAAATAGTTTCTATAATTTGGAGACCAGAAAAATTTAAAAAAAAAAAAAAAAAAAAAAAAAGGCACCATCAAATTTTACAAAATGCATTTTAAATGATTTTTCATAGAAAAAAAAAAAAAAAAAAAAAGTTAAAATTTACACCCCAAACAAAAAAAAAAAAAAACGAAAACAAACAAAAAAAACACACACACCTTAAAATGGTGACCACTGAGTTCTCTTCCATAGACTAGGAAGGACAGGGAAACCCCAGGTGACTATAGTATAAAAGCATCACCAAAAGCTATGCATATTTAAGCAACCTGTTAGCATCAAAATAGGGGGTTAAAGGTGTAATCCTGCCCCAAACTGATTTTTCGTAATGATGATCTATCCACAGGATAGATCAGAATGCCATCTGTCAGGTTCTGATGCCCGGGCCTCGCACAGATCAGTTGTTCTAGCAGCCTCTGGATGCCAGAAGCTGCTAGTGAAAGGGGAGTAGTAATAGGAACGGTGCTGCAGTTCCCTAGAAACACCGCTATGTAGTGGACAGGGCCACCGCACCGCTCCTATTAAAAGGAGCTTCTGGCATGCAGAGGCTGCTACAACAGTTCATCTATGCGGGGTCCGGATGATCATCTGAATTGGCCCTTAAGTGTCTAGTTATCTGCTAAACCATTGTGTTGCACAATATCAGCATATTGGATGAAATTTTAGCAAAGAATAAAGTCCACAGCACAAACTAACCCCAATCCACAGCTTGTCAATTTATAGTGCAGGGCTACTGATGCCCACTTCATCCCCACAGCCCATCCTCAGGCCTGTGTACTGCATAGCAATGGTCCCAGGAAACTGCAGCACCACTCCTATTACTATTACTGCTCCCCTTTCACTAGCAGCTTCTGGCACCCAGAGGCTACTAAAATGGCTGATCTGTGCAGGGTCCGAGGATGAAGGGTAAGGTGGAGAACTGGTAAGGTACTTGCTTTCAAAGTTCGACAGATAAGATCCTATAGAAAAAGATAGCCAAATAAAACTTTCATGAACAAGTCTATAACATAGTATTCCAATAACCCAGGCAACAAGCTGTAATGGAGACAATTGTTTTTATAGCTCACATAACCAGCAAACAAGTCACCTGTAATAAAGGACTGATCTCTAGAGACAGCTGCTAAGTGTGCAGACACTAAAAAAAATATATATGTACAGTAAACACTTGGTCAGACCATTTATCTTGCTTCTCCGGGTTCCTATTTCCTCTGATACATTGCACCTCCACCCACTGAGGCTTTTACACATGGCTTGTTGTGGCAACCACCACTGTCTCAAAGTTTATGGGACGCTGTCCACACAAATCAGATAATTTACAAGACTGTCTAATAACGAGATGTTACGTGTGACGCTGGCCAACAAAATGTCAATGTTTTCTGTCTCACAACAAACAAGAGGTGAATAATCTCAGATTACATAAAAGGTGGTTACTTTATGATTGTAAGAATGTTCAGATGAACCGGATTAAAATAAATAAGGCTGAAAACAACCCAAAATTTACATATAAATAGTAAAATATATTTTTAAAATTTTAAAACAATTGTTGATATACAGAAATTGAATTCGGTTCTGAAATTAAAAAAAAAAAAAAAAAAAAAAAACTTAAAATTTTATCTTTATTCAGCAAAAATTGTAAATTAAATTTTAAATAAGCAGAACAGCAAATGGAGTGCTAGAAAAATCACGAATCACACATGTCCCTTTTCCTGTTAGTCCTCCAAACAATCAGCAAAATATTAGGGGTCATTTTACAAATTTCTTTAAGCCATAAAGATTCTGGTTTATTATGGATCTTCCAATTTCTTTAGCCCCTGCTTAGTACTTTGTAGGAAAGCAGACATTTTTCTAATTCTGTTCACCCACTCAGAAACCGCACTATACTTGTCCACAGGTCGTGTGTGGTATTGCAGTTCATCTCCACTTATTTCAAAGAGTTGAGCTGCATTACTGTCCACAATCCATAGATCGAGAAACATTTTTTTTCTCCATAAAACAGCAGTTCATCTAATACTATACACTCTCTCTGCCACTCGAGCGCACCCCCATGAGCTACTTTGTAAGGTTGGTGGTATAACAAGACCAGGTTTGTGCCGAAAAACCCTGTCCATGTATCGGTTGGATTTACTTGAACTGACATGAGTTCAGTTTAGTTGAGCTGTGTTAAAGGGGTATTCCCATGAACATAATTATATCTATATTTGTAGATAATTAAATGTTAAACATTTTTGCAAATATAAGTAGTTAAAAATTCTGCTGAGTTTTAAAGATTTTCTCTAACTATGTTAGTGGTGACAGTCTGTTTTCTTGATCGGTTGCCAATGGATACGGCCACAAATGCAGAAACTTTCTATGGTCTGGGACTTGTCAGGAATCCAAATATGATTTTCTTATTGTAGACAGGTTATCAGGCAGGAACACTACATGTATCAGAAGATATCCCGGCCACAATAAGGAAATCATGGCTGATTTTCTGACCTTAGAAAGGTCCTGCATTGGTGGTCGTATCCACTGGCAACCGATCAAGACAACAACTTGTGACCACAAGATATTTAGAGAAAATCTTTAAAACTCTGCAAAATGTTAAGTTACTTATATTTGCAAAAATGTTTAACTTTTAATTATCTACAAATTTAAAAATGATTATGATCATGGGAATACCCCTTTAAGGCTGGTGAATCCAATTGATGCATGGAGAAAGTTTTCTTGACCGAACCAGGCGGTGTGATATCATGGGGCCCAATAGGTTTCATGCCATTGACAGCCAACCAAAGTCACCCTCATTTGCAGTGATGTCATGAACAAGAAACCTGGACTGCTACAGACTGGAGCCATATAACCTTTAGAATGAATCCACATTCTGTTTGGGATGAAAGGACTGTGGAGTTCAAGTATGGAGCCCTCATGGTGAGTGCTTAACATTTCACTAATAATATAACCTCTTACATCTATCATCTTTACATCCATGCTTCAATCCATTACAAATCCTCAGTGCGTTTTTTTTTTTTTTTGGCACAATGAGTATTTAGCCAATTGCACTCGCTAGATCATCTCAGGAACAACACCACACAGATGATAATCCCATAAAGAGTCTAATGTAGCATGACTGTGCCGCCAATTTACCTGGTTGATCACATGCTGTATGACCACCGTAAGAGCTTCGAACCTCAGATTGCTGCTTGTAACCAAGTTCTTTAGTTGCTGGATGATGCCATTCTGTTCCTCACATGCTGCCTTGACCTGTGCCAATTCAAGGGCTTGTGCATCGACAGGCGGAGACTGTGCCTGTGTCACAGGTCCTCTGGGGCTGGTCTTCTGCTTGCCTTTATCGACTGAAGACAGAAAAATACTTTGTTACATATCAATATAACATTTTAATTCACGCAGAGATTTATAATAGACAAGTGATAAAGTTTACAAGAAATGCAGATAGTGCCTTCTCCCCGAGAAGGTAGGCTGCATTACCCAGAACAGCCACTATTACACATACAGCGCTCTGGTATATGGACTACCGTAAACAATATAGAGGTCGAAGCACCACAACCTTTAAAATGGCGGATAGATGCTGAATACCATGAATATTAGTTTCTCAAAAGAATGTCAAAACCCTGAAAAACTTCCCCAAATTTAAGTGTTTTTATTTAAACCTTTGAATAATTTACATGAATATGCATATGGATAGGGTTTTTATTTATTTAAATATGCGCCATTGTAGTTTAACAATTGTTATGTACAGAATCGCACTAAAAATCAGAAAAAAGTGCACTTACAATTCAACCTGTATCAGCAAGCACATACATATATGGACACACACCTACCTATCTATATAGTCACAACATACACACGTATACAAGGACACCATGAATCAAAAAAACTAGCTACATTGACTTCTTGTGAAAAGGTTCATGCAGTATATCAGTTATTCAGTTACACAACCCATAAGTACTAAAGAGACTAACAGAGTCTCATCCATTCTGACTCACTGCTGCCCTCTAGAGACTGACTGTGTGAATCACAGGTAGGTTATTGTGAATCACATCAGGATATCACCAGCAATCTCATCTCAAAGACCTACTCCATATGGCTGTTCAGTATCAAATTCTTTGGATTGTGACAATGGCATTGTGATTTATTACAACACAGAAATAGGTAGGAAATTAGGACTGATATGCTAAGACCTACAGTATCAAAAGTTGTTCACTACTCTTCCTGGGTCTTAGATATATATATATATATATATATATATATATATATATATATATATATATATATATATATATATACTATAGATATATATATATTATAGTTGACTGCAGATGATATCTTATTATTATTATTAGAAACAGATTTGCAGTTAATTCTATACACAGTACAAAAACATATTTAACCTTTCAAATGACTTCAGAATACGCTGGTGTGGGTATGTATATGTAAGTTTGCCCATCTTTTCCTTTTCTCATTTATCCCCACCTTCCTACTATCCTCTCTCAGACTTTGTGAAATATAATTTGATATCTTCGTGAGCTTTAGTCCCTCTGATGAAGCCAAGACATATTCAGGAGATATTTCACAGTCAATGTCAGTTTGTTAAGGAGGGAAGAGGAGAAGAACCTGATACCGTATAAAAGCTTTCTATATTCACGTGTAATTAAACAGGACCTTTCATGTCCTCATGAAAGTGCGGTTTTATATACCGCTAGAAAGCAGACAGTGCACTGAATTCAGCGCACTGTTGCTTTCCCGGTATGTGCCCCGGTGGTGGAGATATCAGTGCCGTTCGTTTCGGCACCAATATTTTCCCAGACAGAAAGGCGTTCCTCGTAGCTCAGCATCATCACTGGGCAGTAAGGGAACGCCCGCCCCCCCCCAACAGTACTTGTCCATGGACTTGTACTGGGGGGGGGGGGCATTCCTCATAGCTCAGTGTCATCAATGGGCTGTAAGTAACGCCCCCTCTGACAGTACAATGTTATGTTAGAATACAGAGTACTGTAGAGTATGATGCTGAGCTATGAGGAACACCCTTCTGACTGTGGGGAGATATCTGTGCCGAAACTAACGGCACTGATATCTCCACCACCGGGGTACATACCAGGAAAGCCAACAGTGTGCTGAATTCAGCTCACTGTTGGCTTTCTAGTGGTATATAAAAGGTCCTCTTTAAAGACTCATATGTCCTAATGCAAAAGTTCAGTTTAGAACTTCTGCACAATTTCTCCTCATGCCCGCCAGCTGAACATTTTTGTGATATACTTTATTAACCTATCAAACTTTCTTTTAATAGAAAACAGACTGTAAAGTTTCCATTCACAATGCTCTAATTACTATGGAGACACTGTACATACAGCCGTACTCAATGTAGCATCTAGAGCTGAAGCATTTACCAAAATGGGGATGGCCACTTCAAAACAGCAGTATCTCTGGCTTTATACTGCCTAGAAAAATGGTTCTGAAATCCTCAGTTTTCATATGCTGCAGAGATTAAAGTACTAGTTAAATCTCAGTTGGGAATGAGATTTTATATTCAGCATGAACTGCTCCATATTAAGTACAAATTCCCAACTGTGGCGTTATAGCTAAAATCTCAGCTTCCTTGTGATACCAGAACCATTTTTCTAGGTGGTATAAAACAGGAAGTGTACCCATTTGACTTGACCCTCCCCCCCCCCTTTTTAGGTAAATGCTTAAAGAGGTTGTCCAGGCTAAAACATAAATTTTCTAATTAGGCCGAGGGAGGTTTAAAAAAAAAAAAAAAAAAAAAAAAAAGGGACCAGGGATGCTCAGCTGCCTTCTTACTGTAGAACCTCAGTGGTCACATGCTGTGGGTACTTCCGCCGGAAGACAACAGAGCTGTAGGACCGGACCGCGCGGGGAGGCACCGCAGCACTGGGGACAGGAAAGTGTTTTTTGTTTTTATTTTTTTTCTCACTTCCCCTGGCCTGATTAATAAATAAAATTTTAGTCTGGACAATCCCTCAACTCTGCATATTCACAATACAAATGTGCATGGACTTTCTCTAGGAACAACCCAGTTGGAAGCCTGTTTTATAATAAAAAGGAAGTTAGATAGGATAATAAAGAAGAATTATAAAAACGGTCACCAAACACTCCCTGACACAATAGCAGGAAAAAAAAAAACACTTAACACTTTAAAAATCTCCGGAAAGGGATTGGGGAGGGGGTCATGTCTGGCAACCTGTGCATAAAATTTCAGTGCAGAGAGCAAGGGGAGAAGAATTTCGGATACATAGACCGCCAGACAACAAAGCAGATCAAAGTAAGCAGTCACCAATCGTGTGGCAACTGGCAAGGCGGCCTGTAGTCCCCCATGGCTTATGAGTCAAATCACACCTGCGACCCCTATAGCTTCGCCACTGTCTGCACAGAGGGTGCTCTAGTGATTGGTATTGTAAGTAGTACAAGGTATACACTAAAATGCTATACAGTAGTCTCACAAACAAGGAATTGTGGAAATCCCCTCATGCAGTAATATTGGTACACCACCACATTAATAAACTCTCTACTAAATCTGTTCACAAAACACTGGCTGTGAACAAAACAGATTATGCGCTTTAAATATTTATAGTGACAGGAAACAAAGCTTTAATTTGTAACAAGCTAAATACACATCAATAAAACCAGAAATGCTGATGGGTGGAATTGTTGGCACTGTATGAATCTGTTCTCCCATGCAAAAATTACATTAGAGGGATAGTTGAAAGAAAAAAAGCTTCAGAATGAGGAATGAAGTCTTGTATTTGGCAGAAGAGCGGTTTCAATGTGGGAATCATTAAAAGAGGAGAAATTCTTGATATATAATACATGCCTAAAATGACAGCGGTCCGTGGTTATGACACAGCTCATGATGCAGTACACCAAATCTACAGGAAAAAGTCTAAAAACTTGTCCAGTGGAGACACTTACTGGACCTACGGGATTTTATTTCTACTGTAAAACCTTGGTTTATGAAGAAATAAGTAACTGACTACCATAAGATCCATAAATAACACAGTAAGATGGTGAAATTCTTCCAGGAAAGTCTAATGGAAAATTCACTCTTCAATTAGCAGATGCAATTATATCCAACTTCAAAGCCTTGTACACCTGCTCCCTTGTCCAGTTTCTTATATGTCCACTAGGGGGCAGTCTAGCTACATTAATTACATACAGCATAAAAGGAAAATCAAATGGGTTAGTTCAAGGTCAGGATGAGCAGAGCAAACAATGGGGACGAATGATGGAAAGAAAATTATATATCCCCTGCAACAAGCAAGCACACATTTCCTTAAAATGTAGGTTCAGGAAAGTATGCACAGTATCCTTGACTATGTGGAGGAGGGAGCCATATAGTGTGATATAGAATAGAGGATATTAAAGAGTGCTCACAATGACCAAGTGTTTGATAAAAAAAAGTATGTTACATCAGGTCAAAGCTACTCTTATAGACAGATAGTACATTAAAAGGATCAAAAGGAATGATGGAGTAAACAGTGGTCCTATATGCATCTTCTATAATTCAGGACAGTGGAAAAACAAAGTCTATATGTAATATAATGTATATATATAGTCATGGCCAAAAGTTTTGAGAATGATACAAATATTAATTTTTACAAAGTCTACTGCTTCAGTTTTTCTAATGGCAATTTGCATATACTCCAGAATGTTATAAAGAGTGATCAGCTTAACAGCAATTACTTGCAAAGTCAATATTTGCCTAGAAAATGAACTTTATCCCCCAAAACACATTTCAACATCATTGCAGCCCTGCCTTAAAAGGACCACCTAACATCGTTTCAGTGATTGCTCCATTAACACAGGTGTGGGTGTTGATGAGGACAGGGCTGGAGATCAATCTGTCATGATTAAGTAAGAATGACACCACTGGACACTTTAAAAGGAGGCTGGTGCTTGCCATCATTGTTTCTCTTCTGTTAACCATGGTTATCTCTAAAGAAACACGTGCAGTCATCATTGCACTGCACAAAAATGGCCTAACTGGGAAGAGTATTGCAGCTAGAAAGATTGCACCTCAGTCAACAATCTATCGCATCATCAAGAACTTCAAGGAGAGAGGTTCCATTGGTGCCAAAAAGGCTCCAGGGCGCCCAAGAAAGACCAGCAAGCGGCAGGACCGTCTCTTAAAAGTGTTTCAGCTGCGGGATCGGGCTACCAGCAGTGCAGAGCTTGCTGAGGAATGGCAGCAGGCAGGTGTGAGTGCATCTGCACGCACTGTGAGGCGGAGACTCTTGGAGCAAGGCCTGGTCTCAAGGAGGGCAGCAAAGAAGCCACTTCTCTCCAGAAAAAACATCAGGGACAGACTGATATTCTGCAAAAGGTACAGGGAGTGGACTGCTGAGGACTGGGGTAAAGTCATTTTCTCTGATGAATCCCCTTTTCGATTGTTTGGAACATCTGGAAAACAGCTTATTCGGAGAAGAAGAGGTGAGCGCTACCACCAGTCTTGTCTCATGCCAACTGTAAAGCATCCGGAAACCATTCATGGGGTGGGGGGGTTTTTCCCAAACAAGGGAAGGGGCTTTCCAACCCCCTCCCAAAAAAAAAACGCCAAAAAAAAAGGTGGGTGCCAGTTTTTCCCCAAAGCGCCTTTTCTCCCCCCCCCCCAAGGGGTTTTGGGCCCCAAAAATGCCTTTTCCAGCATGATGGGGCCCCAAGCCAAAAAGCCAAGGTGATAACTAAATGGCTCAGGGAACAAAACAGAGATTTTGGGTCCATGGCCTGGAAACTCCCCAGATCTTAATCCCATTGAGAACTTGTGGTCAATCATCAAGAGACGGGTGGACAAACAAAAACCAACAAATTCAGACAAAATTAAAGCATTGATTCTGCAAGAATGGACTGCTATCAGTCAGGATTTGGTTCAGAAGTTGATTGAGAGCCCCCCCCGGGGGGGATTGGGGGGGGCCCGAAGGGGGGGAAACACCGCAAATTTTGTTTTGTTGCATTAACTCATTCTAACTGTCAATATAAGCTTCTGTTACTCATAATATGAATGCAATTATATTTCTGTATGTGATAAAAACATCTGACAAACACACATAAAAACCAGAGGGCAGCAGATCATGTGAAAATATAATATTTGTGTCACTCAAAACTTTTGGCCATGACTAAGTATATAATAACTAAACAGGCTAAAATGACAGAATTTAATACATAGATATTAGAAATATTAAAGACATAATATAATATTGACTCAGGTACATAGTGATGTGGGGTATTCTCGACCATCACAAATCCTTGTGTGTTATCCTTGTGAGCACCTTCCTACCCATACATCATACCTTCTCTTCCACTTCCCCCTTGCTTTTACAAAGTCTTGTGCTGACCTTTTTCTGTTCATTATTGTCTTTCGCACCTTTCCCGTCCCCCAAGAAACCTCAAGCGTGGAGCGTCAGGAAAAGAACATGGTTCTACATTGCTTATTGCAGTTTTTTCATTTCTTTTATTACAATACTTCCATTTTCGCTCCTATGCTTCTCTTCCTTTGATCTTATGCGCCTGTTTATAGTGACAGCCAGCTGCAATATGATGCGCTGCTACGGATATACTATCTTGATTTTGTGTGTTTTAACCTGACCGGTCCACTAACAGCTGTAGAAGTGACCCCAGGGCCATTTACATTTACAGGATGCAGTTCTATTGTTCTGTGCCTGTATTTACATGTTTAATAAAAGTGACACCCCCCACCCCAAAAAAAAGTTATCAAGAGTTATTCCCACCTCTACATGTAGTATTCACAATATACACCGAAGCCTAGAAGGGGTGGATCACTAGTGGAAGCCTCTATGCATGGGGTAAAGGTTGTACTGTATATCAGCATACACTATCCCTGTATATGTTACCGTTATAGTGCAAAATCAGTGATTTCTGCACTTTAACGGTAACATATACACCAGTACGAACTGCAGTGAAGCACCATTTTCTTACTTTACAAAACGCATCTCTAAGGAAAAAAAAAATAAAAATCTGAGGCACATGATGGTACAATGAGACCAAAGCAAGTTCTGATACTGTACACCTGTATGACAAAGCTTAGTGTAACAAATCACATTTCTAAGGGAAAAAAAAATATATGTATACATTGGACTACTGCTTTACAAGTGATATAAACTGGTACAAAATCACACACGCCGGCTGGCCTAAAGTTGATGCTTTATGATTATAAAAAATAAATATAAGAAACAAAAATAATCTCTCTCTCATGTTAAACATCTCCTAGTAAGCAAATTCCTTAATTCCTAAACTTGTGCAAGTTTGCTAAAGGATTAGGGTACATCGTATCACACTGCGGTCCTGGATGATGAAATCTACTTCATGCCAGTCTACCCTTCCCATCAGATGTCAGGATAGGTAATTTAACTCAAGAAATTCTGCCTCTGTCACTTCTCTTCAGGCCAGACAAGGCCATACATTTTAGTATAATACATGACCAGTAGGGGTCACTCTTATTCTGAATGACATATGTCTTTGTAGCTGAGGTCTATGAGAGGACAGGATTTGCATGTGTAGTCTGCTAGTTGTAGGCTTACAGCATGACTGAGGAGGGTGTTACAGACTGTTGGTGGTCTATTCTAAATACAGACCATCAATGCCAAAATATAACACATTACACAGCTAGATAAGCTTCAGTCGTCTCGAGCTCTACACCCCCCAAGGCTGTCCTCACACCAGCGTTCGTTCAAGGACAAAAACCAATGATACATCAGTGCTGAATCAGTTTTCCTTGAGGTCTCATTCACACAAAATTGCTGCATTGTGATTGGTTGCTTTGGGCAACTAAGTTTTGTTTTTAGACTGTTTTAATAAGTCTGCCCTATTTTGTCCCATTTTCATGGATTCATCAATAGACTCACGTCTGAGTAATCCATGAAAACGAATAAAGAAAAAAAAACATATAAAAAAAAATTTGTCAATGTTGATTTTCATGAGGCCTTAGTTTTTTTTTTTTGTATTTCGCTGAGAAACTAAAAAGGTTCCCGCCCACTTGGTGAATCAGAGCTAGTTCACATATAATCTTCCAGGGGCCATATCTTTTGAATGGGTGGACGGATTTTAAAAAGATAAATACCAAACTGTCCAAGTGCACAGAGTCTCAAATGGTGTATGGCATTTAGCATTTTGTACTTGGTGACAGATCCTCTTTAAGATGGCCACATTAGATTTTAGACTGTCATCGCTCGTCTGAAACGAACTGTGGTTGGTTGGTAATACGGCTATCGACTATCCCAAACACATGCACAACCACAAACCTACCAACGAGTGGTTGACTATCCCAGACACTTGGAAAATTAACAAGATTAAAGTCGTTCAGTGCTAAAGAAGGGCTGAAAGCAGGACATGATGGACACTTTGTGGGTGTGTTAGAACACACACATGACCACAATACAAAAATTGCCCAAAGGACTGCCAGTCTAGCCCATACAAATCAGATCACGGCAGAAAATTTCTACATGACAGATTTTGGTTCGGACTAACTTTAGTTGATGGTTGGCTGTAGAGACAGACTGTCGCAGGTTTATGTACCAACCACCATCAGCAGAAAAAATCTGCCACTTCAGCATTCTAAAAGAGTCTTTAGAGTTTTTTTTCCATTTGTCAGTTTTATCCTGACCAATTGCACTGACACTGAGGGATGAAAAATTGATAAATCCTAAAAAAGTCATAGGTTGGCAGAGACACAGCTAAGGCTCTGTTCACATTTGCATTGGAGGCTTCTGATTGCAAATTCAAATATGAGGAGGAGAGAAGAAAAAAAAAAAACAAAAAAAAAAAAACAAAAAAAAACAACCCAACAGTAGTACTGCAGACAGCATTATAATTACTGCTAAAACAATTGACATTTGATGTATAGCCTTGTAAATCATTGTGATCCTTCAGGGGTTGGGTGTCAGTCATACAAAGGATCTAACAATGCACCAAGGTTTCTATTATAGATAAAAACCATGGTGAAGTGTGAACAACTAAGGCAGGGTTCACACTACCGTTGGATGTCCGTTATGATAGTGTCCGTTAAAAACAAAAAAAAAAAAAACGGAAACCTAGCATAACAGACATTAACGGGCAATAATGTGTCCATTTTTTTTTTTTTTTTTTTTTTTTTTTTTTTTTTAACAGACACAAAAGTCCTGCAGGATTTTTTGTCTGCGAAAAAAAACGGACATATGAAGGATTGGGTGTAACCGGACACTAACTGTCAAGGACTAAAATGTAATGGGTTAGTTTACTACCGAGTGCTCAGCCAGTGAACCGTCATCGTGGCGCTGATGGTAAAACGTATAGGAGATTAATAGTGCATAATAATGTAATGTAAACTCCAGTATATATAATATAAACACTGTCCGCTATATTTATTATAGCTTTCCCAGTTGGTACAGTAAAGACTAAGTGGAAGGAGCTGAAACAGCATTAACATCCAGGACTAAAGACACTCCTTCTTTGATATTTCTTTATTGTTCTAATATATAAAGGACTCCCAATTATTCAGTAAATATAGACAAGGCGACAGATTATAGTAACATACCTTTCTCATCTGTACACATAGAAAGTCAAGTTTTATATAAACTCCAAAATTGAAAAGTAAACTTCATTTAGATAGGCGCTCTATATGCCAGCCTTCACCTGTGTTCCTCATGTCAAATGTGCCAAGAAGGTCCTTAATAGTTGTGGTGCATTTCGGAAAGTCTATGTGCCAGCAAATGAAATCCATTCCAGTTAGCATAAAAGTCCTCACCTTGCCACCAGGCCCAATACCTGCTCACTTTTTAAACCGTGACGGAAAAAAAAAAAAAGTCTGACAGACACCCAACATGTGACCAATCACATACGTGCAAGTTATAGGTCGTATGGGTTAAGGGTGCTGGAAGCGCTGTACAGTTGGTTGGCACCATTGACAATCGCGACTGTGCATGGTACACATATACACACACTTTTTTTTTTTTTTTTACCTGCTGCACATTACATAATATGGTACATTGAATGAAAACTTAAAAAAAAATATATCTCTTCTTGCAAAGTGCAAGCCCTAATGTTGCCATGTTGATAAAAAAAAAAATAATGAAATCTAAATGCAGATTTTATTGATGGACTTAACACTTTAAACTAGTCAATATATCAGTTGCAAGAGTTTTTCATACATCATTTGCATGCAATGTACCATTTTTTGTGCAAAATCTGCACAAACATTTTTCACCAATTTCTCAATAAATGTAAACCTACAAGTCTCATCTACTAGGTATCAAACACAAACCATACCTCCCAAAGAAACACATGATACCTATCAGGAATGGTAGCACTATAAATAATCACTAAACCACTAAATAATGCAAAAGTATTACAAATTTATAAGCATACAAGGATAAAAATTTCTATTAAAAATATGTTAAAAAACACATAAAGGCAAGGTCTCGGCACTCACATACAGGTCCGTCACAATGAACTACGTATCAAAAAGTCATAAATGCACCCACCCTTAACCAGATATAAAATATATATAATGCTATATAATCTGATGTCTACAGTGCCTTGCGAAAGTATTCAGCCCCCTTGAACTTTTCAACCTTTTGCCACATTTCTGGCTTCAAACATAAGGATATAAAATTTTTAATTTTTTGGTGAAGAATCAACAACAAGTGGGACACAATTGTGAAGTGGAACAAAATTTATTGGTTATTTTAAACTTTTGTAAAAAAATAAAAAACTGAAAAGTGGGACGTGCAATATTATTCGGCCCCTTTACTTTCAGTGCAGCAAACTCACTCCACAAGTTCAGTGAGGATCTCTGAATGATCCAATGTTGTCCTAAATGACTGATGATGATAAATATAATCCACCTGTGTGTAATCAAGTCTCCGTATAAATGCACCTGCTCTGCGATAGTCTCAGGGTTCTGTTTAAAGCGCAGAGAGCATCATGAAGACCAAGGAACACACCAGGCAGGTCCGTGATACTGTTGTGGAGAAGTTTAAAGCCGGATTTGGATACAAAAAGATTTTCCAAACTTTAAACATCCCAGGGAGCACTGTGCAAGCGATCATATTGAAATGGAAGGAGTATCAGACCATTGCAAATCTACCAAGACCCGGCCGTCCCTCTAAACTTTCATCTCAAACAAGGAGAAGACTGATCAGAGATGCAGCCAAGAGGCTCATGATCACTCTGGATGAACTGCAGAGATCTACAGCTGAGGTGGGAGAGTCTGTCCATAGGACAACAATGAGTGGTACACTGCACAAATATGGCCTTTATGAAGAGTGGCAAGAAGAAAGCCATTTCTCAAAGATATCCATAAAATGTCTCGTTTAAAGTTTGCCACAAGCCACCTGGGAGACACACCAAACATGTGGAAGAAGGTGCTCTGGTCAGATGAAACCAAAATCCAACTTTTTGGCCACAATGCAAAACGATATGTTTGGCGTAAAAGCAACACAGCTCATCACCCTGAACACACCATCCCCACTGTCAAACATGGTGGTGGCAGCATCATGGTTTGGGCCTGCTTTTCTTCAGCAGGGACAGGGAAGATGGTTAAAATTGATGGGAAGATGGATGGAGCCAAATACAGGACCATTCTGGAAGAAAACCTGTTGGAGTCTGCAAAAGACCTGAGACTGGGACGGAGATTTATCTTCCAACAAGACAATGATCCCAAACAAAGCAAAATCTACAATGGAATGGTTCACAAATAAACGTATCCAGGTGTTAGAATGGCCAAGTCAAAGTCCAGACCTGAATCCAACCGAGAATCTATGGAAAGAGCTGAAAACTGCTGTTCACAAACGCTCTCCATCCAACCTCACTGAGCTCGAGCTGTTTTCCAAGGAAGAATGGGCAAGAATTTCAGTCTCTCAATGTGCAAAAGTGATAGAGAGACATACCCCAAGCGACTTGCAGCTGTAATCGCAGCAAAAGGTGGCGCTACAAAGTATTAACTTAAGGGGGCCGAATAATTTGGCACGCCCCACTTTTCAGTTTTTTATTTTTTACAAAAGTTTAAAATATCCAATAAATTTCATTCCACTTCACGATTGTGTCCCACTTGTTGTTGATTCTTCACCAAAAAATTTAAATTTTATATCCTTATGTTTGAAGCCTGAAATGTGGCAAAAGGTTGAAAAGTTCAAAGGGGGCAGAATACTTTCGCAAGGAACTGTATATATATAAATCAGTAAGCAATAATAGCATGCCATAAGTATATTAACTCTCCTTACCACAAAATGTTCAGGGGGCTGCACTGTGGAGGTCACATATCAGTGTCCATATCATGGATGAATGGTGAGCAGCTCATTATGTGTGGATGAGATTGTATTAGGTTGAGAGTACTCTCGTGTTATTTATATGGGTATATCGTGTTGCGTATGTGCGAGATTTTGGGGATGCGTGATCTCGCGAGAACTACTCACAGTGTGTTTAATTCTGATAATGTCGCCATTATCCTTAGGTAGATTCAGATGCTTATTTTGCTTTATATGGACCCTGATATGTGACCTCCACAGTGCAGCCCCCTGACGAAGCGGGGGCGAAACGCGTGCTGGGGCTGCAGGTGGAGGTCACGGCGCTCCTACAAGTATTTCCATTCACATGAACATTTTGTGGTAAGGAGGGCTGATATACTTATGGCATGCTATTATTGCTTACTGATTTATATACATTAGACATCGGATTAATCGTATATTTTCAACATATCCGATGCATGCAGCATATATGTACTTTTTGAAGTGAATTTGTTCATCTTGTACTTCCTATCTTTGGAAAAGCAGGGAACCTTTTTGCACCTGCCCATCTTTTACCTTTATATAGCATTATATAGGATATTATATCAGGTTAAGGTTGGGTGCATTTATGACTTTTTGATACGTAGTTCATTGTGACAGACCTGTATGTGAGTGCTGTGACCTTGCCTGCCTTATGTGTTTTTAAACATGTTTTTAATATAATTTTTTATTTTTGTATGCTAATAAATTTGTAATACTTTTGCATTATTTAGTGGTTATGTGATTATTTATAGTGCTACCATTCCTGATAGGTATCATCAATTCCTCAATAAATGAACATGGCCTTAGGACTGAAACTTTTACTAGATTGTACACTGTAGTACTAGAAGGTCTGGACTATATCACTCAGTCCCTACCTATCTCTGGTTTTCTCCATTCTGGCTTACAAGTATGCTCTGTACAACAGCTGCTGTGGATTACTTGTACTGACCACCACTGTAGAATACACTTTCTCCCAGTATACTTAATCTGTTATGACATACTTGTCATTCTCAGGGAATATGCTTTCCTACCATACCTTCTTCTCCCTACCTGTATATAGCAGTCCTAAGCAAGGAGAAGCACATAAAAGTAATTGGGCACCATCTGAATGTTAAAGGACACGACTGGTGACGGCTCATACAGCTTTATATATGTGTAATGACAGTAACCTCTATCACAAAATTGTCTGACCATTCTATAAGCAATGCTACCTCAGATGCCGCCCCTGCTACCTCGTGTCACCCACTTTACCTCATAGATTGTAAGCTCTTGTGAGCAGGGCCCTCAGTCTCAGTGTGTGAATTAACTATTTCTTTGTAATGTATCTTTTTTCGTCTGTACTTGAACCCTACAAATTGTACAGTGCTGCGGAATATGTTGGCGATATGTAAATAAAATGTATTATTAATGTATTATTAATTGGGCCTATGCAACCAAGCAGTGTGCTAAAGATCATACCAAGAAAGTCATGTTTTTAGCTCAAAATATGCTTAAAATTCCAACAGGATACTTCATGTCAGGGATATAACAATGAACCTGCTCCAACAAGACATTAAAAGGGGTTATCCGACTTCCAGAAATGATCTGCAAATACATCCACAGCAGTGCTAAATACTCACTGTTCCCATGTGCAGCCTTTTCTTGGCTTTTTTTTACTTGAGACTCCTTGTATCACTGTTACAACAATCCGGAAACAGCGCTGTATGCAGATAAGTGAAATTGGCTTGGCTAAAATCCCTTTTGCTGTCTCAAGGTGAGTCAAAAGCAAATTGAGGATCTGTTACATCCAACAGAGGGCGCATGAGCTCCCCAGCTCCTTTCCCATAACACAGTTTACATTCAGTGAATCTGAAGAAACTACAGTTCCCATGATGCATCTGCCTGCTCTCACTCTCTGTGTACCCCTCCCTTCTCCAGTCTCTCCTGCAATTAAATCACAGGTAATAAATCACTCCCACATCTGAGGTCACATATGCTGCTGTGATCATACCTCCCAACCATCCGGATTCAGCAGGACAGTCCCAGATTCTGGGTCTTGTCACGCTGTCCCGGTCAGCGGGAGGTATGTCCCAGCTTCAACTCATCTGCATCCGGACACAGAGGAGTTTAATACAGAGGTGAAACAGGAGCCGTCCGAGGACAGCTCCTGCTTCACCACTCTTTTCCCCTGTGTTCTACAGCCCTGGGAGCTGTAGGCTCGATGTGATGACGTAATTAACTTTGCGCCATGAAGACAACGGGAGATGAAGAGACTGTAGAGTAGCAGAGGAGCAAGGAGAGGTGAGTAGTGAGTATTAGTGGTTTTTAAAGTTTGTTTGTTACCAGGAAGAAGACATTAAACTGGAGGGTCAGATGGAGGGGGAAAATTAAACTGCAGGAGCACCAGTAGGATGACATTATGATGTGGGGCATATCATGTTAGGGTGACTGTAGGGGCATTATACTGTTTGGGGGCACAAGAGAAATGGATGGAATGGGCGGAGTCAAAGTACAAGTGGGTTGGGCTAAATTCACTACAGCACGCAGTGCGCGCCACACTTTTCTTGCCACTTTGTTCTTTGAAAGTTGGGAGGTATACTGTGATGTTTCGTTCAAGCTCACTCACCCCCTCGACCTGTGAGCAGCAAACAGACTGGGAGAGCAGGGAGATGAATCATGGGAAATGTAGTTTCTTCACAGATTCATTGCATGCAATTAACAGTCATACAAGGAGCAGCAAGTAAAATAAAGTCAAGAAAACACTGCACAAGGAAACAGCAAGGATTTAGCACTTCTTTGGATGTATTTGCAGATAATTTCTGGAAGCTGGATAACCCCTTTAAAACTTTAGGATAGCTTCACATCTTCAGCATGAAAGGACAAACGTGCCACAAAATCTGCAGATTTTGATTGTTGTTTTGCTGTGGCATTGATGCAGAATTCTCATCAACAGGCTAGTGTAAGATATGTGGATTTGGCAGCGTATTTCCCCGTAAAATTCCAGTATGTGTAAAGCCACTCTTAGGATTATTTTGGTCTCCATTGTGTCCTGCGTAGCTTACTCCTTCCCGTGGTCTGACTGCGATCTGGATCTATTTACCACTATCCTTTCTATCATCACTTATGAACACTATCTACTATACACTTCACCTGGGGGGAAATGGGGCCCTTATTTGCAGGGTCCTATAGTAGCTGCTATACCTACTACCCTGGAAATGACATTTTGTGTATAACACTATCAAGACCAAAAACAAAACGGTAAGAGGAAACCTGCTCAGAAATACATAGTTAGATCATATATTCCTAAATTAAAAATGCCAAAGTCAAAAGCACCTTCCAAGAGGAGTCCAGTTTCTGAGCTATTTCTGGATACAGTTTGGCAGGAGGGTCCATCACTAGGTGCCTGACACTTTAGGACTACATGGTGTATCAAGTGACGCTGTATGTCGTGTGTGTGTAGCTTTGTCCTCCCTAATACACTAAGCAATTTTCAGAAAACTAGTAAGTAAACTAAAAGTATGTAAGAAATGCCAGTAACGGTAGTGACGTGGACAGTGGATCCTATTACAATACAGTAGTGTGTACAGACTAGAACATCCACATACAAAATCTGTGTGGGCAGGGGAAGTGAAGCCATTATAGGAATAAAGCCGTTAACTGAAGATCAGATGTTTGTCGTAGGTCAGCCTTCAACACACCGATCAACAAGATGGTATGGGTCAAAGTTCAGGGCATCTTTAGTTCATGAAAACTTTACCAGTCAGCAGTCAAGTACAGAAGTGGCAGCAAAGTCAAAGTAATATACATTACTGTTATTTATCACATGACTTTAGGAGACTGAGTTTGACACCAATAATTTCTAACCATCATCAGGTCTTTAGGAATGAACAGATGTCCAAGGATAAGACCCACCACTAAGTGGAGATAAAAAAACCTCATGGATGCGGAGATGCCCTTTGTTTCCTTTTATTTGGTGCAGATTTTGAAGTGGTTTTTGAGCCAAAGCCAGAAGGGGATTCAGTAGGAAGGAGTTTTAGGAGTCCAAGTCCTTCCTTTATATTTCTTAATTCTTTTAAATCAAGTTTTGGCTCTGGCTGAAAAAAACTCTGCAAAAGCTGCACCAAAAAAGCAACAAATCCTCAATGGGAGGAATTTATTAAGACTGGAGTTTCCTATGCCAGTCTTAATCAATTCCCCAAGCTGATGCAAGATGTACATGTATTATTAAAAAGGACTAGGGTAGCATTCAGAAGCAACTCACACCTGCTTTCTGGTGCCCAGTAAAGTAAATTTACTTTAGGAGTAATAAACCAAAAACCTTTTTAGCACAGAAAATATTCCAACAAAGCTTCCAAAAAAAACAGAAAAGAACAGCACTCTGGGGTGGTTATCCTTCTTAAAGGGAGTGTCAACAGAACCTGGCATATCATCCCAGCCCCGCAGATAGATAGTTTGGTTCAGGTAACCCTAACCTCTGTTTTCCCCCTGTGAATCGGTGCCTCAATTGCTGAAACCTCACTGTTTTTGTCAATAAGTTATCCATCAGACAGAAAGTGTCCACAAATTTGAAGTAGTTGAGATGTGGGTGTTATGTAGAGATTGGTTGATGGCCCTTAAGGGTGGGGGTGGGGGGTATTCCCAAAAAGTTCTGTAATCCTACGCACCCTTGGAATATCCTCATATGACCATGGAGAGAACATCTAGATTCTAGGTAAATATATGTAAACAGGCAAGCCGAAAAACAAAAAAAAATAAATAAATCAATTAAAAAGGTAATTTTTACCACCAGGGCATTTTGTGTAGAAATGCTCTTTAAAAGAAGTTGTCCAGGTATTTTTTATTTTTTTTATAAATATGCCTCACCTGTCCCCGATTGCTCCGGTGTCTTCCCAGCGTGTTCCGGTACTTCTGCTCCGGCGTCTTCTCAGGGGTCTCTTCCTGAGTCCCGCTGAAGCAGCTGATTGGCCTCAGTGGTCACGTGACAGCTGAGGCCAATCAGTCGCCTCAAGACGAGACCCATGATGTCACAGGTAGTGACATCTCATGCCCTTCGCTCAGGCCGTTGATTGGCATCAGTGGTCATGTGTGTCTGGGACTTCTGCCACACGTCATCACTGAACCAAGACGACCAAACTGTGCTGGGAGGCACCGAAGCACCATGGAAAGGAGAATATGATTTTTTTTTTTTTTCACTGCCCCTGGCTGATTTAAACATTAAATGGGTTGTCCATTTTTGCCTGGACAACCCCTTTAAGGCTGAGGTCCCACGTTTCAGAAATGCTGATTTTTTTTTTTTTTTTGTTTCAGATTTTGCTGCAGTTTTCTTTGATCCAAACTCAGGAGTGACTTGAAAACGAATGGGAAATATAAAGAAAGCACTTAGACATTCTTCTGTTAAATCCACTCTTGACTTTGTGGAAACGTAGGTTTTTTTGCTGCGGTTTTCTGCGCCAGTGTGGGGCCTCAGGCTAAAAGTGGTTGTCCCAGATTAAGAAAAAAACACATCTAATCAACTGAGCTGTAATACCTCACACAACCCGTGGATTAGTGTGGCTTTTTTTTTTCTATTTGTTTTTTTTTTTTCCCCGTTCTGTTTTTCTATCCCTGAACAACCCCTTTAATAATATTTAAAGCTTCCAGTCAGAAGCTGAAAAATGACATGCAAGTCAGTATCTGAAATGTATCTTCCTCATATCTAGATATTTGGCAGCTTTTTAGCTCAGTTTCATTAGGACAGAGCTGAGACTACAGTTTAGCTATAATGTCTACAGGAAGTCTGAGACACACCTCCTCTCTCATCATTGGTTCAGTCTACTGCTCTCTCCGCCCCTCTGTCCACAGTTCTTCCGCCTCAGATTAGATGCTATTTATCACAATGTTACCAGAATGTCAGTGTATTTAGAACGGATTTTCAGTGCAGAAAGAGCCGAATATTTATACTATACAGATTACTAATCCATCAATAAAGAGGATTATAAGGCAATTTATGCAAATTTACTGAGGCAAACCCTTGTAAGGATTATAAACCAAAATCAAAGAAGAATTAACCCCCACAAATTGGCAAACTAGAAAAGACTTGGCAGAAAAGACTGCCAAAAGAGGCAGGTATAATAATTTTAAAGCTCGTCTTTCTGTGGTCATCTTATTACTTTTCTTCACAAAATTTCAACTGCACATAGCCCAGATACAATAACGTAGCCCTACCGTACTTCTCTGTATTCCTGATCTTATACAGACTAGGGTGTGTAACAAAAGAAATCGCTACACGTTTCAGCTTTTTAAAAAAAAAAAAACTTTTTTTTTTTTTTTTTTTTTTTTTTTTTTTTTTTATTTTTTACAAAAAAAAAAAAATTTATTTTTTTTTTTTTATACAAACCAATTTCCAAAAAAGGATTTTTTTTTTAAAACAATCCCCCCCCCCCCTTTTTTTTCCACGGGCCCCCCCCCCCCAAACCCCCCCCCCACCCCCCCAAATTTGGGCCTTTCCAAAAAAAAAAAAATAGATACTTTTAAAAAAATAATAATTTTGGGGGCGTGGCTAGCGCGCGACATGGACGGTCGCATGTGAGCGGAGCTCCGGCTAGAGCCGCTCATCCATCCTGAAATCCATCCTTGCTTACCGGTGCCCGGGTTCGCTGTCCGCTGGAACGCACTTCTGAGGCCCTCCTCCTGGTTCCAGAGCTCCCGTTCTGCCGGTGTCCTTCTCCGTTTGGTGGTAGTCGGTGATCGCTACACGTGGCCGGCGGCCATACACTCCCACCGCCGCTGCCGGAGCCGCTCTGTCCCGCGCTGCTGTGGCCTGGAGCTGGGGTGGAGCTGCCGTTCTGGGGCTGCGCTCGTGGGCCGGCCTGGGCTGTGCAGGCACCGCTGGGGCCGCTGGTCCTGCTGGCACCCGGACGGCGGTCTCCCCCTCTCTCCACGTGGCGGGCGGCCATTTTAACCCTGACCGGTTTGGCCATCTGCTGATGAGGGGGCGCTGAGTCTGGCGTTCCTGGCGAGCTGAGCCTATCTCTGACGGTTCCTTCTATCCCTGCCTGGAAGTTTGGGAGCCGGCATTCCTCTCTCCTGCTTGCTGCTGGGCACGATAGGACCATCCCCTGGCTCCTCTGGGCAGTAGTGCAAGGCAATATCTGTGGCAGCCATCAACTGTCTCTGACCCATTGAAGGTGTGTGCCTCTGTACGATTTATCGTCCTGCTGACTGCTTCTCTGGAAGGCTTTACTTATAATCCAATGACGGTTGCTGTATGTGCTACTGGACTGTTGAGTTACCATCTGTCCTCCTCTAGTTCCTCCTGGCTATCTACTCCATCACTTCGCTACTGGCCTTCTTGGAGGCCTTACTTATAATCCAGTGACTGTTGCTATCGGCACTATTGGATCGCTGAGTTGTCATCCGTTCCCTCTTAGTTCCTCCTGGCAATCTATTTATTTCATTACTCTGCTGACGGCTCTCTCTTGGAGACATCGCTCATAATCCAGAGTCTGTTGCCATCGATACTATTGGACTGTTGAGTTACTGTCTGTCCTCGGCTGGCTTATTGGCCCTTGTGGCCTGACATAGAGGCTCCTACTGTGCAACTGCTATTAGCCAGAGACCTTGTCTATAATCCTCTGGGGCCGGCCAGGTCTTGCTACCATCACACCTCCTCCTCTGCCAACATATCCACCCGTACGGAACGCAGGAAGAGCGGCCGCCGACTCTCTAAAATGAGTCGCCCGCAATCAACCTCTGTCTCTGATCGCCTGAGGGGGTTCTCCAGGGCAGCATCCTCTTCTACATCACCATCGCTTGAGGCAGCCTCTCCTGCCCTTCCAGAGGAGGACCCCGAGCCCACTTTAAAGCAAGTTACTGGGCAGCTACTGGAGGCGATCCATGCCGGCACTTCCTCGCTGACCGGGAAAATTGAGGAGGTAAAAATCGACCTGGGCCTGCTCCGTCAGGACTTTCAGACCTTGCGAGGCAGGGTGTGTGAGGTGGAGGATCGGGTCTCTCAGGTAGAGGACACTGTTAACCCACTTCCTGCCAAACTCCAGGAGCTGGAGAGAGCTGCAAGTTTGTGGACCCAGCGTGCGGATGACTTGGAGAATAGATTGCGACGAAACAACCTCCGTATCCTGGGCCTGCCGGAGCGGGCGGAGGGTGAAGATCCTCGGGCCTTTGTGGAGGGGTGGCTGAAAAATGTCCTGCCGGAGGCTCACTTCTCACCAATATTTGCAGTGGAACGGGCCCATAGGGTTCCGGCTAAACCGCCGCCTCAGGGCGCACCTCCTCGACCCTTGTTGGCCCGTCTGATTAACAGCACGGATCGGGATACGGCGTTGCGGGCTGCGCGCCAGGCCGGCGAGCTTAAGTACAACGGAGCAGCAGTGGCCATGTTTCCAGATTTCTCGGCGGCTCTCCAGAAGACCCGAGCATCCTTCGTGGCCGTTAAGAGGCGGTTGAGAGAAAAGGCTATACAATACTCCATGATTTACCCAGCACGTCTTCGGGTCGTCCATGACGGCAGGTCCCTTTTCTTTACTTCACCGAGGGATGTGGAGGACTGGCTATCTCTTCTTCCTCGATCTCCGAGACGATGATCCTGACGGCGTGTGGTGAGAGGTCCGATCGGACCATACATAAGGACTTATGTATTACGGGATGCTCTTGTTTATTGCATAAGTAGTTTTATGAAAAGTGCGGTTCTGTTATTATAGTATCCTGTAGTCTTATAGTTACCTGGGCTGGCGACCCCCGGGGCGCCGGTGTATCTCATTTACTCATGTGAACCTGGCTCTGTTGAATAGTATATCTCCTAGCCTAGTGATTATCCATACCTTTAAGACAGTGCCCCGTATACCAACCACTTTGGGTGCACTTCTTCCCCCGTTAATTGTAGCCACGGTTAATTTAACAAATATTGTTTGTTTATGCCAGTAGTATGTCTCACACCCTTTAGGGGTGTAATGGTTCATTTCGTTTGTATATTGTTCTTAGGTTGCTGCACACCACTTTGTGTCTCACTCAGCCACGCACTACACACTCATAGGCGGGTCACTTTTGGGGTCCTGAATTGCCATGATTACATTACACTCTTAGACGACCATGGCGTCCTTTAGTGTACTATCTTGGAATGTGAGGGGCCTGGGTAGCCCATGAAAGAGGTCGTTGGTTTTCTCTCAGATTAGGAGGGCTGACCCACACCTCATATGCCTTCAGGAAACTCATTTGGTTCCAGATAATTCCAGGCGACTTCAGAAGCCATGGGTTCAGTGGGCGGCTCACTCTACACACACTTCCTATTCCAGGGGGGTGTCCATCTTGGTGCATCGTAGACTCAGGTGGGAGCCAGGCCTCATTGTAAGGGACCCCGAGGGACGATACGTTTTTGTCCAGGCCTGGGTTGACTCTGTCCTGTATGTTATCCTGGGTGTGTACTTGCCACCGGCGTCTGATCTTGCTGTGCTCCAGCAGGCTGCGCAGTTTGCGACCCGATTCCCTGGGGCTATTGCATTATGTTTGGGTGACTTTAACAAAGTTATGGATATTGCCTTGGATCGGTTCTCCGCGGAGCCAGGTTCCCCCTCTCTGCCTCGCCCTACTACAATGGCCGGAGTGATCCGTGAATTGGGGTGGTTGGATTTGTGGCGGGTCCGGTTTCCGGAGGCCCGCACCTTTTCCTGTCACTCTGCCAACAGACATACTCTGTCCAGGATTGACCATGCTTTTGGAAATACTAAAGCATATTCTTTGTTGCAGACCATATCCTATTTACCCAGGGCAGTGTCTGATCATTCCCCGTTGTTGGTCCAATTAAATAGTAGTACAGCTGCTAAGCCACGACAGGGTTGGCGAATCCACCCATTTTGGTTGAAACTATTTGTACCACATGATCGAATACCTGATCAACTTCAGACGTTTTTGACCATTAATTCCCCAAACACTTCTCCGCTCCTCTTATGGGAAACTATGAAGGCATATCTTAGGGGTTGTATTAAGTCCTCCATTTCCTTTGTAAAGAGGGAATCCTCGCTGTTGGAGACCACCTTGGCGACCCAGTGTGCCTCGCTCGAAGCCGCATACGTGGCTAATCCAACTGATGAGGCTAGGTCTCAATGGTTGCAGACGGGTAGACAATATCTGCATATACTGCATGACAAGGCACGTAGGTCTCTGTTTTTTAGCAAACAGAAGTTTTACGAACTCGGCAACCAGTCGAGCAGCTTTTTAGCTCAACTAATACATCAAAACACAGCCTCACCTGCCATACTACGAGTGCATTCAGAGACGGGGGAGGTACTGTCCAATAGCTTGGCCATTAGTGACAGATTTTATAGGTATTACAGTGAGTTATACCTCTCCAAGCTTAGAGTCACTGACGGAGAGCTTGCCACCTATTTGGGCTTGATCCCCCTTCCTACATTGTCAGAAGACCAACGTGAATTTTTAGATTCCCCTTTTACGCTAGAGGAGCTATCGGGTGCCCTGGCAGATATGGCAAGGGGCAAATCGCCGGGTCCGGACGGCATCCCGGTGGAGGTTTATGCCCAGTATGGGGGCCTGCTTCTCCCGGTGTTGCTTGACTGTTATAACGCTGCCTTTGTGGGTCGCAGTCTCCCGGAGTCCTTTTATGACGCCACCATTATCCTGTTACTTAAGCCCGACAAGGATCCGCTGGACTGTGGCTCATATAGGCCTATATCACTGCTTAATATAGATTATAAACTCCTTACTAAAATGTTGGCGAAAAGGCTAAATTCTGTTGTTCTCGACCTTGTCCATCCGGATCAGACAGGCTTTATGCCTGGAAAATCCACATCGGATAATCTTAGAAGGGCTCAGGTGATAACTCAGATTGGGGCATCATCCTCACATGACTGGGCGATGGCTTCTTTAGATGCAACAAAGGCGTTCGACTCTGTCGAGTGGCCTTTTCTATTGCAGGTGTTGCGAGGATACGGATTTGGAGAGGGGTTTGCTACCTGGATTTCCCTTCTATACTGTTCCCCTAGAGCGGCACTGTCCATTAATGGCGCGTTGTCTTCCTACTTTCCTTTGGGTAGGGGTACAAGACAAGGATGTCCATTGTCACCGCTACTGTTTGCTCTGGCGGTGGAACCCTTGGCAATACTGCTTCGGAATGACCCCATATATAAAGGCATAGTGATAGGCACCCGGGAGGAGAGAACAGCACTATATGCCGATGACTTACTCCTGTTTATGAGCGACCCCTCCCGGTCTCTGCCCAGAGCCATGGCTATAATTGATGAATTTGGTAATTATTCTGGCCTACGGACCAATTGGGCTAAGTCCTCATACATGCATATTGGCCGCGCATCAAGTGTAGCTGAGGGAAATGTGGTATGTGGATTGACTACAGTCTCAACCTGCAAATATCTGGGCATCTTTATATCTAGGGACCATAGGTGTTTTTTGGAACAGAACATCTTTCCGCTCATCTCGCACTTTAGGGTTAAGTTTAATCTTTGGGCTACACTGCCTTTGTCGGTGGCTGGTAGAATCAACCTAGTTAAAATGATAGTACTACCCAAATGTCTATATGCTATAAGCCATTCTGCTGTGTCCGTGCCCCTTAGATTTTTTAAACAAATGGACTCCCTCATTATCTCCTTTATATGGGGAAACTCTAGATCTAAGCTTAGGTTGTCATCTCTACAACGACCGAAGCAGCTCGGGGGCACATCACTCCCTGATCTGTTTCTTTACTACCTAGCAGGACAGCTCCGTTTTATTAGGAAGTGGCTCTCATCTGATTCCCTACCGGGGTCCGAGGCACATCTGGCTCACCACCTGGGTCTGCATAATCTGTGGCCGGTGTTGGAACACCCGGCCTTGTTTAGGGGGAAATTGTTGCCCATCCATGCCCTGGCGGGACAGGTCTGGCGTCAGGCGAAAAAGGTGTCCACTTATTCTGATATACCTGCGGAGACCCCGCTTTGGCACAACCCTGGTCTGCCGACGTTATTTGCCCTGCCTGGCGCCCGGGCCTGGTCGCAGTATGGCGTGTCCTCTCTTAGTGACCTGTACATACAAGGGGTTTTTAAAACGTTTGACTCGCTAAGCTCCTCCTATGGCATCCCTAGAACGCAGTTCTTTAGATATCTACAGATTAGACATGCACTTTCTTCTCAGTTCCCGGATCGATTGGACAATATATCTGAGTATCCGCTTATCGGCATACTTCGCTCACAGGGCCCTGGGGGTTTGATATCTACTTTATATGCACATCTGATACAGGCCAAGGTGTCCACTTTGGACGCCCCGGCCTTGACGCGATGGAGCATAAATATCCCAACTCTCACAGATGAGATGTTTCAAGATATCCTTGAATCTCCTCAACATGTGTCACCTTCAGCTAACAACAAACTGATTCAAACGTATATTCTACACCAATGTTACTTGACACCTTCCCGTCTATACAAAATGGGACGTCTGCCCAACCCCGGATGCCTTAGGTGTCTTTGTCCACAGGCAGACTTTTGGCATATGATTTGGGAATGTCCGATCATACAATGTTTTTGGAAAGGGGTCGTGGATCTCCTGGCGGAAGTTCTGGCTAAACCTATACCATTAACCCCAGAGATATGCCTTTTCGGCGTATTAGATGAAGAAATATGGCAACACCATGTTAGAATCCTTTTGAGGGAGTCTTTATTTTATGCTAGGAAAGCTATCGCACTGCGATGGATGGCTCCGAAACCCCCATCAGTATCTCAGTGGAAGAAACTTGTTAATACTGTTCTTCCTTATAACCAGATTGTGTATAAAGGGAGAGGGTGCCCTCAGAAATTCCATAAGGTGTGGGGAACATGGTGCAATTCTCCGGTAACCCAATATACGGCTCCCTCATTGCGCTCTGCCATTAATTTACTCATGCCGTGAGGGGCGCGAGACACCAGGAGTATCCACGACCTCTCATTTTGGAGTGTATCCTTGTTGTTACCCTTGACTTATTGACTGCATGTTTTGTACATGATAACTGATGTATACAGTATTACGCATGTCCTGATTATATTCTTTCTGTACCGAGTCTACGTTATATGGTCCGGATGGGACGAGGACCTGGCGAGGTGGGATGTGGTGCGTTGAGTGAATTTACATTGAAATTCTCGTTTTTTGGTGCGCAACATGTTATGTATTTGTTTTGATTTCTTTTCCTTTGTCTGATACGCAATTTTCAATAAAACGAGTTTAAAAAAATTTATTATTTTTAATTTTTATAAATTATGACTTTTTTGTCCCCCGCCCCATTTCTTTTAAAAACCATTACCATATTTAAAAATTTTTAATTTTTTTAAAATTTAACATTTTTTGCCCGGGCCCCATTTCTCTTAAAAACCATTACCATAGGGAAAAATGAAACAAGAAAAAAAAAAAAAAAAAAAAAAAACACCAGGGGCCACATATTAAAGACAAACTACATTTTGCTCAATGGTTAAAAACAGAAAGAGAAGGTAAATGTTTTTATATTTTACAAATTGACATATTGTACTGTTATGGTTCACCTCACCTTACAGCTATACATATAGTACACTTCACAAATCTGTATCTTTACAATGCAAACAATGTAATCAAAAATTAATGATAGACACTGAACATTTGCAGTTTCCCTTTTTACCAGTGGTGGCAGTATGCCAGTAGGAGCAGCATAGTATGCTATTCTATTCCTCACAATAAAAAAATACTGAGAACCTCACTTTAGTGTGAGCCACCTTTTAGAAGTCACGTTTGATCGATTGGATCTCATGTCTTTTTAATCAAGAGGAAGATCAGATCTGACATGGAAGGCAATGGAAATAAAATGTTAAGGAACCCCTCCTTCCCAACTGCAAAATCTGATATTGGATCTCATGAATGTCATGTGTGTGGGTAGTGTAGGTAAAAGGTTATAGGGGTTTTTCAGGGAAACAAATATAGCCAGTGCTGGGCTGAGTGGTCATCTCTCTAAGCATTCCTGCACGTGTTAGACCACAGGCAGTGGAGAACAACAGGGACCTGGCGAATTCAGAATCAGAATCAGAATCAGAATTCAGAATCATCTGTGACAGCCAAGTACTAATTTTTTTTTTTTTTTTTTTTAACAGATACCCTATTTTGATATCTTTTAGGCCCCACGTAGCAAAATGGAGTAAAAAAATGCAGCGGAAATGCAGTGTTTTTTTCTGCAGAGTTTTTCATTGCGGTTTTGCAGGTGTTTACCTGTGGACCCTCTGTCCTTATTATACCCATAGGAAAAACGGCAGTGTTTATGCAGGTATAATTGACATGCTGTGAAAATGCTGTATATCAGTTGGAGATTTTTTTTCTGCAATGTGTGTGTGGGATTAACCAGAATCTTATTCACTTTGCAGGTACTGTAAAACGTGGAGCTTCAGCCTTAAGTAGATTTAAAAGGGGTTGTCCAGCTCCAAAAGGATTTTTCATACTAGTGACCTATAGACAGGATAGGTTACCAGACGTCATCTGTGGGGGTGCGAGACCTGCACAGATCAGCTACTCTGACAGCCAGAAGGGCCAACAGTGGACATGGAGCATGTGCAGCTCCTCCTACTTAAAAGGGAATCACCACAATGCAATGGACTGTACTGCAACACTGCTATCACATGAACTGTGGAATTCCAGAAATACAGTTGCAGAAACATAGCAGGATTGCAGTGGGGGGGAAAAAAAAACAAAAAAAAAAAAAAAAAAAAAAACACACTGCAGGCTCAGCAAAGTGAATGAGATTTTATTTAATCTGCTCCACACATTCTGCAAACAAAACAAAAAAAAAGCTGCAGAAAAAGCACTGCTTTAAAAAAAAAAAAGTGAAATTATTTTTGGGATTGTGTTTCCTGTTACATTTTTTCTTTTGTTTACCTTTTAGCAACATTTCGCCACGTGGCCTTATCATCATGAAAAGAGTAGGCTTGTGTTTATGAGCAGTGCAGCAGTATAAAGCAAGGAGTACTGAGGCGAAGCTGCAGTTTGTGATCACTAATGGAGCGAGCAACTTTTGTATAGATTTTAATATCACAAAGGCATTTCTTCTCTAAACCCAAGAGACTAGTACTAACTGTTCTTGCATATAACGGTGGTCATTGGTTTAAAGCCAGAAAGGATTCCACTTTGTAAACTGTAATGTCTACCGTAAGTGTAATATAAACAGTAGCTGTGGATTTACAGCCGTGCCCAGCACATTACATGGAATACTTCGCTAAAACAAGGATTCTTTCTTTATACTCTTGAATTCATAACATGCTAGCCTCAGTATCTAGTGAGTGAAGTTGTGACAATCACCTTCCTCACATATACCGCCATCTGGCATACACTAACCGCAACCTAACCAGGCACTGAGCAACCAAATGGAATAAACTTTGTAATATCTCATCAAAAAAATGTTTCTTTCTCCACTTCCTAAAGTGTTTACTCAGTCTGAAGTCACTGAGAAGATCTTGAGCAATGAGACAGATTCCAAATCACTGAGGGATGAGGTTACATATTGACCATAAAATTCTACAGAAAAAGAGAGAGGAGGGAGAGACAAAGGAGAGAGGGAGGGAGAGAACCCTGAGTATAATAAGCCGAGTCCCAGGAAGGTGAGTAAACCGTGTTACTCACCTCCCACAGCATCTTAAATTTTAGCTTCAGAATCGCAAGCTATACTCATGACTAATATGGAAAGAAAAGAACGCATTAAAATGCAACAAAATCTCAATGAAAAATGGCGCAGAAAAAAAAAAATGCAGCAAGTTTTTGCTGTGTTTTTTAGCTGCAATTTGCTATGTAGGTCCTTAACCTTAAATTCCTGAGCCCCATGGTAAAATCTATGAGGGCTTCTAACTAACATTATACTGATGTCTTCATAGGCAGAAGAGAAGCACCAGGACCAGAGCATGACTTCTACCTCTTTGCATCCTACAGATATGCCCATTTCCTCAGTTCCACAATGCATCACTCCTAAAATGAGGGAATGCAGCAATGTTTTAACATGCATAGGGCTGTCACTTATGTCCCCATCCTTCACAGATCTCAAATCCTTTTGTGCCTCCACCGCAGTGCCTACTGTACAAAGCACTGATCCTAAAGGTGGCTAACAAATAACCAATTTTGCCAGTTTTTATTCAAAGGCAGTCATGTGCTAGTACATTAGCTATAGATAAATGGACTAGAAACTAATGTACAGACTATACCAAGTATTACACATGAAATATAATAAAAGGATAGCATTGGTAAGAAACTCCATTGTTTTCTTCTATCTATTAATACTACCATGTTATAAATACCTGCTTCCTGCCTGTACAGCTCCGCAGAGATCCAGCCTTCCTGTGTTATTGTTTCATAATCATGCTATAGCTATGTGTTCAGAATCTAATTTGAGTCATAAAGCCCCACGAGGCTCGATGACTGCAAGAGTGCCAGAAACCAGGGATTCAGGCATCAGATTAAGGAAAACCAATAAAATTTCACTGGCTGAGCACAACTCTTGGAATGCAACCACAATGCGTTTAATTTTAGGTATTTAAAGGGGAACCCCCAATTTAATAGCATCCTAGCACTTATGGGTTAAATCCAGACAGAGTAACTAGTAGAGAATTCACCACAAAAAAGGGGTCATTCACTTTATAAAGTATCCAAATCCTTTCAAAATAGTCAATCGCCTAACCAAAACTATGACCAATATTTTGCTACTACACCAGATTTACCGTAATATAGTATTTCCACTCACCATGAAGGCTTGTTCTGAGGACTTATGCACCTGGCAAAGCAGAACACGGCTTCGTGGTACAGAGCTGCCTAGGCTTTGCTGGGTTTTGTAGGTAGCTAGCCTTTTCCCCTATAAGTCATGCTTTTAGATGAGATTCTCCGGTGTGCTCCATTAAATTCAGTATGTACACTCATTTTGTCTGATTCTGTTTGAACAGGAATCAAAAGCATACAAAAGGTACAGAAAAACCCAGGATCACACCGCTTGTACTGGCTTGCTTCCTTCCTATAGTGCATCCTAGTAACATCTCTTCCCCAGGTGACTGACATACATTCACTCAGCCGTTCACATGATATCAAGTGCCATGGCATGCACTTTCAGGTGTCAACAGCCCCTTACACAACAAGCTGTAATACACTGTGTTCTGACACCTTTATCAAAAACTGCAGTAAGTTTTTCAGCCATTTGAGCTATATCTTCTGTGGGATCAGACCAGCACCGTCTAGTCTTTGCTCCCTACACGAGTCAGGAATTCTTGGTCATTCATGTGACCAGAACATCAGTCACCCTTTTCTTGATCATTTTGGGACGTATACTGCAAACCAGGTACACCCCCACACAACCTAATATTTAGAAGCACAGTGGTTAGCACTGCAGCCTTGCAGCGCTGGAGTCCTGGGTTCGAATCCTGCTAGGGACAACATCTGCAAGGAGTTTGTATGTTCTCCCTGTGTTTGCGTGGGTTTCGTCCGGGTACTCTGGTTTCCTCCCACACTCCAAAGACATACTGATAGGGAATGTAGATTGTGAGCCCTATATGGGACAGTGACTGTCGATGTCTGTAAAGCGCTGCAGAATATGATGGCGCTATACAAGTAAGCATAAATAAATAGAAGATGGTCTACATTAGCAAACAGCTGGAACATTCCAAACATACTTTAAGCTAAGGCCCCACGTAGCGAGCTGCAGCCAAAAAGCACTGCGAAAAAAACTGTGGCAGAAACGCATTACTTTTTCCCCCTCAGCACTTTTCACAGAAATTGTGAAACTGCTTCTCTTGTACCTATATGACAAACACCAGCCAGAATCCCATCCACTTTGCAGGTATGGTAAAACGTCATGGTTTTTGCCACGGCGTTTCCACTGCAGCCATATTGCAGCATTTATGATATGTGGGGTCCCGGCCTAAAGACGGTTTTTGGAACCGTGATAGTGAAAGGCTACCAGTATTGATCTGTGGGAGCAGCACCGTTGCTATTGAGTAGACAGCAAGAGTACAGACCAAACACCACAGTACCCTTCAAACAGGTCATTGTCGGGAGTCCTGAGAGTCGCATCCAATGTGATATTCATGGCCTATCCTAAGTGTATGCCATCAATAGTCTGATCCCACTAAACCCTTTTAAAAGATGGGGTGTGAGGCAAGTTTTAGGATGTGGCTATCTTTCTGATACGGATGTTCTTTCCTCAGGATAGGTCAACTATCAGATTATTGGGGCTTCAAGACCCAGCACCTCCACCAATCACCTGTTCACAGAGGCTGATGAGGCATGAATACTAAACAGTGGACAGAACCTGGAACAGACAGCTCCGTCTATTGTGTAGTGGCCATACTGTATTACTACAGAACAGCTCCCTTACAAATGAATGGGAGCGGATCTCTAGTAACCAGACAAGGTGACTATACACAGTGGACAGAGCAGCCAGTTTCTGGCTTCAGCTCCCTTGAGGTGCAGTAACCCAGCATGGCTAATGCACAACTGACAAAGCCATCCATTTCCAGTTCCATCCACAGTGTAGTGGAGGCGTCAGATCCCCTCAAACCAGATATTGTTCCTGAAGATGGATCAATGTCACAAGCTGGACAACCCCTTTAACGCCACTTAAACATCATTTGCTGTACGTATCCAGAAAGATTTTGTGAAGCATATACATTACAGTCATGGCCAAAAGTTTTGAGAATGACACAAATATTATATTTTCACATGATCTGCTGCCCTCTGGTTTTTATGTGTGTTTATGTTTTTATCACATACAGAAATATAATTGCATTCATATTATGAGTAACAGAAGCTTATATTGACAGTTAGAATGAGTTAATGCAGCAAGTCAATATTTGCAGTGTTGACCCTTCTTCTTCAGGACCTCTGCAATTCTCCCTGGCATGCTCTCAATCAACTTCTGGACCAAATCCTGACTGATAGCAGTCCATTCTTGCAGAATCAATGCTTTAATTTTGTCTGAATTTGTTGGTTTTTGTTTGTCCACCCGTCTCTTGATGATTGACCACAAGTTCTCAATGGGATTAAGATCTGGGGAGTTTCCAGGCCTTGGACCCAAAATCTCTATGTTTTGTTCCCTGAGCCATTTAGTTATCACCTTTGCTTTATGGCAAGGTGCTCCATCATGCTGGAAAAGGCATTGTTGAGCGCCAAACTGCTCTTGGACGGTTGGGAGAAGTTGCTCTTGGAGGACATTCTGGTACCATTCTTTATTCATGGCTGTGTTTTTAGGCAAGACTGTGAGAGAGCCGATTCCCTTGGCTGAGAAGCAACCCCACACATGAATGGTTTCAGGATGCTTTACAGTTGGCATGAGACAAGACTGGTGGTAGCGCTCACCTCTTCTTCTCCGAATAAGCTGTTTTCCAGATGTTCCAAACAATCGAAAAGGGGATTCATCAGAGAAAATGACTTTACCCCAGTCCTCAGCAGTCCACTCCCTGTACCTTTTGCAGAGTATCAGTCTGTCCCTGATGTTTTTTCTGGACAGAAGTGGCTTCTTTGCTGCCCTCCTTGAGACCAGGCCTTGCTCCAAGAGTCTCCGCCTCACAGTGCGTGCAGATGCACTCACACCTGCCTGCTGCCATTCCTCAGCAAGCTCTGCACTGCTGGTAGCCCGATCCCGCAGCTGAAACACTTTTAAGAGACGGTCCTGCCGCTTGCTGGTCTTTCTTGGGCGCCCTGGAGCCTTTTTGGCACCAATGGAACCTCTCTCCTTGAAGTTCTTGATGATGCGATAGATTGTTGACTGAGGTGCAATCTTTCTAGCTGCAATACTCTTCCCAGTTAGGCCATTTTTGTGCAGTGCAATGATGACTGCACGTGTTTCTTTAGAGATAACCATGGTTAACAGAAGAGAAACAATGATGGCAAGCACCAGCCTCCTTTTAAAGTGTCCAGTGGTGTCATTCTTACTTAATCATGACAGATTGATCTCCAGCCCTGTCCTCATCAACACCCACACCTGTGTTAATGGAGCAATCACTGAAACAATGTTAGGTGGTCCTTTTAAGGCAGGGCTGCAATGATGTTGAAATGTGTTTTGGGGGATAAAGTTCATTTTCTAGGCAAATATTGACTTTGCAAGTAATTGCTGTTAAGCTGATCACTCTTTATAACATTCTGGAGTATATGCAAATTGCCATTAGAAAAACTGAAGCAGTAGACTTTGTAAAAATTAATATTTGTATCATTCTCAAAACTTTTGGCCATGACTGTAGTGCCTATTCACCACATGGAGGCCAAAAGGGTCTTTGGTTTCTGCTGGGCAGTCATACTTCAGAATTTTTTTTTCTATTGTATGGAACAGCGGAGACTGCAAATCTATACAGAGGCATCCAGACAAAATTGCATACTCTGTGGTATGCAAATTTTTTTTTTTTTTAGTAACCTATGAGAGATGTGCTCTGCAAATGCAGATGCAGTGTGAATTGACCCTAAAGATCCACTGTGTGAATGTTACTGCACCAAAAAGAACCAAGTAGCTTAGCACCTTAGGCTAGTTAATAACACATTAGTTATTTGCATGACTAAAGAGTGTCACCGATTTACAAAGCTCATCTCCAAGGATATGAATGCTGAGCTTCAGGTTTTGATTCCAATTGCAACCTTATACAGGAGCAACCACCACTAATAGCGTGTAAAAAGACTTGCTAATCCCTGCTCTCTACATGGCTTGCCAATAGCAGTACTAGTCTGAAGGAATAAATATCTCCTCCCCAAAATAAAATCAGCAGCAGCCTTGTAAACAGGCAACAAACTGCACAGCCAGAAACCAGCTCTACTTCCCTCCCAACAACTGCTTTACGTGTTATTCTCCTCAACCGAACCTACAGAGATGTCTTCAATTCCAGTAGTACTACATAAATACACCTTGCTCTCTACATTTTCTTAGCTCCTGTCTAGAACTCACTGGCCACGCTAATAGTTGCTTGTGTAAGCACTACCTGCATAGAAGACTATAGCTGCTTACATCCATGTTATTACATGGTATAAAAACAACCTCCTCGATCAAGAGTTGGATCCATGTCCTACCACCACGGACATTTTCTTGCAGATACAAAGTTGCAGCCAATTTGACACAGATGATAGAGGGTTAGGCGAAGGCTATTTATATCTGCAGAGATCTTTTGCCATCACCTAGGAAACAGTATGACTGGCGATAGTTTTCTATACAGAGTCACAATTTGGACCACTGACTAAATACTAGAAGCATGCGAGTGTGAAAAACAGCATCATGGAGGGTGGAGGTGAGAAGTCCTCCATTAGACCTGTCTGCCGGCCATATCAGATCTAGGAATGATCAACACATCAGCTGGTATCATTTGCATCTTATATGCCTATATAAGTTATCATAAAAATGAATACATTTCCAAAATTTTATTTAACCAGTGTTTTTTTCTACTATTATTCAGAAAATACATATCTATTCCAAGTCCAATGGATCAAATGTATATGAGAAAAATAGCAAAGATAGATCAGATTTACATTATTTGCATTATTATTTTTGCATAGAATAGATCACTATTTACAACCAAGCACCAATAAGGATACAAAGAATTGATCACTATGTACAACCAAGCACCAATGTGATTTCCAAGTGGAAAATCTTCAGTGTTCTTATTCGAAGCACGAAAGGGTATAAAAATTAAATTAAAAAAAATCATTGCTGAATATATTAAAAAAATTAAACATACATGGCCCCTAAATATAAAAATAAAAAAATAGGCGACTAGCACTGAACTAATAAACTACAGTAATACTATATACTTTGATAGGCGTAGGTAGCGGTACTACAGAAATATCTAAGCATATACTATGTAGACATACATATATAGCCACACACCTAACAAGTGTGTCTCAGCTATCGGCTACAACAGTAAACAAGATGTCCCCTGCTATTACTAGCACACAGGCACCGAACACCGTACAAGTAGACAGCACTAACCTGCATGAAATATCACCGAGCTTTTCCGGTATCCAGAAGGCAGACGCAGATTTCGAAGCAGTCCGCTTGCAGTCAGGCGTACACGCATATTGGATAAGGAGAATTTGGGAGACCATAACATGTCTTCAGAAAAAGTAGAGCGATATCCAGCAAGAAACTGCCTCCATGTACTACCACGCTATATTTTTAGCTCACCACCAATGATCCGGGGCCAAGCAGCAGAAGGAAGGCAGAAAAAAGCAATTCGAAAAGGCAGCTCATTCCATCACCCTGACTGCCAGGCGCACACATCACAAATCCCAGAAAGCAGAAATCCACTATGCAAATCTGTCCAGCAGCACTCCCCCAACCAGATGTTGCAGAAACAAAGCGTGCCCTTAGAATGAGCCCTCCCTCCCTGTGCCTGTGAAGACAGGCAGCCACTGAATTACATCACACCATGTCCATGCATAACAATCTATTATGCAGGGAGAAGGCTGGTTAACCCTTCTTGTCGTCTGCGGTTTACTATGGATTATATACACACAGTGTCACAGAAATAGACCTGTTCCTGCCCAGCGACATTAATCCTGTGTGTGTAGCTATACAACGATGGAAACGATGTGTCACCAAGACAATGGTGCTAAGGAAACAAGTGCACAGAGATTAACAGTGGAGCAGTCTGAACACACACAAGAGCCGCAGAGCTGGGGAAGGGGAAAGAAAAAATAGAAATGACAATTCTCCTAAGCTGGGTCTCATCACCCTCTGAGGTGTTCAGTGATGTGATGAAAGGTGGGAGGTGATCAAAGGACAGCGCAGCGCCCAGTCCTCCCATCCATCGCTCACCCAGACAATAAGTGTCATAATCCTGCAGGCTGCTTAATTTTATTCTTCACAAGAGAATAAGAGGAATCGGAACAAAATGGTGGCACTGGTCCCTAGGGAAATATCCTTTACATATTCATGACCATGGGGGGGGGGGGGGGGGGCAATGCTTGCGAAACAATGAATCGCTTCCCCAATTTTTCTAGGAGAAATTTCGTAGTAAATAACATATCAGCGGGGGGGGGGGGGGGGTATATAAATTAAAAAATCACAAAACAAAAAGCCAAACAACCAAAATAACCTAAATACACAAACACTGCCGTCTTATTGTGTGGTTTATAAGGACATACTATGGAGCTCTGCCATAAACTGCAGAGCAAATCTGTACTTTCATTTACCACTTGTGTATAAGATTTAGGCAAAATTTGGTTTATCAGCACCGTATAGTTCTGTCTATAAATTATTTTAGACAAAATAAATGGAGGGAGAGAGGCTCATATCGCTGTGATTTTGGCAGACATTTATAAAGGTGTCCCAGCTTTGCCTAGATGGCAGATCTGGGGAAAAAGGCTCAGGCATGTTCAATTTGAATATGCCCAATCCTTTTGTACTCACGGGACATAAGCTAACACCAAGTGGAGTTTGCCAGCAGCTTATTCCAACCGATCCATTGATAATACCTGCACACTCTGCCAAGCATGCATGTGTGGGGCGGGAAAGTGTCACATGAATAGCTATGACTGCCAGTAGTTACCCAAGTTATATGGGCACCTTTGCTTGCTTCTCAGACTAGATCATGTGCCTTTTTGCCCCCCAAAAACTGCACTTGCCAAAACAGCCCAACTTCACTTTTAAGCAACCATAACACAGACACATTGGGAACCTTTTATGGTTCCACATCACTATATCTATACATTTCAAATCTGAGTTTTAGGCTTGGGTCTACAAGAAAAATTATCCTGGTTTAAAATATGAAACGGTTATATCTATCTCTATACACACAGACATTTTTATATAAAAATATATTCTATAAATGCACACACATATACACGCACAAACATATATACATAGATAGATAGATAGATAGATAGATAGATAGATAGATAGATAGATAGATAGAGACACACACACACAGATATACTAAATCAGTGAATACAGGCAGAGCGTGTGCTGTATGTAATAGACTTTACATTCTTATTTTATTCATTTTTATCCCATTATGGTTAATTAAACAACAGGAAAAACTGAAATTAGCCATATCAAGCCCAACATTCTCAAATATAAACACAGAAGATGTGTCTGAATGAAATTACACCACTGTCACTGAGCCGCACAAGATCCACAAAATCCTATTTACTCTACACTGTTCCCTGCCGGGAGTATTCATGCTACTACAAAGCTGTGTGACAATATAACAATTGCAGAACACGTCCCACCTAAGTAAAGCATGCTGGACCACAATGGCAGGTTGTGTACATTTCTCAATTCAAAGCCAGATTTACTACTGCAGGTATTGAGGGCACACCCTTCAGCAGAATCATACCCTAACAGCAATCCAAAGGATAAACCCAGCCCTATGGGTGGTGCAAAAAGTGTGATTCACTACAGTATTAATGGAATACTATCATCATGTTTACCATCCTTTAGCAGGATAGAAAATGGTATGTCTTCAGGACCTTTTCCCGCATGAGCTTTATTAAGCCAGAGAGTGTAATATTTATGGAACTGGTCACATTGAATATATTGCTGTGCGCATGTGAGCAGATTGTTATAGAGCAGGGGTAGGCAACCTTTTTTGTTCAGCGTGCCGATTTCGATTAACGAAATCAAAGTTGAGGTACTCTGAGTGCCGGTCAATAAATGTAAGTTTGATGACCCCTGCACACGATATGCCCCATAGCGGACCCTGCACATGGTATTATGCCCCAGAGCAGCCCCTGCACACAGTATCTGAAAACTGCCAAAAACTAGTATTTTATACACATTTAATGGGTAAAAATTTATTATCTGACTGACGGAACTTCCGTTTGTCAGAAATGTTTTATACGTTCATCGCTAGTGATAATTGCTATTGCTATTATTTTAGTGTGTAACGGATATAACTAGAGAGGCGGGCGGCGTAATTTACTCTATAAAGATCAGGTATGGACAGGACAGGGACAGTGAAAAAATGTAAATTTTATTAGTGACTTTGTGCATGTGTTGTATAAGTGTTTGGTGCGACACTTTTGGCGCTGCGACCTGGACGATAATAAACTTCCTGGTTAGGTTCAGAGGGGTATTACATAAGAATACCCCTGTGATTAGGCTCAGAGGGGTATTATATTATTCCTGTATGTGACAATCAGAGAGCAAAAGTACAGTATGCTCTCTGATTGATAGGAGAGGGGATAACATTGACAGAAGTCCCTGCTACCCCCCTGGGGTCATCTGCAGCTTATGCACAGACAATGATGAGTTATCATTGTCTCTGCAGTCTGCAGCTCCTCCTCCCCCTCCTTCCTTAGCTCTAAGATGCTGCCTGAGGCAGGAGGGGGGGGGACACACTTTAGAGCCCCATTTCTAAGGATCTGTTAGGGACACAAAGATGCAACTGGACTCATTTTAAAGATGAGAAGATCGCCATGATAGACTTTACAGATTCAGAGCGATTCACTGTTAAAACGATGTTGGGAATTGAGATCGGCATTGGGATTTCAATGCCGAACATCGTTTTCACCAGCTAATCGCTCAGGATGTGTAAGGACAATCATGGTGATCTTGGTATCATTTTAAAGATGAAATTCTCATCTTTAAAATGAATCCAAGTGTTTCTTTATAGCTTTAACCAATCCTGAGCAATCCACTCAGGTACAGTAGTGAAGCCAGCAATTACCGGCTTCACTACTGTACATAGACTGTGCAGACGCCGGGTGCTGCCACATCCATCTTCAGGCAGCACCTGGCGCTAATGAAATTTTAATAGGATCAGGCACATATCTGGGTGAGGACTCTGTTTCCTGTGCCAGGGAAATATGCCTCGCATGCCACTCTTGGCACGCGTGCCGGGGGGTTGCCGACCCCTGTTATAGAGCATGCATGCAGAGCTGGACAAACGAAATCTGAAATTTAGGCCACTTTCACATTTGCTTATTCTGCTCAGTATTTGGCATCAGTATTTGTAGACTAAAATCAAGAGTGGGTCCTTAGAGAGAGGAGAAAATCTTTCCATTATACCTCATCTCTATATAATTTCGCTGCCTCTAGAAGAGTGTATACAAAAATGGCAGACTGAATCCTGAGACACAGGGCAGGCATCAGCACTCGGCTTACCTGGGTGAGTGGTAGAGCCCCAAGCTCCTGAGGGGGCCCACTCCGCAGTGGCATAACAGTAAGGGGTACGGGGCCCGCAGCCAGCTGGAAATGGCTGGGGCCCCTGACCATCATGATAGCGGTCAGGAAAAGCCTGGTTCCCCCGACTGCTAAACATACTGCTAATGGAAAGGGGCCTGGCGATCGCTGGGCCCCTTTCCAATAGATGCCAGACCAGGGGAAGTGACAAAAAAAAAAATAAATAATAATAATACTTACTCACCTCTGGTACTGTGTCTGGGGCCACTGAGGGCATATAATATACTGTGCTGTGTGTGGGCATATAATACTGTGTAATATTGTGCTGGATCTTGCCGCAGATTCTGCAGCTGATACGGAGGCCGCGGCTTGAGACTCCCCACTGGTTAGACTCATTCATTTGGGCTTAATCAGCGGTGGAAAGCTGCAATAGAATGCTGCTGATCTGCACCGTGAGCCGGGGCAGAAAATGAAGAGGCAGTTGTCTGCCTCAAATTCCTCTTTATTTTCCGATGTCTGAACAGGTTCTATCTACTTGTTTAGAATTGACTGTATTATAGTCCACTTTAATAGGTCAACCAAAGCAAAAAAAAAAAAACACCCAATTTTCGATTTTTTTTTGCTGCAGGGACCCACACGCCCTAGGACCCACACAAACCTGAGCCCGCCCTGCTGAAACATACGTGCATGAAGCATTGTATTAACCATTTCTCTACAAACCTGTACAGCTGCTCAATTTCTTATTCTTATTCTTTAACATGCCCTCAAAGTACAGTATGTTCAGCTAGACAGGTTCATTTTAAATATAACACTTGAGAGCTATATGGTTAAAATCAACATAATGTGGTAGATCGAGAACAGTTACATAAGTGAAGCTCCAAATTTAGAGCAACAATAAACATTGATCGCCCTTGTCACTTGATCCACTATAAATCACATTGCGCCACCAGCAAAATGTATAGTCGTCTCTTATGGCCTGGTATTGTATGAATGCAGAAAGGAGAAGAGCTGTCATTATAGACCTTAGAAGAACTGACAGCTCTTCACTTCCGGTTCACAGAATATTGGCTCATGACTGTATAGGAAACAGTTCTGTTAACACATGTATATGAAGGAGCTGCTCAAAAAGTGAACTTGTACATTAGGCTACATGCAAACAGACATTAAAAACAGATGAAACTATTGGTTTTTAATGTCCCCTTTCAATGTCACTTAATTTTGATTAGTTTTCTGTCTGTCCATTTTTAATGTTAGTTTTACATCAGTTTGCCATCAGTTTTCAACGTTCAGTTAAAAAAAAAATTAGATGAACTCCATCGGTCTATTTCTTTTTACACCACCCACCCACCAAATGGATGCAAATCTGTTTTGACGGAAGTTATAGACAGACCCATTGACTTGTATTGACCTGTCCACCCATGAAAACAAAACAAGTCATTTACCAGATATATATATATATATATATATATATATATATATATAGATATATAGATATATATAAAACACACCACAACATTTGTATGTCACCATTGTTCTAACATTACACGTCTTTTACATTTGTGTGCATGGGGTCTAATCTAATGGGGGCCACTTGTGTACTAAATTAAAAACAAAATGTATAAATGCAGTGTTTTCTAAGATAACATGCTGTGTTTTTCAAAAATGCATCCGTATGGTACTAACGCAGCTTACACCCCCCCCCCCCCCATCTCCTCAACCCCATAGTGTTCCTGCAATGGACTAAAAATTATACATTTCTGTAACTTGCAGTCTCAAACTTCAGTAGGTTTCTCAAGTTTTTCAACTGGTAAAAAAAATAAAACAGCATTAAAAGTTTGTGATTTAGTCATAAAAATGCACATCTTAAAACACTTGGGGATTTGGAGCACAGCTTCATGGCTCTGAATAGAGTAGGTTTATACAATACTTCTATAAAGATGGACAATTAAAGGATCAATCTCATGTCTCCTATAGGACTTTGGGTGTTGGCTACTAAAATTATGGTAATTGGTAGTTACCTGCCCAACAGGTCAATAAAAACTTGAGAAAACAGGACTACACATGTATCTACGGAGCTCAGATTTCCACTTTAAAAGAAATTTAGATCACTTGCCCATGTCATTTTACTTGTGTGCTTATAGTAGGTACACTATTCCTCCAAAGAAATGGTAAGGTTCCATTCAGACAGAGTTTAATGTCCATGCAGCATGAATATGATGGACTACACTGTGTACACAAAACAATGGTCCATGACCGCCTCACTTTCTGACTCTGTCCTGACTACCACTTGCCTGCAAACTCCAACTCAACTGCAGTGGTGGGAAAACACCCTCCATACAGCTGTTTTCCAGGTGTCACCCTTGTAGAAGATGCAGCATCTTATGCCCACGTGTCCCCACATCTGCGTGGACTAAAAACCCAGCCTCATATCCGGCTCCTCACGGCCACCATCACAAGCAACTTTGCACTGGTTTACATGAACACAATGATAACACCATAACATAACAACTGTTCTCCGTCTACCTTTATTTTACTGACTTGTTGAACCCATAAAATTAAAGTAAATATCACATACAGTATCCCACAGATAATACAGAAATGAAGGCTACAGGAAAAATAAAGCTAGCTGCAATGTGTAATTTACATAGTGCATCCAAATTGTTCATTCGTAAAACTATAAAATTTATTCAATCACTTCCACGCTTCAGTAGAAAGTGATTGAATGTAAAAGCGAATGCAAATAATCAAAAGTGATCCACACCACCAGACAGTAAGTGGTTAATGACCTGGCAGATTGAAACCTATTTTGATACAGATAGGCTAGTCAGGTAGTCATTATACACAAGACTGGACGGACCTGACTGGCATAGCAGGAATATAATAACCTACTGCAGTGTCTGACCATCACCTAAGCAATTCCCACAAATCACTCTCCATATATATTATATAGAAATGTATAGAATGTAAGAAACTACTCATGGCTACAGATACAAGCAGTGAGCGCAGAGAATACACAACTCAGTTCTTTTAAACCTCATCTGAAATTAAACACCATGAACATTTCTAATGGCTACACTTTATACTAAAGGCTGTCACATGTAGTGGAACTTTTCCACATCTGCAGCAATATTCCTGTGTATAACATAGATATATTACTGCAGGTATGTACTGTGAGGGTCAGTTACATGGAAGAATTTGACGCCGATTTTGAGGCAGATTCTGTTTCAAAATCAGCTCCAATCTCCGTCCTCAATCCTCTGGCCATCATTGTCAATAGAAGGCAAAGACATATGCAAGACGCTGAAATGTAAGTGTCCTACCAGCTCTTCCTACAGATTCTGCAACCGATTCAGCCACAGAACCCGCAGCAAAAGCCTCAAGCGGATTATCCCCATTCAGTTTTCCAGGATTAGATACTGTAACTGATGAATAGTATCAGTATCTAGTAAGTGGGGCTTCTACTCCTGACAACCTGATGATCAGCTGACTGAAGGAGTTGCGGCACTCCATCTAGCCCTTCATTGCTTACCGCAGCTGTGCCTGGCATTACTGCTCAGTTCTATTCACTTGAATACCAAGCAGCGCTATGATAAAAATGTACAGAGCTGTATTAGGTGAACAATAAGGGGATTCAGCAATTAGGAAAGTGCCACTCAAGGACCCTTCAGTCAGCTGATCAGCGAGGTGCCCAGAGTTAGATACTCAACAATATACTATAGATGGCTTAACGTAAGGATAGGACATCAGTATAAGCCTTTTCAACAATTACTTCATTGTTATTACAGGAAAGTAGGAAATGTACAGGTCACCAGGAGAGTTATAAAGAGTTGGGGCCACCTATGGTTGTGTGTGGTAAGTGACTGTACTGTACCATGGTTGTTTTATTAGGCATACGTCTGTGTAAAATACATTGTTTTGGCTTTCTTCAGTATTTGTCTTTCGCGGCTGTACATGTTTGCGGGCATCATTACACACATTAACCAGCATTCTGTATGCTTTTTTTTCCTTTGCGAGGACCACCACCGTTTTTCTGTGCAAATTTGGGTGGTCGCCACAAAAGATGTTTCACTGTATATTCCTTCTGCTGAGCATAAAGGAACCATATGCACCTATAGAACACATTCTAACACATCCTGAAATAAAATATGGAGACATGTAGTCCAAGGTCATAAAACCAACGTTATTTAACATCCTATTGACCAGTCACTTTCCTCCTGACCTGATCCTGAGTGATAAATACTCCGGGCTGCACAATAAAACAAGAACAGCTGACATCTTCATTTATTCGCAGAACATGTAATTACATTACTTCCCAAAGGGGAGGAATACGACATCCTAGCATGTGCTACGCTCCATTTATTACCTACTTACAATGCAGATACAAAAACACAAGACTGTAGAGGCAATTTCTTATGTATAAATAAGGAAGCCAAAATTCTTACAAGGTCTGAAAAAACACATAGCAGCATAGATAAAGATCAACAAACATAAACACAAAAATATCTTTAATATCCTCCCTTAATCTACTTTGACTCATGTTTTCCAAGGTCTTTAGGCCACAGTAATAATGCTTGTTTCTGCCCACATACCATAAAGATTGCACATTGCTATCCCAGTATTAAAAAAGGGCTGTCCTATGAGAAAGAAAAATACTAAAAATATGTAAGAGTAAAATAACAAAACCAGGGCCATGGAGTTGGAGACAGTTTTGTGTGGAGTCGGAATCGAAAAAAAAAAAAAAAAAAAAAGTTACCAGAACTTGCCATTAAATATTAGAGGCCAGCTTCAATATAAGATCATGATTTTTAATTCTATTATACAATTATTAATATTGTATAATCAATTATACGCATAGTTTGTTGTATACTGTTAAATTGTTTATGGGGAAGGAAGCTTGGTGGTATATATTAGACAGGACAGATCACTTGGTGCTCTGCCAGCTGCTGTCACAACCCCAAGTCCTCACAGGACATAAATGACCATTATATTGCCAGTTACTGACATTACCTCTCAGCACGTAGCAGACTGTATATACACACAAATACAGTGATAGATCTTCAGTCCGTATTAAATAAGGACCACTCTATTATAAGCTTCTCAAACAAATTTTACACATAATAGGTGTGAAAAACTTAAGCGCTTGTAGTTACTTACCAGAGCTTCTTAGAGCCTGAAGTCCAAGGGTACCTGAAACAACAAATAAGTGGTCATAATGTAAAGAGTCACAAGCGATACATGTTTTATTTTGCTTCAATAAGTGAATTAAAGAGGTGTCCATTTTTTTTTAATTGGTGACCTGTCTACAGGATAGGTAATCAAGAGTTTGGTGGACCCAGAACCCTCGCTGATCAGCTGTTCGAAGTGACTGCAGAGTTGAAGAATTGATGGCCATTAAGTAAAAATGCAAAGATTATAAATTCCAAGAAAATCTGGTAAATGATAATCAGGTAATCACAGAAATTGAAAAACTGAATCATTAAGAGCAGTTTACAGAGATCAGGGTATGCCAGTAGAGACCCAGTAACGTCTTTCTCTTACCTCCACTGACTTTATTTTCTAGACGCTTTGTTAAGAGTCCTGATGATCCAGATGATTTTGTGACCGCTTGATGTAAAGCAGGACTTTTCTTTGTACCTGGGCAGAAAATAATGTTTTTGACACCATAAAAATATTACAGTCATCATTAAAGGGTACACCACCATAACAATTGCTTCTACATCATTCATAAAGGACTGTTACACCTCCCTGACTATATATACCCTGCAAGTATATGCACCTACCACTGCCTTAACCTTTCTTATACACTTGTATGGATTACCAGAGGTCCAGAAAAAAAAACCAAAAAAAAAAAAAAACCACAAACAGGACAATACCAGAAGTCAGCCTTATTTGGCAAGAAGAAATGTACTTCCCATTTGCTGTTTATTATACGCAGCAGCTATCCTATAACCTGTATTGCTGGTGTGGCTATATGGCCCACAAGCCTGGGTGGTCATACACTAAACTTATTACAGTTTCATGGGCGTTTGTACTGCGATTACTTTAAGCAAATAGTATTAAAAGCTACATTTTAGACTTTTTACAGATTGTCTCACCCCTTTGGTTCTTGTGTGTTTCAGTATTCCCTCAATAGACTAAGGTCATGAGTCATAAACATGCACACGTGCACATATACATTTAGAGAGCGAGAGGGCCCTGATATCATCATCCAGTCTGTCTGGGATTACATGACGAAACAGAAGGATTTGAGCACGTCTACATCCACAGAAGATCTGTAGTTAGGTTTCCAAGATGTCTGAAACAACCTCCCTGCTGAGTGCCTTCAAAAACAGTCTGTAATTGTACCTAGAAGAATTGATGCTGTTTTGAAGGCAAAGGGCGGTCACACCAAATATTGATGTGATTCTCTTTTGTTCATTGACTTCATTTTGTTAATTCACAAAAACTATTAAACTTCTATTTTTGAGAGCTTTCAACCTTCACTACATTTTTCTGACACCTAAAATTTTTGCACAGGACTGTACATACTTATACAGTAAACAGATATATATTTGTTCCAACAATCCTCTCAAGATTTATAAAAAAAACCTGAAATTTTGCAAATTATAATCAATACAATATTTTATTATCAAACACAAAAATACCTTCTTAAAGCAGCTCACAAATACTTATGGGTGTGAGCGCCAGCTATTACCACTAATTATTAAGATGAAACATTTTTCTAGCTTTAAAAGGGGAGAAATTATCAGCTAGAAACTCCCAACTGATGCTGTGTGAAGACCAAGAAACCCACCCTCAATATAGTAAGTTAACACAACTGTTGCTTTATGTACATTGGATACACAGGGGCAGAACTCTTCAGGGTGTAAAGTCAAAGAGAATAGCTTGAGTGAGTTTCTCAGGTTCTTCAGGTCCTGTAAATCAACTGGGAGTGGTGAATGGGAAGGAACTGCTTTAGGCTCTCTAACTGCAGGGACATATTTCTCCTATTGTAAGATGTCTTGTTGCATATTCAGTTATACTTACCACCAGTTTGCGTTACTTTCAGAGACTGCGACCTGGTTCTTGGGAAGGTAACCTTTGCAGCATGAGTTGCAGTTGGTCCATTCTGTTTTATACACTTTGCAGGTACTTCATCGTTCTTGACACTACTTGTGGCTGTTGTAGCTGTGATCGTAAAAAAAAAAAAAAAAAAAAAAAAAAAAAAAATATATATATATATATATATATATATATATATATATATATATATATATATAGTAAGAAATTACACTATCATTACGATATCTATGGTCAGTTTACAAAAGTGAGCGTTCCACATACAAAAAATTAAAACTACTACGAAGAAATGCAATAAGCTCAGCAAAACATAAAGTGGAATAATAAAGTGCAACATTAAGAATTGCGGTTCACACGGATATTCTTGACCATAAGCAGCACTATAGCAGTAACAGCAGCAGCAATGCCAGTAATCTGCCTGACACGAAGTGCAGTATCTTTTTTCATTTTAACAAAATGAATCATCCCAAAGTTCAGATTCTACCAAAAGGCACAAAGGAAAAAACAAATACAATAAAAAAAAAAACCCAAAAAAACAAAAAGTACAAACATGAGATCACACTGAAGTTTTGTTAGTTTTGATTTCAAGGAATCGTATTAATAATAGTTACAAGCCTCACTGTTCTAATTCACAGGGTTCAGTTACACAAGGTTTTACAATAATGGTACTTAAAGGGAACCTGTCAGGTTGTTTTCCTAGAATAAACCAACCCCAGAATGTGCAGGATGAAATCATTCCCATTTTAAAAAGTTATTCGCAAATTTAACTTTGGTAGTAATGGTGGGCAGGGAGCAGCTTCCACCTAGTCACACTGTCCGCTTGCTGATCACACCTCCTGGATGCGATTGATATTTACCTGTGTGTCCCCTCACTCTTGGACATCACAAATGAGAAGTCAATCATGCCCAGGAGGTTGTGATCACCAAGGGGACATTGTGACTAGACTGAAGCTGCTCACCACTACCCGTGACTACTTTGCGTATGAATTTTTATACTTTCAAAAATTTATCAGTTCACTTTTCAGCAACAGAAAGATTACAGAGGGCACCAATGGAATGAGAATTACTTAATCCTGGACATGGGCCACTATATGATGGAAAAACCACCTGACAGATTTCCTTTAAAATTATTGATCCTTGACAATTAAATTGTACCTTCAATTACAAAAAAAAAAAAAAAATCGTACAAGTAAAGACACTTAGTAATTTATCCTATAAGAGAAAGGAAAAACAAAAACACAACTTTTCCTAGAATTATCCGTTTCTTTCAGCTTCTTTTCCCCCCTCTTCCTTCTAAACTGTTCCCAAACTGCATTTACTGAGAAAATCAGTCTCTGCTCCAGAAAGAAGATGAGAGATCAGCTTACACTTAACCATAAAAATCTATGGAGAGGGGAGAATGAAGCAGCAAGAGAGAGGCAGCGAGGCACAGATACTCCTGGTGGATCGAATAAACGATCTCTCACATCCAAGTGGATTTACAGCTACACTACCCAATACTGCTGTATAATAACCACCATGCTGCCGCTTCTGTGAGTGCACTTTAGATGGATAGAGCAGGGTCTTGTGCTTTCTGTTGCATAGACAAGATATCGCAGAAGCTAATAATCTGTTCCTATAAAATTTGCACAGAATCCAAAAACATTTCAGGCTTCATTAATATGTGACTACAGTACATCAATACATTACTTTGTGCTGGCATTAATATATGGCACAAGAGGAGCCCATCAATAGGCAGGGAACACAGCTTAACCAGACAATGATCTATTAGGCATTAAAAATGCAGTAGTTTCTTGGCTCCAAAGTCTGAATGAATTTGGAAGAAAAGGAAAAGGAATAGTATTCAGAGACTGTATACAGACTGTATTCAGATCCTATTCGGAGGTCAGCTTCTATTTAATTGTATTCATGCGTATAATGGCGGCAAATCGGCCAAAAAAAAGAAAAAAAAGTGCAAACAGTGGGACAATTAAATTATTGGTCATCTAACTGCTAAAATTCATGGACCGTGTGTGTGTGTGTGTGTGTGTGTGGGGGGGGGGGGGGGGTGCATTTTGAAAACCAACACCTTGGCTTGTACCATCCAAAGTCATACAAATGGTCGGCATAATTTCGTAACAAGCATTTTAGTCTTCTCAAACCCTAAAAAATGTTGGAGCATTTCTATACCATAATCATGGTTACAAGTAACAGAGAATTCCTAGCAGTTACCATCAGATTCCAGGCTACAGTTTACAGCAGGCTATTGACTGTCAAACTCCAAACTAAAGGTTTAGTTTTAAACTATATTAGGAAAATGTCTTTTAACAGGCATATTACAAATACTATACAGGAGAATTTTACCTTGGGAGTCCAGTGGGCGGTCCTGCTCTTTGATTGACAGCTATCTTTGTATGCAGGCTGTCAATCACGGACTGCTTATGCTGGGTTTAGGTGCCCAATGGGTAGTACAGAGAATTAACTATTAGTTATACTGCTATGAATCTTTCCCAACAAACCTATATCAATCTACTCATCTTACAGCATCTACATGATGCCCATAGATTAGACCGCATTTTCAACAAGATGGTTTCCTTTACTTTGTTGTTATATTTTCATGTAGGTTCACCAAGATGCAGCTAAATTTACTCAAGAGCATAGAGTAAATGATCAGGTCCTTGTATTAGGATCTAAGTGTTAGCCTTTGTAAGACCCAGTTTGTGTCCAGTTTTACTAGCACACAAGACTTGCATGTACACAATCCATGCATGCGTGTCTATGGAGTAGAAATAACTTGCCTGTTTGTAAGGGTACCTAAATAATTGAGCAGTCTAGAAATCGTGAGGGTATTGGGCATGCAATACAATCCTAGAGGGCTGCATTTAATTACTAATGTCATCTCAGTAAATGGGCTCCAGCCTGCTCAATGCTGATACACAGAGCACTTCAATATCTAAGGAGCTCAGGAAGATTGACATTTAATTGAAGTTCAGTTACAAATATCAAAAGGATGAAAAAAAACGACCTACTTTTCCCAGCCGCCGAGGCCAACAAAGGAATTATGCAAGCGCTCCAGGATGCGACAATCAGCAAGGTCAGAAAGGTAACATCAGAGAGTCTCCCTGAATCAGCAACTAATTTTATGGTGGAATTGACTGAAAGTTGTATGGGCAAAGCAGTCTCTGTACAACTGCGGTGCCCGCCTGGCACAGTCATTTAAGGTAAAGGATATAACCAGATAAAAGATAAAAGGACCTCGGCCATGTTCACTCCTTTGTGTTTTTCCTGCAGGCTCTTGATGAATTAGAGTGGAAAGTAATCAGAGGATTTGAGGCAGTGGGCCGGACAGACTAATCCAACATAAAAGTCTAACTAGGAAAGTCGGCACTGGGTAGGCTGTGTCGTTTTGGCCCCATGGTCAGATGGAGCTTTGTTTCAAAGGGCATTTTAGACATAATATAGTAGCTATTTGTCTGCAGTTGCAATGGAATAATGGATACAATAAGCACATTTATAATCTGCTCAAGGCTCCTTTTAGCAGTGGAGATGCAGCATAAGCAAAGTCATTGCTTAAATACCCAGCACATTTGTCAGATCTGCAGAGGATCTGAAAGGCAGATAGACCGGCCTTGCGTTCAGTACTTCAACACAAATCCAATTAAAACAAACAATAGCTGTAAAATAAGAGCTAGAGAGGAATTACAAGAAATAGATTCTTCTCAGTTGTTCCTTTCAGCATCTCCAAGCCATATATTTAATACAACACAATGCTCAGTCAAGGTTCAAATGCAAAATGCATGCACATGCACACATCAGCAGAGAAAATCTAAAAAATTTGGCCATGTGGTTAAATTCACTGATCCATGTGCTAAGGTTGCATCCAGCCACCCTAATATGCCATCCTTGTGTGCCAAGAGCAGAGAAGGGAGGTACATTAGCTTGGGCACCTTAGTGTCCCATTGGCAAAGCTTCCAACCCTTCTGTTGAACATAGTTATGTGGAAATTTGTGAAGCCAAATCACTGTTCTTATCATTGGTTGATACCAGAGCTGTGGAGTCAGGACCAATTGTGGGTGGAGTCTGAGTTGGAGAAAAAAAATAATACCAACTACGGCTTCAACAACAAAAAAATAAAAAATTTTAAACTATATTATGCAATTAACATATAATGGATAGTTTGTTGCATACTTACTTTCATAGGATTTTTTATTTTATTTTTTTTTTAAATACAGTTTACTGACCAACTACTTCATAAATGACAAAGTCAAGGTCAGAGTTTGAGTTGGGCTGTGGAAAAGAAAAGTAGGTGGTTTGGTCTACAGACTCCACAACTCTGGTTGGTCCAGTATATTAAAATATGTACTTTCATAACTGAGTTGGGTCCACACAATATTAAGGGAAGAAGCAAAAGTGGGAAATTTTGGGGGTCACAGGTGTACAAGGAGGAGAAAAAAAAACAAAACAAAAAAAAACAAAAAACACACAACCAGTGTGGGTGACATCACAACTATAATATAAAGACAAGTGCAAGTGAAGTGCCCAACCATCATCTGTGCAAAGGTGAACACTGTACTTACACCTTGTACTCAAAGTGCTGTGATCGCTCTGCGTGCTGCATACAGAAGACACGCTAGGAGTTCTCTGAAGAGTAGATCCTTTGCATGGGACTCTTGTTCTAGGCAGAGATCTTGTCCCAAACACTGCTGAAGCTTTTACAATACTAGACTTTCCTTTGAGAGGACTCGGCCCTCCCGCTAACAGAGACAAAGACAAGGTATCAAATAAAGCAATCTTCAGAAATCATTTTTTTTTTTTTATATAAAACATACACTATTTTAATATAGGCAGTATGCTTACAAACTGGCATGGTGTCTGAAGAACAAGACGACGGCTCGCATGCAGATCAGCTGTTTGGCACTGCCCCCTGTACTATACAGTGCATGGAGGTGGAAACTGATAACTGCAGGCTGAGCTCTTATTGATGTCAATTAAAGCTGAGCTATAGTAAAGATGTCTGCCACTATACAGTATACATAGATACCTGCTTCTGGCTCCATGCACTGTAACCGTATGAAGACAGGATACAGCCCCAAACAGCTGATTTGCACAGGGGTCATGGTCAACAATCCATCTTGAAATTGGCCCATGTGAACGAGCAGCAAGCTTTATAACATTGTACTTTATGATTCATTGGCGTACAGAGAGATTTAATGATATCTCAGACACAAAGGTCTTATAGATAGGTCTATTGTTTACACACTTATGGCAATGAGCAGTGGTATCACAAGTCACTGGCTGCTTATAGGTGATCGCTCTGTATATTAGTGCCTTTGCTGTACACTTGCTTTACTATACATTTTACTTTGTTGTAACAATCTAGAATATGGAATACATGATCAGCATCTACTTTTATATAATGCACCATATCATTACACACTGCTTAGGAATGTAACATTGCATAGTCGTCTCTACGGACTTTATATTTCTCTACAGTCACACGATACAAGAAGCCAGGTGGAGGAACAGATACGCAACCATACAGATTTATATTTTGCATCAACCAATTCATAGCAGATGTTTGGTCTAAATTCAAGTCCATGGTTACAAAACCTCAGTTGTGACATTACAATATTCAGAGTTGTGATAGAGACAGCTTTTATGTTGCCCTATTGCTCAGAGAAAATGTAAGCTTAGATCTGATGGGTTATGGACAACAATGACCTATCTTTAGAGGAATGTGAAGGTATTTTTACTTGTGGACCATTACAGGAGTCTCCAGTGGCTGTTGACTCTAGAGGCAATATGATCAAAGCTTCTGTAAGTAGGGATAAAGCCTGAACCTACAAAATGCACACAGCAGCCAATAAGCCAGGGCTACACAGCGACTTTGGCTGTGATGCCATTGCAGCATCCATTGCAAGATCGCAATTTAAGTGAATGGAATCACATTTGGACACTGAGGATTCTGCAACTTCCAGTCAAAAAAAAAAAAAAAAAAAAAAAATCCACCAGTGCCCAAACTTTCTGCAACTGGAAGTTGCAGCACCCTTGGGGTCACAATGCAATGCCATTTGCTTAAATTGGTGAAGGTGTCAAAGGGAAGCATAGCAATCTTTGGCACAAAAACACTGGTATGAGATATAAAGGAAATCTACGCCAGCTCCAGACTAGATTTCTATTTGTGATTTTTTTTTCTTAAAGAAGCTGGAGCCTCTTAATAATTCAGGCATAGATAGCACCAGTCAGGGCCTTTATTAAGACCAAGGTAGGACACACCAGTCTTAATAAATTCCCACATTGCTAAATCTTTTTCAAGACCAATAGAAAACAGCCACACAGGCAAGAAATCACCAGATTCAGATATTATCAAAGTATGTATCCAGACCCAAAAGTAAGCTTATATTCACTCAAGAGATTTGTTGCAGAAAGAAACTTCATTTGAGAAAAAAATAATTAATTCAGGTCTCGTTATTCCAAGTCAACAAAAGTAGTTAAGTCTTCTTCAATTTGCAAAAAATTGCCATCGGGGCACCACACCAATATTCCCTCTACCATGTGATACGGCAAAGGCTGTAGAACAGAGGTGCTGGTAGCCATTGTAGGCCCTGAAGACAAGGGGCACCACCAAGCAGAGGTATGAGATTATTATATTTGCTGCAGAAACAGCACACAAGTTGAGAGGAATTATATTATATTATGTTGTACTCTACGGGGAGGAAGGGCCTAGTAAAGGGATGTGACTTGTGGTCAAAAAAATGTTTGCAGTGTACTACACATGTTGTAATCTTATATCTACGTGAATTACTAGAAGTTGGCAAGTTTGCACAAAAGACCATGCCATATCTTCAAAGAGATGACTTTTTACAGGATCTCTCGTAAAGCTAATGTAGAAGTCCATCTCCAAATTGTTGGCAATTTATTGCTTTAACATCTACATAGTTCAACTTAATGACAATTTCTTCATAAATCGAATTTCTGTAGTGGATAGCTATCTATACGTGTACCCTCTTTTTAGATTCACTAGTTTTAAAGCACACCCCTCAAAACTCGCATCAAAGCTATAAAAGGTGTGGATAGGTCTTAAATGGTTGTTAGGCAGAAAGCTGTTCAAGTAAAACGCCATCAAGTCCATTAATATTATAGCAAATATAACTTGTGCATAAAAGGTACATGAGAATCTTTGCTGCAAACAGTGTCAGGGCTTAAAACTGAAGCAATTGTTTAGAGTAGAATTCAAGCAAATACAATTCACACCAACCCCTCAGCTTATAAACATAGAACAGAACATATAAGTTGAAAAAAGAAGACTGTATATGTGTGCCTAGTAACCATTATAAATGCATAGTGGGGCGAAATTGCATAAAACTTAATATCTCTGCCCACTATCCCTATACAAGTACTGACTGTACTTCCTTTATTTTTTGGGGGATGTGATGGAAAGCTAGCTGTGTAGAGGTCTTGTTTTAAAGCAGGCCTTATAGGAATTACATTCATGAATTAGCACACCGTACTTTCATGAAAGCAGCATGCTATTATTCTGTAGTCTGAATATACTCTACAAAGGTCTTCCAATGTGGTGTACCTCATAATGTGTGTGCAATGTCCCACCACAGGCCTCTATGTGGGGGAAACAGGGCAGAGACTCAGTCAACGAATGAACTCACACAGATCCACCATTAATAACAGCAGAACAGATCTCCCAGTGGCCGCACATTTCTCCGGAGAAAACCACTCTATTGAAGATTTGCGGGTTGTGGTCTTAATGGGACATTTTAAGACAGGAGAAAAGGAAAGAAATGGAGTACAAATTTATGCAAAAATTTCAAACTCTGCAATTTGGACTTAATATTCATGCCAGCTTCATGTCACACTATGTTTGAACCATGAACTGAACTCAATATTCATGCCAGCTTCAAATCACACTATGTATGACCTGTAAGGGACACAAATCACCTCCTGATAGCAAACAGATAACAGCAAGAATTACTGATCCCTCCGTCACGCACCACAAGTTTCCAGACTGTTTTTTTGACCTGTTGTAAATAACTTCTCTACTTAGATTGCAATTTTTTTTTAAGGACTCTAAAATGCTTTGAAAACCATGTGTATAAAAATCTGTTAATTTTCAGTTCTTGTATCACACCATGTCTGATGAAGGGAGCGAGTACTCCTGAAAGCTTACTTATAAATATACTCAGCCTCTAAAAGGTATCGCCTGATTTCTTCACTCTTCCACTACTTTCAATGGCTAACACGGTACAACATTATACTACTATACTCTACAAATAGCAGCAAACAGAATGCACAGAGATCTATAGCATAAAAATACTACTACTATGCCAACATAAAATAAATCTAGATTATAAAACATAGTACACAATACTTGGAAAGAAATTATTAAATTACAATTTTCTCTGCTGCTTTTACCACCCGAGTTTTGGTACTTGGCAGAAGATGGAAGATGTAGACTAAAGTGAAGCGGCCACCTTCTGCATTCTCGTTTCTTGTAATTCAGCATGGTGACCAGACAAACTGAACACAGGACCCCACAACCAATCTGGACCAGGATTAGGATCTACCAGCTCCGGGTAGGGTCTGCTCACTCAGCCTGGGAAAACGCCACAATAATAGTCAGCTACAGCTAGGATTCTCCAGTCCATCGCAGCAGATTTTCTTGCCTTTGTGCTAGGTTGTTTCTGGTGCATGCTTCATGACTAGCTATTTTTCTGTGCTTCTCCACCTTCATCCTGTTCTCTGTCCAACTCCTCATCCCATTTAAAGTGCTTTTATCTTACTTCCCACAATATCATCCATCCCGGCCCTTAATGTAGCATCAATAAGGTCCCTGAGCAGCACTTCCAGCATGTTTATGCACTTATTCGATCCATTCTCGTCTTCACCAAGACAACACATCTCACAGCCGCAGTAGCAGAGATCTCCTGGGACCAGCTCAGAAAGGCAGAAAGATCTACATGCAAGGGTGGATGCTATAAGAGACCGCTACACTACTACTAATGCTGGTGAACAAGTTTTTAGGCTTTGTTGTAAGGGTCAAGTAATCCTCTATGAAAGTATATATCACTCACTCCGCTTATACCACTGATAAAGTACATTATCTATAGCTCCCAATAGCAAAGGAGTACATAGCTCTGGAAGTACCCAACCATATGGGTGCTATGCTATGGTGCCTCATCTCTGGTTATTATAGGACTTGACCCATGACAAAACATCTTGCAGATCCAGTTACTGTTATAACGAATACTGCAGAAGGCAAACAATTGGAGATTACCATGAGCTGGTTTTACAAGAGAGACGCTGACTGCAGATTTATACCATATGCAAATTCTAAAATAATTCTAAATAAAAATGAAAAGCATCTTCAGCTACCACCTGCAGAACTAGCTATACCCCTATACATTGCGTCAGTCTAAAATTTTGTATCACACACTTTACTAAAAATAAATAAAGCATAGGACACACAAAGCAAGAGAAAAAAAAAAATCTTAAAAAACAAAGTGCAGTTTTGGTCACTCCATCAGAGCAGTCTACGTACAACTAAAAGGGATGAAGATTGAAATAATACAATCCAGATGCTTAGCTGCAGGGGAGAAAACACCATAAAAGCCTATGAAAAAGATTATCTATTTTCTGATGGCCTTGAGCGAAGTTCTAATGCAGCTCTGCTTTATATAACAGAGAGGGGACTGAAGTCCCAAGACAGGCTGCTGTGTCTTACAGATCATGAGAAGCAGTAGGCAAAAATTCTAAACTGTACTGGTCAGCACCACTGAGAAGAGTGTGTTAACTAAGAAAAAGGAGCAAAAATGCATTATGTCCATACTTCCTAAATATCTTATTTCCTTACGAATATAGTTATAGCAGGTTAGACTGAGAACACATGAGAATTTGGTGACCATTTGCAAACAAAAACTGTCTGCAAATGCACCAGATCAATCACAGTAGCTCAGGTTGTATGATAAATCTGGCACATTGACTGTTTGACTAAAACTTCACCACCTAATTTTACACCAAAATTTTGGTACAAAAACGTTGCATTTCAAACCAGGGATATGACTCACTTCTCACCACGGCACACCCCTTTCAGCTAGTCCATGGTCCCTTATCAAGCTAGTCAGAAAGATAGGACATAAAGCAATAGTGAAACTTTTGAACTAGAAATACAAGTTTTGCCACAACTTACACCACATTAGGCACACTAATAAACCTACCAAAGTGTGTGATTGTGTATGAACAGGTTCTTACTACCTAGTTGCAAAAGGAATGGAAACAGCCAGAACCAGTTCAGCTCTCCACAAAGTACACCATACAATATGGTATATACGCTTCAGTAAGAGTATGTGAAACATTAAAACATAAATAGGTTATTATAAACCATATGGCTATTTGTCATGTGACCCTTTATTGGGCAAGAATTTACAACTTAAGACTGCATTAGAGTGTCCTGTTTGATATAGGATATTGCATCCCTTTGGTGTGAAAGCGGTTCCCCACAAAAGGAGGGTTGACAGTGAGGTAGGTCTAGCAGGGTAATGGTGGAACCTTACTTGTGAAGAGGCAAGAAGCTTGATGGTTACGGAGTTATTATATGCTAGTTGCTGTAATTAAAGAACAGTCACACAAGACACAAACATGTTTTGAGAAAGATTGCAAATAAGTCTCTTGAATGGCAGCAAAACAAATGAAACTGTCATAATGCTGTCAATTGCATCTCTGGTCTGTCTGTCTTAGTCTGAGAAAGTCTTATCCTTTTTGTCTGTGTCCCCTTTAGCTAGTTAGTAATGTCCTGGGAGCAGCTAGTCTCACTACACCCAATACCAGTGGTCTGGTGTAGCATGTTCCCAGTGTGGCTTCCTCACAGTGGTGCACTGCTCACAGCCTACCTAAGCTTGGCTTTGTTACTCTCAGTCCATCAAAGTCCAGCAGTTTCACGTAATAGTATTGACTTACCGACTGTGGTGTAGATTGTCAGTGCTCTGAGGTTATCTATGGCAGATGAACCATTTCTTAAGGCAGAAAGGTGGGTTCTCTCTAGCTGGAGAGACTTCCAACTACAGTACATGCTGGGGCTCCTATAGTTCCTCTGCGGCCCTAACTAAATCATGGGGCAGCACACCACGACTGCTTCACTCCCTATGAGTGATACGTCAGATTCCATTTTAGCTAGCTAGGAACATCCTCCCAAGGATATTTATTTGACCCAGGGAGTATCTCCTATGTCCTACCTGTAATGGTGGCCAAGCATCCGTCCTCCTCTGTCAATATTATATAATTACTTTGCAATAATATTAGCACAATATCTAGCTGGGGCACATTCTACCCAGTCTTATGTTATAATACCAGTGTAATGTTCCTTAGGCATAACCCAGCTAGCCCTGGCAGTGCGGAGCATGGCATCACATTAAAGCGTACCTAACCTCTCAACAATCTTTGTGCAAATCAGGAGTAGAAATGTGTGTACATGAGTAGTAACACTATATCTGCCCATCACTTCTATACAGCATTTATTTGCAGTTTTCCTCTGAAGCCTCCATCTCTAATTTTCAATAGTAATGCTAACCAGGTGGTATATCCACTGCAACAGGATCAACAGTAACCATGGCAGTTCATTGCCATGTTCGGTCCATATGAGGTAAATGGATCCATTGTTCTTCCCGCTTACAAACCTACAGAGATATTTAAAATCATATCTGTGCAACAGGAAGAGTAAATATGAATAAATAAAAGTCCAAACTTAAAGACTGCTTCAGTGAATGCAAGGGTGACTGCCTCTGGGTATAGGCTATGACCAAAATGAGTAATTGCAAAAATTAGGCAGTACTCCAAAAGATCCAGCGAAAAAGTGAGGTTAGTTTATTGCCTCAACCAGCTGTATGAGACATACAGTGCCTTGCAAAAGTATTCGGCCCCCTTGAACTTTTCAACCTTTTGTCACATTTCAGGCTTCAAACAAAGATATCAAATTTAAATTTTTTGGTGAAGAATCAACAACAAGTGGGACACAATTGTGACGTGGAACGAAATTTATTGGTTATTTTAAACTTTTGTAAAAAATAAAAAAAACTGAAAAGTGGGGCGTGCAATATTATTCGGCCCCTTTACTTTCAGTGCAGCAAACTCACTCCAGAAGTTCAGTGAGGATCTCTGAATGATCCAATGTTGTCCTAAATGACTGATGATGATGATAAATATAATCCACCTGTGTGTAATCAAGTCTCCGTATAAATGCACCTGCTCTGTGATAGTTTCAGGGTTCTGTTTAAAGCGCAGAGAGCATCATGAAGACCAAGGAACACACCAGGTAGGTCCGTGATACTGTTGTGGAGAAGTTTAAAGCCGGATTTGGATACAAAAAGATTTCCCAAACTTTAAACATCCCAAGGAGCACTGTGCAAGCGATCATATTGAAATGGAAGGAGTATCAGACCACTGCAAATCTACCAAGACCCGGCCGTCCCTCTAAACTTTCATCTCAAACAAGGAGAAGACTGATCAGAGATGCAGCCAAGAGGCCCATGATCACTCTGGATGAATTGCAGAGATCTACAGCTGAGGTGGGAGAGTCTGTCCATAGGACAACAATCAGTCATACACTGCACAAATCTGGCCTTTATGGAAGAGTGGCAAGAGGAAAGCCATTTCTCTAAGATATCCATAAAATGTCTCATTTAAAGTTTGCCACAAGCCACCTGGGAGACACACCAAACATATGGAAGAAGGTGCTCTGGTCAGATGAACGCAAAATCGAACTTTTTGGCCACAATGCAAAACGATATGTTTGGCGTAAAAGCAACACAGCTCATCACCCTGAACACACCATCCCCACTGTCAAACATGGTGGTGGCAGCATCATGGTTTGGGCCTGCTTTTCTTCAGCAGGGACAGGGAAGATGGTTAAAATTGATGGGAAGATGGATGGAGCCAAATACAGGACCATTCTGGAAGAAAACCTGTTGGAGTCTGCAAAAGACCTGAGACTGGGACGGAGATTTATCTTCCAACAAGACAATGATCCCAAACAAAGCAAAATCTACAATGGAATGGTTCACAAATAAACGTATCCAGGTGTTAGAATGGCCAAGTCAAAGTCCGGACCTGAATCCAATCCAGAATCTGTGGAAAGAGCTGAAAACTGCTGTTCACAAACCCTCTCCATCCAACCTCACTGAGCTCGAGCTGTTTTCCAAGGAAGAATGGGCAAGAATTTCAGTTTCTCGATGTGCAAAAGTGATAGAGACATACCCCAAGCGACTTGCAGCTGTAATCGCAGCAAAAGGTGGCGCTACAAAGTATTAACTTAAGGGGGCCGAATAATTTGGCACGCCCCACTTTTCAGTTTTTTATTTTTTACAAAAGTTTAAAATATCCAATAAATTTCGTTCCACTTCACGATTGTGTCCCACTTGTTGTTGACTCGTCACCAAAAAATTAAAATTTTATATCTATCTATGTTTGAAGCCTGAAATGTGGCAAAAGGTTGAAAAGTTCAAGGGGGCCGAATACTTTCGCAAGGCACTATACGAACCTTACTTTTACACTGGATCTTTTGAGTACCACACACACGCACGCACGCACATATTATATATAAATAAAATATATGTTATGTTTTGCATGACCAGAGTAAATTAAAATTCTGGCAACCACCACTAGGGGGTGTTTTGAAGCTTGTATGGATTACAAATTTTATAGAAGCTCTACAAACAGATCTGCAGTAAACATCCTTTCTGCATCTTCCTTGCTCAGAATTGCCAAACTGTACATGAGGACATTGCCCTCTACTGCTAGTTGCAAATAATGCTAGTAATGTCTTATTTACTATAGTACCGATGTAGCAACGAGAAGAATTTATCATTTTTGGTCCATCGTAACCTAAAACCATATTAAACAAACTGTAGATCCCGCCATCAGCTTAGAAGATTCTGTCATTGCACACATATTGGTGAAACGTATGAAACTGGGCAACCAACGAACACTTCAAGGACTGATCTTTCCCTGGAAGTCACCAGTGAGTGTATAGAACTCCATTGTTCCGTTTCCACACATTCTGCTTCTTTATGATTTCACAACTAGTATTGTGCTCATAGACATTTCCCATTTCCATGTAAAAGTATAAAAAATCTATTTGAAAGGTGGTATTTCTTAAGGAGAGGAGAAGCCTGTTGAGGATGTTGCTGTCAGATTCACACTATATTATTTATTATATTATATATATATATATATATATATAATTATTATTATATTATTATATTATATATATATAATATATTATATATATTATATATATTATATATATTATTATTTATATTATTTTATTTTTCCTTTTTATATATCTTTTTTTTTTTTTCCCTTTTTTCTCCAACCATCACAGGTTCGGCACAATGGTCAAGATATAACATTAATACATATGCAATTATGTCCAAAAGAGCGTAATGTCCTTTAAGCGTGGCCAATACTACATATGATGTGCTGCTTATTAATATATGCACATGCAAGTCTGTTGTGTACAATTGCACTATAGTTGGCATATATTACTCCTAAAGCTATAGGGAATATTCACCTATGAAAATCCAGCATGGCACTGGAGAATCAGTCCTAGATTCCATGACTGGTATTTATCAATCCTAAAAGCATGGAAATGCATTGTTGTAGGTATGCTTTGATTTTAATGTGGGCCTAGTGACTGATCCTAGACAACATGGAGATTGGTATAAGCTATAAGCAGAGACAGTGCCGTGTATCTGACAACTGAGTCACTTGGATAACTTCCACAGAAAAGACCAAGAGTGCTGGAGCCTAAGACCAGGGTAGCACAGTTAGGATTCCACATTTCACATGGTGAATATACATGTATATATTATCAGAGGAAGCTGCAAGATGGACAAAAACAGGAATTCAACAGTAATGTTTGCTGTCCTTGCAGCGACTTCTTGTGTCTGCGCCTGTTCCTTAATACTGCCTAACCAGACCTTACACCTCCTCAGCCCTACCTTCTCACAGTGGCACCTATAAAGGGACTGAATGGTACCCATATAACTAATTCAGAACAGACCTACCCAAGCAGCGAGCCAAGGAACTAGGGAGGTTTCAAGCACAAGCTTCAGCTTAGTGTATGAAAGCAGAATAATGCATTAGGCCCAGCAAACTTGCCAGTAGTGCAGAGAATTCGTTTTATTCACTAATGCAGGTAAATAATCAGGTAAATCCTGATAAATACTCTCCTATAAGAACTATGTTTGTAACAATTACATGACGTTTTCTCGTATGACCTGAGAACATGCAATCAAATCCAACTGGCATGTAATCCATCACCATTGGCTATAAAATGAGATATAAGAAGTGCATGTTAAACCCCTATTCATCCAACAAAAATAACCACATAAAAATATATCAAAAACAATGCAGGACAGGCCACTTTATCTACAAGACCTAACAGTACAGTTGGGTAATCCAAACAGACATTTGAAACACAATGGGCCTGCCCTGTTGCCCCATCAGCAAGGAGACAGCAGCGTCAATGCACCTCCACAGACCACCTCTATCCCATCCTGGCCAAACTGAGGATCAGCCACACAGAAGATAAAAATCCTACTGCACAGCTTGGGGTGATCTTGTCATGGGCCAAACCTCTGTGTGTGTGTGTGAAGTGGTGCAATGCCGCCTTACAGCACAAAACATAACTTGTCATAAGGGCAGGACAGATGGATTTAGCTTTACCCTGTAAGCTGAAACAATTAGCTGCAATTGTTCCCCTTCTCTACCGTAAAGGGGTTACCTTGGGAAGTAAGCGCTTACCATTGCATTCCCGCCACTAGTTAACCGTTTACTAATATATAAGCTGCTCCACCAGAAGTTTACTTTCGCAGAGGGCAGCATGGTGCGCACGGAGTGAGTGCTGCCTCCCTGATGTTACAGACTCCCCTCTACTCCCATCACACATCCATTGAGTAGAGCAGAGTCAGTAATGAGGGGATGCAGAGGAATGAGAGCTCCGACTATCCTAGTTGCTCTCTGCAAAGGTAATCTTTGGGGCTCCTGGGGACCTGTTTATATATTAGCAGTAAAGCTTATCCAGTGTAGAGAATGTATGTTTGATTGATCCTCAAATAAGCTCTTTAAACTCCCTTATACTAATGTACTTCTAATCCCCTCACCCATTCAAGTACCTTTACGCCAACATTCAGGCCCAAAAAGCCCCTTACTTCCATAGCTCCCAGACAAGCAGGCTACTAGCAATGTGGTCAGTGCCCTTGGGCACATAAAAATAGCTATCCTTAGCTCTGGCAACTCTACTTCTACATCACCATCTAAAGAGTCCATTTCTTCCTGAGCACTACATAACCCTCCTTAAAGTTCTTTACAGGCACTTTGCCCATGTGTCCCTATACTACTTGATGGCTAATGACTACCTATATTTACTCCGTGTAGACCTTCTGAAACTTCTAAGGACCTTGACTACAGCCACCCGAGGGCCCAACTCCAGAGAAAGTACACAGCAGGAGAGTGCTGCTGGTGACCGGTGGACCAGTTGGAGACAGACAGGAGGTCTGTCCCAAGAGAACTGGAATTCAGAAGGAACTTGGTTGATCTGAGTGTAAGCCAGACTGCTGAGGAGAAACCTCAGTAAAGCATATTGACCTTAGAAGTATTCAGGGTTCAAGACTTGAGGTATTGCCCTGTGTGTGGGCTAGGCCATTTTGTTATTTTTGTTCCTGTTAACACTTACAAGCTGGATAAAGCTATTTATTTTGGCTTGCCATTACCTGCTATGCTGTTTATTTTGCATCCATCACCACAAACACCTCTGTAAAGCCCAAGAAGCTGCTACCTTTGATGCCAAACTACACTCAATTGTCACACCTTATTGTGCTGGGATATCTTCTCATACATGTAGTGTCCCTCCCTGCCTGATAACCTGACCACAATAAGGAAATCATGGCTGGGTTTCTGATTTTCCTGCATTCATGGTCATTTATTGGCAGCTGATCAAGACAACAGATTGTCACCACTAAGATGTTAAGAGAAGATCTTTAAAAACTCTGCAAAATATTTAAATTATTTATATTTGCACAAAATGCTTAACGTTTAATTGTCTACAAATTTAAATATGGTTATGTTTGTGGGAATATTGCTTTAAGGAAAATTTAGGGGTACTTTATTCAAAGACCCGGCTACATTGTCACAAAAATTAGACAAAGAATTAACACAGTTCCTAAAAGAAACCATTAAAAGAAGTTCTCCCTTTTGGTCTCCTCCTATGTGGTTATTAGTTCTATGATGTATGTAAAAAACTGAGTGCACTTTATACTGTATATGGCGGCTCCGCTCCAGAACGCTGCTGCGTTACCTTCTCACTGACTTGCTGTAGTTCATTTTTTTGAAGCAGAAGTTAGACAGACTCTAGAAATGGAGCGAGACTCCTGACTCCTGGTTTACTGAAATACCATGTGAATCGTCAAAGTGCACCAAGTATTTAAAAGCATTACACTCAAGAGACACACATTTGGAAAAGGAAAGGAAGGGGGGGGGGGGTGCTTTTATAAACCGACAGGCTTGGACCTCATTTCATATATTATTAAAGTATATTTTATTAAGAATATTTCTTTGACGTTATAATAGCATTGAGGAGAGATTCCTTGTTATCTGACTTGTGTTGCTAGAAATAATATTTCCTTGTTGGACACAACCGACTCTACTGACTACTAAGCAAAGTGGAGCGTCTCTTCTGCATGGATTGGAATTAAATTGTATCAAATGTGGCGTTTTGGGGGAAAAAAAAAAAAAAAAAAAAAGTTTATTTGTCACCAAGTCTTTCTGCCAAACAAGCCGTGAAAGAAGCCTAAAGGTTTACATCTTGGTACATGAAGGAACAATAGTGTTGAAATAATCCTGTTACGCTATAGCCTGACTATTAAATATTACCTTGTATACCATAAAACAGTCCATGTAATACAACACTGCATGTTGTTGGGGAAGGGCAAAGGGTGGAGTCAGGGACTTGTGTTGGGAACATCCTAAAACCAAATTATGGTCATGTCTCATTTGTGGCCACATTTACAAAAATACTTGACATGAGGATCAAAAGGGATTTCATGCAGATAAAGCTTAGGATCTGTTAACATCTAAGTCTGGCTCCCCGTCACATACTATCATTTTTGATACATAAAATGTGCAAGAAGTTTTGTTTTTCCCATTAAATCAACAGGCACCTTGCCAGATACTAAAGGATTATGGCTCAACGGAGACAAATCTAGCACACTGTTGCGTCTTTCATCTATAACAGAAACCACTCATGTGAACAGAGCCCTAAACATCTAATAAATCCTACAACTTTCTACTAAACTTTATTTAAAGAGGACCTTTCATGTCCTCAGGCACATACGGTTTTATATACTGCTAGAAAGCAGACAGTGCTCTGTATTCAGCGCAGTGTCGGCTTTCCCGTTATGTGCCCGGGGGCTGGAGATATCGGTGCCGATAGTTTTCTTCCCATCGTCAGAAGGGCGTTCCTGACAGTCTAGCTTAGGGTGGGGGGGCTCAGGGTCATCGCTGGGTGGTAAGGAACGCCCCCCTCTGACAGTACAGGGCTATGAACGAGTAGTGATGATGCAATAGTGCTCAGTAATAGAAGAAAACTCCCCCTGTGCTTCAAGATCCTCATTTGAATAAAGAATAAATGTGCTTTTTCTCCCAATCCCTGGGGCTCTGAAACTTAAGAAAGGTATGGTTTTTATTCTACTAACAGCATCTACAATACTATGGGAGCGGTTTAAAGTAGCTGGGGGCAGTGATAGACTCCCATTAAATTCTCACTGGATGTCCCGACTGTCAGGTCAGAGGAGTTTACGAAAATTTATATGACGATAACTTCCCATTAAGTGGCAGGAGAAAAGTTGACAATATATAACACACATCCTGATGAAGGCCAACCTGCCAATGTTATAAGATTATAGCAGATTGATCAAGTGGAAAAGTGGCAGAAATCAGAGCTGAGTGAACAGCTTTGTACTTTGGATGACTGCCAGGATCCTTTGAGATTAATAAATGACTGATTTTACTGAGGGCTACTAGTGGAATACTGAAGTATACAGTACCAACAAAAGAGCTGCTCACATGGGGCAGGTGATTTTTCCTCATCCAGCTTTCCAAGACTGTGATAACAGCTTTAAACTGCAATAAAAATGTGAGAGCTGAATTTGCATAAGGCATTTTTTTGTTGCAGATTTTTCATTGTTTTAAGTCAAAACCAGGAGTGGATTTAGCAGATATGAGTAGTAAGAGCTTTCTTTGTATTTATTACTCCCTTTGAAGCTACTCCTGGATTCTAGGATGTGGATATTTATACTCTATTCTATTAGATCAGAAGGGACTCAAGTCAATTAGACTATCCTTGCAGTACATTTTCCATTCACTACACAATATAGCTGGAGCTGTGATGCATCACAGCTCCAGCTCCTGAAACCCCTACCAATCTGATATTGAGGAACTATCCTAAGGTCATCAGTATTACAGGGGTTGTGCCATTACAGACACTTCTCCCCTTATCCACAGTATTGGGTATTAGAGTCAGATCTCTGGAGTCCGACCACTGGCACCCCCAGCAATCAGAAGAACATGGAGGAAGTAACAGTGCACTTGTATGACCAGCACTTCATTCACTTCAATGGGACTGCTCTCTGTATAGCAGATGGATGGGAACAGCTGACTGGTAGATTTCCAGTCCCAAGGATAGGTCATCAATATTTGTCTGGGAAACCCCTTTAAGGGATGTTTGCGGGAAGGGGCCACATTAGATCAAATAAAAACTTCATCAAGCCTATTGCTCCTGCTCATTTTCTATAGTGATAACCAAAACACAGAATTATTATTTTCTGATACTTACAGTAAATCTACTACCACTATAATCTGAAAAGCCACCAGATGGTTAAAGATATTTATGTCCATGGGCAACATTTCACTGGAACATTATAATATGCTATATGATCTAAATAGTTAGAGAAATGACTTCCAGATAGTGTAGAGATTTAGATTATATAGCACATCACTGTCATATAGCCCCCTCTAGTGATTAGATGCTGCCAGCACAATACAATAGACAGGCCAGCTCTGTAACCCAACACATTGTTACTTATGTCTTACAGTAAAGGAAATAAGTATTTGATCCCTTGCTGATATTGTAAGTTTGCCCACTGACAAAGACATGAACAGTCTATAATTTTAAGGGTAGGTTAATTTTAACAGTGAGATAATATCAAAAATAAAATCCAGAAAATCACATTGTATAAATTTAATAAAATTTATTTGCATTTTGCAGAAAGATATAAGTATTTGATCCCTCCGGCAAACAAGACTTATCTGGGGCTCCATGCAAAATCTCATCTCGTGGGGTATCCTTGATCATGAGGAAGGGGAGAGATCAGCCTAAAGCTACACGGGGGGAACTTGTTAATGATCTCAAGGCAGCTGGGACCACAGTCACCAAGAAAACCATTGGTAACACATTACGCCGTAATGGATTAAAATCCATGTGCAGGCCCGTCTGAAGTTTGCCAATGAACACCTGGATGATTCTGCGAGTGAATGGGAGAAGGTGTTCTGGTTAGATGAGAGAAAAATTGGGCTCTTTGGCATTAACTCAACTCGACGTGTTTGGAGGAAGAGAAATGCTGCCTATGACCCAAAGAACACCGTCCTCACTGTCAAGCATGGAGGTGGAAACATTATGTTTTGGGGGAGTTTCTCTGCTAAGGGCACAGAACTACTTCACTGCACCAATGGGAGAATGGATGGAGCCATGTACCGTAAAAACCTGAGTGACAATCTCCTTCCCTTCACCAGGACATTAAAAATGGGTCGTGACTGGGTCTTCCAGCAGGACAATGACCCAAAACATACAGCCAAGGCAACAAAGGAGTGGATCAAAAAGAAGCACATTAAGGTCATGGAGCGGCCTAACCAGTCTCCAGGCCTTAATCCCATAGAAAACTTATGGAGGGAGCTGAAGTTCAGAGTTGCTAAGCAACAGCCTCAAAATCTTAATGATTTAGAGATGATCTGCAAAGACGAGTAGACCAAGATTCCTCCTGACATGTGTGCAAACCTCATCATCAACTACAAAAACGTCTGACTGCTGTGCTTGCCAATAAGGGTTTTGCCACCAAGTATTAAGTCATGTTTGCCAGAGGGATACTTATATATTGCAAGAAGGCCCTGAAGACTCACCTATTCAGGAACACTACGGTCATCACACCACCACCTGTACAGTCTCCCCCGTCACCACCTGTCTCTATCACTCTTCCCTCATAGACTGTAAGCCCTTGCGGGCAGGGCTCTCTATCCCACTGTGCCAGTTGGTCACTGTTTGTATTATCTGTTTTGTATATCTTGTGTACCGTATGTAAATCCTCAAATGTACAGCACCATGGAATTAATGGTGCTATATAAACAATAATAAATTTATAAAATTTATACAATGTGATTTTCTGGATTTTATTTTTAATATTCTCTCACTGTAAAATTATAGACTGTTCATGTCTTTGTCAGTGAGCAAACTTACAAAATCAGCAAGGGATCAAATACTTATTTCCTTGACGATACAGTGGGAAAAAAAAGTATTTAGTCAGCCACCAATTGTGCAAGTTCTCCCACTTAAAAAGATGAGAGAGGCCTGTAATTGACATCATAGGTAGACCTCAACTATGAGAGACAAAATGAGAAAATAAATCCAGAAAATCACATTGTCTGATTTTTTAAGAATTTATTTGCAAATTATGGTGGAAAATAAGTATTTGGTCACCTACAAACAATCAAAATTTCTGGCTCTCACAGACCTGTAACAACTTCTTTAAGAGGCTCCTCTGTCCTCCACTCATTACCTGTAGTAATGGCTCCTGTTTGACATTATCAGTATAAAAGACACCTGTCCACAACAAGAAGAGTATTGGGAGAATGTCATATGGTCAGAAGAAACCAAAGTAAAACTGTTTGGTAGAAACACAACTCGTCGTGTTTGGAGGAGAGTGAATGCTGAGTTGCATGCAAAGAACACCATACCTACTGTGAAGCATGGGGGTGGCAACATCATGCTTTGGGGCTGTTTCTCTGCAAAGGGACCAGGGCGACTGATCCGTGTACATGAAAGAATGAATGGGGCCATGTATCGTGAGATTTTGAGTGCAAACCTCCTTCCATCAGCAAGGGCATTGAAGATGAAATGTGACTGGGTCTTTCAGAATGACAATGATCCCAAGCACACCGCCAGGGCAACAAAGGAGTGGCTTCGTAAGATGCATTTCAAGGTCCTGGAGTGGCCTAGCCAGTCTCCAGATCTCAACCCCATAGAAAACCTTTGGAGGGAGTTGAAAGTCCGTGTTGCCCAGCGACAGCCCCAAAACATCACTGCTCTAGAGGAGATCTGCATGGAGGAATGGGCCAACATACCAGCAACAGTGTGTGCCAACCTTGTGAAGACTTACAGAAAACTTTTGACCTCTGTCATTGCCAACAAAGGATATAAAACAAAGTATTGAGATGAACTTTTGTTATTGACCAAATACTTATTTTCCACCATAATTTGAAAATAAATTCTTAAAAAAAAAAAAAAAATCAGACAATGTGATTTTCTAGATATGTTTTCTCATATTGTCTCTCATAGTTGAGGTCTACCTATGATGACAATTACAGGCCTCTCTCATCTTTTTAAGTGGGAGAACTTGCACAATTGGTGGCTGACAATACTTTTTTCCCACATTGTATATCCGACACTTCTATACACCACTTCATTCACATATAAAGCCTTCATAACATGCTCCCCAGCACACCACAGCAGCTGCTGTCCATCTGAAGCAGGAATTTACTTAAAGTGTACCTAGAACTTTTCATAAATGAATACTACAGGTAAATATATGAAACTTTGTACTATATCTTTTTAAAAGAAATATGTTTTCTCCTCCAGTTTCCAAGCAGAGGTACTTTCTACATATTAGTCTACGAAGAGGGGAATGAGGATATAAAAAGACACTGTAAACATTTGCTGCACCTACACTCTGCTACTATGTACAAACATAGCAGTGTGCATAAGAGGCTACTAGTACACAGAATGAGGAAATAAAGTCAATTAACCACTCCACCCCCTCCATATAGATATATACGTGTGAAGCTGAATACAGAGACGAATCTAACACACTTACAGATTTAAAGCAGGTTTTAGTGCAGATATATATATATTTTTTTTAATTATAGGTGCAATCTGAAACAACATCGAAAACTGCAACAAAACTTTAGATGATTAGAAAGCAGCTGGCCATACACTGCAGCACCTGCAATGCAGTAAAGCTGTACATGGCAGCCATTCAAATGAATGACTGACCCTTTAATACAATGGTCTGCAACTGTGTTCTGGCTAGCAGGGGCCCTCTGTAATATCTGTATGACTATGTACATGGAAGGAGGGTTTCCTGGTCAGACGTTATGGATGAATATTTTTGATAAACAGTCAGGATGCGTTAAAAAATGTTAAAATGTGTTTTATCCATAAAAATCGGAAACTACATCAAGAACTGTACCCATTTTAAATCTACCCAACCTGTCCATATGCACCCTTATGGCAGTAGAAAAACAGTTAAGATATGACATGCGAGTCAAACATGAAAATCAAATGCACGTTCCTACAAATCTGTTGAAGACTGGGGTCGAAGTTGTTTTTTTGAGTCAAAGCCAGGGATGGATGAAAAAAGTAATGGGAGATATAAGACGGCATTATACTTCTCCTTCCTGATGGATCCACTACGGGCTTTGACATAAAACTGCAGCAGAACCTGAAATCATGCCATAGTCTTTCCATTACATATGCTGCCTTCTCTGATACCACAATACTACCTTTGTATTATGTGAAAAGTTTAAAACACATAAAAGTCCTCTAATACAATGACGATTTTTCCTTATAACAGAAACTACTGAAAGCAATCACTAGATGGCAGTATTTCTATAAACTGCAAATATAAAATCAAAAACCGTGTATAAATTTCACCAATAGAATTGCATTAAGGTATATTCACACACAGCAGCTGTTTTTACTGCATTGTTTACAGGTGAAACATATTACTTAAAATATATGTTACACCTCTAGAAAAAATACAGTATCTAAAACCATGGCAAAACCATTTGTGTTATTTTTTTTCCAGTGTGGTTTAACCTCAACCTCTGCATGTGAATATATTCTATGGAAATTTGATCCTCTAACACATAATGGGACAGGCAGGATACACATTTAATATACACAGAGTACAAGAGGGAGGCCAAGAACGCAGTACACTGAGGCCAGCTTTAAGCACAGAGTACATGGGACATGTAGTGAATCTAGTGACTGGTACAATTTCAGCCCCCTCTGTCACAGGTCTCCATTGAATACACTCATGTAACTACCTAGCACAAGGTGCCAAATCTCCACACTCCTACGCAGACTAGGCAAGCACTAAGTTGAAGACGACTGGTACTGGTGATGACCACCAGGCACCTGGGAAGGACTACTACCCACTACCACTACTGGAGATAAACCTGTATAAAAAATATATTTCTTAAAAATTACACCTCCATCTATATACCCAAGCTTATACTGCAGAGCTGAGCAACAGAAGTTTGGATATAATGCGGAATATTCTCTTCTCATATTGTGCCCCACCTACATTGGGCAAGAGAAGGCGAATGAGTGACAAAAGATTGTATCCTGCAAAGGATATTGGTAATGCTCTTGCCAACTGTACATTGAAGGGAATCTGTCACCAGAACCCAGCATATTGACCTCAGACTGCTGATAGATAGGCAAGGGTCACTTGAATCAAACAGTTTGCCCCTTGTGAATCGGTGCAGTAGTTGTAAATATGCAAATAAGCTCTTTGGGGTCATGGGGGCGTGGTCTGTTCTCTAAAGTGGTAAGCCAGTCACCACTGTGTGCTGCCCTCCATCCTTCCTCTGATCGACAGGGCCAGGCAACGTATAACTAATCTTACCTCAAAATTCTGTGGCACTCACTGCAGCTTTTATTCTTGGCGCATGTGACTCAAACCAAGCAAGCGTCATAGTAGTACTGTGCATGCACCGAGAATAAGAAGTGCCAAGTGCGACAAAACTCAGGACCAGACGAGATTACGTGTGCACTGCCTGGCCCTGTCAAACTGTGCAGGAAGGGAGGGGCAGAGGGGAGCGAGAGGCTGACAGCTATCTGAAAGCGGCAATGCCCTTGTTGCTCCAAAATGCTTATTTGCATATGGACAAAAACTTTGATAGCGGCAACAGAGGTGTGGATTCACAAGGGAACAACACTGCTTGGTACAGGTGACCCTAACCTACGAATCTGCAGGGTTCGGTTGATATGCTGGGTTCTGGTGACAGACTCCTTTTAGTATGTGTAGAACAAATTGAGTATTTTGAGCTTATTATATGTGTTTTGTCTGCATTTTAGAAACTTGACTCCAAACCTGGAAACTGTATACGGATGCTGTGCCAGCCAGCCATGAATAATTCACGGAGCTGGCATGAATCACTGATATTAATAACTTGCCGCACTCTTGTAGCCTGCAGTATGCAGGTGCATGAAACTAGCTATTGAAGCTCAGTCACAGAAAGACAGTAACTTAACATTACAAAACTATCCTTTTTTGTCCCAAAACTTCGTGTTACATGCTACAGGAAGAGATCATGAGTTTTCCATCACTAACCACAGCTCTTCATATATCTGACCAGGATCTGACTATTCCTCTGCCTGTACTTCAACCAGACATAAGTGGTCCCGTCTTTTTGTATTCCAAAGGGAATGGGGACCACATTATTAAATGGAGATCTTTCAATGTGATCTTTAAAAAACAAAGTCCAGGGTCACCGTATATAATGTCTGATGATGTGACCATATAATAACTTTACACCAGTGTGTGCAGTCCAATATAGCACCATGTGTAACCATCTCCCAACACCATACCATTATACCGATCTGCTGCTAAAATGCAAGTTATTGTGATTAAGTGGACAGGAATAAATATAAATATATCAGTTACATGGCACCGCTACTAATCAACAAAAGACATCACATCGGCCATCAGAACCTGGAGAGAAGGAGTGAGAGAGAATTAAAAAAAAAAAAAAAAAAGGATATACCGTAGATATAGTTTGAATACTGACCCACTTAATAGGTACATGGGCTGTATATGTTCAGTCGGGCAAGGTTTTTTTTTTGTTTTTGAGGGGCACCACTATGGCAGAATACCAGATCTCTGGCCTAGAGTACAATAGTTTGGAAATGCGGTATTTAGCCATGACAGTCCTAATCACTGTTTTTGTGCCTTAGCCAGACAAATTTACTCATATCAGAAAACTTGTGTAAGTGATATAAAAAAATAAAAAATATCTGTGTCGACGAAGTTAACAACAGCAAGAGAATGAATTAAGACTAGTGAAAAGAACTCCAGTCTTAATAAATTCCCCCAATATATTAAAATTTTGTTCATGTCAAAAAACACCCTACAGCCTAGAATCTGGTTTTCAGCACATGGGATTTTTCTGTACTATAACTTAATTCTAACCATTCAGTTTTCCAGAATAACCCTCATAATTTAGTTATGCATAATTTCAATGTGACATGCTATTGTATACACAGACAAGCCTTAACTTTTCGGGTTATATAAGCACTAACTAAACTCCTACTTCTGAGACTCTGTCTGGCACCGCTCCCTGGATCAGCCTAAATCATCAAACACATACAAATGTTGTTCCAATATTCATCGACATGTCTGTTCCTGTAGCATATAAAGACATTACAGGGCCATACCACAAACATAATACAGACATTAACAAAGCAGCAGTAATAATCATTAAGTAACAATTCTAATATTCCAAACCCAGTAAAAGTCGAGATCGGGAATTTACTAAAGTATTTAGTACATAGCAACAATGACACATATGTGCCTTGTCAATGATGCAGACGTATGGAATACTGACTTAGGATATAATAAATAAATAAATAAATGTCAAAAGCAGTGAAAGACTGCAGAAGCGGATGGAGGAGAGAGTCTGAGCCACATAAGTTTCTCTTTAGCATCTCTAGACCCAGCTGTGAATCACCAAATATGAGTCATGTCATAACCATAACTTACCAAGGCTCTTACCAACACCCGGCTGCAGGTTTCCCCTAGAAGGAGGAGAAGTCACTCTGACAGTGATTACATTTTTTGTCAGACTTGCCCGTCTCAGTTCAGTGGAATGGAGTCTTGCTTTGGCCGTGGAGACTTGAGAAGTTGTGTTTTTCAGACAGGACAACAACTCCTTAGGTAGATTCTTGCTTGGAGTGGTTATCCTTGGAGAAAATGGCTGTGAGAAAAAAAAAAAAAAAATTAATTTTAACTTTAGTGCTGTGCCAAAAAGACAAAGCCTATAAAAAAGGTACAATTTGACCAGTAAGGTCTTCTGCAAGACAACCAACTATCAGAATGCATTTTATTCCAGGCAATAGGCACCTGTTTGGACCTTCACATCATATGTGGCCTTATGTAGTTAACACCCCAAACTAGTGTATAATTGATCATACAAAAAATGTGACTAAGGCTAGGTTCACACCTGCACCTGATCTCCGCTCGGGGATTCCGTTCCCCATTCCGCTTTAAAAATGTGGAGAGAAAAGTCGTGCAAGCAGGACTTCTCTCTCCGCATTTTTCTGGCGGAAACCAAGCGGACCCCATTATAGTCTATGGGGTCCTTGGGTTTCTGCTTTTTTAAGCAGATTAGTTTTCAGAGTTTTCGGAGACCCGAATGCAGGTGTGAACCTAACGTAATGTGGCATACGGTATCTCAGCTTCACAGGCTATCCACACCCACTAGTAAGTAGTTTAAAATTGTAAAGATGTAGGTTTGCTATACAAAGCTCCATTTTGCAACGTTTTAACATCAGTATTCCGACATGCAGGGTTTGATGAATTCCCTCTACTGTGTCAGTTGGCTCCAAAGGTGCATCAGGGGTGGATAATACGTCCTGTGTGACCACACTAGTTGTACAACCACAAGGGCATCCCTGGCATCAACTTCTAGAGCGCTTTAAAAAGCACAATAAAGGGTAACCCAAGTCTGTTACAGGAATAGTGTGCGGTACAGTGAACAAAATCCTTACACACTATATTGGGAGGGCGTCCTGCACCATACACAAGGTGAAATTTATTGTAATCTTAAATCAAGGATTAAAAAAAAACAAAAAAAAAAAAAAAAACACCCCAATTGACAATTCTACAAAAAAATCCAAGAGCTTCGCTGTCTGCCAGTGCTTCAGTTGAAGGACCTGTGAAAACATTCAAAATGTCAAGTGGCTGATAACAGATCTCAGCAGCTAATATTACACCAACCAGAAAGATAACACATTATTCTCAAACATCTTATTCGTTTAACAAGCCATCACCCAGACTCATCCGTGATTAATGGGTTAATATCATGGTAATAAAAACTTCACAAATAGTAAAGCTTTTTTAAAATGGCATTTCACAAAATCATGAGCAGCACTAGACCTCACATATAACTAGTCTGCCTATGAAAGTACTACTGGGGCTTACTGCCACTAGTGACATTGACTCGGTAAACCATTTGGATGACGGGAGACAGATTGAGGTTAAACAGATGCTAACCCCGCCACCATATACAGTAAACAGTGCTATGGATGAGATTTAACTAATTTGTGCAAAATTTTTCCTGTGCCGCAGATCTGCAACCCGCAGCATTCCAGTTTGTGCTGCATAATGCTACTGTAGCTTTCATCCTATGCAATGCAAAGGCTGAAAGCAGAGGGATAGCCGCAGCAGAATATCATCACAAAAACCACCCAATTTCAAGAGGCATTGTGAGGCATTCATAGAAACCTACTGCTTATTATTCCCAACAGAAAATCCACAGCAGAGTCTTTGTGGAGATAACCTATATTTGGGGGGAAAAAAAAAAAAAGTTTAAAGAGGTTTTTCCAAAACTTACGTATTGATGACCGATCCAATACCTGATTAGTGGAAATCAGACACCAGAGACCCCCCACAGATCAGCTGCCTGAAGTATGGCTTCCACTTCACAGTCCAGTTATTTTCTTTCTTAACAAGGACTGTTGGTGGCTCAGTCCCATTCAAGTGAATGGGAGAGAGTTGCTATACCAAGCACAGTCCCTATGCAATGTTCACATTTGTTCTGGAGTCTCCATCACAGTGTGTGTCAATCACTGGACGAAAAAGCACAGCAAGTCTATCCGTTTCAGTTAAAAAGAACAGACACACAATGGACCCCATTATAGTTAATTGGGTCCTTCAGGCTCCATATGGGACTGCTGTTGTGGTCCTCCGTAACTGATAGGCGGATGCCAGTGTGAACATAGCACAAGGTATGGTATTCAGTTAAAGGGGTTGTGCCATAAAACATTTATCCTCCATCTAGGAAACAAAATTTCTGGACAGTAGGGGTCTGCCCGCTAAGACAGCCACCAATTCTGAGAATGGGGGTGCGTTCACTGGCTGTGAATGCACCCAAGGGAAAAGCAGCTATAACCCTTGGTGGACATCGATGCATCACCATTCAGCAAGTACAGCTCTTGGCTATCTTTGGTGCTCCCAGTGAGGCAAATGGAAGTAGTGGCATGTCTGCATTCGCAAGGGGGTTTGTTGGCTTTCCCCATGGCTGCATTCAATGTGGGACAGTGGTAGAATACCACATCCTCATTCTCAGGATCAAGTAGGGGTTGGGCCTCTGCGGTCAGACCCCCACACAATAATTTAACCACTATGTTATGGATAGAGGATAAAAGCGTTTCGTGGAATAACCCTTTAAGACCCCGCAGTGCTCACCGAAAAGGTGCGGTCTCTGCAAACATCTAATCAATACTGTAGAGGTCTTGGGGGTGTCAGACCCATTAGATATTGATTGCTTATCCTGAAGCTAGCACACCATTTTGTAAATCCTGGAAAGCCCCAAGTGTATGGTACCTATGAGAGTATGCATAGTAGAAGTTGCTTAAGAAGTTAGAAATTACTTAAGCAAAAAATTATACAATTCTGAACCTTTTATTAGAAACATCCAAAAACAGACGTAACCAGCACTATACTCTGTATATAAGCAAAATTGTAACTTCGTGAATGCAATGAGTAATACCAATAAACATGCTATGCTCCCAAAGACACAACACTCCCACATCTAACTGGCAATGGTATAAATTGCGCCCTTGTCATGAGAGTGTACTGCGCTCCTTATCCTTTCAAGACAACAACCACAAATTCTCTCAGGTAATGGATGTATAACCACGTTCTTGGAAGACGATCTGAGATAAAGATGAATTTATACAACAAAGACCAATTGATCAAACAGATTGAAGAACCATTAAGGATCAGTAGCTTGAAATAGAGTTTGTCAGATTCAGCCATGGTGTCTATAAACATTGCTACTCTTCGGTGATGAGTGCTCCAGATGTGAACAAAGCTGAATTTTTGCACTTCTGCATTTTCAACTAGAAACTCTTTAGTTTAGAGCCTGTCTAGTTAATCTATACATCACAGGTCAAAATGTAAAGAGATTAAATTCTAACCTTGTTATTCCACTTAGTCAGATGAGCTGACCCCCTCCCATCAGCCAGACATAGCAACTCTAATGGCTATGCATCCCTGAAAGGTTACGACAGGTCAAATACAACCACTTTATGAAAGGTACATGGACTGACTTCAGTGACCACCACTGCCATTTTAATTCTGCTGCAATTGGTAGGGCCCCTAAATGTACACAACTGATGGAATTCACCAAGTATTGCACCAAATAAGAAGCCTCATTGGAGTGAAAAATCACATTAAAAGCAAATGTGATATATACCTTACGTTTCAACAAGTATAAAATTAAATGGGCCTCAAAATAACTTTTAGGGTAAGGATGCATGTAGCGAAACACAGCTAAAAAAACCCAACAGAAAAACAGGAAAAACCACTCATGTTTTTTTTACTGCAGCAGTTCTCACTTTCTCCCACCCTATAGAAGTCTACAGTAAAACACAGTTTTCCCTCTGCTGTGGTTCTGTAACGTGTGGTCTTAGCCTTTTTGTAGGTCATTAAATATTTAGTCGTGCAACTTCCATAAAATTTCTTAGAATTCTCTTCCGGAGTCGATTTAATTTCGATTAGATTAGATTATAGTAGGGCACTGCTTGAAATACAATACCATATTATAATAAAATAGAGCCAGGCAGGAGCCTCTCATGGTAAATCCATCTCTTGGAAGATGAAGGCAACCGAGGTGTCCTCAAAACACCTGATCTGCACTGAGGAGTGTGAAACTGTACATTAGAGAAATATGCAAAATATAAAGACACCATGAAGTTAATAATGAGATCACTTCTTGTCATGGCCGTTAATCCAGAGATTTGTACAGTATGCGCCCAAGTGCTGTTCACGTCTGGCAGCATACTGTAGGAATGTAGAGGTAATTGTTTTTTTAGTTAATTGCTCACATAGAGGATTAAGTCAGACTTCTCCTATTTCTTTCAATCGAACGCTCCCAGTTTTTAGATAAAGACAATCCTATTTTCTGCTCTCTGATTATGACCTTTCCAACAGAACATACAGGATGTCTACAGATTAATACAAGCTGCTCCAGGTAGAATAATTGGTAACTATAACAATCTGGATGATTATGTAACACTATAGGCAGTAATCTTATTAGTCACAGTGATTCAATTTGGTCACCAAATAAAATTTCATAATATAAAAATCAAATCCTAGGGAACTATTCTTGTGTGCTCCAAACTGTTTTGTTTTGACTGTCAGCAAAAAGCAAGAAATTTCTGACAAGTCCATTTATCAGCAGGAACAATAAGGTCGAAAACAACATGGCATGCTGGGGCTAACATTTACCACTGGCATCGAACTACAGGTGTTGCATTTATAAACAGAGCACTGTAGAGCCATTTATCAATCATTTTTATGAACTTGCATACAACGTATACTTGTAAAACTGGAGATTTTCTTTAAATAATAAATTCCCTTATGCAACCCTGCAGAGAACAGGGCTGTGGAGTCAGAGCTAGAACCAGATTTGGGTGAAGTCGGAAAAAAGTTACCCACTCCGGCTTCAAAGTAAAAAAAATAAATTACTATAGGCTGTATTATATAATTATTGATCTTGTACAATGAATTAGATGCAAAGCTTGGTGAATTCTACCACTTGCTTTTTTTTTACGACTTCTGTTTGACCATGGCAGTCATCCATTTATGAAGGAGTTGGAATCAGGCTGTTTCACCTACAAACTCCGCAGCCCTTACAGAGAACAAAATCACAAAGTGAGCACTAAAATTAATGGCCATTATTGCTGTTATTTTCAAAGGATACAGACAGTCCATCTATATATTAAAAACTCTCTGCTCCGACTAATAAAGGGGTAAAAAAATAAATAAATAAATTATATATTATAATATATATATATATATATATATACACACACATTTTTTATAATAATAATAATAATAATAATAATAATAATAATAATAATAATAATAATAATAATAAATATATATATATATATATATATATATATATATATATATAGTCACACACACACTAGCCTTCAAAGTCGTTTGACAGAGAGGCTACCAGAGTCACATGTAAAGTCACCGAGTAAAATGTAATTTCAATATGCAAGATAGATCTAAAGGGTAATTTCACCTTTTCATCCACAACAGTAAATCTGCTATTTTTTTTTCCTGTAGCTTGCCCTGCTCCAAAGATTGCAGTGCAATTACTTTCAACCACCAATAGAAAAGTACTGTCAAGTGGGCGGTCTTCCATAATGGATGACACTGGACAGCAGAGGACACTTATCGAAAGTTGAAAGAAACAGCACTGATATCTTTGAAAATCTGTGCTTTACTGAAATAACCCTTTAATATCTCCTACTCTTGGTATTCTACTCACACGTAAGGGTATTTTCACAAATTGCTATGACATGGTTTTACAAAAACCCAAACAGATAGCCAAAATTTGAGACTCACTTGATTAAAAGGGAGCCTGTCAGTAGGAACATCTTAAATTAATCTCGGTGGCTTGCAATGCTCTTTACAACCTTTCCAAATCCATTGCTGTTTTATTCATATGCAAATTAGCAGAATAAGCTTTTAGGTTTTTCTCATCTTCCCTGGACTTCACTCTGTGTTGTAGATTACCTCCCCTAACTGGCACCCAGCTTAACCCACCATCTTTTGACATTGCTCCCCTAAAAAGGGGAAGGCAGGGGGGTGAGATATAGAAGAGAGAAACCACCCCCACCACCCCCCCCCACCACCCCAACACCCCACCCCCCCCCCCCCCCCCCCCACACCACACAAACACACCACAAACACAGCAATCCCAGCAACCCAAAAACCAAACAGAAAAAAAAAAAAAAATTTAGAAAGAAACACCACAACCCAACAACCTTCAGTCCAACTTTCCCCTCCCCCCCACCCCCCCCCCCCAACCCAAAAAAAAAAAAAACCAAAACAAACAAAAATTTTCCCTCCCCTCCCATCCCATCCAAAACCCAGAGACCCCGCCGGCCCCCCCCGCAGCGCCACCGCCCCCCCCCTTAGCTTTTTCCCCGGCCCCCCCCCCCCCCCCCCCCCCACCCCCCACCCCCCTCACCTCTTTTAAAAAAAAACAAACAACAAACAAGTTGGCCCCCCCCCGCCGGGGCCCCCCCCCCCCCCCCACCCAGTGAGTGTGGTTTTTTTTTTTTGGGGGGGGGGGGGGGGGGGGCACCGAACCCCCCCCCCCCCCCCACCAGGCCCCCCCCCGGCCCCCTTTTTTTTTTTTTTTCCAAGATGGCGCCGCTGGAGTGGCTGCCAGCTACAGCAGCTCTGAGACTCTCTATCTTATTTTTCTTTCTATGACTCGTTTTGTACCTCTCTACTTAAGGACTTTGCACTATGAAACACACACAAAGACTTGGACCCTTGTGATACTTTTTTTTTTTTTTGTTGTTTTATCTGTCTTTGTTCTGCTTGAAAATGGGATCTTTTGTGTATGCAGACAATTCCTTTGTCTATACAAGAGAGGAAATTCTGCAGCTCAGAGGCACAGCAGGAGGGCATACCATCTGGTCACACATCCCCCGTGAGATTTGGAGAAAGAAAAAGCGGGTGAGGGGATGCAGAGCAGGAACTCTTCAGAGGATTAAAAAGAGGCGTTACCAACCAGCTGTTCCCTCCATCATCATGGGCAATGTGAGATCTCTTGCAAACAAGATGGATGAACTAACAGCGCTCACCAGGCATCAGCAGGAGTTTCGGGTGTGCAGCATGATGCTACTTACAGAGACTTGGCTCACTGAAGTTACTCCTGACCCTCTGGTCTCCTTGGATGGTTTTAAACTCCTTCGGGCAGACAGGACAAGGGAGAGCGGTAAGAGGAAAGGAGGAGGGCTGGCAATGTTTGTGAATAATAGATGGTGTAATCCTAGGCACATTGTGATTAAGGATCAAACTTGCTGTAAGGACATTGAACTATTAGCTGTGAGCATGAGACCTTTCTACCTACCAAGGGAACTATCACATGTCATCGTGATAGCTGCATATGTCCCCCCCTCTGCGAAAGCTGACGCTGCCTGCGAGGTCCTACAAGCCACGCTGAGCCAGTTACAGTCTCAGCACCCCCAGGCCCTCTTTCTTCTGTCGGGTGATTTCAACCATGCCTCTCCATCATCCACACTGCCCAGTTTCACACAGTATGTAACCTGCCACACAAGAGACAACAAAACACTGGACTTGTTCTTTGCCAACGTGAGGGAGGCATACAACTCATCAGCCCTACCGCCCCTGGGGAGATCGGATCACAACCTAGTACATCTCCGACCTGTGTACAAGCCACTTGTACGTAGGGAACCAGCTGTCACCCGCATAGTGAGGATATGGTCCGAGGAGAGTGATGAGGCTCTGAGGGATTGTTTTGACACAACCGCATGGGAAGTTCTGCAGGATTCTTATGGGGAAGATATAGAAGGACTCACACACTGCATAACGGACTACATTAATTTTTGTGTGGACAACACAGTACCCACAAAAGTGGTGAGGTGCTTCTCCAATAACAAACCATGGATTAACTCTGATATAAAAACACTACTTAAGGAGAAAAAGATGGCATTCAGGACAAGAGATAAGGAGGGGTTGAGGGAAGTACAAAAGGAGCTGAGGCATCAAATCAGGCAGGGAAAATCCAGTTATAAAGAAAAAATGGAAAAGCAAATGGAAAGAAAAGACATAAGGGGGGTCTGGGAGGGGCTTAAGTCAATTTCGGGTCATAAACAGTCTGTCTGCCAGATTGAGGCAGATGTTAACTGGCTTAATGAACTAAACCTATTCTTCAACAGATTTGATCACACACCAGCTCCTCCCACCCCAGTATGTCCTTCAGCTCCCCCCACCACAATGACTTCTCCCCATGCGGCCACTTCCCAACAGACCAGTAAATCCAGAAATCCATCTTTATCTGGCCACAGTCTGACCTTCACACGGGCCCAGGTGAGGAAGGAGATGAAAAAGATCAAGGCGAGGAAAGCCGGAGGGCCAGATGACATCAGTGCAAGGCTAATTAAGACTTGTGGGGACCAGCTGTGTGGTATAATTACATATATGTATAATATGAGCCTGAGGCAGGAAATAGTCCCTGAATTATGGAAATCTTCTTGTGTGGTACCAGTTCCAAAGAAACCCCACCCTATGGACCTCAACGACTACAGACCTGTAGCACTGACATCCCACCTGATGAAGATCTTGGAGAGATTGGTTCTCACACATCTCCGCCCTCTAGTGAGCCCCGCTATGGACCCACTCCAGTTTGCTTATCGGCCGGGCATTGGGGTAGATGATGCCATCATCCATCTTCTGCACAGGGCTCTGTCTCACCTGGAGAAACCAGGGAACACAGTGAGAATAATGTTCTTTGACTTCTCCAGTGCTTTTAACACCATACAGCCCAGGTTATTGAGGGACAAGCTGGGCCTTGCTGGAGTGGACCACCACCTCTCCAACTGGATCCTAGACTACCTCACAAATCGACCTCAATACGTGAGAGCCCGAGACTGTGTGTCAGGTACAGTGATCTGTAATACGGGGGGCACCTCAGGGTACGGTTCTCGCCCCTTTCCTCTTCACACTGTACACTGCAGATTTTAGGTGCAACTCATCCAGCTGCTACCTACAGAAGTATTCTGACGACTCTGCAATAGTGGGTCTCATCACAGATGATGATGACAGGGAGTACAGAGAACTGAACCGGGATTTTGTGGACTGGTGCCACCGGAACCACCTGAAGATTAACGCGGGGAAGACCAAGGAGATGGTGGTGGACTTCCGCAAAGGCAGAAGCCCTCCTAAACCAGTGGACATCCTGGGGACGGGCATCGAGATTGTGAACACCTATAAGTACCTGGGTTTGCTCCTTAATAATAAGCTGGACTGGGCAGATCATATGGAGGCCCTGTACAGGAAGGGCCACAGCAGGCTCTACCTGCTTAGGAAGCTGAGAGCCTTTGGAATCCGGGGGGCACTTCTTAGAACTTTCTTCAACTCGGTAGTGGCATCAGCCATCTTCTTTGGAGTGGCCTGCTGGGGGAGCAGTATATCAACCAGGGACAGAAATAAACTTGACAAGCTGATTAGAAGGGCCAGCTCTGTCCTGGGGAGCCCACTGGACCCAGTGCAGGTGGTGGGTGACAGAAGGATACTGTCCGTGGTGAGCTCCATGCAGAAGAAGAAGTCCCATCCCATGCATGAGACTGTGATCGCGCTGAGCAGTACTGTCAGTGACCGACTGCTCCACCCTAGGTGTGAGAAGGAGCGCTATCGGAAGTCTTTCCTCCCCACCGCGGTTAGGCTGTACAACCAACACCGACCTAAGCGGAGATCATTACACACAGAGAACTGAAAATATCTCTCTGCCTGTTAAATCCCCCCCCCCCCCTGCTACGCCCTATCTGTCTGTCTGCTATCAATGTAATGCCTCTCACCTTGGAATATTCCTGTACATGTTGTATTTGTATTTGTATCTGCTTATCTTTGCTGCTGTAACACACTGAATTTCCCCATTGTGGGACTATTAAAGGACTATTATATCTATGTACAAGCCTAGCCTTAGGGTCAAAACCGTGCAGTGGTTAGTCAATTACACCAGGATCAGGTTATGCATATTAACAACAACAATCTATCATTTTTTTCTTTGACAAATAAAGCTGGGTTCACACATCAGTTGTGTCCAGTTTTTGTTACATCTAAGCCAGACACTTGATTTCTGTGCACCCTTACAGCCGGCTAGAAAGATGTCCAGTGCAGGGAGATCTCCTGCGTCCTAACCTATGCACCAGATGCCAAACCTGCTCCCAAAGGAAAGCATTAGATCAGTTCTAGTTTAGAAACAAACTAACTAATGAACATATGTGAAGGGAACCAAACACGTATTATGATGGCCGTTGTGAGGATTCCCTGTGACACCTATTGCCAGCTGCAATATCATGATATTTCATATAAAGTACAGCATCACAATAGAGATTGTCCAACCATACCAACATTGAGACGTAACAAGAATTGTATATACTAAACCGCTTTTATCTGCTCACACAGAGATCTACACTGCAGGCCAAGACCACTCCTAGATCTGCAAGCGGGAATGTAATTTATCACTGCTCTAGGCAAAATCTCACCTTGACTGCTCCTTATAGTAAATTATGTAGTACATTTTAATGCCAGCGTTACACCCATTCCACGCTACCTGCGTCTATCCAAGTACAAAGCAGAAGACTTTCACACAAGGACACAGCTAGATAACTTTAGAAACCTGTAACACTATTAATATGTAATGTCAAGTCTACAGACTAAGCCCATATCATCAGTTGTTGATGCTCGGGGCCAAGTAACCAGGTCACAACGCTCCTCAAGCCCACTTCAGATACAGGCACAGATTTTCTTTTTTATTATAATGGTAAACTGCGCCCTGATAAGGGCTCTTGGCACAAATTCACCAGCTGCCTTTAACAAACATGACCCTTTCTAAATGGATCTTATTTTATACTACAATAGTATGATAAGCAATGCTTTCCTTGAGCCGGATATAGATACTTGACAAATGCCAGGCAAAAAGTTTTTATGTTTTATGGCATACAGTCATATGAAAAAGTTTGGGCACCCCTATTAATCTTAATCATTTTTAGCTCCAAATCTACTCAGGCATTCATGCAGAGGAACAATTACAATGTTCTGGAATGGCCATCCCAGTCCCCAGACCTGAATATCATTGAACATCTGTGGGATAATTTGAAGCGGGCTGTCCATGCTCGGCGACCATCAAACTTAACTGAACTGGAATTGTTTTGTAAAGAGGAATGGTCAAAAATACCTTCATCCAGGATCCAGGAACTGATTAAAAGCTACAGGAAGCGACTAGAGGCTATTATTTTTGCAAAAGGAGGATCTACTAAATATTAATGTCACTTTTCTGTTGAGGTGCCCATACTTTTGCACCAGTCAAATTTTGGTTTAATGCATATTGCACATTTTCTGTTAGTACAATAAACCTCATTTCAATCCTGAAATATTACTGTGTCCATCAGTTATTAGATATATCAAATTGAAATGGCTGTTGCAAACACCCAAATATTTAGAACTAAAAATTAAGATTAATAGGGGTGCCCAAACTTTTTCATATGACTGTATATCAATAAGGTTGCCAACCACATGAGGACAGACCAGTTGGGTGGGTTCACACAGCTTTTGAGAAGCTTAATAAAGCAGTCTCAAAAGGCAGCTATTTTTTTTTCAAATCTCATTGAAGAAAAAAAAAAAATTATATATACAGTGTGTGTGTATATATATATTATATATCTATATATCACACACAACCCCTTTAAGCTGCCCCATACACTTTGGCAGATTATCGGCTGAACCAGCTGACTTCCTGCCACACAACTAATGTGCATACAAGCTCCCCGATTCTCCCCTTATGGTAGCACTCTGTGTAGATAAGGATAGGTCAAGAAAAGGTGCTCTCGCCAAAATGTTTGTGTAGTATAAGTTTTAAGCAGCAGTTATCTTACAGCTGGACACATACTAGAAGCCAGTGGGGGCAGCTTTTTGAAGACTGGCATATTGAAGGTCACTCTTCATATTCCCAGCAGAAGAGTTGCCTCTTAGGAGAAGGCGCACCCCTCTTCATAAATGCTGCAGCACCTCCGGTGTGTCGTACACCTGTGCTGGAATCTACACCAGCTTGTTGCTGGCATAGATTATGGTCATCATTACATAACAAACCTGGGGTTTGCTAATTTATTTATTTATTTATTTTTTTTAACGCCAGGTATCTGTAAAACTAATTCTTAGTCTGCCACATTGCGCCTAAAAATTTGTAATTCCCTCCTTAATTTTGAGGCTGGAAGTTGCGATTATCTGGCTACTAATAAGATTAGACTGAGTACAGACATTTTCTTAGGGGATGCATAGGTTTGCCCTGTGATAGGTTGCTATGGACAACAGGAGCACTTGTTCTTTTAGACAACTTCCCATATCCCCTGTGGCAGCTAGACACAGCCAGCCAGCACAGTACTCAGAGTACAATGCACAATTTGACATTGGGAGGCAAGTCATTACTTTAAGCCAAAAACTTAAACTTGGCTAAGGCTAAAACCAGGAACATCTGACAACACAAATTGTAGGCAAAACAGAGTCAACAGTGGCAGTAGCTGTTGTCAACGACAACTCACACTGAGTAGTTACAATTAATAGGTTTGATTCAAAGGTATTTAGCTAGTTTAGTACAGTTTATTACTTTAATGGACAATTTATTTTTTTAATAGAGTTTCCCTCAACGATTTTTAAGTGTAACTGGATTGCAAGTACAGTTTACGCTAGATTCACACCTGCGTTCAAGTTTCCGCTCGGGGTCTTCTTGGGGACTTCCCGAACAGAAACCTAATCCACTTTAAAAAAAAGCAGTTACCCACAGAAACCATAGACTATAATGGGGTCCACCGGATTTCAGGCCTAAAAAGGGCGAAAAACGTGGAGAGAAAAGCGCTGCTTGCAGAACTTCTCTCCGCATTTTTAAAGTGTAATGGGGAACAGAATCCCCAGGCAGAGACCGGGCGCAGGTGTGAACCTAGCCTTAGTTAGACCCAGCGAGTTGCTTTTGCAGCAATCACAAGATTAGTCATGTGACTACTGGGACCCATTAATGCATTCCATAAAAAAAGTGCTCATAAAGTTAAAATTGCCTCTGTCTTCACTCTGACCATCAGGCTGTACATATTCACATGCATGGTCACTCAGGAAGACACTTAAATCCATACCAATGTAGGTTTATGGTGCAGGATAAATGAACTGTAACATGGGTCTCTAAACTGTTAGCAAAAGTACAGACAAAACCGTATCAAGTCTTCAGCTCAGTCTACAAAGATGCATATAAGGACTGGGTCTTATTTGGTACTAACAAGCATTTACACAATAAATCCATCCACACCTCGCTCCATTTTCATGATGGAATTACAAGGATCAGCCTTTGACCTGCCAAGCTTTGTGTTTGCATAGAAAGCATTTCTTATTGCCTGCAGGGATAGAAAATAAGCATAGGGATAACCAAGGACTACTTCATTTACTGCTACTTCGACTACTGTGCTGGGAAATGTAAACTAAGGCAGAGACTGTCCAAAGCCACTGAAAACGCCAGGGTCACCTTCTCAGATAAAGCACTAAATTGTACAAACTTCATCAATAATGCAAAATATTTCCAGTTATGCAGAATATACAATGACAACTACTAGGAGAAAAATTGAAGGAAAAGGAAATGTGAATGTTTTCTGAGTAGCTACAGAAGAGTCAATAGGAACCATAATGCTCGGTCTTAGAAGAAAAAAAAAATACCATACGCAATACAATAAAACTTAAGATTTAATGATAACTTTACAATACCATTAGCTCACAACAGATAAAATTGGGCCTATAGAGAGGCCATATAAATACATTGACCTCCATACCGAATAGAAAATGGATGGGTTTTACTGGATTGTCCACATAACTAGGTGAAGAGTCAGGTAAATATTACCTCATATCGCTTGTTTGTGCGCTGAATCGGGTGCCAGTCTCAGTACATCAGGGATTGTCATCCACCTCTCACCCTAATGTACCCCATGTCATCCCTGGCACCACAGACTTCTGCCTTCACAAGGGCAGTCCCAAATGTTACCCAGCAGTGTCCTACTCCATCCCTGTGAGTTTCATAATACGTTGGCCACATTCCTCAGGGGATACATAGGGTATCTCAATGTGATCAAGAAAACTCAAAATATAGACAAAAATATTCCTATATATTATAAAATTCCTTTTCAAGCCTCAAAAAACGCAGCAAAAAACACTGCGTTTCTGCAACTTTTCCACAACCTTAATGAATTTTGTATCCTTTCTGACCAATTTGTGCCTTTTATGATCCCGTTTGTCCCTTGTCAGTAGCACATGGTATAGGGATGCTGAAGACTATGTGAAGGGGTGGTTGGCTCTAGCATGTCATGCTATCACATAACATCACCAAAACCAGTATTCTAGGTTTTATAACGTGTGACAAAATCAATATAAATAGATCCAGAGAACCATTATGACTTGTACAGTAAAATATTGTAAAGAAATAAAATCAAAGAAAAAACTAGATTTAAAAAAAAAAAAAAAAAAAAAAAAAAAAGCCAATCCAAGGCAGAAACTTTCATAATTTAAATAGTGAATGCAAATTTAAAATAACAAAAAAACAAAACACTTTGCTTTTTCGGTTTAGTTACCAGTGGTAGAAAATCCCTCGCACTGAACATTAAGAGTTAAAGTATAAAATATTTACTGGACATTGTGTGTTTGTTTTTTTGTGCTAAATTCAACTATGAGCCTGTAGAACAGGACATTCCTCTACCCTGATCTGAAGCACCTACCCTTAGGGCAGACTTCGTGTACATATTTTTTTTTTGACATTCTGTCAGTATTACTTGATAGATGATAAAAATTTCTGCTTTGGCTTGCGTTCAGCAATAAGAACCACCCAGAACATTAAAACTATACCGCCACCTACTCATCAGCCAATTATGTAACAGTAATATCATTAAGCTGTACATTACGTGAGCCAGGAGCAATGTTTACAGCCTCATTAGTATGGAGAACAAATTCCCAGCCCAGGACATGACTCGTTCCCAGTACTGCAATGATGTCTCATATGTTGTTGATAAACACATGGAACAGAGAATTTCAGGATAACCGGAGCAAACACAAAAACACAATGCTGGAGCAGCAGGATCTGGAATGAGTTTGGCCACTACACAGATACTCGTGGTTTTGGCAGAGGTTACTTGAAATGTGATCTTCACAATCATGCTGGATGTTTACATGAGCGCAGCACTGAGGCCCAGCGTAGAGTTCTAAGCAACTTCTGCATAAATGTGGGATACAAAACACATTATCCTCCAAGGCTGGGACTGAAGAATCTATTAGAATTACACAAATAGCAATTCTAGGATATTTCACTTGCAAATGTGTAATGTTATTAATTAAAAACAGCTGTCTAGAGAGTGCGAGTGTAAGTGAGTGAGAGTATGAGTGTATAAAAATGCAAAGACAGCAAAAATATTTACAAATGACTCAATACACACTTACTGATACGTTGCCAAATATATCACCAGAAGTGCAGTCTTCTTTCTGACATTCCATTTTTTCATAGGGAGCATCAATGAGGCCATTCTGCTCCGTTTTATCGGGCCCCATGTGTACACCATTCACAGCGGCAGTCTTTGAAGTGGTCTTCACCTTATCCCCCTTCTGCTCTGTCACTCTGGATCTGGCTGCACAGGCTAAGACAGCAGCTGATCCAGAGGAGCGTGTTGAATTTGAAGAACTCGCTCTCTCACTATCATCTTGTGTCTGCTTCAGCACAGCAGTTCTGGGAACTTTACCTAGAGCATATTTCGTATGGGTTGGGGCATGTGCAGGTTGGCCAGGGAAGAGCTGCTTATTAATTGGCTGCTTGTGAGATTTAGCAATAGCAGCCTCTGTTTTCACCTCCTGATCAGGAACAGGTTTTTTTCTCAATGTTTTGATGGTAGACGCAGGAGCCCGGGGTGATGCTACAGGTGAAGATACATTAGAATGAGACTGCGGGGACCTTGGAGAAGGTTTTGAAATGGATGAAGGACAATCTTTTGCGATTAATGCAGGTCTACTCAGCACTTTTGCCTTTACATTTTTAAAGTTGGGTTTGGGAAAGTTCACCAATTCATTTTTCTTGCCTTTTGGAACAGATGGCACAGTGGCTGGCTTCCGGTTAGCTTGTTTAGCAGTACCATTCCCAAGGGAGGGTTTAACAGTTTCTAGAGCATTATCCCTGTTCGCTTCCTTCAGGGAATTGGGATTTTTGGGTTTATCAATCCATCCAATATCATCTATCACTGGAACAGAGAAAGTCATATTTTTTGACTCTGGCAAAGGTGTAGAAGTATATGTCTTGGCATCAGTTTGAGAACAAGGACTTGCTATTAAGAACGTGTCCTCACAGTTGTGGCCAGTTAGGTTAGACAAGAAGTCTTTTGACTCTGAGCTTAAAGACTGTGTTTCACCAGAGGACTTTACTGAGCCGGTGTCTTCCACAAGAGCACCATTCGAGTTTTTGGTTTTATTGTCACTTTCCTCTCTTTGTGGAACTGGAGTTATGGCTTCTTCTGTCCCAGCTACAGGGTATACGTTATTTTTGTTTAAATCCTTCATTTTTGTGAATTGGTCAATGTTGTTTAGAGTCTGGTTATCACTTTCAACGCACTCTTTAGGTGTATTGCCAGGGGCCACATCGGTGTCAGCTACATGGCCTATAAATTCTGCACCATCATCATTCAGCACCCTTTCTTTGGAATCTCTATTATGTGGAGGCACTTCAAAGTAACTCAAGTCTTTATTGGATTGTTCATTATTTGGACAGTCACTAGGGATATTGTTGGTCCACTTCAAGGACCCTGAAAACACTTCAGTGGAGGTATTTGGTAACAGGGAACTTTCCAGTGAAGAAGCACTCATCGGCTTTTCAGAGCTACTAGTAACTATGCTGTTTCTCCTCATACATTCTTCATTACTCAAGTCCCATGACATAGACAAGTTTAATGCTGGTACCTCTATGTCTTTGTGTCCGGAAAATGGAGCATCTCTCTCTATCTGCTCCATTAGAACATTCTCACAGGGTTCATCAGTTTGCTTTATAGTGAACTGAGAGGTCCTTGAAGACTCCATTTTCCTACATTGTGCTTCATTTGACTTTTGTAGATAAGGCATAGATTCTTCAACATTCAGATTACTGTGCTTATATTTTAACGTGGTGGGATTTGTGGTGGTTTCATGTTGTAGAGGTGGAAGGATCTTACCAAGGATCGAGCTGATTTTCTCAGAGGATTGATGATTATTATACTCCACAGTTTCTTCAAGATCTATTGTTTTTATATCTGTGGAACTTGTGTCATTTATGATACTGTCATCATGCATGGATTCAGGATGTGAGGGCAAAAGGATTCTACTGGGGAATAAACAGATTTTTTCAGAAGATTCCTTATTAATATAATCCACAGTTTCCTCCAGATCTAATGTGTTTATATCTGCTGAACCTATGGTTTTTGTCATACTGTCATCATTTGTATTGTTTATATAGTCCATAGAATCCTCAAGCTCCAGCCCATTGTGACCCTTCAGCAGAGAATCACTACTATCTTTGAATTTGTTACCAGCATCGGAAGCATTGGAGTTTAGGTTTTGTTCACATTCTGAGCACCTAGGAACCTTCCTTGCATTTGCATTTCCATTGCCTTCATCAGCATCATAAAGCAACGGGGAGCCAAATCCATTCCTGGTAGATTCTTCCACATTATCTACATTCATTGTGTTGCCTTTCAGCTTTGTGCACTTCAATCATGGCATTTCCAAGGTGGAATAGACAAAGTCCACACAAGGATCTATTTCCGCAGGAATTTTTTCATTATGCATTCATGAGGACTGAACAGTCCTGAAAAAAAATAAAATAAAATTAGATAAATGTTGTATGGCACACAATGTAATATACCACAAAAAGCATTAAATAGAACAGTCTGCTTAACTGTACCATTTGCTGGTTAAAGTGATGTCTTCAGTGGGCATAGAAAGGGCCATCCTCCATACCCAAAAGGTATAACAGAGTGAGACTTAGGAACTCACTACCACAGGATGGTATGACTGACACAGGGGCCTGGACTACTCAATGTAAAAAATATTATGTTATGGGAATTTGATTTTTGGGATAGGACATTGATTCAGGGATTTATTCAGATTCATATTTGAAGTCGAAAGAAATTTTTTCAACAAACATGGGCAATTGGCATCCATCCCAAGGGTTTTTTCCCTCTTCTTCTGGAAGAACACTATAGGATTATAGGCTGGACTTTAAGGACTTTTTTCTTCTTTTAACCTTATTGACTATTTTACTATGTTTTATTCATTTACAACAGTAATATTTTTGGGTGGGCTTTTTCAACAAAAAAGTACTGTGCACAAAAGTATTATTGTGGATACATTAGAGACAAACAGTTTTCTAGTCTTTCCTTTTTTTTACCATAAGTGTTAACATACCACAGTAGCATGAGTCACATCTATACAATTGTTACAACATTTTCCATGGGGCTGCTGTGTGTAAAAAAGAAACGATGATAGCAACCTGATTTGTTTGTTTGGCAACACCAATATTTGCTCTACTGCAGTCTTATCAGGACCCAGAACTTAATGACCAAGTCTAGAAAGCAATGATGTCAAAGAACCAAGAAGGCTAGAGGAAATACGTATGCTGAAAACAAGCAGGTCCATTCACTGTTCTAAAACTCTGAATAACCAACGTCACGAAAGTTTAGGTCTAAAGCACCTGCTACAAAGTGATAACCAAAGACACAAGACAGTGGCTAACTGAGGCCCACCATGGTGGCATCTCATACATGTTAAGCAATACTCCACGGAGGTCATCATGAACAACATTTAGCACACAGGTTATACTAAAAACGGTAAAGAAGTCGCCAGAATGCTGACACGGAATGAGCTTAACTTCCAAGTATGACAAAGCCCATATAAAATCTAATTTTTGTTAATGACTATGTCAATTCTATGTTTTGTTGCAAACATATGACTATTATTCATAATGGTGCGTCATGCTACAGAAGTGGTACAAGAACCATTTCAAAAAGCATGCTGTCCCAGGTACAGGGACTATTTGATGACTGCAACGCTTTTAGCTACACCATTGACTGTATGGTGGACTACTACCATAGCGTACACCATGCTGAGTACCTTTTAAGTAGGAGTTTTCCAGTAGGTTTGGCTTATAAATTTATAAGTGTGGGAATGTGGGAAAGATGAAATAGATGCAACTATAGCAACAAACAAGAAAACCAATAATAAGCATGCTAAAAGGCAATTATCAATGATTCACAGTAACCTAGAGGCATCCCAAACAACAACCTGTCACATCAGACAGCTATACCAATTATAGTTTCAATGCATTCTTAGAAGGGTAAAAGAAACGTCACAAGTCTTATGGTCTTGCCTTGGAGGGCAGTCCATGGTATTTTCTACACTCTGTACTGTACACTCTTCTCAAAGGAGAGCTGGACGGTTACGGTTTGGTTTTGACCAGTTGCAGTATTTATCAGAGCACTAGTACCCCAAGAGGTCACAATATCACAAGTCCGTAAAGCCCCTGCACCCATTTATTTTAATACGAGATCATCCTTAGTCTTTTATACATCACTTGTGTGATAAAAGAAGAGTGGCCGCAACAAAGGTCAGTGACCACAGTCATAACCATATTTTGGTTAAATTATCTAGTGTGACTATTACAGAAGGGGTATAACAATCTATCAATGATAGTACAAATAATTCACAAGTAATTTTTCTCTATTAATTTCCTTAAAATCACAAAGGCAATTTCCCTCCGATCTCTGTGTAATGAAAACCAACCACACACATGCTGACTTAATAGTTGACTGACCAGTATGTACGCACGAGGACAAAATTGTTGGTACCCCTCGTTTAATGAAAAAAAACCTACAATGGTCACAGAAATAACTTGAATCTGACGAAAATAATATCTAAAAATTCTATGAAAATGAACAAATAAAAGTCAGACACTGCTTTCCAACCATGCTTCAACAGAATTTTTAAAAAAAGAAAACTCATGAAACAGGCCTGGACAGAAATGATGGTTCCCTTAACGTAATATTTTGTTGCACAACCGTTTGAGGCAATCACTGCAATCAAACGATTCCTGTAACTGTCAATGAGACTTCTGCACCTCTCAGCAGGTATTTTGGCCCACTCCTCATGAGCAAACTGCTCCAGTTGTCTCAGGTTTGCAGGGTGCCTTTTCCAGACGGCATGTTTCATCACCTTCCAAAGATGCTCAATAGGATTTAGGTCAGGGCTCATAGAAGGCCACTTCAGGATAGTCCAATGTTTTCCTCTTAGCCATTATTGGGTGTTTTTAGCTGTGTGTTTTGGGTCATTATCCTGTAGCTAGACCCATGACCTGTGACTAAGACCAAGCTTTCTGACACTGGGCAGCACATTTCTCTCTAGAATCCCTTGATAGCCTTGAGATTTCATTGTACCCTGCAAACATTCAAGACACCCTGTGCCAGATGCAGCCCCAGAACATAACAGAGCCTCCTCCATGTTTCACAGTAGGGACAGTGTTCTTTTCAAGATATGCTTCATGTTTCCATCTGTGAACATAGAGCTGATGTGCCTTGCCAAAAATTTAGATTTTTGTCTCATCTGACAATAGGACATTGTCTCAGAAGCTTTGTGGCTTGTCAACATGTAGTTTGGCAAATTACTTTGTCAGATTCATGTTATTTCTGTGACCATTGTAGGTTTTTCTTTCATTAAACGATGGGTACCAAATGTGTATTTAGAAAAAAAAAAAAAAGGGTAAGTAGTATACCCTTAAACACAAGGAGAGTCACAAGCTAGCCAGCTAAGTAGCCCCTTATTTGTACAGCTAGCTTTAAATCTTAACATTAGAACATGGCTGCATTCTACAAGAATTACCACCACATCTATTCAAAAAACAGTCTCTTAATGCAACTTGGATTCACGCACATGAAAACAGGTGTGGCACAGAATTTTGAAGAACACAGACTTCTAATCCTGGACAACTCCATTTGAGCTGACCAACCAGAACAATCTTATAGATAAAAGTGGTGAGATTAACCTTACACACAAATATACTGTGTTACGAAATAACCAATTAATTATGGTCTGATCTTTTAGAACATATCTTTCATGAACCATGAAAGATATGTTCTAACACAAAAAAACCAGACACTAAAGCTGTTTGCACTCCATTCGGGGTTTCCGTTCCCAAATCCACTTGAAAACTGCAGAGAAAAAAGTCCTGCAAACAGGACTCTTCTCTCTGCATTTTTCAGGCAGAAACCCGGCAAACCCCATTATAGTCTATGGGGTCAGTGGGTAACCGCTTTCTAAGTGGATTACGTTTCTGTTTTTTGGGTCCCAAAGAACAAATCTCCTACCAAATGTTTGTTTCTCAAAAGACAAAAAAAAACAAACAAAAAAAAACACAAAAACACACAACAAACCTGTAAGGCCTCGTCACACAATGTGCAGGCTGAGTGGGTACAGATATTTTTTTATTTTTAAAAGGAAGCACTCAGATCACATCCAAGTGTCATCCGAGTGCCTTCTGTGCTACATTAATTTCTTTGGAGAGGATTTCTATGGAGGACATGGATCATAACAGAGCATCAAAGCCCCCCTGCGGACAGTACACTGTTATGTACAAGAGGCCTTAGTTTAAGTTTTTTTTCAAAAAATTAAACACACAACCTCAAAGCTATACCATCCTATACAACAGGGGTTGGCAACCCCCAGAACGCGTTCCAAGAGTGGCACGTGAGGCTTATTTACCTGGCATGGGCAGCCCGAGTCCTCACCCAGCAGTTTCCATCGGACCAAACATGGCCGAAACGAAACTGCTATTATACTCTGGGGTCTCTTCAGACCCCATAGTATAATAAGCGGAGCCCCCGAGGAGGTGATTGAACAAAAAAATAAAAAATAAATAAAATTAATAATAATAATAATAATAATAATAATAATAATAATAATAATAATAATAATAATAATAATAATAATAATAATAATAATAATAATAATAAAAGTTACCTTCCCTGCGCTCCGCGGCGGCTCTATGCTCTGCAGGTGCTTCTGCCTGATGTAAGAGACCGCTGACAGGGCCTCAGGGGTCACATCCGACGTCATTACGCATAATGATGCCGGACGTGACCCCTGAGGCCCAATCAGCGGTCTCTTACATCAAGCAGAAGCGCCTGAAGAGAACAGAGCCGCCGCGCAGCACAGGGAAGGTGAGTTTATGTTTGTCACCTCTCTTGGCCTTCTGCTTATTATACTCTGGGGTCTGAAGAGACCCCACAGCATAATAGCTAGTGAGTGGTGAAGATTCTAAATGTTAGAATATTATACCGTGTGAAGGGGCCGCTAAGACATTATTCTGTATAACGGTTTGTTTTTGCACAGAAAAATCAGGCATTTTTTTTGTGCCTTTTTACACGTGAACACAGTTTTACATTGAATTAAAAGTTTATGGCCTAAGACTATAGCTGCATCCATGTACATAGTGTGTTTCCACCATAAGGGTGCCGCCATACGGTGCTCCTGGACACATTTACCACTAATTGGGGGCTGCACATGAACTTTCATTGCTTCTAATGGAAAAGTACAGGAGCGTCCCAGGAAAGAGCAGTAAACACATGTGTCCTGAAGCATCTTGTGACAGCGCTTCTGTGTTATATGACTTTAGTTTAGGGGTTGTTAGACTTACAATTATCGACGGCACTCGGAATACCTCATCTTTGATTTTTTATTTTTTTTTATTAAAGTCGGCATGCCGAACAAAAAAAGGTTGCCTACACCTGCTATACAACCATTCAACTACTCCCATCCAGCACACCAACAATTAGCACAAAAGGAGATTCCTCCCCCCGCAGTATATACACACTATAGTGCCGCTGTGATCACATCATAATATGAGATGTGATTACAAAGGCATCAGTGTGCTTACCTTTGTGGAAAAAAAAATAAAAATAAATAAATAAATACACTTAGGATGCTCAGGTATGCAGCATTAATGGCGTTCGTTCTCCACCTTTGCAGGCTCTTATCTGGGCGGAAACATTGAGAAGTACTTAGATGTGTGTATGGCCTAGAGTTCATCACGTCTACTGCAAGCAGACGTAGGCATGGATTTTTTTTTTTTTTTTTGCCTGTGGGGCAGTGAACAGTTAGGACATCCCAGGTTCTCATGGCTACCAAGTAGGAAATGGCTGGTCTTGACTGAATATAAATTGATCACAATGCAATACAAGATCAGATAAAATAAAACATGAAATTGACTTAAAACAAGTAATCCTATTATTACATTACTTAGCAGCGCAACATATGACTCCACCTAGGAAAGTGAATAGCATCACAAGAAGTGTTGTGCCACAAGTATTACATTACTGCAGTGCTATTGAATTGCTACTCTGCACAATTTGGAGTGGTGATCCCAAAGGGTTGACCATGGTTTCAAAACCATGTACTGTGCTAATAAAGCCATAAAGGTAAACTGGTTACAAAATTGTCTGGTGTATATTAAGAGGGGAAAAAAAAAATAGGGATATTAAAAACTGGAACAGGAACCAATGTAAGGAATTTCTATTTGTGCAACGTGTCAATCCATGTAAGACTCCCAACCTCCATTTACACAAAACATTAGCATGTCCAGCTTCTTCTGAACTCTTGCACATACACACAAGCTTCCCTGCTGTGGTCTGTGCACAGGAACGCTATTTATATGTACTCGATTTATATGTGCACTACATGTGCCAGTAGCAGGAAGAGCTGGAATACATGTGCAAGAATTCAGAAGGTATCACCCATAGGGCTTGATTACAGGGCAGCCTGAATTATGTCTGACCCCCTCCAGAACATCAATGAAACCACAGTGGGGAATGTGTGACTAGTTAAGGCAACCTGTCCAGATGACTAAAGCTGGCCATACACATTAAATTTTAGACTGCCATCGTCCCTCTAAAAAGAATTGTGGTTGTTTGGTCATACGGCCAAGTGTTCCAAACATGAACAACCACAAATTTTCCAACTTTCGAGTACCCTAGCACAGATGAAAGTTCAATGCTAACGAAGTGCTAAAAACAGCAGAAAAAAATCCAATACAACAGATTTTGGTTCTGACCGACTTTAGTTGGCTGTTTGGGACAAACTTTTGCAGGTTTATGAACCACCGTCAGTAGACAGGTCAAAATCTGCAAATTCAGCAGTCTATAGTCTAAATGTGTATGCCCATTTTAAAGCAGGTAATTTGCCTACAGAATGGGCGGCCGCAAAGCATATAGCGAAGTGGCTATAGACTGAGGAGTTTGGTGCATTTTAAAAGATGCCAGTTTCCAGGTACCCTGCAGCTTTAAGGAAGAGAGGGGGGTGGAGATAAGCTCTAAGGATAATATTTACATTAGCTTTTGGCAGTCTAACAGCTCACCTTCTTCCTTGACTGGAGAGAAGAACGCCCAACCTCCCGCCCCTGTGATGGTAATTTGTTGGTTATTTTACGGTCTGTGTAAACCAGTCTGTTTGCTGCTGGTTCTTTCTTTCTGTTACAGATGTCACAGCATTGGCGCGTTATGTGTCCAAGAAAATGGAAAGTTGCCCACATGCCCGCTGGCCTACAGCGGAAAGGCATTCGGGTGGGAAGCTGAAGAAAAAGCGGTTGCAGATATTACGCTTTCTTTGGACACTTGTTTTGTTTACGGTTTACGTTTGTAAACGGTTATACTCAATAAAAGCTGTGGCCATCCCCACTAAAACCCACAAATACGTCGGAGTGTATTTATTTATGGGTTAAAAGGCAAAGGGTACAAAGATTTAAGGTACAGTGGGAGCACACAGTCTTAAAAATACTTTTTTTTTAAACAATATCCCTTAACACTACACATTTAATAGGCACTGCTCCACTGATACTGGCACAGTTTTTTCTCTAGCCCCCACCATTCCTGAGCAATCAATCCTGTTATTTTTGGTGCCTGATGTGCTATTTAGGCTCTGTACTGTCAGGAGGGCGGTGTCAGGCAGAAGCAGACAAGGGGTGTGAATCTGAGCTCTGACTCTGGCTGCCTCTGATTGGAGCTCTAAATCACACCCTGCCTGACACTGACCATCTATTAACAGATGTAAAAGAACTTGAACTGGTGGTGAAAGGTCCTCTCCTGCAGCACTAGACATGAATAAAATAGCCATATATAAAACTTAAACTCTCCTTTTACCATCACCAATAAAGAATTCAAGAAAAAAAAAAAAAAAAAAAAAAAAACACACACAACACACACACCCCATTAAAAGGAGACTGGTCAGTAGTAAATTGGTTATAAACCTAATCTCAGTACCTTATAGAAATCCATATGAGGGCTTAAAGTGGTTTTCCAGGCAAAAATTTTTTTCAAAAAAGGTCTGTTAGTGCTATTAATAGGTTAATAAGTGCACCCTGTCAAGAAGTAAAATGCTTTGTTTACAACCAATTTGTGGTCCACGAGTTCCCCAGGTCTGGTGTGTGAATGTAGGCTGGCCACCTAATGTTTTTTTCTACTCTTTCTGGTCTTACTATCTAGGAACAATGTACCAAAACTAAGGAAATGTTCACAACAATATGGGTTTATAAAGAAATGTTTTTATTTACTTACCTGCAGTAGTGGATCTGTATTAGGGTGTGTCTGCCCTGACCTTATAAGAGGCAAGTCTGCAGTAACGCTAGTGTTTTATAGAGAAAACTGCATAGGATTATGGGAAATGTCTATGGTATAAAAGAATTCCATTAGACAACAAGCTGAGTTGTTGGTGTTTACTTGCCCTTGTTGGTGGAGTGATCCTAGTGGAAAATATGTGGGACTACAACAGCCGAAAATGTAAGGATTTTGTTGTATACAGTATGGATGTTTTCTGATTATTTTAGGAAGTCCAATTTTAACAAAAAAGAATTAAACTCCTTTTGGACTTCTTTACAATCAATCAAGATTTGATTTTTTTTTTGGAAAATGCCACGCTTCACACACCCAAACAATAGCAGTGTTTTGAGCTATTTCTGTGAGCTCCTGGCATCTTCTGCATTTGTTTACATGGGCATCTTCCTGTTCAGTGTTTTCCTATAACTACCATAATGCCTTGGGCTTTACTGAGAGCTGACTCAACACCTCCCTCTCTCACTCCCTCCCAGTTTCCCTAGCTAGTCTGCCTACTATTAGCCTTACCTAATTAACTCACCCCCACCACATCATACTTACCTGTATTTCAGTTCAGACATTCTTGGCATGGGATGTCATTACTTCTGGGCGGCCAGCATCTCCTCTACTTGACGTCTACTGCCAGCTACTGCAAGTAGCAGCACTCCTGCTCTATTGTGCAGGCGACCAGCAAACGTCAAGAAGGAGGTGCCAGCCGCCCAGGATGTCCGGACCAGAAGACCGGTAAGTGTGATGTGGGGCGGGGGGTTGGGCGGTTTAGCATAGGTGACGTTCCGTTTCCCCCCCTCTCGGAAACGGAACTTCACCGGAAAATGTGCTTAGATATGAAGTATTACTTTATCCCGGATAACCCATTTAATTTTTGCTAGAGAAATTGTACTTTGTAATGGTACCATTAAACATTACATACAACATACTGGGAAGCTGGAAAAAAATTCAGAATGGGGTGTAGTTATAGTAAAACTGCGTTTGTGCGACTTTATAGGCTTCGTTTTTATGCTGTTCACTGTGCAGCCAAAACTACATGTTACCTATATTCTGCAGGTAAGTACAATTACAGCAATACCAAATTTATACAGGTTTTGTTACATTTTAACAACTTAAAAAAAATTAGGCACTCAATTTGGGTGTGGGGTGGCGGGGGTTGGCAGAGGAAGGTCACAGGAGCTTCAGGGGGCTATATAATAAAGCAAATAAAACTGAAAAAACTCTGATCATGGGCATTAGTGTGGGGTCTCTGCTGTGTAATACACAGCTTCAGAGAGGCTGCCATATTTATTAATGACCTGGCATGTTGGAAAAGGGTCAAATCATGTTATTTACCCAGCACCATGAGAAATAGAAAACAAAAAAAGTCAGAGTTGCTGTTTTTTGGTTGGCTAGCGATGAGTGAAAATCGTTTGACCCAAACTTTGCAAAAACTTTAGATTTAAACAAATCTGAACTTTTTCTGATTGTAAAGTGCAAATTGGCTAAAATGGCAGCTGCCATGTAAAAGTGAGGAGAAAGCTGAGAAGGATCACAAGACTTCAGGGATCAGGAAGGCTTCCCATAATGCCTTGCAAGCAACCATCACAACAGGGACATCCAATTATGAAGGACTATAGGTCTAAGGTCACCAGTGGCTCAGTATTGAGTCATCATAGCCTCATAGGCATTATAAAAGACCTAGGCAAGAAGAGGTGGTGTCCATACCGTGGGGAAGCATTACACTGAGCATCAGACTAAGGCTACATACACACTACCATTTGCATGTGCCCAGTCTGTATGAAAACAGCATGACCTAGGCACATGGATGACATCTATGTGCTGCCCATGTCTCCAAGGTCCCATTCATTCCATGTAGTGAGCATGGGCCACATGGGCTGCACTTGGTTCACTGCCGCATACACAAGACTATGATGAAACACGGCCATGTGTATTGGCCATGGAGACAAATGGGTCAGTTTGTTAACCGTGAAAAAATACAGTTAAAGGGGTTGTCCAGGCAAAAATGGACAACCCTTTTAAAGTTTAAATAAGTTGGGGGCAGTGAAAACTAAAAAAAAAAAAAAAAAAAAAAATGCATTCTCACCTGTCCCCTTGCTCCAGTGTTCTCCCGCACCTCCCCGTTCATCTGCTCCGGCAGTGTTTTCCAGCATTTTGCTGACATCACAGGCCCTCTCCCTGAGCGGCTTCAGCACAACACCAGAAGAGCAGACGAAACGGGAGGCACGGGAGGACACCGCAGCAACAGGGACAGGTAAGTATACTTTTTTTTTTTTTTTTTTTTTTTTAACTGCCAAGTAGATTTAAAAAGTTTTGCCTGGACAACCCCTTTAAGTCTTCGCCTGTCCTAAAGCACGAGAGCACAAAGTGTGATGGCCTACAGCAGTTAAAATGACTTGAGCATGTAACACATTATACATTTCTATACAAGTCATACACAGCATACAAGTAATCCACAACATGAGAAATGTTTTGCGCATGTACACACTGCGCTAAACTCTGCCAACACTGCGCTTCAACCAGAACTGGATGTAAGGTTGGCACAGGTATTTAATCCTTCCCATGCAACTAGACAAATTCAAGGTGTGCGTCTGAACCACCATTTGAGGTTGTCCACGTGTATGAGACTAAATTTTTATTAGGGAGATTTTGCATGAATAGAGTAGACACTTTTCTCTAGAAGGTGTATTAAAGTGATATATCCTTATGTCAGTTTCTCATCATAAGTAAGATTCTCGCCCACTCAGCAAGTTTCCACATTGAATGTTGCCATAGTAATATTTCAGTTAAATAAACTGTCCAATATTAAAATAATTCTGCAGAAAATATATGCCATAGCATAAGTGTATTAACAGAAAGATTTCTCTAGATTTTTACATTTTCCTTCAGTGTTACATTTCCAGCTACAGAAGGAAAACCAGTGAAAATGTTTAACACAGAAGCCAATGCATACACTGTGAATGCAATAACACCACTACTACTATGTAGCCTTGGAATCAAGACAAGCAAAGTTTTCCACTAAAAACGGAGATACTAAATTTCCATCAGAATCATCAACTATTCCAAAGTGACTCAAACTGAAAGCCTAGTTCTCCGGTCAAGGGATTCGTCAATTTAGAAGGGCAGAGCCTAAAATAACACAAGAAAAGGAACTGCACACATGGCAAAGTCATCACAGACCGGTAAAAAGCAGACTTTTAATAAAACAAACTTACTGTTTTTAAAAAAAACTACAAAGCTTCATGTCCATATACTATACAGTACACAAGCTTTTAGGTCAATGTTGCCAGGCTGAAGAATCATTTTCTTTTCCACTACAGCTCTGTTGGGTTATTTTAGCATGCCAATAGTCTCACCAGGCTGTTTGTAACCAGATCAAGTTCGTTCAATGTGTTTAGTCTGGGTCACAATAGTCAGTCTGGGTTTACACAGTGCGGTTTTACATAAAACCTGCATTTGGTTTTGAAACGTGCATGTGTTTTTGTATGTACTTTGGAGGAGAAAACCCAGCCTTTATGAAATAAGCAGCTGAAATGCCTGTAAGGACAGCCAAGGGATACTTATATCTCTATGCACAGGGGAGTTTGGGGCAATAACTACAGCAGAACAGAGCTAACACAGCAGAGGGTTTGAACTCACTAGACAAGACAGTGCCAAATACGGGAAGAAGAGCTCTAGGACAATACCTGTACGGTCATAATAGTCAAGCAGACTATATAATGCTGCAGTGTAGTCAAATTTTGACCTACACAGTCAGACTGTTCTAGGGAATGGTCCACACTATACAGACAGCGATAAAACTGATCTCCGCTGTTTAACCCTTAAGATGTCACGGTCGATAGCAACTGTGGCATCTTAGGTGTTTGTCAGGGAACTGAATGCCGCGGGCAGCATTGGGAGCGGGTGTTCGAGTCAAAGTTCGAGTTTCCCCCCCACCAAAAAAAAAGAAAAGGAAAAAAAAAAGTTGATTTCAATGTGGTTCGGGTCAAGTTGGGGTACCCAAACAATTTTTGGACAAAGTTCGACGGAACGCGTCAAACCCGAACTTCAACACTACTTGGAACCCATTTTTTTTTTTTTTTTTACAACCCCTTGAAAACAGTTCTCCAGTTCTAGTGGCAGCTGCTTATGTTACAAAGTAACATAAACTGATCATTAAATTTCCCATCAATGGCCCCTCCCCTACGTTTACATTCAATCAACAAAGATGTGCTACGCCGACACATGACAGGGAGCATGTGCCACTGCTGACAGTGTTTGGCCGCAGCAGTCATGAGTTGGTGTGGCAAATCTTTACAGGTTGCCTAGCCATTCTATGTGCAGTTCCTCTCTCTCTATTTAAACCTATGGATATGTTTTTATCTAGGACTGAATAAAAATGTTTATGAAAAAATCCACGCCTTGGTGAGTGCCCCCTTTATTCTCTCTCTATATTTTTTCATGTGCTTCTTTTTCTATGGGGTGTGAGCACCACCTATTTGGGCGTTATAATCATTATGCAACTCCTGTCTGATTTTATATGTTTCCATGTATACCGGTATATATAAATTAGGTGTTAGTGCCACCGTTTTTCTTTATTTATAGAGCAAATCTTTACAGCAGTAATATACCAAAGGTCCATCAATACAATATATTAGAGGAAAAAATTCCAGGGTCCTCTCAAATGGGCAGTCTAAATGTAAAACTGCAAATGGCTAAGTATTAAGGTATGGCATGGTATTAGGGTTCAGCTAAATGCCTTACTGCTGAACAGTAATTCCTTTGTAAGGGTGTCACTTACTATTAGGGTAAGAGCCGTAGATTAATAATAAATGCACAAACATTGGCTGTAGCGATGAAAGAGCAAACATTACATTTTAATCAAGCGGAGTATGTAACGTGATCACACACACAATGCTAGCCATGGGATCTTTGCATTAGACATATTGGCTTCAGTAGGCATTGTAATTGCAACCCTCATGAATGATTCATTCATACACTGGATATCTGAGCAGACAAGGGACCTCTCCTACTGTGACAAAGCCAAGAAAATAAGACAAAGGACAAGCCTATTCACCCTGAGCCGAAGCTTGTCCTACCACAACCCAGGCTGAGGTGGTTTAATGCAGAAACAAATTACATTATCTCTTTAATCTGTTACAATGGAAGGAGTCAATAAAATGAATACACCGTTGCACCTTGATATTGATATTTTATTGTCATGGATCATATTTTTTGGTATAGTGCCATCATCTCCTATGCTGGTGTTATACATGTGGTGCAAAACAAGTCTAAAAAGCCAAATACAACCAATCAATGCAAAGGAAGCATTAAACATCAGGATAGAGCTGTGGCCATACAAGGCTGCAAGGTGACCTCTATTCTCCCCCCAATTCCCACCTCTGCAATAAAGCTTTATAGTTAATGCAGGATCAGATGAGTTGAAGAAATTACAGGACAGGCGTTCCCAAACATTTAACCCCTTATTACAGCCATTTTCTGCTTTTGAGTTTTCATTTTTTACTCACTGTTTTATATGAAGCCATAACTAAATTTATGCTCAAAAACTCAGAGCGGCAATGACGCCACACACTTCTTAGTTGGCGGTGCTGCGTGGTAGGGTTCTCCAACCCACTGTACATGTCGAGGAAACCACGACACACACAAGATTGATTGCAAACACAATTGGCAATGTTTTGGTCACAGTAGACCTTTTTCAAGCCAGATCTGTATATGTAGTGATGAATCCAGCAGGGAGGTGCATGGGAGTATTCAACAGGCTTCCGGCTGTTATAGCACTAAATTGCCACCCCCTGATTGCAACCTGGTCCAATATGGCAATGCCCATGCGCTGCCAATGTTTATGTGCCGCAATCACTTTTGACTGCAACAAACAGCTGCTTTCAGTTTGTTAGCGGAAAGTGTCCGCTGTATCATACAGCCATGTATGTGTATGAGACGGACTATTCTGGAAAATGCTGTCTAATCTCTGCAGGCAGCAGGTTATAGAGCAGAAGGAGCTGAACAGATTGTGTTTGGAGATTCGGCATCACCTGTCCTTTACTCACTGAAATCTCTATACTAAGAACTCAAGGAGATGGTCCTATCAGTACCCACTATCTGTATGCACAGAGCATAAGAGAAAACTTGTAAGTAAATCTGTATTAGTAGATCTAGATAAGTCTACATTGTCCATCTACAAAATTGTGGTCATTACTATGTGGTTGAGAGGCCATCCAGACACCATGGCTTGGAAGTGACCACAACCACTGCTGCTGTATAAGCACAAGACCACCAGTAAGCCAGCACATTGAAAGCCAACTATTAGAACAATAAAGAAAGAATGGTCAAAACATAAGAAACTAAACCACCAGTTGTAAATGGGTTAGAAACGTAACCACCACACTATACTGAAGCAAATAAGAAGAGCAAAGATTACTTACCAGAAAGACATATCCAACTTGCACAGATGATGCAAGCCTAGACATTAAAATTTCTAATATAACATGAAACATGTATTGAAGCATCTACTGAATATACATGAAATACAAAATGGAAATGTCCTACCAGACGCGTCCAGGGACAAGTGTCATGTCTCAATAGTTTCTTCCCTCTCAAGGGAATTAAACATTTACTAGCTCATACATCAATAGATCCAGCAAGTCATCTGCTAGGCGTCTATCCTCACAGAGGAGGCCGATTATTTTATCACCTTATAATGAATAGCTGACTGACACAGAAGGAATCTTTATTACTTAGACATCTTACACACATACCTTTTCAGGATTAAGAAACGTTCAGCAGTTACTCTATGAGGAGTCAAGTCCTCCTCATGTGCGGCTTAGCCCTAGAGTAAGAATCATTAGCATGGGCACAATAAGGTGTCTGGGGACTCCCTAAATACACTGCAGGACAAAAACGTCCGATCACGAGGAAAGGACAAGAATCACAAGGAGAAAAAACAACTTACTGGTCATTAGCAAAAAACAACAGACTCCCAACTCAGACACGCCATGAAAATGAGGAAGACTACAAGGCTCAGAGGAAAAATGGTAGTAAAGATTATTGCTTGTCGCCCTGGCATCACCCCTAAATAAGCATAGCCCATAACTCAGAGCAAAGAGTGCACAATAATATTTAAAGGGAAGGTTCACATTTTAAACTCAATGGGACAGATTGATGAAGTCTTCATATGCCCAGCACCGGTGGATGAGGAGTCTTATTTATGAGACAGCACACTCCTCATACATCAGGCATACCCTTCACCAGGCCCTGTGCCTGCTGACTAAAATCTATAGCTATAAAAATAAAAGTAATTCATTTTAATTATATAATTAATATTTTATCAATAAATTAGAAGCAAAAACCAAACAAAAGACTGGCTCACTATTTTTTAATAAATTTTTACAGCTAAAGATAGAAGTGTATATACAGTAAAAGGTTCAGTCTTCACTTTAATTCTTCTGTTGGGATCTACTCCTAGCTTTGACTCAAAAACTGAACTTTCTTCAAAAACTGCTACAAGAAGACTATGTGACTCTAGCCTAAGAGATAAATTCCATGCACATGGGCAAACATGATCTAGAAAATCCAGACAGCATATTGCCCACATTTCTCATACTGAAAGTAGTCCAGAGACTGATTCCTTGCATCATATGATTATAGGAGTCCTGCCTCCTCATGGCTCCACTGTACTGTATTGTGGCTGGGACTCTGAGCATCATGGATGGGTTTGGACTGGGAATTCACCAATGTACAGACTGGATATGTACAGACTGGATTTCTCAGCCTGTATTCAAAGCATACAAAAGGCCTAAAGGGGTATTCCCATCTGGGCATTTATGGATATATCTTCAAGTACTGTGGCTGCTCAGCTATTTTTGTAATTCTATAAAAGCAAATGGAGAGACCTCTATATGTGTGGCGCTCTCCCCCATCAGTGAGGTCAAGCAATGGGGGTCAGGGAACGCCAGAAAATGACCCATCTATTCTGTCTTTATTTCCTTCTCAATCATACGTATGATTCGTATCATATGATTAAATTCACTTACTGTAGTAGATTTTCTAATCACATCAGCTGGAAATGTGTTCCAAGACTCAACTACTCTTCTGACAGTGATTTTGATTCCCCCCCCCCCCAATTTCAGATTGCACCCCCTTAGGGTAGCAGCACACAACCGTGTTTCACCCGTGAAATTCGGTCCGTGTGTTAGCCAGATTTTCCGGCTTGAACTTTGTGCTGGGAGCGGAACTCCTACCATCCTAGTTATCTATGATGCTAGGAGTCCCTGCATCCCGGTGACATACTGTCCTGTACTGAAATTGATGGGGGAAACATTTTTGTGTGCTGCTGCCCTTAATCTCTTCCAGTCCTCATCATTTGAATGAGCCTTACAGAAATCCATGCATATTCTGCAGAACCAACCTTGTTCAATTTATAAAACTAATTTTAAGTTATATGTGAACATACAGTACAAAACCTTAGCTCAAACTGGACAACTAAAACTGTCAATCCTCGAAAATAAAATAAAAATCCCTGCAGCCAAAGTGTAGAAATTAAAGGGGTTACCCAAGCAGAATAAATGTTCCCTGGTGGCAGGGATAGTGATTAAGAGGCTATACTAACCCCTCCTGACTCCTCCTCCATCACAGCACAGCCCCTGAGGTTATCCTTGCTGGTGCTGAAGGATGATGTCACCAACTACAGCTTGAACCAGCCTCTGATTGGTTTCTGCTGTAGTTAGTGACATCATCCTGCAGCACCAACAAGGAGAACAAGAACTACTGCTCTGCAATAGAGAAGTCTAGGTTTTCACCATCACTGCCACCAGGGAACGTTTATCCTTTCTGAACAACCCCTTTAAGACCATTTTTTATTCAATCTTTATTTACAGGTTACCAGGGACAAAGTTCTCTTACAGTCAAAAGTTATTGCAACAACATACTAACAGAACAAATGTTTGTTCACTCCATAATAAAGATCCATTCCCAGGCTAAAATGATTAGTAAATTATTACTCAAGTGTATGATATGTTAGTGCTAGATAAAGGGTAATGTGTCACAGGACAAGAAACTGAGGGTAACACGAGTACAATCTGGTCCAATACGGCAGGGCCATGAACTCCCAATGTTTAGATGCCTCTGATCGCAACTGGCATCTTGTAAACCAGTCTTAACTCAGGTGCATCTTGTATGTAAAAAAGGGCTACGCACTAAAGTTGTACCACTACTATTTCCATCTACATTCATTTTCTGGCATAGGGGGTGCACATCGACAAAGGCTATGCTGCTCTGGCCTGCGGGTCATAGCTATGAGGTCCATCCAAAATTTACCCTTACAGTGCTCACAAAGTTCATAAAGTAGGAAAGGCTATGTCCAATCTCCTGACTGCAGAATGTCACTGGGTCTGACTTGCAGCTTAAAAAGGACGTTCCACCACCTCAAATTCTTAATGTCTGTTAATCAGAGCTGCTCCATTGATTCCAGAGCAATTGGAATTTTCTCTCTAGCCCCCACTGTTCCCAAGAAAACAAGTGCAGTTAGTTTTGGTTAGTTCTGATGTGCTATTTAGGCTCTGTAATGTGAAAAGGGAAGTGTCAGGCAGGGGGAGTGATTCAGAGCTCCTCCAGAGGCAGCCAATGTCAGAGCTCAAAATCACACCCCTTGTCTGCTCCTGCCTGACACCGCCCCCTAGACAGTACAGAGCGTAAATAGTATATCAGACACCAAAACTAACAGCAGTGATTACTTGGGAATGGTGGGGGTCTACAGAAAAAAAAAAACTGCCAGTATCAGTGAAGCAGAACATATTAACAGATGCTAAGAACTGGAGTTGGTGGAGGTGGCGAAAGGTCCACTTTAACAAAGCGTCAGCCTAACCACGACTCTAGCTTCTTCCATCTCCTTCAGTAGGGAGGATGACACTACTCAGTCTCTTTCCACACTAGAATGACAAGGGCTGGAGCATATCCTCAGCTTAACCAGGTGGCAGGCTACACAGAATGTGCTATATATAATATACTTAACAGTACAAATAAATCTAAAAGTGACAGTAGCAAGTGCAAATTAACAAGGTCCTTTTCACTGGTAATGTCACAGTACTCGTCACTCAGCTTGTGAGCTCCAGTGGGGACTGTCAGTGGTAACAATGTCTAATACACTGAGGAATATGCACTATGTAAGAGATAGAAAATATTCATTTTTCAAAGCCTAGACTTCCATACATGAGAGTCCTCTATCCCCTTACTTCCCAATGTACAGTGCATTAGATTAGATTATAAGAAGACCGTAGCTTTTATATGCCATACTTGCAAAGACTCTGGAAACGTCCAGCATGCTCCAAAAAAAAAAAAAAAAAAAAAAAAAAAAAAAGGGATGAACCAAGTAGACAAATCCCACCGGCCTTGTGGAATGCTCCTACAAACACTGAGCTCTCTATTCATGTTTTATGCCACATTGGCAATTCAGGTGTCGTTTACCAGCACATTTCTTGGCCACATGACAAATAGGAACCAAAAATTTCATGACACACTTTGTGGACTGAGGCTCCCTAGAAAACTATGTAAAAGTTGGCAAGTAAGCCCTATACCTGCCGCACCAGGTTTCCCATTGCTGGGGTCACTGCAGTCAAAAGGGACATCAGGCTGGATCGGGACTGGCGCAGCACTCTGACTGATAAGCCCACACTACAAAACACTGTGCTCTGTTACTATGTTACCCTATGGTTGGGGATTACCAATTAACCAGTAGTCTTCTCTGTATTTCGGTAAGGCAAGAATCCTAAAACAGCTGTCCAGCTGTCTCTTACTTCCTTGGCAGAAATCTCAAGTTATGGTCAAGTCTTTTTAAAGGGTCAAACATTGCTTTACAGAGTAGCTATCTATAAATGACACGAGTTTTTTCCTTCCATTTGGAGGAATTTGCTTTCTATGGTACCACAGACAAAGATGACATGGACTTTATAGCTGTCATCTACTTATGAGAATTGAGGAAGAGAACAAGTTAATATATTTGGACTGAAGCCAAATAAGCGTCAGAACAGTATATCTTTCTTCTGAACAACATTGTATTCTATAATATGGTATATATTTTTTGGTATAAAAAAAAAAAAAAAAAAAGATACACGATAGATATAACTGAACTAGTGCGGATGTAGAGGAGGGCGACCAAGGTAATTAAAGGGATAAAGTAATCAAATATGGGTTTAATTAGTTTAGAAAAAAAAAAAAAAAAATCTAAGGAGTGAACTAAGTACAATGTACAAATAAATGAATGGATAGAGAGATCTTGCTAATGACTTCTTTATAGCGAGGCCTGTAACTGTGACAAGGGGGCATCCTCTATGTTTAGAGGAAAAAAGGTTTACCATAAGCATAGGCAGGGGTTCTTTACAGTAAGAGTGGTGAGACTATGGATCTCACAGCCACAAGATGTGTTGACTGAACTTGTACAAGTCCAAGAGAGACCAGGATGCGCTTCTTGAAAGTAAAAATATTACAAATTAAGGGAAGAAGTATTTTGGAATGGGATGTTGATCCAGAGATTTGTTTCGATTTTCATATTTGGAGTTTGGAAAGTTCTCCATCAAAGAGCATCAGGGACATCTTTTTGTCATTCCACCTATTAATCTAATGATATCTTAGCGTTACTGTCTTACCTTCTCAGCAGGTTGTGAAATGTGATATTACACTTTGTGCTGATTGTTAAGGAAGACAATATTTTGTATCCAATTTTAAAAGGCATAGTACTGGCAAAATGATAAAGAAAAAAAAAAGTCTAAATAAAAATAAGGCTTTCTATAAATGTTCCCTTTGTGGCACAGGGATCCTTTTTCTAAAGGTTGCCAGTAGCCATCTGTGATTATTTTAGGTCACAACACACACTCAATAACATATTGATAGATTTCCATCTAATTAATTCTGGGCACAGGGGTCATCTTGGGTCACTTATGCTACAAGTTGAGTTTAACTAGAATTATTGCACCATGTGGCAACAGGCACAATTAGAAATCCCTTAAAGAAATATGTATATGCTGAAAAGGCAGGCTTTTCCGACATGGTCAAAATCTTAAAAGCTATTATACTAACCGAGGGGCATTTTACATTATGTAACAATTCCAGGAAATGTTACTAGAATAATTTCTATTGAAACCACATGTAGTAGTGAATGTAATAACGCACATGAGGTTTTTACTGTAGTAATTTTTTACTATGAAGTCAGTTTCAAAACCACAATGGTCGACACATTGGTATGTGTAAATGAGAATGCACAGATTGATTTATGCCCACTGCTGTATAATACAGAAGCCAAAACTCTGTATAAACAAGAGTGTTTGAGGCCTAATAAGAATGGATGGAATGTTGCATAAAGGCAGTTTTGTAAATTGAAATTTCTATATTGCACTCTGACTCCAATAAAACATCTACTAAAGAACTGATGTTATTTTGTCTTGCATAACAACCAGTATGAGTACTGCTTGTAAGCCTATGAGGAGCTCCTAGGGTAGGTACATAATGGCATGGAGCATTTTGTGCATCTATACAAGTCATCATATCAGTGACATAACAACCGTGGGCACAGGAGACCAAAAAAAAATTTCAGTTAAAAAACAGTCTTTTGGTAAAGACTACCATTGTGTATCGTATATGATGGGACTGTCACAGGAAATCTTGTCTGGATAAGACCGGGGCACCACACTGCAAAAACTGCGGCATTTTACAGTCTCTGTAAATTGGATGGGAGTTTAGCAAATCCCATCCACACATTGCAGAAAAATACGCACAGCAGAAATGCTGTGAAATCCCAGCATGTCAATTATACCTATAGAAATGCCAGCGGTTTGTAAGAGACAGCCAATGTTGTCCTAAACTTTATTTGTCTGTATAAACTGTTAATGTTGAATGTATTTCTGTGATTCTGTTCCTTTAAGACAGCAGCCATTGTAATTGTGACATGATGCTGGAGTGAGACCCCCCTCCCCCCTTTTATGTCAGCTTGCCTGTTCTGCAGACAGAGTGTGAGCAGAGAAGCAGGAAGTGACGAGACAGAGAGCAGCAGCCATCTTGGCAAGTGTTGTATTGAACTGGTGTGGAGATTTTTCTGTACAGCTAAGCTGTATCTTGGTCCAGAGACAAACAGAGTGTAAAGAGACAACAGGACTAGTGAGTCCACGTGAAAGGAACTGTGCTCAGTGGCTGATCAGTGAGACTGACATTGTGACTGTGTATATGGATACCACAGATAGAGACTCGCAGTGCTGTTGATGTACTGGACGGCACCTGCTAAATCCCGCTTTACATCCCAGCTCAGTGTATGGATTCGGCAGGACTGTCAGTGTGCTGAGTGGAATCTGCTGTTGGATTACATTGCATTCAGTTGGTTTCCCTGTCTGTTAAAGAGGACTTCATTTCTCCCAAGATCCTGATAACCGTGAGGAGAGGACGCTTCACTATAAAAGAAAGGACCGACTTTGGGCCCCACCGCGCGCTTCTACGGACTGTAAGCGGTCCACCTGGACCACTGGGGAAAAGGGGGTGCACCCAAATGTGAAGTCAGGGTCAGTTAGGGATAGTTTTGAGTATATTGTTCATTCAGTGTCCATACTGCAGAAGTGGACAGAGTAAAAGTAGAAACCATTGCAGAATTTGCCTTGAAATTGTTCATGCTATATTGTATATTTTGCTTGTCTTTAGCCCTGTCATTTTACCTTTAACTAGCCTTTATTAACTTATAGTAAATATATATTTTTTTTTCTTGAACTACCGCGTGTGCGTTCATTTCTGGTTGCGGAGTCCAAACCACCTGCCTTGCTCTCGGTTCACAGGTTTCCCAATAGGTATAATTGAAGCAGAAAGTCCACAGAGTAAAACTCTGCTGACTTTGTGAAAAGCACTGCGGGAAAAACCGCAATGCATTTCCGCTGCGTTTTTTTTTTGTTGCGGCCCGCTATGTGGGGCCTTAGCCTACAGTGGTTTTCTTCTGAACCACCTCGTCTGACAACACCCTTCAACCCTACCCCTACTACACCACATCATGCTTCCATCCAGCAGAGTATATAACTAAGGGAATGAGACACAAATCCCATAGTTTTCTATCTAGAGGTGACATTTCTCTGTCCACCTATGGATGCCAAACTGGTAAATTCAATATCCGGAGTGTTTAGCCTCAGGAATAAAACTAGCCGACCTCAACCCACTCCTGGCTTTGGTTCAGAAAAGCACAGCAAAATCTGCAAAAAAAAAAAGTTTTTCTGCAATGTGTGGCTGAGGGTAATACATGCCACTGTTGATACAGAACTTTAAAAAAAAAGATACGTGTCACTTATACCATTTGATAAGCTGCTTTTTCCCAAGACACACTCTAGATACACTTTGTGCCAACCTGTGTGTATTTTGCAGACATTTACACAGTGCCTGGATTACACAGGCTGATTTCTCTTGAACCTCACGCAGAATTTTCTGCCAGTAAAAAAAAAAATGCCATGTGAACACAGCCTAATATTTCCTTTTCAAAAATTTAAATACGGCGCCTAGAACTTAGTATGTGAGGCAGGTCTCTGATCCTGCAGAACTTTTCAGTATCTGCGTAGATTGTGCTCTGACTTTTGCAATGCATTACTAACACACACAATGCAGAATCTTGTTAGAGAACTCTCCCATTGTCTCTGCTTATAGGTAGGACGTAGGACGGGAGGTAATGCACTTCACCAATCAGGACGGTGTTTTCCCTCTCCCGAGAACAACATTCCAGTATGTGCTGACAGTGCCAAGTGTTGATGAGGATTAGAATAGAAGTGAGAAGCGTCACCAGAACATCACTATATACAAAAGCAAAAAAACGCTAGATAGACTAACAGTCCCTGCTAAAATATAACCTACCTTAGTCATTAAAAATGTACTGCATTATAATCCAAGGAATCCCTCAGTACTTCCCATTATATAGTGCAGCAATCTATCCCACTCATCAATGCTAGCCTCTAGTAGGGCTCACAATCCAGTTTATAGGATGAGAGAAGCTGAGAGCATTCTTTCCAACATCCAAGCCCATAAAAGCAGACGAAAAGACACCTTAGAGTACACACAGATCATAAGGACATCAACAAGGTTAAATGTGTTTAGTCTGTCACATTACATAAGGAATTTACCAGCTTTTCTGTAAGAGAATGATAAAACGTCCTACTGCAGGCAAAAGGACTATGAGAACTATGCCCTTTGTCAGCTATAATTCCATCTATAGACAAGAGGCTTATGCTGGGAACTCCAGGCACCGTGCAGACTTCACTGCGGGCCCCTGGATTTTAGTAAATACATTTAGAAACTCTCTCAAGGTTTCATTTCCTTTCACTGCATGCAAGACAGAAGGAATGGTAAAACAGACTCACCTTCCTCCGAGGCTGGACAGACAAAGGACCCCCCCTTAGTGCTTACCAGAAAATCTCCCTCCTCTGCAATCCCTGATGCTTTGTATGAGAGGTACTGCAGTATTTCCAGTTCTGGAGAGCTTTTTACAAGGCACTTTCAAAGACAGCAGTGTGCAGGCGAAGCTTACAGACTTGCTCCAGGATTATAAAAGAATTTCCTTTAGACACGTTGCCAGGGTTTAGTCATGCCCACTGCCAGATCATTAAGTATATGTTTAGCCCCTGGTTAGATGAAAACAATGATGATGAAGACTTCCATCCCAGGATCAAGGTCCACAGGGATGTGCAGCACAGACTGCATGACAAAGTGGGCAATGCTGAGCCTATCCTCGCTGGACAAAGGGGGTGGAACTAGAGCGAAGGCATGTCAGCATTCCCAGTTGCCTAGCAATGACAATGAACATTTGGAAGGAAAGCATGAATGAAAAGGGAATAAGAAAAAAAAAAAAAAAAAAAAAAGTTTGTAGAGATGAAGATAATAAAGAGGCCGATTACATTTCTTCCTCTTGCTCTTTGCAGGAGACCACCAGCGATCCAGCCTCCTAGTCAACTGTGTCTAATTATAATCTGCCTTGTAGAGTCTTGTAAAGAGGATGCACACTAAGCACTTTTACCTCCCACAACTGTGGATAACACTTGGCATAGGGAAAGTCTGCATTATTACACCAGAGAGAGCAGCGGAGAGAGGACTATCATTAACACCTGCACTGCTGCAGAGACAACCCACACATGTAGGTCTGGGACACTAATAATTATACCTCATGTGAGGATGAGATGTGGTGGCTGAGATAATATTTATTTCTTTGTATACATAATGATACAAACACTGTGCAACATAATAAAAAAAACAAATAAAATAGATACAAATTATCATCTATTGTGTTTACTATAGTATTTGGATACTGCAAGATCAAAAAGGACATAAAAAAACCCCCCACCATAATGGACATTACTACTTTGGGGTGTGACTGTGCCAATACTTTTGAACAATAAAGACCAAAAAAATTATAAAGCATCAGCATCATAAAAAGTGAACAGGCTAGAAAAGATGACTATCTTGAAACCTCAGAGAAACACAAAATCTAATTATAAGCTTGTCTTCTAAGGAGCTGATCTTCTCAAAGAGGATTCCCACTATTGCATTATACTGTATATGGTGGGAATAAAAATCTGGTCTGGGGTGGTCTTCTCAAAGAGGTGGTATTTTAGAGAGGTTTTGCTGTATTTGAACATTAGGCACTATTCACATCTTGATTGTGGTTTACAATTTATAATGGAATCCACAATGAAGTGTGGGACAGGCACCTCCAGCAACCAACATACATTGGGGCACACTTATCAAGCAGTATGCACAGTAACTTTGCACTTTTTTTTTTTTTAGGACATGCGCAAGATTTTCTATTCATTGGTGTCTGTTTTCTTGGCAAACTCACTACCCCATTTATTTTGACATTTTGTTGGGAGAAGGTCATGGTTTGTTTTGAGTCCCATTTTTCACGCAACATTTAAAAGGGCCTATTTAACAAAAGCGCAATATAGATGCAAATGCACCAGTACACGGACAGCGCAAAAAAAGCCTGAACTATCAGACAGCATTAGAATTACAATTCCATGATGTGAATTTTGTGCAAGATTTATAACTCAAGTGCGACTTAATAAATTAAATTGATTAATAATCCTCACTGATTTCTGAAGTCTGTCATGTCCTGGTTTGAAAACTAGCTTTGCATGTATTATTTTTAGACTAAGAACTTGCAATAGGTATGTACAATGACTTAAAGGGATTCTGTCACCAGAACCCATCATATCAACCCAGCCCCTCAGATAGGTTAGGGTCACCTGAATCAGGCAGCATTTTCCAGTTCTGAATCTATGCCTCTGTTACAGAGATATTGCCATTTTTGTCAATATGCAAACGAGATCTTTGGAGCAACAAGGGTGTTGCCATTGCTCTAAAGAGCTCATTTACGTATAGGGCAGTACATATAGGACATAAGGCATCATCTTAGCAATGGAGGCACATTCACAAGGGTACTACTCCATTTGATCCAGGTGACTTAACCTATCTATCTGGAGGTTGGGATGATATGCTGTGTTCTGATGACATGCTCCTTTTAGGATTATAAACTACTTGACTTGACTCCCATTTCATACAGGGATTAAGCTGGTCACATTTAGTTTCCAGACATTATTCCTCCCAACCTCACCACTGCACACTTGGATTGTTCTTGGTTATTTCAATAAGAGGGAAATGCTACCAATGTAGCGCTCTTTGTAGGCAATTTTTACATCACTTATTCCCTGCAGGAACAAAGAATTGAACAGTCATCAGATATTGGTCACAGGGCACTGTGAGTGGGCCCCTGCTATGTCACCTTTTTATGACCAAGAATGGAGACTCATTCTAAGAATGGCTTCTACTTTGACTTGCCTTGTCCGTCAATCCATCTGAATGACTCCAATATAGTGTTACATTACAAAGGGCAGGGTAAAGGTACTCTGCATTCTCAACTTGCACAAACCTACACAATATATTAGGTAAATCCATAAGTAGCCCTTCCAGAGCATGAAGCTTTACCAATCACTTCTGTTACAAGCCGCACACAATATACATTGTAATGAAAAAAGTTGGTGCATAAATATAATGCTTAAAGGAACTGGTCACACCATGCAAACTGATCTCCCTGCAGCATGTTACAGAGTCCAGTGGGCAGTGCTATCAGTAATCTGTAATCAGCCATCTCTGTATACACACTGATAGGGAAGGCGGTCAACCACCAAGCAGGTCTGCCCACTGGACTCCTAAGAATAGAAAAAATAAAAAGAATAATTTAATGAATAAAATAAACATAATACTGAATACTTTCTCACAAACCAACATTACAATCTGCTCAGCTTCTTCTGCTCTATGACATCCAGCCCATAGATTGCACTGCATTTCCGAGGTAATAGACTGGCTTATACAATTACATACAAAAAGTATATGCCATATAAGAAACATAGTAAGGATCATTTAGTGCAAATTTTGCTCAGAGATAAAACAGCTCTATGGAAGACTCTCTTCTAGAGTTACATAGCCCCTGTGCTGCAGCTGCACTCGTTGCAGATGTTCTTACAATTACCAACACTTTACTGGGCCAAAAACCTCAGCGCCCTCTCTTCTCCATATTCATAAGGGATAAATATAAGCACGTATTCATACAGTCAGCTCTTTACCTTCCTCCACTGCTGCAGGAGTGAATATGAAGACATGCACTTCTTATGCATTACGATTAGTGTAGCTTGGACATTACATAAGTAGTCACAGATGTGGCCCCTTTAAGTATTTATCCCGGCATACACCGGAATGTAAAATTATACCAAGTAAATAGCGTGTGCCTAGCAGTGAATCAGGTTCTGCAATCATTACCTCTCTAAGTCCACTCTTGTGTAAGTGAAGGAGGGGTGCGGTGTGCCGACTGTCACAGACTAAAGTTCAGTACCCTGGGGAAGCACAAAGGAGGAGCTGCCTCAGAGCATTATTTGAAAAAAGCATTTCTTGAAAACCTGAAATATCAAGACAGTGGTAACTAAAAGACAGGTATACTTTGGTGTCCTGTATATGATAAAGTACAAAGAGTACTGCCAGCTTTCACAACCACCATATCTCTCAGGTTACTTAGGGCAGCCAAGGTAAAGCACCACCACTAGCATAGCCACTCTTCAAAAGAATGTAATAGGGAATTGTTAATCTGCAAATGAGCTGTTTGGAGCAAAGGCAGTACCCTCATTGCTCCAATAAGCTCATTGCACATTGACAAAAACTGTGATTTCAGAACAGAGGTGCAGATTCACAAGGGGGGAAAACACAGTTTGATTCAGATGACCATAACCTATCTGCAGGGTTGGGTTGATCTGCTGGTCAAAGACTCCGTTCAAAGCAACACCTTGGAAACAGTCTAAATTCAGGGCAGCATGTTATAATGGAGGAGGAACAGATTTATATATAGACTTGTAGGAAGATATTCAGTATAACTTGTTATTTAATTCATTGAAAATTTTAAGTTACTTTTTTTGCATGGACTGTGGAGTTTATTATACTTTGTTTATTCTAGGAGTCCAGAGGCATCTTAAGTAAAAACTGACAGCTTTTCATGTATCAATGTTCATAGAGGGATAGCAATAAATCACTGTGTAGGTCCACCCACTGGACACAAGGCCAGCACATGCAAAGCTTTGAATGAATTCAAATACAAGTTAAAAATAGTATTGTGAGAAGAGGGGAAGTTTAATCGATCGGCTCCGCTCCTTCTCTATAACATACTGCCTGCAGATCAAGCTACAGATTCAGTGCTACAGGATAGAACTTATGGTAACCAGATGTAAGATAAGCAGAACCACAATGCTTCTGGAGCTTCATAAAGTGATTTCAACATTACATTATGGAATTATATTTTAAGCAGGTCCATTATATTTTACAATTTCTCCTAAGATGGAATACTGTATTAACGTGAGAGTATACAACCCATAAAACAGTGACTAACCTGATGAGTGACTAACCTTAATGGCGCTCTATGAGGGCTAGGCCATTTTACATAGCGCTTATGACGACGGGAAAAACACTTGTGCTAATGATTCATCTTTACACTGTACATTACTATAACTCTGTCTCCTTTCATCTGACCACAGACACAGATTATTTAACAACTAGAGGATAATAAAAGGTAAATATTAAAAACAAGGTGTGAAAAAAAAGGTGTGATTATATATATATTCACACACACACACACACACACACAATTGTTGGTACCCCTCATTTAGTGAAAGAAAAACCCACAGTGGTCACAGAAATAACTTGAATCTGACAAAAGTAGTGATATATAACAATTCTATGAAAATGAACAAATGAAAGTCAGACATTGCTTTTCAACCATGCTTCAACAGACTTTTTAAAAAAAGAAAACTCATGAAACAGGCCTGGACAGAAATGATGGTTCCCTTAACTTAATATTTTGTTGCACAACCTTTTGAGGCAATCACTGCAATCAAACGATTCCTGTAACTGTCAATGAGACTTCTGCAACTCTCAACAGGTATTTTGGCCACTCCTCATGTGCAAACTGCTCCAGTTGTCTCGGATTTGAAGGGTGCCTTTTCCAGACGGCATGTTTCAGCTCCTTCCAAAGATGCTCAATAGGATTTAGGTCAGGGCTCATAGAATGCCACCTCAGAATAGTCCAATAGTCCAACTCTTAGCCATTCTTGGGTGTTTTTAGCTGTGTGTTTTGGGTCATTATCCTGTTGCAAGACCCATGACCTGCGACTGAGACCAAGCTTTCTGACACTGGGCAGCACATTTCTCTCTAGAATCCCTTGATAGTCTTGAGATTTCATTGTACCCTGCACAGATTCAAGACACCCTGTGCCAGATGCCGAAAAGCAGACCCAGAACATAACAGAGCCTCCTCCATGTTTCACAGTAGGGACAGTGTTCTTTTTAAGATATGCTTCATGTTTCCATCTGTGAACATAGAGCTGATGTGCCTTGCCAAGAATTTCGATTTTTGTCTCATCTGTCCATAGGACATTCTCCCAGAAGCTTTGTGGCTTGTCAACATGTAGTTTGGCAAATTACTTTTGTCAGATTCAAGTTATTTCTGTGACCATTGTGTTTTTTTCTTTCATTAAACGAGGGGTACCAACAATTTTGTCCACATGTGTATATATATATATTTCTGATCAATGCTTATAGACAGAAGCAGAGCTGTAACACTGCACCATATCGTTCGTTATTCTTCTAGAAATTTTATTATACTTCATTAAAACTAAACTGACAACTTACTAAAATGGACAAGTCAGCAGAGCTTTAAAGAAAATATTAACCAATACAGTTATTATTATGCTTACTTATATACAGTTCTTTGGAAACATACACAATTTTCAGTGCATTTCCCTATAAATGAATGTGGTACACACAAAAAAAATAAATAAATCGATTACGCAAACACATAAAACCAGTAACATAGTAACAGTCAGGAGACTAAAGTGCTTATTTACTTGAGGAGCCACGTGGTCTGTTTTCAGGCAGAAAGCCAGTGTGTATGCTTGACAGCCATGTCACATGACCACATACCATTCTGAGCAAACAGATCATCGTAACCTGTTCATAGTCTACTGTAAGATCATATGTAAATAAGGACAGTCAGATAGAAATCTCTAGGTCACCTAAAAATGAGCAGCTAAGACTGTCAGCCCTGCATTAATATTTTATTAGCTCAGATTGCAACATAGCTCATTCTTCATCTCCTTCTTGAGCTGCAATGTATATAAGGAGTCCTCAGCTACTTGGTCTTTGGTGTGTTACTTTGTTGTACAGATGGTGGGTGCACAACGCTCTATTCGGCACACACATAGCACAGTAGAACTATGGATATCATCACAAATAAAACCATCATGGCAATGTGCTGCTGCTCAGAGTTTGTGTGTCTGACACCCAACAACCCTCCACTGATCAACTGTTCCCAGAAACTGATACACACAGAGAATGGAGCAGGAAACAAACAGCGCTGTTCTTTGTGCAGTGGTCAGTCCAGGTTACTGCAGATCGGGCACCATAGACTAGAATGAGAAAAGCTGCAGTGACTCAGTTCACCAATATACTGTAAACGCTATAGAACAGTACTTTGCGGGAAGGTAGAGACTACTGGCATCACTTTGTTGTGATGAAAACAATAACCATTAGGATTTATTTCAATAGATTCTTATCAAGTCAACCTAAAAAGCTTGGGCCATAAATAGGTTGTCCTGGTTTACAAACTATGTTGCATCTCACTTATCTATGGGGCAGAGTCTGGTATTACAGTTTATTTCCATTCAGGTATATGAGTACATGCTGCAATATTAGACAAAGCCTGTGGACAAAGGTGGCACAGTTTATAAAGAAAGTCAGTCCCTTTTTCCTAATCTCACAAAACCCTTATAAATTCATGGTATTATGATATACGGTGCTAATAGCAACAACACATGAGAGACATTGCCAATGGAATATTAAAGTGAACTCTGCCAAGTCTGTGAAACCACAAACACACCCACAGACATTTATTTTTAAGAGACTACTGTGTGTGGTTGTTGCTTTCACCATGAATAGTACTGTGCTAGTACCAAGTCTCAGTTATATATAGTAGATACTAGTACTATGGAATGACAGGAAGATAAACACAGTGTGACACTGGCTGGCTACAGGACCTTGGATATTCATAGCAGCGACAAACGCACTGCATACAGCCAGGCAGAAGCAGGCAACAGTAATGTATACACTCTGAAACCATAATCCAGCCCTTTTTATAGACAAGCCTTAATACACACTTAATACCAGTGCTGCTTTAAGTATACATCAAGTAAAATTATCTACTTCATAGTAGATAGAATGTTATTTTTTATGATCTCCTAATTTTGGGTTTTTTGGGACTTAAACATTGAAGGTTGATCTTTAGATTTGGGAGGTGAGGGTCATGTTCCATAAACCCCACTAAAATAGCAGATTAAAGAGGTTGCAGAATTTGCTTGTCTCCAGCATTGTGTACACAGACAGCAGGTCATCCATATAGATGGCTGTGCCTAGTACTTCAAATGAGTAGGGTCAGGCTGCAATAGCAGGTATAATTTTGGGGTACATAGGACTAATTGATTAGGTTATATGCAGGGGTGTAACAAGTACATATTGGGCCACATAGGAGATTTTATAATACGGTATCACTCTAAGGCTAGGTTCACTCTAGCTTTGGAACTACGTTCGGGGTTTCCATCCCCGAATCCACTCAAAAAATGCAGAGAAAAGTCTTGCACGCAGGACTTTTCTCTCCACATTTTTTTTGGGTTGAAACCCGGCAGGCCCCATTACAGTCTATGGGGTCTGGGGGGTTCCACAGGTAACCACTTTTTAAACGGATTAGGTTTCCATTCTTCAGATCCCCAAGTGGACCCAAGAATGGAAAGCCGAATGCTAGTGTGAACCTAACATACCACTCCAAGCAACAAGTTCAGAACAAGAAAAAAAAAACAAAAAACTTCCAAGCGTATATAGAACTGTCAGAAGGCTGATATCCAATGTGCACTGAGTCTTAGGGTGACAGACAGCTTATAATGGCTACCTAAGGCAGAGTCTTAAAGGCAGACTATAGGGCCCCTGTTAAGTCCATGCACAATGGCATTGTAGAGATGCAGATATGGTGACAGCTCTCTCTCTCTCTCTCTATAAGAGCTTAAATAGTCAAACTGTCATGTCAAGAAACTTTGCATAAATGAACAGTACAGGAGATGGTCGATTATGACCCAAATCAAAATTACAATTAAAATGACCATTTTACATATATTACAAATTAATGAATGATTATTTTAGGACACTCCCTCTTTTAGATACACACCCCTATTTATGCACAATGTCACTGAATTTTGATTTCAATTATTCAAATATCAGCAATCCTGACTGGATGATGCACAGTAGTGACATATCCTTTAGCCAACTGGTGGTTTTGGTCATTTTACACTTAACTGACGAGAAACTTGGTAATATATCTTATTAGAGAGAACTCCTTCTTGCTCTCATCAGGATGTCTCCCTTCTACCCCACACTATGCTAATACAACTTTCACTGTGAAAATCACTGCTGGATCTGTAAGTGGTTTGTGTGACTAAGGCTAAGGGTTAAGGCTACATGCACAAAAACACGTGCATCTATGGGTCCGTGGGAAAACGGGACAGACTGCACATGGATGATATCAGTGTGTCGCCCGTTTAGTGAGCTGGGCCACAAAACAGACAAGAATTGGACCTGTCCTGAGCTTTGCCCCAGGGCTCATGGCCTAATACACAGACCCATGATAATACAGGAGAGTGTGTGTGTGTGTGTGTGTGTTTGTGTGGGCAGTATATAGTATGAACAGTAAAGTCGTGAGGAGGTAGGGACTCCCAGCATCATAGATCACTACAAATGGTCCCAACTAGATTCGGACTAGGAAATGTGGCCTATGTACAGACAGGATTTTCTAGTCCAGAATGTCCCATTTTCATGGGGTCTTAAAGAGCAGATTCTCCTGTTTACTAAACCTACATTTACTACTTGTATTTTACATTGATATGCCATATGATGATTGTGGCATATTTTTATATAAGTTTTTATCTTCACTAATTATTATTATTCTGCTTGTCTATTCTTTTCTATTGTCGATTCTTTTTATGTATTATTGTTATTATCTTTGACTGTTATAACTTATTAGTAACATATAAAAGATACTGTGAGAAGAAAGGGTTAAGGATTGTCAGCAATGCCATACACCAAGAGAAGGCCTTTGGTTATACCCGAGAAGTCCTTCTACAACTTCTTTATAGTTTATAACAGATTTTTTTTTTTAATGCAATAAATAGAAATATGGTCAGGTTTGTCACGCACAATCCATGGGGCATTGAAGCCTTTAGCAATTCCACAATGACATCCACACAGGTGTGAACAAGTCTCTTTGGAGAAAGTGAATGTGAGCCTGGAGTCAAGTGAAGTATAAAAACGCAAACACAGATTTTACAAATGATCGAGAACCACAGGGCTTCTCACAAGAGATAACATGATGTACTCTATACTCAAAGGACAGAAAGTGAAGGAAGGACAAGAAAAGACAGGTCCAAGGCATGCGGAGAACCGAGAAAGACAGAATTAACCGGTTGGCATTATGGAATCTTTTTCATAGTAAAGGAGTTTTATGTCTCATATGTAAACAAAGCAGAATCACATAGGAAGAGGTTCTGCAGCTTTTCTACTTTACTAATTTTGGGGCAGATTTACTAATAAAAATATGTTGGGATTCTGGTACAATATGAAGCCCACCTTGGTTTCTGTCCCATTCTGCCCACTTTCATAAAAACTGGTGATTAGGGTGCAAAATAAACACCATAGTGTCTATAAAGATGTAACAGATTTATGATCCAGTATGAGCTTTGTGATAAATTTGGTGCATATTTATGTCTAGTCTAGGTTTACACAAAGTATTTTAGAGGTTTAGTAAATCTCCTGTTTCAATTCCCTAACACTTTCTAGCCTTGACCGGAGGAGTGTATACAGTGAGTGAGAAGTGTATACAGTGTAGGTAATCCTCTGAGCTACATACTGTACATCAGCAGCACACATTTGTCTCCTGTCCAGTCAGTCTGATACAATATATATGTGCAAGTTTTAGTATATCAGCCTGGGGAGTGATCACTGCCCCCAAATGTTCTACTGATCCAAATTTAGATCACCATGGATGGGAACAGTAGATGCAACCAGTCGGCCCCTACCAAGGAGAGCTATATTGTATCATCTTTGCCTTTTATTCAAATACAGTTAAGACATCTCAAGGCCCTTTCCACAGGCCGATTATTAGGAGAATGAATGTTCATTTTGGTACCATTGCCCCATTTAAACATGCCCCACTTATCAGTCAACACATGAGCAAATATGGCCATAAAATGCCTTCAATCGTTGGCCCAACAGGAGCGGGGCTGCCAACAAAGCAAGTGAAAAATAAAGGAGTATTGATCAACTTGGTGTAACAGATCATGCTTATTATGTATGTTATGCCCATGTAATAAGATCATCATTGTAGACCACTGCATCTTTAGATCATTGGAAGCAAAGCTGTGGTAATACTCCAGTGACAGGCATCATAACACCACAAGACCGCTGCTATTTAAATCTAGTGGCGTAAAGTGCAGACGACACACACAGTCAGACTTTACATCTAGTTGACAGATTATACATTACGCTGACCTTATGGCACGTCAGTACATTCCTCTACCAAGAGCAATTCTTGTCTAACACAGTGGTTGGCAGCTGAAATCGTATACATGAAGAATGCATTCAGAAACCTCCGCGCATCCCGTAACTTGACCTCTATTTAACTATTAAGTAAGGTCTGGAAACAGATATGGGAACCAGGGAGCTGGGGGAGGGATATTAGTGAAACACTGTACACATACTGTATAACCTAAAGAGGTACACTGTATGACACAACCACCATTTTTTCTATTGTTGCTGTGATGACTACGCCCCAGGAAGCGAAATGCAGCTAAAAAAAATGCTGCAGAAAAAAAAAAAAGCAGCGAAAGCATATTTTTCCACAGCGTTTTTCTTCGATCTTTTGCGTTTTCCTCTGCTTTTTTCCTTCCCCTAAATGCTCACAACTCTGCAGCTAAAATTAACATGCTGTATTTTTGCTTTTCTAAAAAAGCACTTTTCTGCAGATTTTTTCCCTACAATGTGTGGATGAGGTTAACTAAACTCTCATTCGCTTTGCTGGTACTGTAACTCTTAGAATTTTTCCGCTGCTTTTCTACAGCATCCTAAAACGCTGCACAAATAGGGCCTTACACTTGGTTCACACCTGCGCTTAGTTTTCAGTTCCGAGCGAACCCAAAAAATGGAAACCCAATCCGCTTAAAAAGCAGTTACCTGTGGAAACCCAAGAACCCCATAGACTATAATGGGATCCGCTGGGTTTCTGCCCAAAAATTCAGAGAGAAAAGTCCTGTTTTTTTTTCACGCAGAATGGGGGATGGAATCCCTAAACTGTCATCTATCGCAGAAGTGAACCCAGCCTTAGCCTTACCATACACTGATTTGACGTTGGAATAATAAAACTGGCAATACACAAGAAATTTTGACAGGATCCTTATACAGTTTTATGCCGGGCCCCCACATAACGTAAACGCCAGGGCAAAACAATCAGAATTTTACAGTACCTGCAAAGTGGATGGGATTCTGACTAACCCTATCCACACACTGCAGAAAATATTGTCAGCGGACATGCTGCAATTTCAAAAACCGCAGCGTTTTTGTAAATCACAGCAAGTCAATAATACCTAAGGAAATGCTGATGTTTTCCATATAGGTATCATTGAAGCAGAAAGTCTGCAGAGGAAAACTCTGCGGACTTTCTGTGAAAAGCGATGCGGGAAAAACTGCAATGTGTTTCTGCCGCAGATTTTCCCTGTGGCTTGCTATGTGGGGCATTAACCTTAGCTACAGTGTATAAGGACAGGTGAATGGTGTCCCAGGATCTCTCTATGGGGGAAAAAAAAAATGGGAAGGATTTTACATCAACTGATTCAGGCTACGTTTACATCCCTTGTGTTGATCCATCAAAAACTGCTGGATGAAAGTCCTGCAAGCCAGAGTTTTTGTCCAGTATTTAGTTAAAATAGGAGGACCCCATTATAGTCCGATGGACCAGAAGAATGGAAACACCAACACAGGTGTGAACCTAGCATCACCAGAAATATAACATACAGAAGCGGACAGTAAGGGGACTCTGCATTGAGCATTGAACAATTGATTTTGCTGGCAAAAGCTGGAGAAAGCCATTTCACCTGTAACTTCCCCCTACAAGGGAAATATATCATATGGGACCATTCAAATGAATGACTGACCATGTATAATACAATCTGACAGTGCTGCAGAAAAGGTGGCCATAAGATAAACGTATGACTGGTCTATCCAAGCATAGCTATGTGCAGCTTAAAGGGGTTTTTCCATGATGATAACTATGTACATTTATGTACAATTAAAAGTGAAACATTTTTGTAAATATAAATAATTAAACCACATACAGAGTTTTACAGAATTTCTCTGCGTTCGGGTTTCTCAGGCTAGGGGACCTCCCCGAACGGAAACTTAATCCACTTAAAAAAGCGGTTACTTGCAGGTTTCCGCCCAAGAAGGGCGAAAAATACAGAGAGAAAAGCGCTGCATTTTTGAAATGGGTTCGGAGACGGAAACCCCGAACTGAGTACATGCGCAGGTTTGAACCCAGCCGTAGTGGTGACAATGGGTTGTCTTGATCAGTTGCCATTGGATAAAATCATGAATGGAGGAACTTCCTATAGTCTGGCATTTGTCAGAAACCCAGCCATGATGTCCTTATTGTGGCCAGTTTATCTTCTCATAGAAATAGTGTCCCTTCCTGATAACCTGTCCATAATATGGAAATCATAGCTGGGTTTTTGACAAGTGTCAGATCACACAAAATTCCTGCATCCATGGTCATAGCCATTGACAACAGAACACGACTAACCACTATCAGCACAGAGATGGGTAAAAATCAGATTATAAATATATATATATATATATATATATATTTATAATATATTTAGATTTTATATAATGTTTAACTTTTAATAGTCTACAAAATTAAATATGGTTACATTCATGGAAAAACCCCATTAAAAGGGGTAGATCACAAAAATGACACCTTTTCAGTAGAAACCCAGTTGACTGCCATGGGTCCAGCTTCGACATCCCTCAGAAGTTCGCTTTTATCACTGGGAAAACAACATCTGCCCAGTATCGCTACACTATACGGTGGTAATTCACATACAGTGGATAGAATGTAGATTTCACACACACTTTACATTGCACAGTATATTACAGGATGCAATGAAGAATCACTATAAGAAAATTAAGGTAATAAGTTTCAACCTTTATATGTACATACTATAAAATAGTGCTACACAGGACAAGCCATATACTTCTATTATATTTCCTAGCTTTCTTAGTATTCCATCTTAATTTCTTCCAGACAAGTTTAGTAAAGCAGGTCCTTATCTGTCTTACAGTGGACAAAGGTCAGACCCTTGAGCACAGTACAAGTCATGTCAATATGTTAGGGCTGAGTAGTCGGATGACTGGTAATTATTTACCTGTTCCCGCTAGGTTGTAAAGTACATTACAGAACACAGCAGTGATTATATACTGTATACACAGTGTACTGTGATAACTGTGCAGTCTGGTAATACCTGATACACCTGGCTACCACTACAACACAAAGTAGACATATAGTCCTACAGAGTAAAAGAACATACAGTCTGCTACCAGATGCCAGCAGCTCCAGAAACCAAACATATGCTACATATAGCTAGACAGCAGCCACTGAAGGGAGGAAGCGTCACCATTGTCCTCAGTGCAGCATGTGTCAATGGGGGCTCCTGATAGGAGGGGGTGCAGGGCATCATTACAAGTCCCAATGCAGGGTATAAAATGGGCATCTGCAGGACAGTGACAATAAGTCTGGAGATAATAGCAGAACACAAGGAGGATGATCTGCAGCACAATGTCTATGTACACAGCAGATCTGTCACCTGCACAATCCCCCTCCCCTTCACAAATTAAATTACAATGGGGGGGGGTGTAGACTGTCAAGGTCATGCACATACAGGGGCAGTAGTAGGAGTTCCTGCACCTGCCTGCTCCTGGCGTCCCCCGGAGATGCCGGCCACTTACACGTGTGTACTGCTGAGCTCAGCTTCCTGCTGCTCCGCTCCCCTGCAGAGGCCGGTGTACATGGGGGAGAGGTCATTTAAATCACTTCTCCCGCTGCTTCTCTGGCGCCTCCTGCTGGTCGCGCAGAAGAAGACAACGTGCGCTGAGGAATACAGAAGTCATTGGAGCGGCAGTCTCCTAACTGTACAGGGCACAGAAATAATGCTCTTCAGTGGATCTTCTATCGAGTGAGGAGCAATGTATTCTAAACCTCGCAGATTGGCAAATACAAATGTCAAAGTTAGTGGCATGTTCACACAATGTTTTTTTTGGGAGGTTTTTGGTACAGAATCAGTGCCTGACACAGCCGCACAGGAAATGCTCAGCTTAAACCTCTTATTGTTTTAAGTCAGGGGTGTCAAACTCATTTTCTCCGGGGGCCACTTCAGCCTCACGGGGTACCTTGAAGGGCCAAGATTATTTTATACATGTATAAAAGTAACTTCTCCTTAACAGTTAAGCGAGCTATTAAGGAGTAGTTACATTTGTACATTACTACTGTTACAATCAGCCCTTTGAGGGCAACCAGGAAGAACATAATGTATTGTTAAAACCTAAGACATTGGCATGTTACATACTATCCTCATCCTTTTCTGAATATATAAAAAATTAAGCACTATACAAATACTGTTTACCCCTGCAAACGGTATTATGCTCTATAGTTGCCTCTGCACACGGTATTACGCCCCACAGCGGCCCCTGCACACGGTATTATGCTCCATAGTTGCCCCTGCACACGGTATTATGCTCAATAGTTGCCCCTGCACACGGTATTATGCTCCATAGTGGCCACTGCACACGTTATTATGCTCCATAGTGGCCCCTGCACACGTTATTATGCTCCATAGTGGCCCCTGCAATCGGTATTATGCTCCTTAGTGGCCCCTGCATTGGTATTATGCCCCATAGTGGCCCCTGCAAACGGTATTATAGTCCATAGTGGCCCCTGCACATGGTATTATGCCCCATAGTGACTCCCCCACCCATGAACTATTATTATACTCTGGGGTCTTTTCAGACCCCAGAGTATAATGATCGGAGACCCAGGTGGTGACAAACATAAAAATCAGTGTTACAGTCATATGAAAAAGTTTGGGCACCCCTATTAATCTTAATCATTTTTAGTTCTAAATATTTGGGTGTTTGCAACAGCCATTTCAATTTGATATATCTAATAACTGATGGACACAGTAATATTTCAGGATTGAAATGAGGTTTATTGTACTAACAGAAAATGTGCAATATGCATTAAACCAAAATTTGACCGGTGCAAAAATTTGGGTACCCTTATCATTTTATTGATTTGAATACTCCTAACTACTTTTTACTGACTTACTGAAGCACAAAATTGGTTTTGTAACCTCACTGAGCTTTGAACTTCATAGCCAGGTGTATCCAATCATGAGAAAAGGTATTTAAGGTGGCCAATTGCAAGTTGTTCTCCTATTTGAATCTCCTCTGAAGAGTGGCATCATGGGCTCCTCAAAACAACTCTCAAATGATCTGAAAACAAAGATTGTTCAACATAGTTGTTCAGGGGAAGGATACAAAAAGTTGTCTCAGAGATTTAACCTGTCAGTTTCCACTGTGAGGAACATAGTAAGGAAATGGAAGACCACAGGGACAGTTCTTGTTAAGCCCAGAAGTGGCAGGCCAAGAAAAATATCCGAAAGGCAGAGAAGAAGAATGGTGAGAACAGTCAAGGACAATCCACAGACCACCTCCAAAGAGCTGCAGCATCATCTTGCTGCAGATGGTGTCACTGTGCATCGGTCAACAATACAGCACACTTTGCACAAGGAGAAGCTGTATGGGAGAGTGATGCGAAAGAAGCCGTTTCTGAAAGCACGCCACAAACAGAGTCGCCTGAGGTATGCAAAAGCACATTTGGACAAGCCAGCTTCATTTTGGAAGAAGGTCCTGTGGACTGATGAAACAAAGATTGAGTTGTTTGGTCATACAAAAAGGCGTTATGCATGGCGTCAAAAAAACACAGCATTCCAAGAAAAACACTTGCTACCCACTGTAAAATTTGGTGGAGGTTCCATCATGCTTTGGGGCTGTGTGGCCAATGCCGGCACCGGGATTCTTGTTAAAGTTGAGGGTCGCATGGATTCAACTCAGTATCAGCAGATTCTTGAGAATAATGTACAAGAATTAGTGACGAATTTGAAGTTACGCCGGGGATGGATATTTCAGCAAGACAATGATCCAAAACACAGCTCCAAATCTACTCAGGCATTCATGCAGAGGAACAATTACAATGTTCTGGAATGGCCATCCCAGTCCCCAGACCTGAATATCATTGAACATCTGTGGGATAATTTGAAGCGGGCTGTCCATGCTCGGCGACCATCAAACTTAACTGAACTGGAATTGTTTTGTAAAGAGGAATTGTCAAAAATACCTTCATCCAGGATCCAGGAACTGATTAAAAGCAACAGGAAGCGACTAGAGGCTGTTATTTTTGCAAAAGGAGGATCTACTAAATATTAATGTCACTTTTCTGTTGAGGTGCCCATACTTTTGCACCGGTCAAATTTTGTTTTAATGCATATTGCACATTTTCTGTTAGTACAATAAACCTAATTTCAATCCTGAAATATTACTGTGTCCATCAGTTATTAGATATATCAAATTGAAATGGCTGTTGCAAGCACCCAAATATTTAGAACTAAAAATGATTAAGATTAATAGGGGTGCCCAAACTTTTTCATATGACTGTACTTACCTGGGCCCCGGTGCGCTCCCTGCGTTCGGCCTTCTTCAATGTCGCACAGACCGGCGTCGCGACATAATGACGTTGGCCTGGCTCACGTGACGCCTGGGACGTCACCAAAGAAGGCCGAAGCCGGCTGGGAGTAGCATCGGATTGCCGGAGAAGTGAGTAACTCTGGTTTTTATGTTTATCACCTCCCCTGGGTCTCCGATTATTATACTCCGGGGTCTGAAAAGCCCCCGGAGTATAATAATAGTAGTATTTGATGGGGTTCACCGACTGCGGCCTCACTTACCATCCCCGCTCCTGCACACAGCCGCTTCTGCGTCCCATAGCAGCAGGGGAAGTGGGGGCGGCCACGACCAGCAGCGGGGATCGGTAAGTAAATAGGCCGTTACGTGCCAGGGATGCTCCAGCAGGCAACGGCCTATTTATATATATAAAAAAAAATAATCTTCACCTACCTGCGATGCCTTGATGCAGCTGCGGCCTCCTCCTCTTCTTGTCTGCGTGTCAGCGTAGCAGGCGCGATGACGTCATTGTATCGCCGCCTGCGCTGACATGCAGAGGTCTTGTAAACCAGCCCAGGACAGGTATCGCGTAGCTTTGTTTTTTTTTTTTTTTAAGCGGCCTGTCCTGGGCTGGTTTACATTACATAATGTACATAGACAATAAAAAATGCCGCGGCCCTGCGGGCCAGATAAGTGCCGGGCCGGATAACAGAAGGCAGCGGGCCGGATTCGGCCCGCGGGCCTTGTGTTTGACACCTGTGTTTTAAGTGTATCATAGATAATACTTTCAAAACCCTGCCATGAAAAAAATGGCAAAAAACATGCAATTAAATTACAGTAGTGTGATTTATTGGCGATATTATAATAATCCAGTGTAAGAGCACAAAACTCGACAATAGCGTACAGCTATACAGGGCGTTCAAATGTGGGATTGAAGGGTAGAATATATCATATGAAAAATAATAAAACCTCAAATAAAAAGAAAATCAGCAGTGGAAGTGACTTATGGTGTGGGTTTCAATTGTGTCAATTGTGGGGGGGGGCACTTATGAAATCTTTGCACTGGGCCCACTAATGTGTTAAAACGTCCCTGCATCTACTCCAGTTCTTAGCATCCTTTAATAGGCATCCTGACTGGCGCAGGATTTTTCTCCAGCCCCCACTATTCCTGAGCAATCAGTGCAGTTAGTTTTGATGCCTCACATGTTAAAGAGATTCTCTAATGTCAAGTGAGTGGTATTAGACAGTGACTCAGAGCTCTAATCAGAGGCAGTTTATCACACCCCCTTGCCTTTTCCTGTCTTACACCACCCACTTGACATTAGTGAGTTTAGTTAGTGCATCAGGCACCAAAATAGCTGCATTGATTGATTGGTAATGGTGGAGGATAGAGAAACAATTCCAACTGTGCCAGAATCCGTGGAGAGGAGCTTACTAAGGGATGAAAAGAGGTTGAGAGGGTGGATGTGGTGAAAGGTCCTCTTTAAAGGGGTTGTCCAGGATCATAAAATTAAATGTAGGCAACAAGGAAAGGCTAGAAAATAAAAGTGCATTCATTCTTACCTGCTGCTTTCCTCCAGTTCCTACGCTGGGACAAATGTCACAAGCTCTGCTCTGTTTGTACACAAAGCAGCTGCAGCAGTGACAATACATTGACAGGACCCTGCAGTCAATGACTGATCTGAGCACCAAGGAGCTGAGAGTAGTGATAGACTGCAGCAATCCTGTTCACATGATGTCACTGCTGCAGTTATACAAACAGAGTGGTGGTACTGATCTCCAACCCAGCACAGGAACAGAGGGGAGGATACAAGTAAGTATCAGTGCTTTTTTATTTTCTAGCCCTCTCCTAATGCATGAATTTAATGTTAAGACAGCCCTTTTAAGACTAAGTTTGCATCTACTTTGGAGATTGCCATTTTTCTGTTCTGTAAACATAGCCTAATATGGTCAGGATGCAGTTGTAAGGGGGGAAAGCGTTATCCTCCTCTTATGTAAAAGACTTGCATATGTTCCCTTTAAATATTGATAACTTATCCTTAGGATAGATCATAAATATTACATAGGCGTGGTCCAATACCCACACAGATCAGCTGTTTAAAACAGCAGTGGCGCTCCAGTGAGTACTACTTTGCTTCACTGTTCATGTGAAGTTATGTCAAGTAATCGCATGGTCTGTTTGCAGCTCAGACCCTTTCAAGTGAATGGGACTGATCTGTAATACCAAGCACAACTGCTATACAATGTGCATCTGTGCTTGGTACCTTATGTGCTTGGTAAGTAGTGAAGAGGCCAAAGCACTTACCCTAAGTTTGTCTGCTAAGGAGCCATCAGTGGGCTGGAAGCTGAGCTGAATGACAGGGTGTCTGGTCAGTAGCAGTGTGGGGGTCAGGTGGACTTGGGACCAAGAGCTGCGAAAGGGCCAGAACAGTGAAGAGCAGAAAGGCTTCCAGTTTACCATGGAGAGACAGATGGTAAGGTAGCTGAGAAAAGTGTCCCATACAGTGCCGGGCTGTGTGAAGTCTTCAATCCTGTGAGAGGTCAGCTTTGAGAGACTATGTAGGCTTTGTGACACCTTCGGTCCCGTGGGAAGCCATATTGGGGCCTGCGGAAACTGTGTAAATCCCAACTGGCTTAGATCCAGTGGGACAATACCAGATTTCAGGTGCAATAAAATGCCAATGGCAGGGGAGAACCAGTAGCAGACATTCTGCAAAAAATATTGTGTAAATGACACCTGAACCATGATTTATCATTTCCATCCATAAGGACATTGAGAGCATGAATGAAAATATTTTATTTCATATGTTCCATAACTGCATAATTCACATTGTGTGCCTTTGTGAGATTTATTTTATTTATTTATAATGCTTACTTATATAGCGCCATCATATTCCGCAGCACTTTACAGACATTGTCAGTCACTGTCCCATATAGGGCTCACAATCTACATTCCCTATCTAAGTCATATGTTTCTGAACTGGTTTCATGACTGTATATAGTTTATATTAGTTATGGCAGTGAGGATATGTTATTTCCCATAAAGTGCCGTGTCTTGTATTATTGTTTTTGTTCCTTTATACACTATATTTTATCTCTTTATGTGGTTTCCTCCTTCAGAGTGACAGCTGCCCTATCTTGCAAGGACAGTCCTTGATCTTACTGATCTACGATACTTAGTGTTGAGAATGCATAAATAATAATATGGCTAGCCTCAATGAATACTAAAGTTTACACATTTATGGGTATCTTAGGTTGGGTTAACACACTGAAGTATTGTTTTTTTTTCCTATCCTTAGGATTGGCCATCAATATTAGATCAGTTAAGTTGGATACTTGGAAACCTCAATTAGATGTTTGAAGACCTTGTGGTACCTGAGTGAGCTCAACTTCCTGTCCTGCCTGGGTGACATCACACTATATAAGGTATGGCGTTGTCCTTGGTAGTCAGTGAAGAGATCATAGCAACCGATATCATAGTCCTGGAAAACCCCTTTAACTACAGTGGGTACAGAAAGTATTCAGACCCCTTTAAATTTTTCACTCTTTGTTTCATTGCAGCCATTTGCTAAAAGCAAAAAAGTTCATTTTATTTCTCATTAATGTACACTCAGCACCCCATCTTGACAGAAAAAAAAAAACAAAAATGTAGATATTTTTTCAAATTTATTAAAAAAGAAAAACTGAAATATCACATGGTCATAAGTATTCAGACCCTTTACTGTGACACTCTTATTTAACTCTCATGCTGTCCATTTCCTTCTAATCCTCCTTGAGATGGTTCTACTCCTTCATTGGAGTCCAGCTGTGTTTAATTAAACTGATTGGACTTGATTAGGAAAGGCACACACCTGTCTATATAAGACCTCACAGCTCACAGTGCATGTCAGAGCAAATGAGAATCATGAGGTCAAAGGAACTGCCCAAGGAGCTCAGAGACAGAATTGTGGCAAGGCACAGATCTGGCCAAGGTTACAAAAGAATTTCTTCAGCACTCAAGGTTTCTAAGAGCACAATGGCCTCCATAATCCTTAAATGGAAGAAGTTTGGGACGACCAGAACTCTTCCTAGACCTGGCCGTCCAGCCAAACTGAGCAATCGTGGGAGAAGAGCCTTGGTGAGAGAGGTAAAGAAGAACCCAAAGATCACTGTGGCTGAGCCCCAGAGATGCTGTAGGGAGATGGGAGAAAGTTCCACAAAGTCAACTATCACTGTAGCCCTCCACCAGTCAGGGCTTTATGGCAGAGTAGCCCGAAGGAAGCCTCTCCTCAGTGCAAGACATATGAAAGCCCGCATAGAGTTTGCCAAAAAACACATGAAGGACTCCCAGACTATGAGAAATAAGATTTTCAGGTCTGATGAGACGAAGATTGAACTTTTTGGGGTTAATTCTAAGCGGTATGTGTGGAGAAAACCAGGCACTGCTCATCACCTGCTCAATACAATCCCAACAGTGAAACATGGTGGTGGCAGCATCATGCTATGGGGGGGTTTTTCAGCTGTAGGGACAGGATGAGTCGTTGCAATTGAAGGAAAGATGAAAGTGGCCAAGTACAGAGACAGTGTCGGACTGGGATGTCTAGGGCCCACCAGTGGAATTGCTTCTAGGGGCCCACCATCAGGACCCCTGCAGATCAGCGGTACCGAGACAGGGTGGCTAAAGATAATAACATGTTGGGAGCCATGCTGCTCACCCGCTATACCATGTGCACCACTGATCTTTCAGCACCTCTTTAAAATCCTTTATTTTGCACGCTTTAATAGTTTAATATTCAGATACAGTTAGAATTTTTTCCTCTAGTCCCTATCATTCCAGAGCAATCAGTTCAGTTAATTTCAGCACCTAATATGCTAATTTCTCTCTCTACTGTCATGTGGGAGGTCCTGGGCTGTCTGCTTGGGACCACCCACTTGACAGTAGTGAATCTAATTAGCATTTTGGGTGCTCAAATTAACAACACTGGTTGCTGAGGAACAGTGGGGACTAGAGAAAACATTCCATCTGCGTCAGAATGAGTGGAGTTTTGCCTATTAAAGTTGGAATTGGTGGAGGTGATGAAAGTTTCTTATTAAGTATCACAATATTTGGCAAAGATCTCAGATCACATCTTATTATATACCACCATAACATGTGATCAACACAAGAAAGAATATTCCCTTTAAAATGAGTATGCGTCATTTATTAACCCTGCATTTTCCAACAGATTCTCATCATGATATTATTCTGAAAGTTACAGCAGTCTATAATCCACCATTTTCAATTACTCTTCAGAGGGATTAAGCTGACTTTGCTCAGACAATGACAACTTTGTTTCGACAGGTCAATGATTTGGTTCTTTTTCTTCCTTATAAGACACTTCTACAGTTCCAGCCAGATCCAGATAATTCTCCGGAGCTAAAGTTTATCACAAAGTGACAGTCCTGGCAGAATATCTGTGTGTCCTGCCAAGTGGAAGCCAGCATAGTCCCAGATCTAAATGCTTAACTTTCTATACAACTTCAGTCCACTTCCTTGGTCAATTCCATTTGGTTTGTATATGTATACTTTGCATTTTCACACAGTTTTATGTGTAATCTCCCCTTATTGATCTAGAAAAACATATGAGGAATCTTGCCAAGACTAAGAAAACATACAGAAAAATAAATAAGCAAATTATATTTTTACAATACAAAGGGTAACAAAGGCCCCTTGTAGGCGTCCTTCTGCCCCCACTAACTCATTTTCACCCAGTTTTAGAAATCTTATTTCAGAAGCATTTAATGCTGCATTGCTTCAGCTCAGCGTCCAGCTGATACTAGGTTTACACTAGCTTTCGGCTTTCCGTTCTTCGGGTCCGCTTGGGGTCCCGAAGAACGGAAACCTAATCTGCTTAAAAAGCGGTTACCCGTGGTAACCCGCAAACCCCCATAGACTATAATGGGGTCCGTCGGGTTTCTGGCCAAAAAAAAAAAAAAGTCTCAGCATTTTTTTAAGCGAACTCGGGGACGAAACCCCGAACTGAGAATGAGCGCTAGTGTGAACCTAGCCTGACCTGGACTTGGCTTATGAAATTCATGGCAGAACTTGCTATATGTTTCCCCTGCTGCTGGGTTAATGTAGAAATTCATGGCAACCATTCAGATGAATGGCTAACCATGTAATACATGGACTGGTCAGGCCTGCCAGAGCAGGAGAAACTGGAGCCAAGTGACTGGGACTTAAGCGGGGATCCCTCTGTGATGTTCATATGTCCTAATAAGATATGGAAAGGCAGTTCCATTTAAAGTAGACAGAGAGTAAAGTAGATAGTGAAAGTATTTTCTATTCAACATCAATAAAATGTATGAAATACTTTTTGCAACAATTTAACATTTCCTATGATATGTGTATGTTCCTCTCAAAGGAAATCGCGTCACATCATGATGAAGTAATTTGTTCCATGGCAATCCGGAGATATATAAGGGTTAAAATCTGTAACCTAAGAAGTAGAGATATTCTATAAATATGTTTTAACTGTTTTAACTTCTAAGTTTAGCTAATATTGAGTTGTTTATAAACTAGGACAAGTAAATGTTTCTTTTTATTGCTTATAAAACATACAAATGCAGCAAACCTGGAGTAGTTTTACCAGCTATAAAGCCATGACTAATAACAATGAGACATAATGATGACCAATGTAACTGCTACATCTGAGGTCATACTGATTATTTCAGTATGGACAGACTATATTGTAATGATTTCCATCATTCTGTTACATTATAGGAAAATGGCTAAGCTTAGTGACTGATCACTGACATTTCTAAGCAGGAAGTAAATTTTAAGGATTAAAAATAGAACCTACTTCTAAACAGGACCATGGTCAAGTGGTATTTAGGATGTGAAGCGGGCTGGTAAAGAACAGGCGCCAACAGCGCAATCCAAATATGCCAAATAGTTGGATTTCCAAACTTGGCTCACTTCTACCTACTCCTTAGTTTTTGTGGCGCACATTTGGTGCAAGAAAGGGTGCCACAAGCCCCAATCCGCAAGTCACTTGCAACATTGTGTGAATGTGGGTGAAGATTGGTGCAGGCTGGGACAAGTTAGCCTTGGCTTGATAGATTCACTATAACTCACAGTATAGAATTTGCAGCCTCTTCATAAATCTCTCTTTCCCGGCGCCAGTCAGGCTCCTTTATTATAACTGCCGTACGGTACACCAGTTACTGTATAATAAATCTGCCCCACTGTCACTATAAAAAATACTTTCATAATTCTGACCCAAATGTAAAATACGGGTTATATCAAGAACACTCACTTTTTTATTTATTTTTTTTTTATCAAAAGCTGGAAATTTATTGCAGTCTTAATAAAGGTAGATGCAGGAAAAACACAGACTAGTTGTATCAGCTGTCAAAGTCCATGTGTCTGTCTTGAACATATGATGTTAGTGGGGCAGGACTCTGTGTGTGGCTCCATATGTACTGTATGTCCTCCCTTGTCACTCATTTATGACAATAACGTAGGTGTGCATTAGATACTTAGATGTTCTTGTCACTATATATGGAAACCTTCCAATATAGCTTTTACATACCCATGACATACCCTTGTGCACCAATATAGTAGTGATGTGTAGTTAACTCTTTATGTCTCATTCAGGTGATTATTGTTTACCAAGGTAGATGATGTTTGGGACAACACAGGTTAACGTCAATTTTGTCAGCAGTAGGATGCAGCCAGGATCAACATCAGTCATGGTCCCACAGCAAACACAGCAATTGTCCAATTTTCAAGGGTTTGCATTCAACAATCAGATTGACCAGTTCTCAGGCTCACAATGGATTGGCCAACGATAGTGTTTGAAACAACACAGTCAGCTCTGGAATTTCACCACATGAATGGAAATCTGGCCTGGTAGGAATGGATGTCCAGACAGAAGACCTGATGGTGTCGTAAAATTCTCTAAGGCTAAGGACCCACATAGCGTCCCGCAGCAAAAAAAGCACTGCGGGAAAAACCATGGCAGCAACACATCGCGGTTCTTCCCACAATGCTTTGCACAGAAAGTTCACAAAGGTTTCCTCTGAGGACTTTCTGCTTCAGTTATACCTATAGGGAAACCACTGTCTTTTCCGTTGGTATAATTGACATGCTGCGATTTCCAAAACTGCAACGGTTTTGGAAATCGCAGCATGTCCGCTGCATATATTTATCGCAAAGTGGGGATGGGATTCGCTTGAATCCCATCCACTTTGCTGTGAATGTAAAATGCCGCGTTTTTTTCGCCACGTTTACACCTCGTGGGCCCCGGCCTAATATGTGAAAACCTTTCCTGCCCAATGTGACTACAAGACATTCAATTGTAGTGCACTTGCCAGCACAAAGCACAAGCAAATACACCATGCAGCTGCACAGGCCAGTCTTGGGCAAGGATCTAAAATAGTTACCCACCTAAGGCCATCTTCTGCAAAGCGGTAGCTTCTACCACCTTTCAATCTCTCATGATAAATTTAGATCACCACGTGTAGATTTTTTAGCTATTTGGCTACCAGTTGGGCAATGTGCTGGTTTTGGAAATTAAGCACAAAATCATAGTTTTCATGTACTATAATAAGCTCGGTTGATATGTTAGAATTTCTTTTGGCTGCATACTTAATATATCACCACGTTAGGTTACAAATTGTAGCAGGCTGTAATCTTCTAGAAGCAGAACAGGGACAGATGGCTTCACAGCTTCCTGTTGGTTGTGGCGCTCATGATAAAATATGGAGTGGGACATTTTGGGAATAATAAGGAATCTTCTCCTTCTTTCTGCAGAAAAATGGCTTTATTATAACTATAGACGTAACCAAGGCTAATATTTTACAGGCTCATTCCTATTTTAAATACATGTTATTTGGGGTACAATATTATGGCTTTATCATAAAACAGTTCTAAAACTGTGAAAATTCATAGCATTTGGGACAAAGCTCAAATCATGTACAAACCACAAGGAATTCACCAAAGAAGTAGACGAAAATCATATAGACAATTCCTGCTATTATATTGCCATATGTAACAACCTTATGCATCTACAGTACCTCTGTATACCTCTGATTTCACATGCAACATGTATCATTGATCTCCATATGACCAGATATATTCTCCTATTGAAGCTTTGTTTCTAGGAAAGAATATCTCCATACACACATATTCAATGGAGCCTGCAAAAAAGCTTTCCAAACTCTATTTGCTGCTGCACAGCCTCCATGTATCGTTTGCTTAGGTGTCCCCATGCTGGTATGGCAACATGCATATATTACATATATTTCTCAGTAATCTTACTGTCCAGGGCCATTCCTTGTTGGCGGTGCTATATTGAAAGACGAATTATGAGAACTACTAGTGCCACATAGAGTGTGTAGCAATATATAGAATCAAAAAACATATATACAATATGTATTTTACATTATGTTCTGATACATAAAATTCAATAAGGTTGTACATGTGTATTTTCATGACTGTAAATAACAGATAGTTCTTCTCTTTCTTACAATCCACTCCTGGTTTTGGCTTCAAACACTGCAGCAAAAAACTTGTATGTGTATCAGCACCCATACAAGAAAACAGTAATGGAAAAAAGCTGTGACCAGAGCACCATCTAGTGAATAATTCACAGTTCACTAGTATTTAGAAGGCTATTACATTTTCAGGGCTAGACTAAACAGAGTGCAAGCTCACATATCTGCTTTATTATCTGAATTAGAAGACATCCTGTGTTTATCACATCCTTAACAGCTACCAGGTGGCCAGTATACTTTTTTTTCTGGTGCCCATTTGTATAGTAAAGGGCATTGTATTATGTCTGTAACTGACAAATACACAGACTGCCTATGAGACCCTGCCTCTGGCTGGCAGACCCAAAAGTTATTTTTAGGGCTCTAGCTGCCACGGCAATACCTCAGTGCCCCATGTTCATAACTACTATTGACTGCAGCATCCGAAGGGGTTAATCTGCCAAGACGAAGTTATCTATAACTAGCTAGCACTTCTCATCCTTAGATATGCACAGTGACCCTCTTGCCTTTCAATATGTGCTCTCCTTACTAAGTGTTCTCTTACACTTATATCACTTCTAAGAATGTCAGACACACGTGCAGGTTCACTGTACTATATCACCAGTATTCTCCAAAGCTGTCCAATAAGAGAGATATAATAATCTCTGCACTAGATAACTGCCTATAACCGCTGTCCAGCTACAGCACTATTTCTTGAGTGACGTCTGCCACTTTGTCTGCAGTTAGTGGATAGTTATCCGGATCGGAGATCGAAGCCCTGGCAGGAAAAGAAACACCCCTAAAGCCCTTTCAGCTTTTCTGCATAAGAATGGAGCTGCAATGCAAAATAAGAAAGGCATCTTTGGAAAGTGTTGAAGCCACTCTACAAGGTTTTGTCATTAGTTTGATACCGATTACCCTGCAGACAGACTATCTTTAAATATCTGTATATGGATTTTATACTGCGACTGTATTTTGGATAAATTATATGGATTTTATATTGTTGCTGATATATACCCATGTTTTATTGTACAAATCATAAACATTTAATACTTTTTATTAAACGTAGATGTTGATATTCTGGTTGATGTTATATTTATTTGACATATGGGACAGTCTAACCCCTTGACAGAGGGATTGCGTTTATCTATCCATCTATCTATCTATCTATCTATCTATCTATATAGATATATGGCTTTCTCACACTTTCATTTGTATGCTGAACATGATGAATGGAGCTGTTCACTCAAGAAATGCGTTGTCTGAATAAAGTACTGCTATTTACCTTCATTGACACAGTCTGGTCAGTTGAGGCATCACAAAGTTTATCTACCTCTGGTTTTTCCCTCACTTCATCTTATCTGAAACTTTGGCAGTGAGAGTTGTTGTGAACTATATAATACTAGCAGAAGTACCCGGCTTTGCACGGGTATATTTTATTTTTTGTTTGTGTAGTGGCCCCATAAGAATTGGCCAGTTTTGCACTTGACATCCAGTATGGCAGTCCAGTATAGGTACAGTCTATTTATGGCTGTGTTTTTATGGAAACCTGGTAAATGAAATGTGAACTTATATTGGCTGATGCACGTCATATGACTGAATATTTAAGGACCTGCGAACTGCTATTGGCGCATACAGGCCATAAATAGCTTGGTTGCTATAGAAACCTGGTGTAAACCTGTGTGTATGTCAAGATTGAAGAACCTGCGATTTTCCATTGGTCCATGAGCATCATGTGATCATGTGTACCTCTGTTTGGATATCAGTGAAAAAAGTGTGATTGGTTGTTATGGAAAGCCTGGAGTAAAGCTGTGTGTATGTGACCTTGTGTAACAGTGTCATCCACAGCCCCCTGCCCCTTTAAAGCTGACCTACAGAAAAATGGCTGGGTTGTTATGGAAACATGGAGTGCAGCTATGTGCATGTGGCTGACAATGCCTTGTCAGATTGGAGATGGGCTTGGGTCTGCTGGGTTGTTTCAGCAGCTCGCTGTTGTCTGTGACATACCTTGTCAGATTGAAGAAGGGCTTGGGTTTGCTGAGAGTTTTCAATAGCTCGAGCAGCAGCCATGCGTTTTGCTGCAGGGGGCATGAGTAGTTTAAAAACGTTTCAGTTTATAAGAATGCTGACATCCAGTATGGCAGTCCAGTCAGTGGCGTAAATACCGGGGTAGCCGCAGTAGCGGCTACCACAGGGCCCGGGACATTAGGGGTCCCGGCGGGCCCCTGTTTTTTGTTTTTTTTTTTAATAGGCCATTATCTGCTGGTGTAACACCAGCAGGTAACGGGCCCTATTTACTTACAGATCCCCGCTCCTGCTCACGGCCGTCTGCGCTTCACCTTCTGCGGAGGCGGCTGTGAGCAGGAGTGGGGATCGGTAAGTAAGGCCTGCGGGCCGTGAACCCCAAACACTGCTATCATTATACTCTGGGATCTTTTAAGACCCCGGAGTATAATGATCGGAGGCCCAGAGGAGTTGAGGGAACATAAAAAACACTGTTACTTACCTCTCCTGTGCTCCAGCAGGCTTCGGGGGGTCCCATGTCAAATGTTCGCCCAGCCATTCCTAGTTACGCCACTGAGTCCAGTATAGGTACAGTCTATTTATGGCTGTGTTGATATGCAAACCTGGTAAATTAAATGTGAACTTATATTGGCTGATATACGTGATATGACTGAATATTTAAGGACCTGCGAACTGCTATTGACTAATACAGGTCATAAATAGTTTGGTTGCTATGGAAACCTGTGTGCCTAAGGAGAGTAAGTGCCTGTAAGCTTCTATTGGCTGATAAGGCACATTTGACCATGTGTATGGAAGTTGGAATTTGAGTGAAAAACTTGCAGGCTTGTATTAGCTAATGCAGTTAATTTTTTGGGAATACTGTATCTCAGGAACAGTACGTCCTAGAGAGCGGAGACCCTGTCTAAAATCTTCCTGGACACCTGATGTACATGTGTGTCAAATTTGGTGAGGATCGGTCCAGTCGTTTGGTCGCACATAAAGAACAGATAGACAGAAACTCATTTTTATATATATATATATATATATATATATATATATATATATATATAAAAGATATAGCCGACACCATATAGTGATGTTTGTGGGCACAGCTTCTGTCTAAAATGTAACTACTTAAATAGTTGCTTACCATTATATACTATTATAGTACAGAGCAGGAAGGGCTTAAGAATCTATATGAAAAGACAGACTTTAACCATTTCAGTTTCACACTGGTCAGTAGAAGAGATACAATAGGCTGACACTTCTTGTTTTCTGCATCTCAATGTCAACTTTGCTGTGTAGAACGAGACAAGGTAAGCAGAGGGCACTAGATTTAAAGACACATTATTTGCACGAATGAAGGCCTAGAAAAGGGAGGATCACTAACATATAAGGCTCTATATACATCTTCAATGTCACTCCCTGATCTACAGGGGAGAGTCCTGGAAACTTTAATAATCTGAGTTGCTTCCCTTTTCACTTTAACTGCAATAAAGCACATACATCCTGCTGTATTGCCTATACAGACGATCCAGAAAGTGAGTGAGTCTCCAAAATTACTGCTCCCAGGGAAATTTAAAATAATAAAAAAAATAGTTACATTTTACAAACACATTGGGGCAAATTTACTATTCCGAACGAATTATTTAGACAGCATAAAATTAGGCAGTATGAAAATGCACCAAATTTATCACAGTGGTTGATGCTTATCCTTAGACATTTTTGTCTAAGATTATACCACCCTTTAGCTTTCGTAGACCTTAGTCACACAACAATGAGAAACGGACAGACATACATCTAAATAATTATCTATAGGAGAATGCATGAAACTATCCCTTTAACCTATATACGGTGCTATAATATCCTGCAAGATGTAACTTTCACAAATTGTCACCATGGCTAAAAGATGTAGGCAAGCTTGGGCAGTGTATCGCCAGCACAAAGTGTATTATGTGTTCAGTGGAGTGGTATAAACTTTTTTTCACAAGCTTTGTAGCATAAAATAGTATTATCTTTAACATGAGAGTCCGTGATATTGAACAATGGTGAGATCTAATCCTGTGGGTCTCCTACCAAACCCTGAGAATTGTCTCTCTCAGTCAATTGGGAATGTAACATGTAAACACTGTTCCAATGCTTGCGTAGCTTTGTTGTAAGAGTTTCTGATTCCTCGGCACAGCCAGTTCCTTTCATTTGAGAACACTTGATTCCTGTGCATGCCCGTGCCTGTCAGGAATTATTAGATCAGACCTGTAATGCTGGGCACAGAACAAAACATTGGTGTGAATCCAATGTGAAAGTGTTCTCTTTCCAAGTATTGCTTGGCTACCTAATTAACAAACCTGTGGGAACTTGAGACCTTTCACATGACAACCATTTTCCAGAATTCTCAGAATTTTCATCTCATTACATCCAATTTAAAAAAGGATTTATATTGTTACCACGTTTTACTTCAGATACATTGGAAGACCCTAATGACTGGGACAGAAGATGCTTGTTGCTACAGTCAACACTTTGGCCGGGGCCTCACGTGGCGTAAATGCTAAAAAACCGCAGCATTTTACAGTCACAGCAAAGTGCCTGTGTTTTACAGTCCCTGCATAGTGGGTGGGATTCTAGCGAATTCCATCCACACATTGCAGAAAAATACACGCAGCAGAAATGCTTCGATTTCCAAAACTATTACGTTTTTGGAAATCGCAGCATGTCAATTATACGTACAGAAACGCCGGTGGTTTCTTTATAAGCATAATAGAAGCAGAAAGTCCGCAGAGGAAACCTCTGGTTTTGGAAATCGCAGAGTGTTCGCTGCACATATTTTTCCGCACTGTGTGGATGCGATTCACTAGAATCCCACTCACTATGCAGGGACTGTAAAATGCAGTTTTTTCTGGAGCATATCTGCTGCGGGCAAACGGCAGCGTTTATGCCACGTGGGGCTCTGGCTGAGGCCATATGTTGAGGAAAACCTGTGTTTTTTATTGCAGGTTTTGCTGCATTTTTTTGAGCCAGGAGTGGATTTAGCAGAAGGGAGAAACATACAGTAAGTGTTTTCTTTGTATTTCCCACTATTTTTGAAGCTACTCCTGAATTTTGAAAAAAACAAAAAACAAAATCTGCAACAAAAATGGAGCTTTGGATTTTGCATAAAACAAACCTATGTTGATGGTCATAATTCTTGCATGATTATGTTGCAATCTACGGGCAAGTTCACATAGAGGAATTTGTAGAGGAATTTGAGGCAGTCTTCCTCCTCAAATTCCTCACCAAATACTACCCTGTGGAACCCATGGTAGAAAGCCAAAGCGCAGCTTTAATTTTATGCCACGGGTTTACCTACTGATTATCCTCATATACCACAACATCGAGAAGCACACCTATTTTTTTCAGTGCACTGACAAAAGAACCGTCTGTCACTGCCATCCCTTAAAAACAAAGGGAGGCAGATTCCAGCTTGGGTTTGAACAAAATTTTGACGTGGACTCCACCTCAAGATCTGCTCCAAACTCTTCTATGTGAACCTATGGGTGGTCCTTAACTGTGAAGTTGGCTCTTAGCACTGAACGCACCCCGCCCATCTCCTATGCTCTTGAGTAATGGCTCTAACAATCTCTTGGATGGGCACTAGACCGGTCACCAGAGGTATAACTTGCAGCTCATGAGCCCCAATGTATGATCTGTAAATGACCCCTATGTGTGATATATTTTATGTGACAGGGGGACCTTTGGGCCCCCCCAGGGTCCAGGGCTTGGTAGCAGCTGCTGCCACTGCACCCACTATTGCTAAGATCCTGTCTGTCACTTAACAGCAGAGGAGAGTGGTTGGGGACTGCTGACAGCAGAAATCCCAGAAGACGTCACAGTTATGGACTGGAGAGTGATGTGAGGTGGATTAAAACTTCTTTTCTCAGTCATGCAACCAGTAAGATATTAACTAGGAACATATAACTGCTTTACCCCTCACTGACCTAGTGCTGTCAGAAGTTATGAGGGGTCAAAACTGCTTACAGACCCTTATAGCTTCCACTGTATACAGGAGATTCAAAGCTGAAGTGTCAGACTGAGGCTCCTTGGACCCACCAGATAAAATTATTCTGGGCCATGTCTCCCACAACCCCTAGGAAACAGAGTATGGTACCCTTCACATTTTGGTGTCTTCTGTTGGACCAGTATTGTGTTAGAGCCTGGGCCCACTGGACGATCCTCTGAACCTCCGCCAGTGTAAATTACACTCAAGAATTTCTGATATATAAGGTCCTGTTCATAAGTGGTGGTGCACTCTTTTAACTGTCTGTTATAAGGGCACATTATGCTACTGCTATGCTACATCAGACAACCAATTTCATTGCCCTACCTACCAGATGGTTTCGGCCCTCCCCACTTCTTTTCATTAAATGGCTCAGATTTACTAATAGACAGTGCAAACTTAGGCAGTCTGAAAATACACCATATTTATCACTGTGGTTGGTGCTGGATGATAAATCTGGCATATCTTTAGACTAGACACAAACTACATCCAGCACTTGGCAAGTAGAAAAAATGAGACTTTATTCAAATCTTAAAAGCAACCACCAGTAGGATGAAAGTTGTCTTGCTTTGAGACAAAATTTTGCAATACTATTCTGGTGCATTTTTGTCGCACTGCGATGCATTTAAGCCACAACGCCTTTTTCTGAGAATCCATACCCACAAGTCTAGCATAATGAAAATTTTAGCCCAAATTAGATGTGCCAAGTTGTGCCACAATGCGGCAAAGATACACTATGTTAACGCCAGTGTCTAGTCCTAACCACCATAATAAATAGTGTTTAAACGCTATGCAGGGATGTAGTAAGGTAGCAAAGTAATCCAGTAGGAGTTCACCCTATGCCCGTGGTGGCGAACCTATGGCACGTGTGCCAGAGGTGGCACTCAGAGCCCTCTCTGTGGGCACCCATCTGTGGAACAGATTATACTGTGTGGGGGCCCTTTTACAGCAGATTGTACTATGTGGGGGCCACCGTGGAGCATATTGTACTTTGTGGGGATCACTGTGGAGCAGATTGTACTGTGTGGGCACCACTGTGGAGCAGATTCTACTGTGTTGGGGCCACTGTGGGGCAGATTGTACTGTGTGGGGGCCCTTCACTATTTTGTATCACACAGTACCTGTTTTACAGCAGACATGTGATATTATTACAGGCCATAATAACATTGCAGGGTTACTATAAAACAGATCCTGTGCGATGTAAATAGTGAACATTAATTGTTCAAAATTATGCCAAATGCAAACCTTTACCTTTCAGTACAAAGTTGTTTTGTATCATTGAAAACTCTGTAAAGCCCCATTCACACGACTGGGACTGTCCGCAATTGTGGATCTGCACAGTATTAAGGTTAAATTGCCATGTTGGCACTTTGTGATATAATAGTGAGTTTTGGGTTGCAGTTTGGGCACTCGGTCTCTAAAAGGTTCGCCATCACTGCCCTATGCTGTTCTCCATGTGACATTAACAAGTTCATTGAAAGGACAATAGGGCAGACTTACTAATGAAATGTGTTAGATTTCGGGTAGATCTGCAATCTCGGTGTCTACAGGTACAAGCAAGTTGAGAATCTCTTCTTTCATATGACACCAGAAACACTTTTTTAGGTTTTATAATGCTCCAGATAAAGCTGTTTGAAGTGACCCCCTCCTACATTTACCTACATAATACATATGAGCCCATAAACCACTATTCCTATTGAAAGCAGTGTACAGGTCTCAAGAAAATGAAGGGAAAGAATAAAGGATTTCACAGAAAGAAGTCAAAATGCATTAATAAAGTATATTGCAAAATTTATTAATGACACAAATACTGCCAGAAAATCAACAGTTGGTCAAAAGTTTAGTTTAAGCTTTATTATGTGCCTGATTTATCATCCAACATCAGTCATAGTGATAAATCTGGTTCAGTTTACAACTGTGTAGTCTATATGTGCCTTGTGTTGCTATTAGACAGTATAAGTATTCCATAGTGACAGAGAAGTTATTTTGTGACTAGAATTATGATAAGAAGTCTTTTTACAAGCTTGGAAGTTGATAATATGCTTGCAACAAGGTGGCATACAGTTTAACCCTGGCCTATACCTGTATATGTTCTCATTAGATGAACAGGTTGGATCTAAGTATTGTCTGTTTCGCAGGGCTTCCTCCATCCTTCCTAGTGGTTTTCAGTTTGCATCTGGAAAGTGGTTAGGACATGGCTGCTGGAGTCCCAAGTGGGCGGGATGGTTGATTTTCCAGTGTGGGTTGTTATTAGCTGCCTTTGATAAATGGCAGAAGTCTCATTTTACCCCTAGTTACTGCTGGCATAATTTTTTTTTATTTGAAAGGAAAGCATATGAAACCCTTGGCAGTAGTGCTTGTAACTGTTGGCTGGCAGTTATATGGTTAAAATAAATCTTTATAGGGGTAGAAATGCATGTGCTGCTATAAAAATCTGTCCCTGGAGCCCTTTCCAATATGTCTGCCATGTTGTTTGTGGTTATGGATAAGTGTTAGGCTACATTCACATCTGTGCCTGAGTCTCTGTTGAAGACTCTCTTACAGTGTCTGCCTGAAAATCGGTGTAGGAAAATGTACTTTTTTCCTCCACCGGTTTCAGTTTTAAACCGACAGACCCCATTATAGTCAATGGGGTCCGTTGGACTCCTTTGACAGACCAGAACAATGGAGAGGCAATGCTAGTGTGGAAATGTAGGATAAAGGGTGATATATGGATACAGTATATGTATGTGCATGAATGCAAAGTAACCAAAGTCTGTTCATTATACCTCAATGTGGTGTCATCATCTGGATATGCAGGAAACTAGTGTAGATGCTGAAATGTATGAGGTGCTGAAGACAAGTAGATATGATATAAGTAGATATTATGAAAGACAGACTAGATTATACTTAATTATTATTATACTTAATTATTAATTAACTTAGATTATATAATTATTATACTTAATTAAAGAACTACACAATGGGATGAGAAGATTTTATATGTAGTCATATCTGTCCCTCTCTCCACCCAAGATCCTGAACTGACCAAAACTGAGTCTAGAAAACACATTTATAAGAGGTTATAATTAAAATAATTTATGGTCTACACACATACAGTAGATGCCTCACTCTCCAGACCGTATATGAAAAATTCTGTAACTCTTACAGTACCTACGCCTTTCCAGTCTGTAGAACATATTGGGACAAATTTATTACATCTGGTGTTTCCTACACCAGTCTTAAACCATTCCACCACTGGTGTGAGACACCAGATTATTAAAAGGCATGTCAGGAAGTTATGTATGCCAGAATTGAAACCTCAACTTTCAACTTCTTTCTAACTTCTGATGATTTTCTTGCCCTGACCTGGGCTTCGTGGATCCCTGCTCCATGCAGACCGCTTTTTGTCTCCAAACAGCCCTGTGCCAAGAAATGCGGCACTTTGCACCGAAAAACTGGCATGATCGCTTTAAATCAATTAAATTCCCCTCCTCTTTATATTCCAGCTGTATCTCCATGGTCATAGGAAGCCTCAGTTTGGACTTTACATATCCGTAAAGACTAAGGACATTTAGGCCACAAAGCTCTAGGGACTGAATGTACCATTGAGTCACCATGTAATATAGAAATTGCCATCTAATGCATTATAGCAACATAGGCAATATGACCATATACATGCTGTGAGAATAAAAACTGTAATGCAAATTCCTTAAGGCTATGTACTAGTCAAATGTGTATGCAAGCTAAAGCATGCACAAACATTAAAGCTGACACTGGATCCATGGAAAACAGGAGATGTATAAGGCACCATATCAGCAAACCCGTTTTCCAATGCGACTACTAGGGGCCAGAACTCTTGTCTCTCAGCCCTAAATTAGCTGAGATATGGTTATATCACTGTGACATGTCAGAAGATAGCTTTAGTGGATTCTGATAATACACCTGTTTGTACAGGACTAAGCTACCAGGGACAATTCAAGGACAGTTGTAGTGCCGTTTTTGGAAGAAAGCTGCCATATATATATATGCTGGATTCATTCTTTATTATATATATATATATATATATATATATATATATATATATATATATTTTTTTTTTTTTTTAAATCCTGTACAATCCATTTAAAATACAGAAGTTACAGTTTTGATGTAGACGCTGTCACTATAGCTTTCAGATCAAGCTATAAGTTGTGCTTAAGGCCCAGGGTCCCATGTAGCATAAACACCGCAATTTGGCGGCTGCTTTTTACATTACCTGCAAAGTGGATGGGATTCTGGCTAATCTCATCTACACATTGCAGAAAAAAAATCCGCAGTGGAAATGCTGTAATTTCAAAAACGCTCGCATCTTTGTAAATCGCAGCATGTCAATTATACCTACAGAAACGCTGATGTTTTCCATAAAGGTATAATAGAAGCAGAAAGTCCACAGAGGAAAACTCTGCGGACTTTCTGTGAAAAGCGCTGTGGGAAAAAACGCAATGCGTTTCCGCCGCAGTTTTTTCCCAGCACTTTTTGGTTGTGGCTCGCTACGTGGCGCCTTAGCCTAAAGGGTTTCCCCCCCTGAACATGACCATATTTTGAACTGTAGACAATAAAAAGTTAAACAATTTTGAAAATATAAGTAATTAAACATTTTGCTGATTTTTTTCTAACCATCTTAGTGGTGCCAGCCTTTTGTCTTGACTGGTCGCCAGTGGATACGACCATGAGTGCAGGAACTTTCAATGGTCTGGGACTTATCAGAAACCGAGCCATGAATTCTATATTGTAGCCAGGTTATTTTCTCATGCATGTAGTGTCTTGTCTGATAACCTGTCCACAATAAGGAAATCATGGCTGGGTTTCTGACAAGTTACAGACCACAGAAAGTTCCTGTATTCATGGTCGTATCCATTGGCAACCGATCAATAAAAAAGACTGTGATGCCTTAGATGATCTTTAACAAGCTGCAAAATTCTAAATTATTTATATTTGAAAATAGGTTTACCTTTTAATTGTTTACATATTTAAATATGGTTATGTCTATGGGAAAATCCCTTTAACTAAGTAGTGCCCTCCTCCTTTCCTGCAACATTTTTTTGCTGCGGCCTGCTACATGGAGCCTTAGCCTAAAACAGGAAATGTATACCTATAGTGAGGCTCAGTCTCCTGTTTGAAAACTGCAAAATATCTGGATTTTTGTTAACATAATGACCTTTAAATTTAAAAAAATGAACAAAAATGTTAAAAATATATTTAACATAAAATTCGATTTAAAGAACATGTGATTTTCTGACAATACATTCCCTTTAAGTCAGCTGGATCCACCAGCATTTATCTAATGTGTATTGCCAGACATACCACATATGATAAAAGTAGAAGTACATGTTAATGATTTAGTATAGCAATGACTATAACTGTGGTAAAGGGATACATAAATCTCTGCAAATATTGTGAATGTATATATCTATGAAAATAATAGTGAAACAATTTACACAAGGTTTGGCTCAAAGTGTACAGATCTTATCTTCATAGCAACGTATTTCAGGGAATACCACCATCCGTGCCATGAGTACCAAACAATCCCGTCATCTGTTTTAGACGTGTAAGGTCCTTTGTAGTAAAAGCCATTTAGGTTGGTAGAGTGACACCTGGTGGAAGTATCACAGAAGCAATTACATACAGTAACAAGAAAGATACATGATACAAATGATACAGCACATACTACTTCAGTATGTTAATGTCAATTTTCTATATAATATATATTCAAAATATTTAATTGGTTTTTCTATCTATTTCAGACAATTTGAAGAAACTACGTACTTTGCTAGTGAGTGCTAATAAAGAATGAATCATTAGGACACCTATTGCAGGAATAACAGTGTGTATAAGACTTGATTTATAATTTAAAGAGGACCTTTCATGTCCTCAGGCACATGCGGTTTTATATACCGCTAGAAAGCAGACAGTGCGCTGAATTCAGCGCACTGTTGGCTTTCCCGTTATGTGCCCTGTGGCTGGAGATATCGGTGCTGTTAGTTTCGGCACTGATCTCTGCCCACTGTCAGAAGGGCGTTCCTGACAGTCTAGCTGGGCTGTGAGGAACGCTGCCCCCTTACAGTACTCGTCCATAGACTTGTACTGGGGGGGGGGGGGTTCCTCACAGCTCAGTGTCATTGCAGGGCGGTAAGGAACGCCCCCTCTGACAGTACAGGGCACTGTCGGCTTTCTAGCAGTATATAAAACTGCATGTGCATGAGGACATGAAAGGTCCTCTTTAAAGGGATTATCCAGTTTCTAATGTTGATGGCCTATCCTTAGACATCTGGATCTGAAACCTAGGACCCCGCAGATCATCTGTACCAAGGCAGTATAAATCCTGGTCATGTTTACATGCTGCTAGTCGCTCTGTTCACTCACTGTATAACATTAACATGTAAACATTACCAGGAGCAATGTTGATCTGGTAGAGTCCAACACCCGGGACCCACGCAGACTGGTCACAGTCTCTTCTAACAGCTGATCATAGAGGTTCCAAGTGTTGGACCTTCACAGATCTGATATTGATGACCTGTGCTAAGGATTGGTCATTAATGCTTTAGTTTCGGAAAACCCCTTTAGGCTAAGGCCCCATGTAGAGAAACGCAGCATAAAAAAAATGTGAAAAAAAAACGTGGCAGAAATGCATTGCGTTTTTCGCAGAAACTCCACAGAGGAAAACTCTGCCCCTATTATACCTATATGGAAATTACCAGCATTTGTGCAGGTATAATTGACATGCTTAAATTTTTACATGAACAGATTATTTCCTATCTTCTGCTACTACAGGCTAAAAAACTAACTGGGGGCTCAGTCCGTGACATTAGGATGACATTAAATAACAGTGTCTTTCACTTGTCCCAGTGATAAAAACTACTTTCTAGTGCACAGATGTTACCTGTTATACCACCATCCACCTTTGTCCTCCTCCGCACAATTCTGTTCATAGTTGTCATTGTCCCGATCCCTTGTGCTGAACTTCATGCCATTGTGGTTTGCCCACCACTTAACTTCAGGATTAAAACCTCCAGTCAGGGAGTCTCCAGCAGTACCAGAGTACTCCCCGCAACTTATCTGGTAAGCACTCTAGGGTGGAGGAAAAGGGTGGTAAAAGAGAGAAGACAAGCTGTCACTTTTATTACAGAAGAACTCTCACAACCATATGAATATTTGACAGCCTGCACCCTGACAAATGTTTCATCTGGTACTGTAACAATCCTCATTACTATAAATGAGAATATCTGTGCAACAAAATTGCATTTTTACCAGGGTTTTGAAGTTGGTAGGCCAAACCATGACTCTGACGCCCTTATTTTTCCATAGTCCGACTCCAACTCCACCTGCTCTGACTCTGACTCTTCCATATAGTTAATTGAATTCCTACTAAAGTAAATATACATTAAACTATGCATCTAATTAATTATACAATATTAAAAATGTTATATTTTTTTTCTAAATCTTTATTTATTTGTTCTAATTTAATAAAAAAAAATAACTAATTGGTTTATCTTGAAGCTGGAGTTAACTTTTTCTGACTCCAGTTTTTACATATAGGATTTTGACTGCATTGCCACTAAAGTCAATGGGACAAAAATGGCAAACAAATGCCATATAAAGGACATGCTATGGTTTAATAATTGCACTGTATCCTACAAAATAGGAAGTTCGGGTCTTTACCATATAAACAGGATCTTTTTTCATTTTTATAAAATGGTATTTTCCAGCAGTCGTAACACACAAGTTATTACCTCTTCATTTCCAATTCGGAAGCTTTTATAATCTGCAAATCTCCTTTGTCCTTCAAAATCCAGAAGGTCTATTCTCAGTATGTAGTCATCTAAGGACAAAGCAAAAAGTCAATGATAGATAATTCCTAGTCTGCATTTCATAAAGTTTATTCTGCTTATACAGTAACACATTATTATTTGTTCTGTTTTTCTTGTCCACTGATGTCTAGAGGAAGAACTCAACAAAAATGCCACACGTAAGGTATCCTGCATTAAAAAAAACGCAGACTATAGGCTCCAATCACACAAACAAAAACAAGACATAAGTACATCCGGGGTAATTGGTTAAGACTAGTATTTCCTACCCCAGTCTTGATCAATTCCCTGCTGGCGTGAAATGCGCCTGAATTATTAAGAGACCCCAGATGCATATTCCTGTGCGCTACAATTGAAATATATGCCAGTCAGAGACTGGTAGAACTCATACCAGTTTTCTGGTGCTTGTTGTAGTAAATTTATTGGGCGCCCACACCTTGGTCTCTGCCCCACTCCACCCACTTTCATAAAAAGTGCTGAACAGGGCCATAACCAATAATGTGGCATATCTTCGGCGAAAAAAAGGCTGTGTGAGATGCCACATTTAGGCCCGTCTATGCCAGAAATGAGTGTAAATGGATTAGTACATTCCCCTTGGTCATGTGAATATATACAGTAACTTTAAAAGTTACATAGCGAAATGTAGCTAAAAAGTGCTCTGAAAGAAATGCAGCTTTTTTCATTGAGTTTTTGCTGCGTTTTCTACACTTTTTTCCTTCCCCTATTAAATCCATAGGCATAACGCTTGTAATTCCACAGATAAAATTAACATGTGGTGTTTTCAAATATACACACTTTTTTTACGATGCAGCTTTTCCGCAGCTCTTTTTTCTGCAGTGTGTAGATGAGATTAACCAAAATCTCATTCACTTTACTGGTACTGTAAAACACAACATTTTTTTTACGCTGTGTTTCCACAACTTGGGGTCTTAGCCATGAGCAGTGTTCCCTTTTCACCTATCGTGGATGGCCATGTGGATGATGTTTCTCTCACAGATCTGCAACATCTTCCTAACATTACAAGTCCACATTACTGTAGAATTGTGCCTATTTGTAACACAGCTTCACCTGGTGAATGCATCAAGATATTGATTTAGCTCCAAACAATTTGGCCAAATATATTATACTAGGAAGCTCCCTTTTTGCTTGCACTTGCAACCCTATCATTCTGCACTGGGATGTAGAGTTAGGCTGCCCTCTGCTGGCAGCAGCTATATCTGTGTCCCAAGGGTATTCATTTGTGTCAGGGCTTTTTCCCATTAAGGACTGGGCAATTTTTGTCTTTGCATTTCAGTTTTTAACTCCTTGCATTCAGAGTGATAACTTTTTATTTTTCAGTTCACATGAACGCATGAGTGTTTTTTTTAATGTGGGACAAACTATACGTCCTAAGCGTACCATTTAATACTCCATACAATGGACTGAGAAGCTGGAAAAAATTCAGAATTGGATGTAATTATAAAAAACATCACATTTTTGCCACTTTTTTTTTTTTTTTTTTTATGGGTTTAGTTTTTATGGTAAAAATGACATGTTAACTATATTTGGTGGGCCAATACAATCACAGCGATGCCAAATTTATGTAGTACTTTTTTTTAACTCTAAAAACATTGAAAAAAAAAAAAAAAAAAGTTTGCCACATCATTGTGCCACCAGTAACTTTTTCATATTACTGTGTATGGAGCTGGGTAAGGCATCTTTTTTTTGTGGAATAAGATGCTGCTTTTTTATACTGTTAGGGGAATGTATGGCATGTTTATGGCATCACTTTTTATTCAATTTTTGAACAAAGTGGTGAAAAAAACATCAGTTTGGTTATGTAGATTTGTTTTTCCAGTACAAAGCTAATTATATGGAATAAATATTTTTATATTTTAATAATTTAGTCATTTTCAGATGTGTCTCTTCTAGTAATAATCACATTTCCAATTCTGGAGCATCTTTCCTTAAAGTTCTACATTGTTATTTATGAATAGGTTGACAAGTGGGAGTTACCAGTTGGGATGTGTCCTTACCTATCAGTGTTCACAGTGCCAGTTTACGCATTAATTTCTAGAAGGAATTACAATGAAACAAAACATCATAGCCTTATAGGAAAAGATGTTGCAGAATTGTTATTTTGGTGTTACGCGTAAGGGAGTATACAGGTCCTTTCTGCTGAGCAGCGGTAACAGACTTCTGAAACAGCACATTTCATGCTCATTGAGGAGATGCAGGATGAAGCGTATAACCTGATACACACTGCTGACTCTAGCAGATCATCTGTCATCCATGCACCAGCAGAGGTCACAATAAAGGATTTTCCTTGTCTTATCTGCAGTAAAACACGTGCATTTTGTACAATGCATCTAATTGTAGAGCTTTTAACCTCCACGTATGTATGAAAAAAAGAAAATATTGGATCCATTTAGTAAGCAAAGTAGATGGATTTGCTGGTATTTACAGGCGGAGATGGCTATTTTATTATAGTCATTCCGGAATCATGAACTACTCATGCGTGAGATTGAATTTTCCAGATCTGCTTCCAGGCATTACCTGCTTTATGTCCCAGTCACATTTTACAGCAGTAGATGGGACGTAGAATGGCTTGTTAATAAAAGGACATCTCTCTTGTCTCTGTCTGAAATGAAATCTACTGACATTCATGCACTATAGATCTTAGCAATAAATGTGAATATTCAGCTACCAAAACGGAACTATTAAAGTGAAGCTCCGACCTGGAGCCAAATATATGACATTAGATAACAGCATCAGTAGGAAATGTTAATGTCATTGAATATTGATACTGAAATATTCATTTATAGGTAGTAACATATACTACAGGGCTGCAGAAAGCTCCCAGCCATGTATACAGGCTACTGTTAATGACTGGCTGCATTCTGGCTATTAAGTGAAGTTTAACCCATCAGCAGATAACACAAGTCTGGATATGCCAAAAAGAAAAAAAGACCATATTAAAGATATAGAAAGATATGTAGAAGGCTGTGAAGAATTATGTGAAGAATTCCCTGTGGCTCCATTCTCTGGGACACCGCCAATTCGTGCCTGACATATGCTGCTCCATCACTCCATATGGAGCTGTATTACAAAATTATTATCTGCAGGCAGCATGTTATAGAGCAGGGGGAGCTGAGCAGACTGATATAACTATTGTAACTTATACATTACAGTGGGTAGTCCTACTCAGTGATCGACAGTCAAGGTGTATCCAAGATTTGCCATGGGGGAAGTTGATCCCCCATGCAGAAAATTAACAGTAGAAAGTTACTACTCTCAGCCCTACTGGCTGTCCATCTGCTGAGTAATGACTTCCAGATGCTGGAGAGCGTCAACGCTTGTAGGGGGAATCTTAATCATGTGCAGTTGAGGTTAGCAAGGCATGATAAAATAATTAACATGGCTACAGTACTTACCTCCACTGATCCCCGCTAGTCCCTGCTGCTCCTGTTTCCTGTGTGCAGTCCTAACACACAGGAAACGCAATTGTTGGAACCTGCATTGGCTAGTGTTTGGCTAATAAGAATGCATTTCCTGTGTGTCAATATGACACAGTCTGTGATTAGGACTGCCCACTGGACTCCTAAGCCCAGAATTAACAGGGATTTAGATCAATAAATTACAAGTTATACTAACTATTTTCCCACTAAACCATACATCAATTTACTCAGCTCCCCTGCTTATAACCTGCCGCTCACAGACTGAACAGCCGGTACAGTAGGAACCAATAGTAGTAATAAGCATTGTATTATGGCCCAGTACAATATGGCCACTTGTATGAGCATTAATTCTGATTAGAGAAATGCATCCAAATAACACACAGTATATCAATACATATATAACAACGTAACACATCTCCATTTATATATTATAGAATATGTAGTCTAATATCATAAAGTAAATGTACCTTGTAATGTTAGATAATGCAAGTTGTCATTTCCAAGCCAGAATTCACCCATTGCTGTAGTGAAATCGCCAAAACCTTGTTTGTAGTCAGTCCAGTTCCTCAATTAAAAAATGAGTTCAGAATTATGAAGGAGAATGTCTAAACATTTTACTACATTAGTTCGATATTGTTCGATATTGTATACCCTCCTGTCCATTCGGCTGTCCAGTAGAAAGTCTCTGATTGGGTCCCCGGTGACTTTCTGCCTGCTCATGAGCCAATAAGTGGCTGAGCGCTGGTTCTCCATTTGAAAAGAACATCACTCCTCAGCTACTGCTTGTCTGACACACTCATGTGCGTGCGAAAAGTCAGGGGACCTGAATAGAGACTCTCTACTTGATCCCTGGGAACAGACAGGTGAGTATATAGCATTTGTTATTTTAAGCCTCTCTATGAGAAAAAAAAAGAACTGCAACACCCCTTTAAAGCTCTAAACAAATGTAATGATTACCTATAGAAATTCTGACTCCCATCAGAGCGTCTCTGAAAGACTGTCCATCCCCCTCCCTCAGACATGTCACAGAATACAGAGAATGAGGTGTTGCTCTGTAGGGGTTTAATCTTATAGAATCCATTTTGTTTATGGCCATCATTATAGATCTCTCCACAGTCTGTTAAAAAAAGCCAAAAAGAGACAATAATTGTAATTATATAACATTTCATCTACAGATATACAAAGGGAGATTTATAAAAACTAGTTCAAGGAAACAGTGGAAAAGTTGGTCATAGTAACAACTCTCAGCTCCGCTGAGGATGCCAGTGGTGATGGCTGCAGCAAACAAATAGTATCTCATTGCAGGTAGCCAGTAAACAAAACAGTGGAGGACCACTGGATCATCTATATGACTACTGTTGAGGTGAGTACTGTTTGACACCAAGGCTGATCAGCTGTTTGAAGAGGCTGCAGCGTTTGGATGAGTGTTGCAGCCTCTTCAGTACTTACGAAGCAAGAGCCGTACATTTGTGCTTGCAGCTCTGCTTGTTATTCCTACTCAGCCCATTCACTTGAATGGGACTGACCTGCAATCAGGCCATGTGACTGATGATTGTGACGTCAAATGGCTTGTGAAAAAAAAGCAGCACATTGGGAGCAGTGGCGTAACTAGGAATGGCTGAGCCCCAAGGCGAACATTTGACAAGATCGGAGACCCAGGGGAGGATAAAAACAAAAAAAAAAAATATTTTACATACCTGTCTCTGGATCCAGTGCACTCCCCGCTACTTCGGCCCCCTTCAAAGTTGGACCAGACGTCACATCAGCCAGGCCGGCGTCGCGGAGCATAATGATGTCGGCTGACGTCTGGGACATCGCCAAACAGGCCCGAAGCCTGCCGGAGCACATGAGAGGTAAGTAACACTGTTCATTATACCCCCGCCAGGCCCCCTAATATTCTGGGCCCTGTGGCTGCCGCTGCTACCCCGGTATTTACGCCCCTGTCTAGGAGCACTGCTGCCGCTTCAAATAACTAGACCATGGTGGTCTCGGGTGTCAGATCTCTACAGGTCTTAAACTGATGATGTAAGGACAGGTCATCAATTAAAAAGTCCTGGAAAAACCCTTTAAGGCTGAGGCCCCACGTTGTGGAAACGCATCTTTTTTTGTTGCAGATTTTGCTGCATTTTTTTGAGCCAAAGCCAAGAATGGCTACAAAAGGAATGGGAAATATATAAGAAGTACTTATATTTCTCCCTTATGCTCAATCCACACCTGGCTTTGGTTCAAAAAAACGCAGCAAAAACTACAACAAATAAAGCTGAGTTTTTACAACGTAGGGCCTCAGCCTAAGGAAATAACGTAATAATAGCACATCACAGGCCTTACCTGCATATGTTCTTTTCTCACCAAGGTCAATAACTATCATCTCATCTCCTCGGTCCATGAACTGAAGCTCCTTTTCTCTCAAAAGATTCTCAATTTTTATTTGTTGCAATTTTGTTTGGTGCTCAAGAAGTCTCACTTGGGCCTTCAGCCTTAGTTGTTCTAGCATACACTCGTCCAAAGCCTTGGAAAACGTGACCAATGTACATATGTTAATGTAGTGCATAAAAGAAAATATAACAATAGCAACTCCATTATATTAACAAGAGTAAGGGTTAAAGGGATGTAGGGGTAGTTTGAGTAAAATATCATATGATGCAGCAATTCACTGACTATTTCTATGCAGTCTATGATCTGGGATCAAGTATGGAGGTGCAGATGCACAGAATGGAGGGAATTCATCATTCACGCCAGTTTAGGAACTGGAGTAGATTTCCATTCTGGTGTATGGATGTCCGACATACTTATGAATGTGGCCGCAGACTATTCATAAATCTCCCGTTTTGCAGCCTCTTCATAAATCTCCTGATCCCTGCACCAGTAAGGGCTTTTATTAAGACTGGCAGACTACATGAGAATTTTAAGAATAGTGTATTCCTTCAAAGACATATGGGTCAAAATTATGGGCGGCAGTGGCTCAGTGGTTAGCACTGTAGCCTTGCAGCGCTGGTGTCCTGGGTTTGAGTCCTGCCAAGGACAACATCTGCAAGGAGTTTGTATGTTCTCCCTGAGTTTGCGTGGGTTTCCTCCCATACTCCAAAGACATACTGATAGGGAATATAGATTGTGAGCCCTATATGGGACAGTGACTGACAATATCTGTAAAGCGCTGTGGAATATGATGGTGCTATACAAGTAAGCATAATAATAAATTGCAACTTTGGGCAAGTCCAGTGATGTAACTGGGTACGGGGCCCGCGACCAGCTGGAAATGGCTGGGGCCCCAGACTACCATAATAGTGATCAGGTAAGGCCTGGTTCCCCAACCGCTATACCTATTTTCATTAGATGCCAGCCCAGGGGGAGTGATAAAAAAAAAATACTTATACTCACCTGTCCTGGGCTCAGCATCATCTCCGGCGCTTTTCTGGCCTCACTGCTGTGGCCTGTGATTAAGCCCCAGTGGTCACATGGGGCGCGGCGTTGTAATGACATGATTACTGAGGTCCAATCAAATGCCCCAGCGGTGATGTCTGGGGCACGGGACGTAGGGACCAAGGAAGATAGGAAAGACAGCAGGATGGAGCGAGGATGCCACGCAGAGGTAAGACAAGTGTTTGTTATTTTTAATCACTTCTCCTGGGCCTCTACGTATTATATTCTGGGGTCTGAGGAGAAACCAGAGTATAATAATAGCACTGGCTCTGGGGGAGGGCACTGTAGAGCATCTAATAGTGTGTGGGGGCCATTGTGGGCAAATAATGCTGTGTGGGGGCCACTGTGGAGCATATAATACTGTGTGGGGGCCACTGTGGGCATATAATACTGTGTGGGGGCCACTGTGGGCATATAATACTGTGTGGGGGCCACTGTGGGCATATAATGCTGTGTGGGGGCCATTGAGGAGCATATAATGCTGTGTGGGGGCCACTGCGGAGCATATAATGCTGTGTGGGGACCACTGCTGAGCATATAATGCTGTGTTGGGACCACTGCGGAGCATATAATGCTGTGTGGGGGCCACTGTGGAGCATATAATATTTTGTGGGGGCCACTGTGGGCATATAATACTGTGTGGGGGCCACTGTGAGCATATAATGCTGTGTGGGGGCCACTGCGGAGCATATAATGCTGTGTGGGGGCCACTGCAGAGCATATAATGCTGTGTGGGGACCACTGCGGAGCATATAATGCTATGTGGAGGCCACTGTGGAGCATATTATACTGTGTAGGGTTCAATGTGGAGCATATTATACTGTTTCAGTATTGTTTACATGCAGAACTAAAAGTTGTTATAAAAACATCAATAGTCATTTGAAATGATGGTATATATAATGCTCGAAACGCATGAACAGTTTGTTAAATTGGTAAACGTGTAATGAGACTATTTGTGTTTCACTTTAAGAGACTGTTCAGTTGTCTGAGAGACTGCTCAGCTCTTCCTTAATTTATTGCTGTTGCTTTGTATAGACAATGTAAATATGGTGTACACACACAAAGGAATCATAACATTAGAACTACCTAGAGGTCTTCTTTGTTCCATCAGAACAGCTCTGACAGCTCGAAGCATAGACTCCACAAGAACACTTTTCTTGTGTTATCTGACACCAATACACTAGAAGCAGTTCTTTTAAATGGCTTTTCCCCTCTGTGACATATGACATATCCACAGGATTTGTCATACATGTCTGATAGATACGGGTCCTATCGCTGGAACTTGTGCATATCTTAATAGTGGAAGTCCCTTTTCTCTTATCTGGGGCTGCTGTAAAATTGAGAGGTGCTGTGCATATGTGGCTCTTTCCATTTACTTTTATTAGCATTCAGAAAATAGGCAAGTAAGTGTACTTGTCTATTTTGGAACCCCCATAGAAGTTTATTGAGAAAACCACCCATGCACAGCCATCTCTCCATTCTGCAGAATTGTTATTTTGGTGTTAAAGGGAGCCTGTCTTCAGAACCTAGTATATCAAACCAGTCCTGCAGATAGATAGGTTAGAGTCACTTGAATGAAATGGTGTTTTCCCCTTGTGAATCATTACCTCAGTTGTCAAGATATTGCTGTTTTTGTCAATACGCAAGTGCACTCTTTGGAGCAATGAGTGCATCGCTGCTTACCTCTTTGGAGCAATGGTAACACCCTTGTTGCTCCAATAGCTCATTATTGACAAAAACAGTGATATCCTGTCAACAGACGCAGCGATTCACAATGGTAAAACACTGTTTAATTCAGGTGACCCTAACCTATCTATCAGCAGAGCTGGGTTGTTATGCTGGGTTCTGATGACATTAAGGCTGAAGCTCCACATTGCGGAAAAGGAATGGGAAATATATAGGAAGTTCTTATACTTCTCCCTTCAGCTCAATCCTCTCCTGACTTTGGCTCAAAAAACCACAACAAAATCAGCACCAAAAAACCTGTATTTCCGCAACGTGGAGCCTCAGCCTAAATGAGTCTTCCAGCAGTAAATTCATTATAATCCTATTCACAGTACCTTCTAGAAGTGTTTCTACAGTTTCCAAGTATGCCTTTGTTATTGAGCTTTGATGACCCATTTTCATGTTTGAACTTTTTGGTCACGCATGCCACTGTCACATTTTCCAAAAAAGGGAACTGCATACAGAGATAGGCTCCTGATACTGCCAAATACGGTGAATTGTTGATGCCTTGGGGCTGTTTTGCTGCGAGTAATCCATGAGAATATGGAAAACACATGGCATAAAGGCACTGTGGCAATACTTTGTGTTATTTTTTTTTTACTTTGTTTTTTCTTTTCTTTGTTGTTAATAACTATGTAATTATGGTTTATTTTTTGGTTACATTTATATTATCTTTGTATTTAAAAATCAATTAAAAAGAGAAAGAAAAAAAGAAAGAAAATCCATATCATAAATTCCACTAAATACCAATAGAGTCTAATCCCGGAGAGTGCCAATGATTCTGCAGTTGACTGCACTAATGGATCGACATGCAACTTTGTCTGGAACATATACTAGGCTCAAAGGTGAAGCTATACCAATCTAAAAATATCAACAATTGTCTTGTATCCTGTTATATTAGAGTCAATCTGTATTACTTGTAAGCTTTTCTCATGATGACGTGCAGCGCTGTCAGCTCTACCAGTCTTTGACTGCCACCTTACCATAAAGAATTATAACACTATAAAATAAATGCCACATGAACATTTTTTAAGTAAACTCAGTGACTTATACAATTCCTGATTAAAAACAGACTGTACAAAAATATTTACTTTTTGAAATAAGCTACTTAAAACCAGAAGTTTTCAGGAATACATAGCAGATGTGCAAATGGTACAAAGCCAAAAACGTCAAAACAGAGAATGAGGTAGTACACAGACTATCGGTGTCGACAAACTATATTGCATCAATTGGGACCTTAAATAAAGGTGCCACATGGAAAAAATATTATCACAACTTAATAACTTTTTTTAAGAAACTGTTTTATCTGTATGTATTTTTATGGCCAGCTTAAGCTTTATTGGAATAGGTTTACCTATAATGTGGCTCCTATAACAGTCATAATGCCAAGCAGTGTCGCCCAGTCCACCCCCACACACAACTTACCATTGCTGGAAGAACAAGGAGTGTAATAATGAATACAATATAACAGAAACAGGAGTTCTTCATTGTGACAAACCTGGGAAGATAAGAAAACAATTAAGGATATTAGTGATGCAATATTAGTCAAAAATGATAATTATTTATATACTCACCTTAAGAAACCATATAACCAAATGCATTCATGATGGAAATTCCCAAGAACAGTAACATAGAAGTAGCATAGTTGATGAGTTTGGATAAAGACACAATTTCATCAAATCCAAAGTATAAATCTACCAAATTGATCCAGAGGAATGCCACGAAGTGGACCCAATTTCCCTATCCAAGGAAAACATTTCATTTCCAAATAAGGCAATTCTAGTCCCCATAACCTATGATATTTTTACTTTCAAGAAAGTCATTGAGTACCTTCTTGAACTTGTATAAGTTGTCAGCCATCACCACATCCTATGGCAGTGAGTTCCATAGTATCACCAATGTAAGGGTATGTTCATATTATGGAAAATGAAGAGGAATTTGAGGCAGACATTTACACCTCCCAACGTTACTCCCATTACTATCTATCTCTACACACCAAAGCCCATGATTACAGCCTCCAATATAAGTGCATCTAAATATATATGTATTCTAGTGGTCTGCCAAATACATGTGAGCAGCCACTGACTGGATACTTACATGTAACTATGGGTGGTGGCAGCACAGTAGTAATGGGGAGGAAGTAAATACACAGAATAAGCTGTACTTTGGAACCCTATGGATACATTTGTGCATGATATTATAATAATGAAAATGTGTCGAGCAATGTTTAGGAAGACAATATATTACTAGATATATAGGATACTAGAGGTGGTATAGGATGGCACTATTAAGGTTAATATTGCAGATAGGGAAATATTTATAGGGTCCGCAGTGTTATAAGTAGTAAAGGACATGTATTCTCCTATATATTTATTAACATTAACATTATTATTTAACAAATTAGATAAACCTTCCATATTACTAATGGACACTAGTTGTAGTGCAGGTTAGATGTGCTTGATGTAAATTCTTATATATAACATTGCATGCCTGAAAGGTGTATTTTCTCCTTACATCCCTAGTGATAATATTCTCTTGAATGGATGACGTTATTTTTCTCTTTTTTTTTTTTTTGTCAGAATATTTTGGTAGATGCAGCTATGTGTGCACCCCAAACAGATGCTCTGGTAAAGTAGCAGCTTATTTGCCGATATGCAAACTCATATACTAGATTGGTAAATACACAGGACACCATGTGTACTCCATGTACATATTATCAATATCCATAACACTTCCAATAGTCCATAGATCATATTAGAATATCTGACCTAGAAGGATATTTAGACTAATGTGATTGTATAATTATTCTAATATTATAAAATGTCTCCACTTTTAATAGATTTTCTTACTTTTATCAGATATAAAGACTGGCCTTTACTTCTCTCCCTGCAAATGCCACAAGTCTCATGTTACCAAGGCCATAAACTACCATAAAAGGTAAGTAGATAGTAGAATATAGTCACTTACTAGAGTGACTATACTTACGGAGGAAAGGCTACCTTTGTAGAAGTAGAGAGAGTCTCTCCCATGTAGCTAACACGGCAGGGATCCAACAGAATAAAACTATATTTTTTCTTTTATAACTACAGAGGAATATAAAAGTTATAGAGGATGATGACCTAATCCTGGACTGTAGATTTGAATGGCAAGGCTGGAGGTCTCCTATAAGAACTCCTTCCACAAGGTGAATACAGTGTAATGAGAATAATGATATGATATAATGGCAATGATATACTGTGAAGTTGTGGTGATGCAGCAATGAAGCCAAGTGAGATCAGTGATGCAGCAAAAATGAGTCTGTGGTATAACAGAGTTGAGTCTTGGATATTTTAGGGCTGGACCAACAGTATATCAGAGCAATGTCTCAGAAGTAGCAGTGATGACCCAGTGGTGCAGCAGGGTTAGCTCTGCAGTATAGCAAAGTAGTGTCTCAGTCAACCAATACCAAGTCTTTTTCCATGGTTTTCCAGTGTTTTATTATATAATACATAATTGTAAAACTTGTTTCCACTGCCCAGGTGCATATCTTTATATTTATCCACATTAAAATGAATTTGCCATTTCCCTGTCTAAGTTTTCTGCTTTACCAAATCCCTCTGTAGTAATACACAATCCTCCTCTGTGACTACTTTACAAAGCTTAGTAACATTTGCAAAGATTGAGATTCTACTCTGTAAACTACCAGGGATAAAAAGAAAAGGACCCATTACTGACCCCTGTGGCACCCCACCAGTGACTGTGACACAATCAGAGTAAGTATGATTAAAGGACTTTTCTGTCCCCAAATGCAGGGCCGCTTTAACTATAGGGCCAATGGTGCACTTGCACCATGCAGGACAGTCCTGCATTTGTTGTCCCGCTGTCCCGCTGTCCAGGACAGTCAATCTGGGCTGCCCCAACTAATCGTATGTGAATGAGTTGAAGATGAAGTGAAAATGAAGTAGGGAGCCGTCATTTCCCTGCTTCACCCCCCGGCCACTGTCTTTGGTCCCGGTGTCCTGGGAGCAAAAGACTCTGGGGATAGAGAGATGAGTGAACGGGGGAACAGGGAAAGGTGAGTATTAAAGTTTGTTTTATTTTATATATACAGTGGGAGACATGACACTATGGTGGCAACCTGGGGGGTTGGGGGACATGATACTGTGGGGGCAACCTGAGGGGGGTATGACAGTATGGGGGGAAATTATACTGTGGGGGCAACCATCTGGGGGGTGGAGGGACATGACACTGTGGTGGCAACCTGGAGCGACATGACAGTGTGAAGGCAACTTGGGGGGGGGGGGGACATGACACTGTGGTACAACTAGAGGGATGGGGGGATATGAATCTGTGGGAACAACCTGGAAGGGGACATGAAAATGTAGGGGCAACCAGGAAGGGGAAATTATGAGGGGCATTATATTGTATGGGGCCATTATACTCTGTGAGAGCCACTAAGGGGCGTTATACTATGTGGGGCCATTCAAGGGGCATTATAATTTGTGCAGTTCAGGTATTTCTAAGTGGTGGTGATGGGGGGGCCCACTTATGAAACCTTTGCACAGGGCCCACCAATGTGTTAAAACGGCCCTGATGGGAGCTACAGAAACAGGAGTTATGGAAACAGTATAGAGCAGCACTTCTTGGCTGTTTCCGTAAGTCCCTCCCTAGTGGTTAGGATTTGCACCCAGCTTTTCCTGTCTTGACCATGATGCTTAATCACTGAGCAACTCTGCTTTAACATTCTGAAGCTGACATTAGAATACCGACTAGGGTCCAGCCGTGGGCATGCTCTTAAATATGTTCTTGGGCAAAGTCTAGTAGATAGTATTACAGACATAAAGTGCTGGAGCTGTGGGAGCGTCTTTATCATGACATCAGTAGCGTCTACATAAACACAGTCCTTAACAGCTCACTATCAAATATACTCAGTTAGCCTCTAAAAGGTATCGCCTGATTTCTCCACTCTTCCGCTAAAATCTCACAAGAAATGCTGTACCCTAATGTTGAAGCCTACATCTGCATAGGTGGACACAACTTACACATTAAGGTAGTCTATGTGAATCCTCCCATTAAGAGTTATTTATTTATTTGGCTTACTTATATAGTGCCATCATATTCTTTAGTGCTTTGCAGAGATATTGTCAACACTGTCTCATATAGGCCTCACAATGTACTGTACATTCCCTATCAGTATGTCTTTGAAGTGTGGGAGAAAAACTGAGTACCTGGAAGAAAACCCATACATACAAACTCCTGGCAGATGTTGGCTGGATTGAACTCAGGACTCCAGCGCTGCAAGGCTACACTGCTAACCACTGAGCCACCGTGGTAAGAGGAAATAAAAAAATAAGTAATTTTTTTTTTTAAATTACTAAAAGTTTTGTGGCGTATCTCTTTTTCCCCAAATAAATGAACTAAAAAATCAACAACATTGTGTAGTGAAGTTCTTATGTTCAATATATTGTTACATTTGAAATCAAAAACCATTCTGTATGACCAATGAGCAATAATAAGGGACATCTGGAAAGGCAAATACTATAAAACACTCCTTATAAACTGGGTCACACAGTCGACACGCCGCCCTTGCCCATGAGAGATGGTTGTTATGTTGGTCTGGTATCCAACAGAAGAGTTGCGACACCTGGGCCAAATCATGTGGTTGTGGTCTTCTCGTAACACATATGATTTCTATTAAAGTTAATTTTGCAATAGTCAAGTTTCAGACGTCATTGTTAGAGCACAGCGTGTTTCTTCTATGACTCAAGTGGCTAACATATGGTCTGAGGTAAGATGTTAATTAACTTCATACTGAAAAAGGAAGGTTGGTAATTACAACATTTCCATAAAACTTTCATGGCTGATCAAGTTTCTGCATGTATTTCATTCTATTAAAATAAGTAATTTTTTTGGAATTTGAAATTTTTGAAATCTAAGCGATATAGAAATTCACCATCATGGCCAGTAATAGTAACATGTCCATCGTAGAAGCAGGAAGAACAAGGACTGGCAGAGAACATAGATTGCATTGGAATATGAGGGTCAGGGGATCACTACGGTGAGTATTACATCTTTTATTATTTTATAAAATTATAAGCAGGCTTTTTTTTAATTTACGGGATTGGACCACTATTTAAGGGTGCCTATACATGTTGTAGTGGCATAGTTTTACCATAAATTGCCAGTTTTTCTATACAATTTTTGTTACAATTTTTCTATACAACTTGGCTTCTACAAGTGAAGTGTGTGGTTTCGCACTTAAAAACAGTGCTGCACATTGGTCATGCGGCACACTACTGTTTAGGCTGGATTCACACTAGTGATGGAGTCTCCGTAAGAGACTTCTTCTTGTAGGACTTTTCTCTCTGCTGGTTTTATACTGAAACAGTGTGGAAACCCAGCAGACCCCATTATCGTCTATGGGATCTGCGGGTTTCCACATGTAACCGCTTTTTAAGCGGGCAGGGTCTCCATGAACCTATGGTAAGATGATCTGGCGCTCTAATTTTTACCAACATTTATGAAAGTTGATAAAAATCTAGGTCAGCTGCTTAATGTTCTGCGCCATAATATTACATTGTGCTTAGAGAATAGTTAATACTCATTGTCATAATAGTACAGCAGCAGAGATGTGCCTGCTACTTCACTTCTGGGTTTCAGCTGTATAATGCAGCCTGGGACTAACTGTAGGAGTCGGAAAATATGCAAATATCAGAAAATATCTTACAAATGTAGAAACTGTAGTGATAGTTTAGACCTACCGTCTTTTATTGGGTAGAGGGAAGGCGCTAAATAGTGCAAGAACCAATCCTGGAATATGCATGGTTACAATGTTAGTTATACCCTAAGGTGAACAATGTGGAAAAAAATATCTCTAAGATAATGATGGAATTGCAGATTTTTTGCAGCTATTTAAAGAATTGTTATGACTTCCAGAATGTGACACAGAATTTTATTTTTTTTTTTGGAAAATACTTTAATTGTGCAAAGGTACTACAATTAAAAACATATATCATATTGGTGTATACGTAATAACCAGTAGTTATGAGTTAAAATTAAATTTATAATATACGACAAATGGGATGAAAAAATAAAAACATTAAAAAACGATGACAGAAAAAGTTATGGCTCTCAGAATGCTGTGACAAAAAAATCTTATATAATCCACAGTATAGGGGACAAGTGTCAAATTGCTCAGAGTAGTGATCATGAGTCTGGGTGTCCCTGAGTGCCCCATGTGAATGGAGTGGGGGTGCCACATGCTCAGCCACTTCTTCATTCAGTTCTAAACATCCAGTTCAATGGCCATGACAGAAATCACCACTGCTCTATTCACAGGCCGCCAGGGGCGGTGGAATTGGAGTCAGGATTTATTATTGGAGTCAGGACTTATTTTGGGTGGAGTCGGAAAAAGGTTACTGACTCCGACTTCAGCTTCAAAATAAAATTATTAATTCATAGTTTGTTGCATATTTACTTTCATAGGAATTCAGTCACTGACTGTGGAAAAGAGAGGAGTTGGAGATGGTGATTTGGCCAACTGAGTCCACAACCCTTCATGGCACACTTAGGAATCCTCTTTCTCATAACTGCTGGTGGTCCAACCAATAGGAACCCCACTGATCACAAGAAAGGGGAGAAGTGTTAATAGTGGGAAGACCCTTTTAGGGATTAAAGTAGTTGTCCTTTCAGGGCATATAATACAGGAAGGTCTTAAAGGGACTCTATCATTAGAAAATTACCTTTTGAAGTAATGGCACATTGGAATAGCCTTTAAAAAGGCTATTCTACTCCTACCTCTCATTCTCTTCTGCTCCCCGTTGTTTCTGTAAAAATCCAGTTCTTGTGATATGCAAATTAGGCTCAGGGAGCACAGGGGGCGTTCCCCCTGTGCTCCAAGCACACCTGCGTCATCACATATCACTGCCCCTTAGTTCATTCTGTTCACGCCCCCCTGCATCTTCTCCTGATCTTCTGCCTTGCATAGGCATCCGACGCTGCGCTATACAGGGTTGAAATGCTCCGTTGGCCATTTTTCTTTAGTTTCTTACATCAGCGTACTCCAGAAAAATGGCCAAAGGAGCATGCACAGACGTAGAACCCGAAGTGGCAGAGCCGACTGCGCATGCACGGGATTTCAACCTGTATAGCGCAGCATTGATAGCTTGTCTGTGACCCCTAGAGGGGTTATATTCTCATGCAGCTCCTGATGAACCCCGTTACAACTTTAAAGGGGGAAACATGTTGAGGTATGATTTTGGTAGTCTGATGGGCTCTACACAGCCTAGGACTTCTAGGAGTTAAGAGGGCATTTATACCTGTTTTTAAGACCCTCATTTAGGTCTCGCCTATAGATCATCTATCTAGGAGAGCATATGGTAACTGTTACACAGAGTTAGGTTGGATATAGGGCCAGTGTTCATTGACGCACCCCTTTGATACCAACACGCGTTTTTACAATTGGATAGGGTTCTGTTGGAGATTAATACATACCTGGGGACTTCACCCGGCATAAGCTTAGGTGGCATTGTTGTGGTATACATCCATCCCGGGTTTGTGGGTAGATATTAGAATTTTGCCTGGTGGGATCCTGAGACCTGAGTCTTGATCAATATCACAAGTTCTCTGGGATACCTGGAGCTTAAAAGATACCCCATGGGAGTTGACTTGATGGACATTTGATATGTTGGTCACAGGTGGACATTAAACTACTGGGACCAGGTGCTATATACTGAACCCAGGATTAGTGTGAAACCTAAGCAGTAGAATATACAGGCAGGGGAGATAGGTCTTACCCTTGATCCTCCTATGCATGCTAGGATATTCACTAACAGTCCCCTTGTGACTGGTGTTGAGAGGGCATCCGCAATCAGTTTTATTAGACATTAATAAAAGTTATGTTTTATTATTTTTCTTTTTTCAACACCATTTGATGCTGTGACTCATTAACTATTGGAATGGTTATGAGCCCTCTTTGATTCTTGTATCACATGTAATACTAAATTTCTCCAGCAGTGGTCGCTGCAGATGATATGTCGGATGCTTATAGTTTCCATCAGCAAAGATAATTAATTGCTGGGAGTTTCTGCTGCTGGAGCCATAGTGATCAGCTAAACATCTGCCGGTCCTTGTTTAGAGGAGGAGACACGCTTTTTAAGCAAAAATCTTTGGAAAACAAAAAATACAAATCTTTTTTTTTTTTTTAAAGCTTTGAGAACCCTATAGACAAAAGTAATGCAGTTTTTTTATATTAGTGGTACTTTGTAATATTACACTTTCATGTATTATAAACTCGTATATATTAAACACGGATATAACATTTACATATATACAGTATTTATTAGTTATAAAAGTATAACTAGGATATATTTCTAGAATGATCTAGTACACAGCCAGCATAAAACTACATTGTAGTAATATAAACCTCTAAATCATCAAGACACCCAAGAGTTAAGTTTCAAGACTAGAATATCTCCTGTCAATGTACAATCCATCTATGACAAATGTACAAAGCAGTCCTGTGAGTGCAAAGAGAAAATTAGCTTACCCCCTGCCAGACTTTGGTGTTGTTTCTTTCTTTATTCCTATCTTGTGTTGGTTTTTCCAAGTTCTGTTCGATGTGCTGCTCAGTTGAGCAACGCTGTAACACAGAACTGCTATGAGTCAGGGGCCAAGAATGTTTTGGATTATCCAAATTTACAGGGAATACAATAAAAGCATAATGTGAGCAGGACATTCCAAAAATGCAACAAGAACAAGTAACCAAATCGAATCAAATAGTATGCCAAATGAAGAATGCATGACATGAGCAGAGAGGGTGGTACTGCATTAAATATATTACATTCAGTCTTAATAACATGTCTGAAAATGTACAAAGCCTATAGTGGGGCCTTTCTGCACTCCTGTTGTTAACCCTTTTTGTCCATCCTATCTAAAGCTCCACTCTCTTATGACAGTATCATTTTAAAGGAAACCTGAAAACTATTAAAACAATGAACAGAAAAAAAATTGTCTAGTATCATGTTATTCATAAAAAATGTATGTAATATTAAATGTTTTTGTGTAAAAAAAAACAAAAAAAAAAGTACTGTAGAAGCGATATAGTTATATTGGGTAACTATCAAAATTACATTTCCAAGCTTTTGGAGTACAGAGACAATAGTATTTAACATCACATGACTATTAAATTATCATGTTATTAACGCTTTATGGTAAATGCCATACATGAAAAATTAATGCCAGAATTGCTGTTTTTGGTCACCTTGACGTCCAAAAAATGTAATAAAAAGGCATCAAAAAGACATGCCTATCACAAAACGGTACTTATAATAACTACAGCTCACCCTGCTAAAAACAAACCCTTACACAGCACAGTCAAAATAAAGAAATAAAAGGACTCACGACTATAGCTATACAAAGTCATTTAAAAATGTTTTTGTTTCGTAAAAGTATATAACATACCAAAACTATATAAACTTGGTATCGTCATAGTTGTACTAAGAGAAAAAAAGTTAATGTGTCCTTTATAGTGAATGCTATAAAAATAAAATAGAAAAACAATTGCTTTATTTTCACTTCACCCCACAAAAAATGTTTAAATGTTTTTTAAATAAAAAAAATACAGCTCCTCCAACAATAAAGTAAGCCTTCAAATAAGCAGTCTTTGCTCTTGGATCTTCCAAAAAAAGTGTCCAAAATGCATAATAATCATAAAAAACATCTTTTTTTGGTACAGTTTGTGATAAACTTCTTCTGCACTTTGGGTAGCCAAATCTCCCTCAGTGCATGAAGAGAACATCTGGTTTAAAAAGGCAGGGCAGACAAAGTTGTTAACACATGGAGTAAATACAAGAAGTAGATAAATAGCTCATGTGACATAGTTCTATTATACATTGACAACCATGCCAAAAACACACCATATGATGATAAAATGATGATGGCCTATACAGTCCCTGCCATCACTGAAATAGGTTTTTGCAAGACCATAACTGATCAGGTTATGTACGTGTGAAAGTCCTGAAGGTTTTTATCCTATGAAATGAGGTTTACAAGATGTTAAAACAGGAATTATAATGGAACAGTATTGAGAATGTAAATAATATCGCCATACTTACATGTTTGTGAAGTCCTGTCTGATGTGCTGATATAACTATGTATCCAGTATGCTATTACAATAAACACATCCTTGGTCTTTACTCATTCCCAACAAATATTAATTGTAACAGATCCACCAAATGATCTGCTTCTACATCACCGCACTACGAAGAAATATGGGATAGTTAGGGCGCTCCGGCATCCTGTTATGCAATATTTGCCTCATGCAGCCAAGACAGATGAAATAACTGGACCCAAAATTATTAAAACACTACTGACAATTGGGGCCTCCTAGTGTTGTGAAATATGATCATGAAGTGAATGGAGGCAGCTTGTGCTAAAAAGTGAAGGCCTTTCTGTCTTGCAGATACAGTAGTGATCTTCTAAGTAGTATAGTGAAACTCGGAATTTTGATGACGCCTGTTTAAGCTACTAAACAGCCTATCTCACATAATGTGATTAATAGTTATATATTTTCATCAGCCCACAGCAATATAATTATATAAAGTGGCAGGATATCTTCTTTACAACTTTAACCCCAGCTATGGACATTCCTGGTCATGGCATCTGGGTACCCCTGTAGTGTGAAGGAAGTCACCCCCTTGCGCAGTTGTAGTGTTAAGAGTGTAACTTAACGCAAAAGCCCACATTCAGAAGCTGTGTATTTTTTATGCCACTGGCATGTATTGCTGAGTCATTGCGTTCTTTTTTTTGGTTTGGAACTTTCTACAGTAGATGAGAAGCGGTGCAATGATACTGTAGTGCGCAAAAACTCTGTTTCGTCCACTGGCTATGCAGAGAACAATGCCTTTTCAAGCTTCCCGAGGTACAGCCTGACTTGTGGAGCAGCCGAGTGCAGAGGCATAAGTGGCAGAAGCAATGGGAAAATATTCAATGCTCCAAGAGGACAATGTTGCAACCAAGCCCTAGGCTGATACACCTGAATGTATGTCCCCAAGAGGACAGTTTGTGAGGAGGCCAAAACCTGGAGGAAGACATCGCGAAATGCAGTGTCTGAATGTTGTGAAGCATTGGATCAAACCCTGATGGTATCATTGCCACTTATAGAGGTCCCAACGGCGGTACTTGGCAAAGCTGCACACCATTTGTCTTAACAACATCCGCCACATGGCCTTAAGAAGGAGTTGGAGACCCACATCAAAGTCTGTCTAGTGTTGGTGGATTTCAACAAAGAAAAGCAGCACTGAAGGATAGAGGGTCAAGCTCACCACAACCATAAGAAGAAGAGGAGCCCAAAAGTGGAAGGTGTTCACCTGCGCCCACCAGGCCTGTCAGAAGAGGAGATGGCAACTTAGTCAGCATCCATACTAAGTGACTGGTGCAACCCTACAAGTAGTATTTTGAGCAGGCGGTGACAAGGGGTATTTAATAGGCCAAAATTTTTTATATTGTTGAGGTACCCTTGGTAGATATTGTTGTAGCAGATTTAAAATTATCAAGCCAAAAGTCAATATCGAGCAGTCCAGCACAAATGATCAGGATATGGAAGCCTTAATAAGTACAACCAAATAGCAGACACCTGGTTGAGGAGGAAGAGGATTTAAATATCCCTCCTCAGCTGCTAATTGGATAAGTCTAGGAGAACTCTGAACACTACAGAAATTTCACAGGTCAATAATAGTAACCTTAAAGGGGTTGTAAGGGAATTGCCAGTTAAGCAATTCCCCAGTGCCGCTGCAAAACCCTGGGGGGAGGGGCACAACAAAACAGTGAGCCCTAAAGCTGAACCCCCCACTCTCCTTGGCTAACTTGGCCGATCTGTCCTAGGCGACAGCCAGCAACTGGTCGATCAGTCCCTTCCTAATATAAGTGACACACAGAACAGGACAAGACAAAACAACACAGAAGCAGAGTGAGCAAGCCAAGGGGTTGGTAACAGTCGAGCAATGCAGTAAAAATCACAATCCAAGAGAATAGTCAAAAACAGAGTCAGAGGTCAGGAATAGGAATACAGGGAATAGAAGAAAAGGAGCTAGCAGGGACAAGTCACAAGACAGAATCAATAGCCAGCGAGCATGTGAGGGTTGACAACCTGTTTATAGAAAGTCAGGACCCGCCCCAGACTGGATTGGTAGACAGGCTGTCAATCACACAGTCAAGGCTGAGATTAACTATTAGTGGAGCAGAGGAAAATCAAGGTGCTGAGACAGGTTTGGTAGAAAATCAATTACATAGTCTAGGACAGTGTTCAGACTGAGCAACAAGAATCTTAAACAAGGAATCAAACTGAGCACGCCTCCTGTGCCGCCGCGTGCGGGCAGAAGGTGGTGCAGAGATCTGAACAGGCAGAGACGTTACAGGGGTATTCCCATCTCAAGGATCCTATCTATACTGCTAGCTTATGTAAATTGAAGACTTTTCCTAAATATATTGCTTTAGAAATGCTGCTTTGTTTTCCTGTTATGTGAAATTATACCTCCCATTGTTTACACAGCATTTCCATAACCTGTGTGATAGGGCAAGTGACTTCACTCACTGCTCTCACTGTTATCTACAGCTCTGCCAGCAGGACAATCAGTTCAGCTAATTGCACATTGCTGATTAAAGCCATGTCTGTTATCTCTCTGTGTAAACACACAGATAACACTGAGTCCATTCTTTAGAAACATGTGCATATTCATAGTGTCCTGTTCAGCAAGTTGGGAGCGGGGGGGGGGGGGGGGTGGTAGGGGCGGGAAGGAAGAAAGAAAAAGAGACATCAGGCAAAGCTGCTGAAACAGGGAGATGGGAAAACCCCTTTAAAGCATCAGCAGCTAAACTGAGATTCCTGAAATAGTGTTTGATGTTCAACTGCAACAATCTTTGCCATTCCCAGGGAAATAAGCTGCATGCAGGACTTTTTCTGTTGATAAAATGATGGTCCCAAAAGCGTATACAGGACTGGTCCCATTGGGGGCAATAAGGATCCGACTGTGTCCACCATATGACTGATCCATCTCTATCGGAATTTATTTTTTTGTTCAATAACACAACATAACAATGGAAATCCTAATGTAGATGTGGACACAGCCTAAAACAACTACAGTTTTAAAGTGGGTATGGAAAATATTCAGACCTCTTTAAATTTTTCATTCTTTGTTTCATTGCAGCCATTTGCTAAAAGCAAAAAAGTTCATTTTATTTCTCATTAATGTACACTCAGCACCTCATCTTGACATAAAAAACCCCAGAAATGTAGATATTTTTGCAAATTTATTAAAAAAGAAAATCTGAAATATCACATGGTCATAAGTATTCAGACCCTTTGCTGTGACACTTATATTTAACTCACAAGCTGTCCATTTCCTTCTGATCCTCCTTGAGATGGTTCTACTCCTTCATTGGAGTCCAGCTGTGTTTAATTAAACTGATTGGACTTGATTAGGAAAGCCACACACCTGTCTATATAAGACCTCACAGCTCACAGTGTATGTCAGAGCAAATGAGAATCATGAGGTCAAAGGAACTGCCCAAGGAGCTCAGAGACAGAATTGTGGCAAGGCACAGATCTGGCCAAGGTTACAAAAGACTTTCTGCAGCACTCAAGGTTCCTAAGAGCACAGTGGCCTCCATAATCCTTAAATGGAAGAAGTTTGGGACAACCAGAACGCTTCCTAGACCTGGCCATCCAGCCAAACTGAGCAATCGTGGGAGAAGAGCCTTGGTAAGAGAGGTAAGGAAGAACCCAAAGATCACTGTGGCTGAGCTCCAAAGATGCAGTAGGGAGATGGGAGAAAGTTCCACAAAGTCAACTATCACTGTAGCCCTCCACCAGTCAGGGCTTTATGGCAGAGTGGCCCAAAGGAAGTCTCTCCTCAGTACAAGACATATGAAAGACCGCATAGTGGCTTCAGAACAACTCTATGACCATTCTTGACTGGCCCAGCCAGAGCCCTGACCTCAACCCAATTGAGCATCTCTGAAGAGACCTGAAAATGGCTGTCCACCAACGTTAACCATCCAACCTGACGGAACTGGAGAGGATCTGCAAAGAAGAATAGCAGAGGATCCCCAAATCCAGATGTAAAAAACTTGTTGCATCATTCCCAAGAAGACTCGTGGCTGTACTAGCTCAAAAGGAAGCGGCTTCTACTCAATACTGAGCAAAGGGTCTGAATACTTATGACCATGTGATATTTCAGTTTTTCTTTTTTAATAAATTTGCAAAAATATCTACATTTCTGTTTTTTTTCTGTTAAGATGGGGTGCTGAGTGTACATTAATGAGAAATAAAATTAACTTTTTTGTTTTTAGCAAATGGCTGCAATGAAACAAAGAGTGAAAAATTTAAAGTGGTCTGAATACTTTCTGTACCCACTGTATATCTGTAGTACAATAAATCAACTATAGTTTACTAGTATAGTTTAATAGTAAACTTGTTACATGTAGCATCTATTGTAATAACTCATTCTAACATTTAAGAAAAGCTTGCTATAAAAAAAAAAAATCTTTTTTTTTCTGTTGTCATTAGATGTTTATATATATGTTATCGTTAAAGTGCGAAATCAGTGAATGTGCACATTACCTAGGTAATGTGCAGATTAACTGATTTGCTCCGTTAAAGTGCAGAATCAGGAGTTTTCCGCACTTTACCTAGGTAATGTGCACATTCACGACATGCAGATTGTTAAAGTTCAGAAGTTTGTTTCTCTCGTGTCCTGCTGTCCCTACTCCGTCCCCCTCTCCCTCCACTGTTAGTCTTTTTTCGCCAGCAGCGTCTCGTCGTCGCCGGTTGTGTTTTTTTATGTGTCACAATCGCCATCGGCTGCGAAGTGCATAGCATAGCTAAGACAGTTTTTTTTCGGACACGAAGGACTATGTTTCCGACAAAAAAAAACGGCTTTTCGCAGCGCAGAGGGTGTAAGTGCGCACACCCGCCCGTTTGCTTTCAAAACCCATTCAAGTTGAATGGGTTTTGAAGCAAACCGTCTTCAACCTTTCCCTATACTGTCCCCAATCCTTTTTTTTTTTTTTTTTTTTTTTGCCGACATTATTTTCGCTTAAGCCTACAGCTACATTGCTGTTGTTTCGGGAAAATATGTTGTTATCTGCACTTTAACGAGTGCCTAGTGGGTAATGTGCACATTATCTAGGTAATGTGCAGATTACCTAGGTAATGTCAGAAATGAAAGCAGTTTTCCGCAATTTAACGGATCACCCTAGTGAATCTGCACATTACCGAGGTAATCTGCAGAGTAACTGATTTCTTCACTTTAACGGTAACATACACATATATATATATACATTCCATTTTATATTTACATTCAGTATATTTACTACCTGCATTGCTAAAAAGACTATTATTGAGCCTAAATAACATGTCAAATATTTGTTTTATAGTGACATCTAGTGGTCACCCTGTACGTAATGCAATTTCTAACTTCCAAGCTAATGTATGTTGGAAGAAATTTTAGAATAAATTCAGGGACTGCTACTTTTTATCACATATTGGGCCATCTAGCTTGCCTTCTAACCCCATGTATAAATCATACTTATGATTTATGCTTTCTCCATATAGTATTCTGTGAAGAGTTTGGCTACGATTTCAGGAATTTATCAGTGGAGGTCAGTAAGCCTGAACTGCATACCAATAAGGACTTTGCTCTATATCTCCAGTGACCCCATGCAGGGATATGAACCCTCTCTGACCTGTGAGTGGGACACAGCACCTCCATTTATCAAGCAGCTGCTTTTACGCTAGGTTCACACCTGTGTTGGGGTTTTCTTTCTTTGGGTCCACATGGGGACCCGAAAGACGGAAATCCAATCCGCTTAAAAAGTGGGTACCTGCAGAATAGACTATAATGGGGTCTGCTGGGTTACCGCCCGAAAAATGTGGAGTGAAAAGTCCAAGCAGGACTTTTCTCTCCATATTTTTCAAGCGGAATGGGGGACAGAACGCAGGTGTGACTGTAGCCTTCAAGGTGTCGCAACAATGAGACCATCTCTGAGGGGTAAGCTGAACTCAGAGATCTTCCTCTCACTTTAACATAAATCATAACTTCACCTTGGTGATAGGAACATTAATAGCACAGTATATGATGGACAACAGGCCCGGTCTCAGTGAGGTATAGAGGACTGTGGACTGAAAAATAGAATATTTAGTCTCTACGCTGCGTCCTAACAGGGAGGTTAAAAAAGAGAAGATCTGTCAGAGTCGCAAGGCTTCAGACTGTGGGGCTTGGGGAATTTCTTGGAAGGCCGTAACAGAGGTTAACTTCCTATGAGTGAGAAAGGTATATAGGTGGACCATACCATGGTTTCTCCACCATGTAAATTTGCAAGCCGACAGTCCTTGCTCAAATCGGGGGTTGAAAAATAGAGAGAGATCTTTGACTGCGATTGCAATGTAAATCTTACAGTAAATCTTACAGCATACCACAGCAACAACGAATGCTCGTGTTATCATAAGCAACAACGAATGCTCATGATATCACCCCACCATTATCAATGAGAAGTAAACTTGCCATTTAACCCTTTATATACTGTGATCAATACTGACCGCATCACCAAAGTCGGCTTACAGGGAAAAAATTGAAAATAAACTCCCCTGTCCCCCCGGTTAATCCAAAAAAAAAAAAAAAAAAAACCCACACAATTGGTATCACCACATCCGTAACAAACCCTGAAATAAAATGAGTATCATATTTATTCTACATGATAAACACCATAAACATTAAAATTCAGATAACAGAATTGATGTTTTCTGATCATCTCACCTCTAAAAAAGTAATGCAAACTGATAGAAAAAACCTTAAAAAAAGCTTTTAGAAATATGAAAAAAAAAAAAATTCAAATCACCCCCTTTTCCCTAGATTTTCCATAAAAATAAATAAACATAAACAAATTATACATCCCTGTGTCTGAAAATGTCCGGTCTACAAACATACAAAAATATTCTTACCATACAGCGAACACTGTAGGGAAAAAAAAAAATCAAAAGAGCCAAACTGCCGTATTTTTGCCGCTTCATCTCCTGTAAAAATTTTAATAAAAAGTGATGAAAACATCAGGCATTCCCCAAAATTGTATAACTAAAAAGTACATCTGGCCCTGCATAAAAGGACGCCCTATGCATCTCTGTACACAGAAATATAAAAAAAGTTACGGGTGTCAGAATATGTCAACTCCAAGAATTTTTTTTTTGCAAAGTGTGAAAGATCCTCAGTGTGCCAACACCGCGCTGGCCCACACCTGAGTCTTCTTTCATAAAAAACCACACTCACCGCCAGTGAGTGTTGGGTTCACAAGATAAATACAGGACAAGCTTTCTAAATTTTATATATTTATTAACCCCTAAATGGGTCAGTATTAACATCTAACACATGCAGTTCAGAACAGATATGCAGATGTATGCAAGCATTAACAGTTACTAGTTACAAGATACAGTACAATAAAATAAAAGGGCATAAAAGTGAAATAATTACTTTACTACACATATCCTGGATGTGGCTCTATAATCCAACACTCACACACAGCATGTGGAGTTAACCAGTGGAGGCCTCTAGCATGTGGCATCAACACAGTATTCCAGCCTGCATGCTCTCATCACAGTCTCCCAGTAGTGGTCTGTCATAGTCTCCTCTCAGTGGAAGTCTGTCTGTAATCTCTTCAAAGTATTCTCCTTGTAGTCTCAGCCCAATCTCCACCCACTGACCTCTTACCTCATCTTATATACCCTTTATGCCACCTCCCAGAATGAGGTCACCGGCGACGGCAAGTCTGATTGATTAATGCACTCAAGTCCAGATTCTTTGTATGGAGCTGAGACCAAGTGAAATGATACAATGTTATCAGCCATATCTGATCTAACAGCCCAGACTGAACAATGCATGTTTATTTGATCACCCAGGTCTATGTAGGAATACAATAGAGCCATTCTGGGATGGATACAAAGTCCTATTGTCACAATGTTGCCACTACTGGCCATATACCTAGGATTATAGCTGCGCACATTATGAATAAATGCAAGTAAGAAGGGAGATACTATACCCAGAGATCAAAATACAGCTTTGAGTTATAGCCATATTTAAGTGGAATCATCACACCCCTTTTAGATGGGGCTTGTACGAAGTAGGGGCCTGTGCCCCTCTTCTGAGAGCACCTCTGCCGCTTCCGCTTCTCAGGCTCTGGCCCCAAGGCTTCCCCACCTCCCCCCGGGGTCCCAGCAGACTCAGGCCTTGTCAGACTCCGAGGGTGGTTGAGCGCCACGCGCCTTCACTATGTCCAGACTAGGGTCATTTCTAAGGCTCAGTCCCTGAGCCACGTACACTTGGCTACCTCCTGCCTGTTCTGGGTCCGCTTTCTGAGTGCTGGCATCCTGTGGAGCCACACTCATAACCCCAGGTCTTTGGGATACCAGTTCAGAGACCCCATCCCGGCGGTCTCTCAGGGTCTCTCTCACACTAGCCGCTAGTTGGGAGAGTTCTAGGGGATTCTGCACCTCCCCCTTTGCTTCCAAACCTAGGGGCACCTCTGGTTCTGGCACAGGTATGTTTGGACCCTGTCCTCCCTGTACTTAGGTGGGTGATGGTGATACCTTGGGCAAATGACTGAGATCATGCTTCCCCAAACCTTCCCCCCACAATACATTGACAGGTAATACATTGGACATACCCCCTTCTTGGATCACACCTCCAGTACCCCATGCCATCTGCATTTGGGCCATGGGCACTCCTGGAATAGAACTGGACAGAAGAGACGTGTATGTCTCATACCGGCCGGACTCCTCCAGCTTCAAGGGAGTGAGGCTAGTCATGGCGGTCTCAGCACCGACTCCAGGTGGTGTAGGCAACGGTTCAAGGGTCGGAACGCCCTCCACCCTTGTAGCACTCTGGCTGCGGGCTAGCACCGCACTACCAGCAGTCCGTCCCTCACCTGGATCGGCCATGAGATCCCCATAGCCTACCTGACCACCTGGCACATGGTCAGCAGTTGGGTGCTTATCGGATGCACTGGGCGAAATAGTAGAAGTCGCTTCCAGTGACTCAGAAGAGCTACCCTGTACACTTTCACAACAAGCATTGGCAATTACATTGACAATACATTCATTAGCAATTGTTAATTCACACTGGGTCTCAATGAGATCTGTGATAGACATATTAACAAGCTGGGAGGGAGACGCCCCCGCAGATGTGGGCGTGTCTACCGACCAGGTCTCACTGGTGAACAAAGCATCAATAACATTTTTGCTGAGCTGGGTTGCAGGAAGCTCGTTTGCATCTTCCCTGCTCTCAGCTGAAGGCAACTCATTAGCATTTACATTGACTGCCATGGGAAGTATCTCAGAGGGGGGGTTACGGGCCCTCTCTGCAGATATGACAGACACATTATCAACATTACTCATAGACAGTTTATCACAGTAAATTGGGGTGCTCCCCACCCCATATTGGGACATTATAGGTCCTAAATCAGTTCCCAACAGTACATTAGCCGGCAAATCAGTCAATAGTCCCACAGTCCGCATTCCTTTTCCTGCACCCCAGTCCAGATACACAGATGGGCCCCCTGCTGTGGCTTGGGAAGCAGGGAAGTTCTCAGGGCGGTTGGGGCACTCCTCCTTGAAATGTCCTGTCTGGTTACAAGCATGGCCCCGCCGCACCTCCCCTTGGGGTTTGGGGAAGGTCACCACGGGCGCCCAGAGTTCTTGGGACAGGGGAGGGACCACCCGGGGCATAGTTTGTCTCACCCGACCTGACGACAGACGGCTGTGGTGAACTCCGGCCTGGCTTCTCCTTCCAACTTGAGGGTCTCTGCAGGGTTATTGGATTTTGCGCAGGGGCGGTTTGTGCCTGCTGGGAGAGCTCCATCCTTTTGAGCTCAAGCTGATGCTGCCGCTCAGCCTGCTGCTCTGCTGCCTCACGACCTGCCTGCCGTTCTGCTGCCTCACGACCAGCCTGCTGTTCTGCTGCCTCACGACCAGCCTGCTGTTCTGCTGCCTCACGATCAGCCTGCCGTTCTACAGCTTCCTGAAAACAGTACAACACCTGCAGGTATATGTTAGGGTCCCTGGTGCCTATTTGCTGCAGGGCCGTTTGCCAGTATGAAGCCATTCCCCCAGCAAGGCTGGGGCTACTGGTCCCTCCTGGTGAAGTAATCCTTGGGACCGGGCTGCTTGCTGTACTTCCTGGCAGAGCCCCAAAATCAGGACTCTGCTCGATTCTCTGCATGGCTGTGGCTGCCTCCATTTTAGCCATACGCTCAGGATCTCCAAAAGCCTGGTTCAGCAATTCTGGAGCTCTGCTTCTGAGCCCACTAGCCATCCACTGGTATTTGCCAAATAAAATATAGGATAGAATACAAAGAGTAAGGGAGGGGAACAGCACTGTATCAAACTTTCACTGTATCTTAATGCTTGCTTTAATACCGAGCTTGTCTCATAGGATTACTACAATCCCCAGCGTCTGAGTGATAAAGGTCACCAACACACGCTGTTTATCCTTAGATCCCACCACGCTGCCACCAATGTGAAAGATCCTCAGTGCGCCAACACCGCGCTGGCCCACACCTGAGTCTTCTTTCATAAAAAACCACACTCACCGCCAGTGAGTGTTCGGTTCACAAGATAAATACAAGACAAGCTTTCTAAATTTTATATATTTATTAACCCCTAAATGGGTCGGTATTAACATCTAACACATGCAGTTCAGAACAGATATGCAGATGTATGCAAGCATTAACAGTTACTAGTTACAAGCTACAGTACAATAAAATAAAAGGGCATAAAAGTGAAATAATTACTTTACTACACATATCCTGGATGTGGCTCTATAATCCAACACTCACACACAGCATGTGGAGTTAACCAGTGGAGGCCTCTAGCATGTGGCATCAACACAGTATTCCAGCCTGCATGCTCTCATCACAGTCTCCCAGTAGTGGTCTGTCATAGTCTCCTCTCAGTGGAAGTCTGTCTGTAATCTCTTCAAAGTATTCTCCTTGTAGTCTCAGCCCAATCTCCACCCACTGACCGCTTAGCTCATCTTATATACCCTTTATGCCACCTCCCAGAATGAGGTCACCGGCGACGGCAAGTCTGATTGATTAATGCACTCAAGTCCAGATTCTTTGTATGGAGCTGAGACCAAGTGAAATGATACAATGTTATCAGCCATATCTGATCTAACAGCCCAGACTGAACAATGCATGTTTATTTGATCACCCAGGTCTATGTAGGAATACAATAGAGCCATTCTGGGATGGATACAAAGCCCTATTGTCACAATGTTGCCACTACTGGCCATACACCTAGGATTATAGCTGCGCACATTATGAATAAATGCAAGTAAGAAGGGAGATACTATACCCAGAGATCAAAATACAGCTTTGAGTTATAGCCATATTTAAGTGGAATCATCACACAAAGTTTTGGATTTTTTTAAGGGTTTAAAACGTATAGAAAATAAATATAAATTTGGTATCCCCAGAATAATACTGACCCATAGAAAACAGGTGACATGTCACTTTGGCTACACAGTGAACACTGTAAATTCAAAGCCTGTAACAAACTCGCACAAATGTAGTTTTTCTCCAATTCCACTCACTCTGAAATTTTTTCCAGCTTCCCAGTACATTGTGCGGGATATTAATATTGGCACCATTACGAAGTACAATTCGTCCTGCAAACATTAAGCCCTCATATGGCGTGGAGTCAAAAACAAAAATCGAAAAAAAACCTGTGTCAGAAAGGGGTTGATAATTCAGGTGCACTCTTGTGCCAGAATGGGAATCTATTCCAGTAAAGTTGTTGGGTTAAGGTGTCCCTCACTGATCTTGGTCTCCAACCCGTTCTGCTGACTTTTGTAAAAAAGTGGTGAGAGGGGCACAGAAAGAGGCAAAAATAGTCCCATGTGCCACAACTATTCCCATCTATGCCAGTTTAATGGTGTATAGGGAATAGTAAATTTCTCCCACTGTCCCTAAGGACATGTTCAGATAGGTAAAATCTCAGAAGGAAAACCTGTGGGAGAGATTCAAGGATGACCTTAAGATTTGCGCTATAGATTTGCAATCTGCACTCCCATGGATCCACATGCAAATAGGCCCCACATTTGGATAACCGCCTCAAGAACTGACATTTATTTTCCGTAATGCAGGTTGCAAAACAATTGGAGGCACAACACAAAGCATTTTTGCCATGAAATACCTGCCAAAATCATTGCTTGGAGACGTGTGACCTCTGTGCACTGCTGTACAGGCTCTGGTTTTCCTGTGTGAACAGGGTCTTACAGCAGCTATTACTTTGTATAAATAAAACAGGTATAATGACCACAGACACATAATAAACTGTATTCAATAAATGTCAAGTAGCAGCCATTTTCCTAAAAGCAATAACAAAATGTATTTATTTTATACAGCCCTGTATGTTACTAGCCATGTACAACGTCTCACTGCTCCTTGCTTTGACCACTCCCTACGTCCAGGTGGCGCTGCACTGCAGGACAACGTTTTCCTGGCACACGTCACGTGATTGAGCGCAGCGTTTTCCCGCCGTCTCTTCCCTGTTTAGCGCTTCCTTGGTTGCTGGGGTAACCGGCGTGTTTCCGTAACGCGTCAGTTTACGAAACTGATTCCCAATATGGCGGGCTGCTAACTGTGAGGAACGGTTCATAACGTCTAGGGAAGGAGGTCGGAGCACTGAGTACTCTGCGCAGGCAGCCCTAGGTGAGTGTGGCAGCTGCCGGGGAGCTGTGGCGGTGTCATGTGAGGAGGAGCTGGGCCTGGGAGCCGAGTCTATGTGCAGAGCCGTATTTATGAGCGCCCGGGCTGGTTATCAGTAGTGAGGCTGAGCCCAGGGGGAGGAAGACAGTGCTAGGAGGCTCCAGGTCACAAGGTGTGATGTAGTCAGTGGTGCAGCCTCTCCGGTGCTATGTGTCCGGCTTTGTGTACTACTTGTATCACAGCAATTGTCTATAATCTGTGCCTGTCCACTTGTTGTGGAACTACAATGTGCAGCATCCCTTTGTATGTTCTGAACACTGGAATGTAAAGTAGGGAGAGAGCTGTAGTACCATTCACAGCCACTACACAATGGGGGAGCTCATCATTCCAATTAGGCCAGTTTTCTGGCATAGAAAGATGATATTGAGACAGACTTTGGCTCAGGGACATTCTTGTGCCACAAGCCCTAATTCTCGCCTACTGCGTGGGTGAATGTTGGCATGGTGAGCCGAGGCGGTGATGTCTTGGCCTGACTGTTTTATTATATCTCCACTTTGTCCGTTCCGTCGTGGCATAAATTTCCATTCTGGTACAGAGAGGTCCAACAGATTTATAAATCTCCCATTCCCTGTGCCAGTTGGCCTGTTTATTAAGATTGGCGTGCTATATGCCGTTCTTAATAATTTTGCCTCAATATATGTTAATAGCTATGAATTTGTTAGCATCTAACCCAGGGGTAGGCAACCTTTTTTGTTCGGCGTGCCGATTTTAATAAAAAAATCAAAGATGAGGTACTCGGAGTGTCGGTCAATAATTGTAAGTCTGACGACCCCTAAACTAAAGTCATATACCACAAACCATAACACAGAAGTGCTGCCACCAGATGCTTTAGGATACATGCGTTTACTGCTATTTCCTAGGACGCTCCTGTACTTTCTGATTAGAAGCAATGAAAGTCCATGTGCAGCCGCCAATTAGTGGTAAATGTGTCCAGGAGCCCCGTATGGCGGCATCCTTATGGTGAATACACACTATGTATCTGGATGCAGCTATATTTGGAACTTTTTCATTCGATGTAAAACTGGTGCATTTTTGCACAAAAAAAAAACAAAGCCTGAGTTTTCTGTGCAAAAACACATCCTTAATATAGAAAACACACCGTTATTCAGAATAATGTCCCATAGTGGTCCCTGCACACGGTATATGTCCCATAGCGGCCCCTGCACATGGTATTATGCTCCATAGCGGCCCCTGCACACGGTATATATCCCACAGTGGCCCCTGCACACGGTATTATGCTCTATAGTGGCCCCTGCACACGGTATTATGCTCTATAGTGGCCCCTGCACACGGTATTATGCTCTATAGTGGCCCCTGCACACGGTATTATGCTCTATAGTGGCCCCTGCACACGGTATTATGCTCTATAGTGGCCCCTGCACACGGTATTATGCTCTATAGTGGCCCCTGCACACGGTATTATGCTCTATAGTGGCCCCTGCACACGGTATTATGCTCTATAGTGGTCCCTGCACACGGTATTATGCTCTATAGTGGCCCCTGCACACGGTATTATGCTCTATAGTGGTCCCTGCACACGGTATTATGCTCTATAGTGGCCCCTGCACACGGTATTATGCTCTATAGTGGCCCCTGCACACGGTATTATGCTCTATAGTGGCCCCTGCACACGGTATTATGCTCTATAGTGGTCCCTGCACACGGTATTATGCTCTATAGTGGTCCCTGCACACGGTATTATGCTCCATAGCGGCCCCTGCACACGGTATATGTCCCACAGTGGTCCCTGCACACGGTATTATGCTCTATAGTGGTCCCTGCACACGGTATTATGCTCTATAGTGGTCCCTGCACACGGTATTATGTCCCATAGCGGTCCCTGCACACGGTATTATGTCCCATAGCGGCCTCTGCACACGGTATATGTCCCATAGCGGTCCCTGCACACGGTATATGTCCCATAACGGCCCCTACACACGGTATATGTCCCATAGCGGCCTCTGCACACGGTATTTGTCCCATAGTGGCCCCTGCACACGGTATATGTCCCATAGTGGTCCCTGCACACGGTATTATGCTCTATAGTGGTCCCTGCACACGGTATTATGCTCTATAGTGGCCCCTGCACACTTACTAGCTATTATTATACTGTGGGGTCTCTTCAGACCACAGAGTATAATAAGTGGAGGGCAAAGAGAGGTGATGAAACATAAAAAAACAATGTTACTCACTATTCCATGCTCCGCAGCTGCTCTGTATCTTCGGGCGCTTCTGCCTGTAGTCAGCGACCGCTCATTGAGTCTCAGGGGTCACGTCGCGTCATTATGCGTAATGACGTCAGACGCGACCCCTGAGGCCCTGTCAGCTGACTTCAGGCAGAAGCGCCCGAAGAGTACACAGCGGCTGCGGAGCGTGGAATAGTGAGTAACGTTGTTTTTTATGTTTGATCATCTCCCCGGGGGCTCTGCTTATTATACTCGGGAGTCTGAAGAGACCCCACAGTATAATAATAGCAGTTTCGTTTCGGACGTGTTTGGTCCGATCGAAACTGCTGGGTGAGGAGTCTGCTGCCGTGCCAGGGGAATATGCCTCGCGTGCCATAGGTTGCCGACCCCTGATCTAACCTGTAGCAGTCTAGTGGGTGAGATAAAACCATGCCTGTCCACATGCTGAGGATGTAAACCCCAACATGACGATTATTGTTCACCTCTATTACCTTTTTAGGTTTTGCTCTTTTAGTGTTTACACTGTACATCTTTAGCCTAACATGCATAGTGTTGGTTTACTCCCTAACATTCTTATGACTGATTCCCTTTACTAGTATTTCTCATATGCCTTATTGGTTACTAAAGCATAAGGAGAAAAGTGCTTGGAAAATGGATACCATTCTATATTTCACTATAGACTTTGAACTAAGACCTGGCTGTAGCAACTGTAAAGTGTGGTGGTCAGAGTTTGGCTATAAGCAAGAAACCCTTTAAAGGAACCTATCAGTGCTATTTGGGACATTAAACCACCCACAGGTCCTTATAGACCAGGGGTCCCCAAACTTTTTACACAGGGGGGCCAGTTCACTGTCCCTCAGACCGTTGGAGGGCCGGACTATAAGAAAAACTATGACAATCCCTATGCACACTACACGTATCTCATTTTAAAGTAAAACAAAAAGGGAACAAATACAACATTCAAAATAAAGAAATAGTAAATTTAAGTCAACAAACTCACCATTATTTCAATGTGAAGTATGGGCCTGCTTTTGGCTAATGAGATTATACATACAAATACAGCACAGTGCACCTCTGAAATGTGCTTCTCTCTTCCTGCAAATAGGTCCAGCACTCTGCCCCCATATAAGTCCAGCCCTTTCCCTCATATAGGTCCCATGCTCTCTCCCCCATATAGGTCCCATGCCTCCCCCCCCATATAGGTCCCATGCACTCTCCCCCATATAGGTCCCATGCACTCTCCCCCATATAGGTCCCATGCTCTCTCCCCCATATAGGTCCCATGCAGTCTCCCCCATATAGGTCCCATGCACTCTCCCCCATATAGGTCCCATGCACTCTCCCCCATATAGGTCCCATGCACTCTCCCCCATATAGGTCCCATGCACTCTCCCCCATATAGGTCCCATGCACTCTCCCCCATATAGGTCCCATGCAGTCTCCCCCATATAGGTCCCATGCAGTCTCCCCCATATAGGTCCCATGCAGTCTCCCCCATATAGGTCCCATGCAGTCTCCCCCATATAGGTCCCATGCAGTCTCCCCCATATAGGTCCCATGCAGTCTCCCCCATATAGGTCCCATGCAGTCTCCCCCATATAGGTCGCATGCAGTCTCCCCCATATAGGTCCCATGCAGTCTCCCCCATATAGGTCCCATGCAGTCTCCCCCATATAGGTCCCATGCAGTCTCCCCCATATAGGTCCCATGCAGTCTCCCCCATATAGGTCCCATGCAGTCTCCCCCATATAGGTCCCATGCAGTCTCCCCCATATAGGTCCCATGCAGTCTCCCCCATATAGGTCCCATGCAGTCTCCCCCATATAGGTCCCATGCAGTCTCCCCCATATAGGTCCCATGCAGTCTCCCCCATATAGGTCCCATGCAGTCTCCCCCATATAGGTCCCATGCAGTCTCCCCCATATAGGTCCCATGCAGTCTCCCCCATATAGGTCCCATGCAGTCTCCCCCATATAGGTCCCATGCAGTCTCCCCCATATAGGTCCCATGCAGTCTCCCCCATATAGGTCCCATGCAGTCTCCCCCATATAGGTCCCATGCAGTCTCCCCCATATAGGTCCCATGCAGTCTCCCCCATATAGGTCCCATGCACTCTCCCCCATATAGGTCCCATGCACTCTCCCCCATATAGGTCCCATGCAGTCTCCCCCATATAGGTCCCATGCAGTCTCCCCCATATAGGTCCCATGCAGTCTCCCCCATATAGGTCCCATGCAGTCTCCCCCATATAGGTCCCATGCAGTCTCCCCCATATAGGTCCCATGCAGTCTCCCCCATATAGGTCCCATGCAGTCTCCCCCATATAGGTCCCATGCAGTCTCCCCCATATAGGTCCCATGCAGTCTCCCCCATATAGGTCCCATGCAGTCTCCCCCATATAGGTCCCATGCAGTCTCCCCCATATAGGTCCCATGCAGTCTCCCCCATATAGGTCCCATGCACTCTCCCCCATATAGGTCCCATGCACTCTCCCCCATATAGGTCCCATGCAGTCTCCCCCATATAGGTCCCATGCAGTCTCCCCCATATAGGTCCCATGCAGTCTCCCCCATATAGGTCCCATGCAGTCTCCCCCATATAGGTCCCATGCAGTCTCCCCCATATAGGTCCCATGCAGTCTCCCCCATATAGGTCCCATGCAGTCTCCCCCATATAGGTCCCATGCAGTCTCCCCCATATAGGTCCCATGCAGTCTCCCCCATATAGGTCCCATGCAGTCTCCCCCATATAGGTCCCATGCAGTCTCCCCCATATAGGTCCCATGCAGTCTCCCCCATATAGGTCCCATGCAGTCTCCCCCATATAGGTCCCATGCAGTCTCCCCCATATAGGTCCCATGCAGTCTCCCCCATATAGGTCCCATGCAGTCTCCCCCATATAGGTCCCATGCAGTCTCCCCCATATAGGTCCCATGCAGTCTCCCCCATATAGGTCCCATGCAGTCTCCCCCATATAGGTCCCATGCAGTCTCCCCCATATAGGTCCCATGCACTCTCCCCCATATAGGTCCCATGCACTCTCCCCCATATAGGTCCCATGCACTCTCCCCCATATAGGTCCCATGCACTCTCCCCCATATAGGTCCCATGCACTCTCCCCCATATAGGTCCCATGCACTCTCCCCCATATAGGTCCCATGCAGTCTCCCCCATATAGGTCCCATGCAGTCTCCCCCATATAGGTCCCATGCAGTCTCCCCCATATAGGTCCCATGCAGTCTCCCCCATATAGGTCCCATGCAGTCTCCCCCATATAGGTCCCATGCAGTCTCCCCCATATAGGTCCCATGCAGTCTCCCCCATATAGGTCGCATGCAGTCTCCCCCATATAGGTCCCATGCAGTCTCCCCCATATAGGTCCCATGCAGTCTCCCCCATATAGGTCCCATGCAGTCTCCCCCATATAGGTCCCATGCAGTCTCCCCCATATAGGTCCCATGCAGTCTCCCCCATATAGGTCCCATGCAGTCTCCCCCATATAGGTCCCATGCAGTCTCCCCCATATAGGTCCCATGCAGTCTCCCCCATATAGGTCCCATGCAGTCTCCCCCATATAGGTCCCATGCAGTCTCCCCCATATAGGTCCCATGCAGTCTCCCCCATATAGGTCCCATGCAGTCTCCCCCATATAGGTCCCATGCAGTCTCCCCCATATAGGTCCCATGCAGTCTCCCCCATATAGGTCCCATGCAGTCTCCCCCATATAGGTCCCATGCAGTCTCCCCCATATAGGTCCCATGCAGTCTCCCCCATATAGGTCCCATGCAGTCTCCCCCATATAGGTCCCATGCAGTCTCCCCCATATAGGTCCCATGCAGTCTCCCCCATATAGGTCCCATGCAGTCTCCCCCATATAGGTCCCATGCAGTCTCCCCCATATAGGTCCCATGCAGTCTCCCCCATATAGGTCCCATGCAGTCTCCCCCATATAGGTCCCATGCAGTCTCCCCCATATAGGTCCCATGCAGTCTCCCCCATATAGGTCCCATGCAGTCTCCCCCATATAGGTCCCATGCAGTCTCCCCCATATAGGTCCCATGCAGTCTCCCCCATATAGGTCCCATGCAGTCTCCCCCATATAGGTCCCATGCAGTCTCCCCCATATAGGTCCCATGCAGTCTCCCCCATATAGGTCCCATGCAGTCTCCCCCATATAGGTCCCATGCAGTCTCCCCCATATAGGTCCCATGCAGTCTCCCCCATATAGGTCCCATGCAGTCTCCCCCATATAGGTCCCATGCAGTCTCCCCCATATAGGTCCCATGCAGTCTCCCCCATATAGGTCCCATGCAGTCTCCCCCATATAGGTCCCATGCAGTCTCCCCCATATAGGTCCCATGCACTCTCCCCCATATAGGTCCCATGCACTCTCCCCCATATAGGTCCCATGCACTCTCCCCCATATAGGTCCCATGCAGTCTCCCCCATATAGGTCCCATGCAGTCTCCCTCATATAGGGCCAGGTCTCTCACCCATATAGGTCCCATCAATCCCCCATATAGATCCAGCTCTCTGATCCCCCTCCATGCCCAGTAAAAAAAAAAAAAAGTGAAAATATACTTTACGTAGCACTGCAGCCGCTCCCGCGCTGTGGTCCGGGCTCCTCTGTCTTCGGCTGTAAGGCCTAGATGAGCACGTTGTGCGTCATGATCATTCTAGGTCCGGACGACGAGCGCCGAGCGTCTACACAGGAACGAGACTTCCCGTGTAGCGCTCAGCGGGTTATTTCAATTGTAAGCGCCTGTGCGCTCACAATTGAAATAACACAAGGAAATTGCGACGCGGGCTGGGTAAATGGCCTCCGGAGGCCGGATGCGGCCCGCGGGCCGTAGTTTGGGGACCCCTGTTATAGACCAATGGGTTAGTATCCCAAATAGCCTGTTCTTAGGCCCCACTTTGTGGAAAAGTTGTGTTTTTTTTTTTTTTTTTTTGTTGTTGCAGATTTTGCTGTGTTTTGGGGGTGTTTTTTTTGTTTTTTTTTAAGCCAAAGCCAGGAGTGGATTGAGCAGAAGGGAGAAGAATAAGAGCTTCCTATATATTTCCCATTTGTTTTGTAGCCACTACTGGGTTTGACGCAAAAAAAAACACTTAAAAAAAAAAAAAAAAAAAAAATCTGCGTTTCCGCACTGTGAGATCTTTGCCTTAAAGGGTTTTTTTTTCCCATGAACATAATATTTAAATTTGTAGACAATGAAAAGGTAAACCTTTTTACAAATATAAGTAATTAAACATTTTGTAGTGTTTTACAGATTTTCTCTATCTTAGTGGTGTCAGTCTGTTGTTTTGATGGATTGCCAATTGATATGACCATAAAGGCAAGGCTAGTCTACATGGTGACATCGTCCACGACTCCCATCATGTGACCAAAGATCACTAGTGGCGTCACCCTGCGACTCTTCACTAATGTTAGTAAAAGTTGTTGCATTTCAACCCTTAGGGTACCGCATTAACTAGAATTAGCCATCACAGTGTAACTTCACTTTACAGGGTCGAGGTGCAACTCCATTCACTAACACTAGGGTTGCAGGGCGACCTATAGCCTACTTCCCTGGAAATGAGTGATGGGTCTCATTACACTCAATCTTTGGTGCTCCTGGCACATGTGCAGCTCTTCGCTGAAGCTGGGGAACTACACATCGGCTTTACTCCGTATGTGTTTGAGATCTAGAGTATGCATACTGAAGCCAAGATGAACTCCATTGGCTTTAGTGAAGAGCTGCGCAGGTGCTAGGAGTACAGGAGCTGGGAAAGTATAAAGGTTTATCCTGGAAAGCAATACTATAGGATTATTGAGAACACACAGCCACCAGTAATGCAGTAATGGATGGTTTAGTGTCCCAAATATCCCTGATGGGTTCTCTTAAAGGATTCTCCTTTTAGTATTGATTACTAGATCAGATATGGTGACTATAAAATCTGCTGTGGCAACAAGGTATAGCTTTGTTCCAGCACAATTCTGCTATTACTCTTCTATATGTAATGTGATTTGCAACATTCTCAGCTAATGTGTGGTTAAGAATAAAACCCATAAAATCTTCAAGAGGTTGCTGTAAACCATCCTTAGTCACTATGGTCTATGTTGTAGTCAGCTGAATAACAGTTGCCTATTTGATATTTATCATTGTGCTCTATCTCACAAATTTATTAAGACGGACGTTTCTTACACCAGTCTTGACTGGCGCAAGGATCCACACTCTTAATAAGTCAGACATATGCTGTGCAGCAGAATAGAAATCTACACCAGTCAAGGACTAGCATGTATTTCTTGTATAACTCATGCCAGTCTTCTGTCATGAGTTAAAATTAATGTCTGGTTGAGGTGTCTCTGTCCGTTCCTTCTCTGCCCACAATCGTGAACGTTATGAGTGAGGCACTAAATGGGGAATCTTTTGCGCAAGAAAGGGCTGTGCGCCAAAGATGCGCTACAATAAAACCCAAAAAACTTTCATGGATGGGTTGATAAATTCCCCCCTTTGGCACAGCTGAATAGTACCGTTACTGTTAGGAGATGATGTCACCATGTCCACCTGAAATCCATGGATGATAAAGTCCTGCATGCATGGCTTTTTTATCCATTGCTTTTAGTTTAAAACTGTGGATGTGCAATGGACTCCATAATAATCAGTGGTGTTTGTCAGGCTCCCTATGTGACCATTATTTTAGTGTTAACCTTGTTTGTTGTTCCGGTCCTCCGACGGATCAGAACAATGGATGGCAACCTGGAGTAATTGTGTATATGACTTGTGTGGAAATGTCAGTGGGGCAGATTCTCTAAGATTTTGTAAAACTTGACATGTAAATTTAGACTAGATAGTCTAATGATGTGACCAGTTTATCTAAGTGGCTGGATGATGGATGACACATTTGGTGCATCTTTAGATATTTTGTGCAATTTTTACAATATTGGTTTGCTTGTAACTTGCACAGTAGGGATCCTGCTATTAGACTGATAAGAAAGTGGAAAGGGTTGACATATTGTGGTCAGTAGTATTGGGGTGCTGCTGTGACCCCAGGGGTATAGGTGTGCTGCTGTGACCCCAGGGGTATAGGTGCTCTGCTGTGACCCCAGGAGTATAGGTGCTCTGCTGTGACCCCGGGAGTATAGGTGCTCTGCTGTGACCCCGGGAGTATAGGTGTGCTGCTGTGACTCCAGGAGTATAGGTGCTCTGCTGTGACCCCAGGGGTATAGGTGCTCTGCTGTGACCCCAGGAGTATAGGTGCTCTGCTGTGACCCCAGGAGTATAGGTGTGCTGCTGTGACCCCAGGGGTATAGGTGCTCTGCTGTGACCCCAGGGGGTATAGGTGTGCTGCTGTGACCCCAGGAGTATAGGTGCGCTGCTGTGACCCCAGGGGTATAGGTGCGCTGCTGTGACCCCAGGGGTATAGGTGCGCTGCTGTGACCCCAGGGGTATAGGTGCTCTGCTGTGACCCCAGGAGTATAGGTGCTCTGCTGTGACCCCAGGAGTATAGGTGTGCTGCTGTGACCCCAGGGGTATAGGTGCTCTGCTGCGACCCCAGGGGGTATAGGTGTGCTGCTGTGACCCCAGGAGTATAGGTGCGCTGCTGTGACCCCAGGGGTATAGGTGCGCTGCTGTGACCCCAGGGGTATAGGTGCGCTGCTGTGACCCCAGGGGTATAGGTGCTCTGCTGTGACCCCAGGGGTATAGGTGCTCTGCTGTGACCCCAGGAGTATAGGTGCTCTGCTGTGACCCCAGGAGTATAGGTGTGCTGCTGTGACCCCAGGGGTATAGGTGCTCTGCTGTGACCCCAGGGGGTATAGGTGTGCTGCTGTGACCCCAGGAGTATAGGTGCGCTGTTGGGACCCCAGGTGTGCTGCTGTGACCCCAGGAGTATAGGTGCTCTGCTGTGACCCCAGGGGTATAGGTGCTCTGCTGTGACCCCAGGGGTATAGGTGCTCTGCTGTGACCCCAGGGGTATAGGTGCGCTGCTGTGACCCCAGGGGTATAGGTGCGCTGCTGTGACCCCAGGGGTATAGGTGCGCTGCTGTGACCCCAGGGGTATAGGTGCGCTGCTGTGACCACTAAAGGTGTTGGGGGTTCTGGCCATTATATGACTTGTATTCTGCATTGTAGCAGTTTTAGGCTCTACAGACTCTGATTCTCAGTTCTCCCTGAGCTAGGGTGTGGAAACTGCCTGCCATAATGTATCTCATAGGCAGCACACAACGTAGAGGAGATCCCCTCTACATGGGGCAATGATTGGGCTGCTTGCAGGAGGTTCATATAGAACATTTATAGAGAAGAACTGACCAGTATGGATGTGAATAAAGGTCTGGGGGTGCTTCAGCAGACTCTCTGTGCCTGTGTTTCTTCTTTCTTTCAGGTCCTGCTTACGTCTCCATAGTTTCCTAACTCCGACTTCAGAATAAAATGATTATATAGAATTTTTACTATTGTATAATGAATTAGATGTATAGATTGTAACATTTCCTTTCATGCAGTCACTATGAATTAGAGGAGCTTTACTGCTTCTGACTGACCGTAGCTGTCACACATTTATGAATGAGTTGGAGTTGGGCTGTGCTTTGCCAGTGGTTTGACCTTCTGACTCCACAGCCTTGCCTCTATGTAATATAATATTTCTGAGAGTCCAGTTGGTCTTGCTCTAACAAGTTGGATTCAGCAGAGATTTGAGGATTTTATGTCAGTTTATGCCAGATAAGTAGAGAAGATAACATTCCTCTCTGACATGTATCACATTTATTATACAATGTTCATTTAAAGGTTAGCGACCATGTAAAATAAAGATGTAACCTAACCTGAATGTACGTCCTCCTTCATGACTTAAGTGCCTTAAATAAGAATTTAAGGGCAGCTTCAGGCCCAGTCCTTGTACATTTCTTCAGTAAAGTACAGCATGACAGATATTGAATTGTATTATCCAGTTGTACTAGGGAGCACATGGACACATGATACCTCCTCTCATTGGTGTGATCACTAGGGTTCATCCTTTTATATTGGGAACCTGAGGCCTTAGAGAAGCCCCCCGACTGCTTGTGTGGTATCAGCTGTTAGAGCAGCTTATTTACATGGAGTGGTTTCAAGCAGCTTTTGCCATGTTTTCAGTTTTAGTTTCAATATTTTTTATTCAAATTTAAAAAATACAAAATTAAAGAACAAAATGGGTAGATATTGCGATGTACAATTAATATGCATTGTAATACAGTTTCAAGATACATTTTTAGAACCACACATCTTTAAAACAAAATATAAAAATTACTTATAAAGTGAACATTAGAAATAACATTTAGGCACATTTACTAGGCTGTGGATATCTATGTCTAGGGTGTTTTCTCCATGTACAGCTTTCTCTTCTTCATGAGATATTTAGTTGTGCAGAGGACATTTGACCCGTACCCGCAGCGTTGGCTACTCCTCTCCAATTCCCCTTTTGACGGGGTTGGCGAGCCCATATCCATCCCTATGTCTGTCACAACCACTTCGATTGGGTATCATATACCATCCTAGTTCTTTCTACGTGACAAATCTAGAATGTATCCACGCATCCCAAATTATTTAGAATCTATGAAAAGAGTAGTTACCCATTGCGATCACCCTTTCATAGGAATATGTGTTATTAATGGTTAGTAACAGGGTCGACATAGGCGGGGAGGCCGCTGCCTTCCATCTCTGTACCAACATTAGTTTAGCCATCATTAGAATTTTACAAATGAGTTGTTTATGCCTATTCAGCTCTCCGGGGATCCCAAGTAGCAAAATCGCCATATGTGCAGTAGGGGGGAGTCGTAGATCAAACAATTCAGAGAGCATTTCAAAGACACTATCCCAGTAACCACGAATTATAGGGCAGGTTCCCAGAATGTGAAGAAGGGTTCCTCTCTCTCCACAGCCCCTCCAACAATTCCCAGACACGGAGGGATACGCTAACTGCAAAGTAGACGGAGTTCTATACCACCGTAAAATGACCTTCATTGCCGTCTCTATGTGGGTGCTACATTTTAAAGACAGATGGATCAGTTTAATCGTTTGTTGCCATTCATCTGAAGTAATGACCATTCCTAAGTCTCTCTCCCAACAACGGAACGGAGTGGATCTAGTAAAAGTCGAAATTCCATCCATTTTATCATATAGAAATCGTAATCCCCTCACATTGGTCGACAACCAAGCGAAAAGTGAACCGTTATGAGGCAAGGTCGTCACAGGGTGTTTAGATATGAAGTGCCATATCTGAAAATATTTAAGGAAATCGCCTACGTGGATTCCGTATTTTTGTCTTAGATCTACAAACGTTATAGGCTGTTTAGAGTCAGAATATAATTGAGAAATCTGCGTGATCCCCCCTCAATTCCCAACCCGAGACCCCCATGCCATCAATCATCCAGGCCATCAATGACAAAGGCATTTCTGCAATATGAAAATGTTTCACTGGGTTTGCTTTCCCATGGATTAGCTTCCATGCCATTAGCAAAGCGCACATGACTGGGGAGAAGGATCCCGGAGCCGGAATGTTCCAGAAGGGCAACCACAGCGCATCCTCCAACTTTAGGGGAGATATAAACGCCTGCTCTATATGTAGCCATGGAACCGAGGTATCCATTGACTTCCACCTTGCACACTGAGTGACCAGTGATGCTATATAGTAATTCCTCACCACTGGTACTCCCAGCCCTCCTGCCTCTCGTTGCTTAAATAGAAAGCTTTTATTGATTCTAGGTCTCCTACCATTCCACACATATTTTGAAATCACCCTTTGTGCTGTCTCAAAAAAGGAAACAGGAATGGATATTGGGAGCGTGCGGAACAGGTACAATAGTCTAGGCAATAGCAGCATCTTAAAAGCCGCTACCCGTCCTATCCAAGAAACATCCATTTTAGACATTCGTTCGGTCTCTTCTTGCAATATTTTTAACATTGGGATATAGTTACTTTTGTAGAGGGTTCCTAATGATGTTGTCACCTGTATCCCCAAATATTGAACACTATCCTTCCTCCAATCAAAATCATAAGTCGATTGTAGATGTTGGAGCAAGGGTGGAGGGACATTGAAAGGCAATGCCTGTGATTTGGCCATGTTTAATTTGTAAAACGATAATTGCCCAAAAGTACTTATAGTATCCATAAGATGAGGAATAGATATTTGCGGATTGGACAAAGTGAGAATAATATCATCAGCATATAATGATATAAGATGAGATTGATCTCCTATGTCAATGCCTCCCACTCTCGGATCTAGTCTAAGTATCTGGGCTAAAGGCTCTATAGAAAGAACAAATATCAGGGGCGATAGGGGGCACCCCTGTCTGGTCCCATTTGTAATGAGGAATGGATCCGATATTACTCCGTTAGTGAACACTCTCACAGAAGGTGCTGAGTATAACGCTTCAATCGCTCTTAAGATAGCTCCAGAAAACCCCATACTTCTGAGCACCGAAAATGCATACGACCAGCAAATTCGGTCGAATGCCTTCTCTGCGTCCAATGCAAGGATCACCGCCTTTTCTTTTCTAGAATCAACATGGTGTATTATATTTAAAATACGTCTAGTATTATCGTATGATTGTCTCCCTTTAACAAACCCCACTTGATCGTAATTTATCAAGCTTGGGAGACAGACTGCCAGTCTGCTTGCTATTAATTTAGCATAGATTTTTAAATCTGTGTTCAATAATGATATTGGTCTAAAGTTCTGGGGGCTGGTGGCGGGTTTGCCAGGCTTTGGCAACGTAACTATTAGGGCTTCTTGATTTTCCTTTGGGATGACACCAGAATCCACCACGGCCGTCAGGAATGACAGCAGTGGGCTCATCAGGGCTGGGAAGAAACATTTATAATATTCGTTAGTAAGGCCGTCAGGGCCCGGAGACTTATGTGATGGCAGTGATTTAATGATGGATAGTAACTCTGCTGAGGTAATAGGCGCGTTCAAGGAGTCCAGCTGTGACTCCGTGAGTGTGGGTAGTTGAGCCGCCTTGAGGAATCGCTCAATATCCTGGGTTGTCGGGGGGACCGTCGAAGAGTTGTCTGCTAGGTTGTAAAGACCCTCATAGAAATGTTTAAAGGCGTTAGCGATGCCATTGGGGTCATAAATTTTGTATGTACCATCCTTGCTATACATAAATGGGATCCTGGATTTTGCATGTTTTTGTTTAAGCTTGGATGCTAGGAGTTTGCCCGCTTTGTAAGATTGAGAGTAATATGTAGCTCTAACCTTTTTCAGGTTTTTCTCATATTTGTGCAATAAACAAGCGGTTAACTGTTGGCGTAACGCTATTAATTCCGTTGCACGTGAGGGAGACGGAGATTGTTTATTGCTGGTGTCTATAGTTCTTATCTGACGGAGCAGACGATCTATTTCTGCCATCCTATTTTTCTTTTCAATATGCCCTAGGCGAATAAACGTTCCTCTAATAAAGGCCTTATGAGAATTCCACAGTATCTCAGGGCCAGGAGCAGAGGGGGCATTAATCTGAAAGAATTCCTTCAAGTCATTCTCTAACGTTGCTTTTAACTTTGGCTGTGACATTAAAAAGTCACTACACCTCCACATATATGCTCTAGCAGCTTCGTATTTTTCAGCTATGGACAAGGTTATCGCTGCATGGTCCGACCAAGTTATTTGAGATATCTCAGACTGCTTAGCAAGGGGAATGCTAGATTGCTCGATTAGGAACAAGTCTATTCGTGAATAGCTGTTATGTACAGTCGAATGATATGTATAATCTCTTTCAGAATTATTCAGGATACGCCAGACATCAAATAATTCATAGCGCCATATAGCCTGCGATAAGGAGGGGTGACGTGTTAGTATGCCAGAAGTGGTATCTACTAGCGGGTCCGGGGCCATATTGAAGTCTCCCATTAATATTAAACATCCCTGCTTCCTCTTTTCTACCGCCCTCACAAGTCTCCCTAGGAACGCCACCTGCTTCCTATTTGGGGCATAAACTGATACCAGCGTATAAGTGACATTGTTAATAATACACACCAATATAACAAATCGCCCTCCCGGGTCAGCGTATTGAGATAACAGTTGAAACGCTACCGAGTCCTTAATCCCGATCAATGTGCCCCTACGTTTTGAGGAGTAGTGAGCATGAAACACATGTGGGTATGCTGGGTGATTAATGCGAAAAGCGTCTGCCCTTAAAAGATGTGTCTCTTGTAGTGCAAGAATGTCACAGTTATGCCCTCGGGCCTCACGCCATAAATTGGCTCTTTTTTGAGGGGAGTTCAAACCTCTGACATTCATGGACATAATTTTAAGTACCATGATACACAGTTAGAAATGCTTTAAGATTCTTACCACAACCACGTATACCAGTAGGTGTCACTGTTGGTATGAAGAGAAAGCTGTTTCCACCCTTCATATTCACTACGCCCAATGTGCCAGAACCAATAAAAAAGAAAACAAACCATGCAAATTACATAACCAATGGGTAAAGCTTCATAGCAAAACCAAACAAAGAGAAAAAAAAAAGATTATGGTACAGCGGACCAGCGGCTGTCGTAATCCTGGGGGGATAAGTTCAACGACAGTGGACATACGAAATCCAAGAAAATGTGAGTCTTTAGCTTTGTAGCCCTTTGCGTGGACGTCTTTGGGCCCTCACTTGATGCCAACCATCCGACACAGGACCAGGTGGTTGTTTGGGTGGTATCTCGACAATCGGAATGTTCCATTTATGAAGCAGACGATTTCCTTCTTCCAAAGTTTTAACTACATGCACCATGTTGTCTCGGGTAATGATCACGCGGACCGGAAATCCCCATTTGTACAAAATGTGGTGCCGGCATAAAGCTGCTGTAATAGGGATGAATTGTCGCCTCAGTTGCAATGTCGTAGCTGATAGATCCGAGTAAATGGATACTTTGTGATATGGTTCAGGTAGGTGACCTACCTTTCGGGAAGTCATCAAAACCAGATCTTTAGTGCGATAAAAGTGAATTTTAGCAAGAACATCCCTGGGTATAGCTTCATCTAGATGTGATGGCTTGGGGACTCTATGAGCTCTATCAATAATTAAATCCATCTCTGTAAGATTCGGCAGGAGCGATCGGATCAGATCCTGGAGGAATGTCGTTAAATTATTCGCGGAGACCGACTCCGGAATCCCTCTAAATTTCAAATTATTTCTCCGTGAGCGATCCTCTAAGTCTGCTACTTTAGCTTTCAAAAATGACACATCCGACTCCATCTCATAGTGAGCATCTATTAATGCATTGTGTGATGTCGCAAATTCCGCCATTTTGGATTCAACATGAACGGTACGGTTTTTCAGTTCCTGAAGATCTCTATCTAGCGGTTTTACCATGAGAGACATGTCTGTTTTTAGTGATTTGCAGAAGTCCATGAGCATATATTTCATAGAGGCCTCAGTAAGTGGGTTCTCCGTCTCTGGGATTTCCACAAAAAAAATCAGTGGGTGGAGGGGTAGGCTGCACATTGTTGCTCACCTCGTCATCCTGGGAGTCACTGCCCTGGAACCTTGGTCTCTGTTTAGCCGGGCTGGCGGTGGGCGACTGGTGTGTCTCCAGGCTGGATAGGCCCGCAGACCCCGAAGCGCCATCCCGCGGAGGCCCGCTTCCATTGTAGGCCCTGGCCTGCCGGGGAGAAGGCCTAGGTAGCTCCGCGCCTGCGCCGTCCAGCAGCTGCGGTAAGGATGGGGCTGAGAGCGCTCTCTTGTGAGCGGAGAGCGCGCTTGTTTCCTCTGGAGGATCGCGAGGTGGAGTCGAGGCCCTAGACTCCGTTTCCAGGCGCGGGCTGTCTCCATGCTGGTCCTCCCCTCCCCCGTGAGGGAAATAGAAGTTGGAGATCTTGTGCGGTCTCACCGCCGACTTCTTTCTTCTAGGCATCCCCGAAGGTAAGACAACTTTTTGCTGCTAATATCTGTGCCCAAAGGCCACGGGCTTGTCGCGTAGGATGTTGCTATGTAGGACTCAGACCGAGAGCTCTGAGACTACGCGGCCATTTCAGTCCACAGCTAGGCTCCGCCCCCCATGTTTTCAGTTTTAAACTCTGCTTCAAAAACACCTCAGATCTGCTTCCCATCAATTTTAATGGGGATTGGAGGTGTCTGAGCATTTTTTTTCAGCTTGCCGAATTTTAAAAAAAAAAATTCCCTAATTTTAGAAAACCCATTAATTTTTATTAGTATTCAGGTAGAAAATCATATATAGTCAATATAAAGCATCAAAAAGTCATCAGCATAATAATCTGTTCCAAATAACTTGTCATATGAAAATCTGCCTCCAAAATCCTTTTGGAAAATAAGCTGTTTGCGAAGACTTATTTTATTTCTGCCTACATTTATAGTCTGTGTGATCTTATCGGCCACAAGTGGATTCAAAAGGACCCAATCCTCTGCTGGATCCATTTTTAACTTCAGCTCATAAAAATACATCAAATACTTCAACAAAAATTTCTGCTGCATTTTTTTCCGTAGCAGTTTTTAGCTGCATTCTGCAATGTGGGGCCTTAGCCCTTGAAGAGAACCTGTCCGGTTGATTTGGGACATTAAACCACCCACAGGTCCTTATAGACCTGGGGTTTGGTGTTCCAAATCTCCCTGTTTATAAAGCAATCTGTGCCTGCAATTAAAAACAAAAAAAAACCTTTATACTTAGCTAGGGATGAGTTGTACACCCCGGCTTCACTGCACAAGTGCTGGAGGTACGGGGCATGTGCACTGAAGCTGAGGTGTACTCCTCTGGCTTCAGTGAAGAACTGCGCTGGTGCGAAGAGCGCACCTGCAGGGTGAATATAAAGCATTTTTATTTTTAATGTGGGCATGTGTGGCTTTATTTACAGGGTAATTTGGGACACTAAATCCCTGGTCCATAAGGGCCTGTGGGTGGTTTAGTGTCCCAAATCGCCCTGACAGATTTTTTTTTTTTTTTTTTTTTTTTACTAGACCCAACATTGCGGAAACGCAGCTTTTTCTGTTGCAGATTTTGCTGCTTTATTTTTTGAGCCAAAGCCAAAAATGGCTAGAAAAGGAATGGGAAATTTCTAGGAAGTTCTAAGGGTGTGTTCACACGGAGGAATTTGCAGCGGATTCTGAATCTGCCTCCCATTGTTTTCAAAGGGAGGCAGAGATCGTAGCAGGACGCGGAAAAAAGAAGCGTCCTGCTCAATCTTGCTGCGGATTACGCCCGCAGTGTCTGCGGATCGAGACGCCTTCTTGATTAGGCCCATTCATCTGGGCCTAATCAGGAGCGGAATGCCGATGCACTCCATTGGCATCCCATCACAGCAGTCCGCGGCGAAAATTCCGTCGGCGGAAAATGATCAATTTCTGCCGTGTGAACACAGCCTTATACTTCTAACTTCTGCTCAATCCACTCCTGGCTTTAGCTCAAAAAACTGCAACAAAAAAAAAAAAAAGCAATTCCTCTACAGACTTTCTGCCCCTATTATACCTATACAGAAAACGTCAATGTTTCCCTAGGTATAATTTACATGCTGCGATTTTCCAAAACGTGACCGTTTTTGAAATAGCAGCTTTTCCGCTGCAGATTTTTTTCTGAAATGTGTGGATGGGATTAGCCAGAATCCCATACACTTTGCAGATACTGTAAAACAAGGGATTTTTTTTGTCACGGCGTTTCCGCAACATGGGGCCCTGGCCTAAAAGGATTTTTCATACTGATGATCTATCCAGAGGAGCAGGATAGGAGCAGGTGAACGCACTCCCCTTCCACTGCTGGAACTTCTGGCACCCATAGATATAAGTTGCTGAAACAGCTGACGTTAGGTTCACACTTGCATGGCATCTCCATTGTTCATACGACGGAGAGGCGAACCACTGAAACAGGTATCACACAGAGCCTCGTGGAACCCATTTATTATAGTGGGGTCTGTCGTTTTTAAACTGAAACTGAAATTGATATGGGGCGGGGGGCGAAAGTTCACCGTGCAGGACTTTTTCCTCCGCCGACTTTCGGTGGACTTTGCAATGGAATGTAGCCTGATTTGTGTAGGGTCTGAATGATGGACCCCCCCACGGATCACATACTGATGACCTATCCACAGGTCATCAGTATGAAAAATCATTTTGTGGCCCCTTTGCCTGCAGCCATCACATGGAGTACACTTATGTCATTACTGCAGCAAGTCATTGGGGTACCATACAGCGTAAGACAGGTCGCTTTCACTCAGTTTGTCTTTACTCATACACATGGCCATGTATTCAGTGGGTCAGTGCAGCATCTGGGCGGCACTTTTTTTTCACTGACCCACTCTCTGGAACCATTTTTTTTTTTTTTTTTTGTTGCACAGTGTAATGAACCGACCCTCAGTTGTACATCTTTCTTAGAAATGTATTTTTACTTGCTCATGTCAGTCCTCCCCCTACTTGTTGGAATGTTGTGCTTAAGTTGGGTTAACACTGCTGGACGATACGCTTCACTGGTTTTATGTGTGTATCATGGAAGATGGCTTGCTATAGCCAGGCACTTTTATTATCCCTGGCCAGATGGCGATGGGGGATAGCAGGCCAGTGACCTTAACTTCACCCATCCCTCCCAGCACCTAGGAAGGTACCCATCTCTCTGAGGGTTCTGCAGAGGAGGGAGAAGGGGGGCTGCCGGGGTGGGTGGGGCACTAGCCATATGCTGTGGGGAAACCTGGATTCTCGGGTCATTCAGCAAAGAGGCAGTAAGGAGCTCTGATCTGGGAGAAGATGAGAGAGCTTGCCCTACTGAGGAATGCATTGAGGGCCTAGAATTGAGGCCTGAATCCTTTCCCTTTGTTCTGGACAACATGTAGAAGAATTGTTTTATGCAACTTGCTTAAGCTTGCGCCCTAGGCCCAAAACCCTGCTGTGGCCTAGAGAAACGGACTACGAGCCTATGCCGGTATTTTCTCTATTTTTTTTATTTCCCTTTTTATTTTGTGTGCTGTATCATCGCACTTTTGCTCGTATATTTATGCTTGATCATATTAATATTGTATATTTCTGTATATGCTATTAATTAGTACCGACCCACTTGGCTTATTAAATATATAAAATTTATACAGCTCGTTTCATTCTATCCTACGAACTCTGTCTGCTCACGGGTTGTGAGTGGAAGGTTAAGAAGGGTGTTCGCAGGTAGGCCAAGGGGCTTGGCAAGGCGATATTCTTCACATACAGTATCTCAACATAAGCCACTATCTCTTTCTGATAAGCCACATCCCTTTTCAGTACAAGTCGTAAACCAGTCCAAAATACTTAAGTTTGGCGCAAGAGATGTTAGTTTTTGGCACAAATTTACTCCAAATATTCTGGTGCATTTTGCGTTATTATATCATCCCCATGTATGAAGGAAAAAGCTATGGTCCACATTTACTAAACCAAAATGTGTCTCGGCTTGGCATATTGCAGCTCCTGCCTTCCACTTGCCACTTTTTAGACAGTGGTTGTATTAGATTTGGAATCTAGGCAGGCTTGGGAGGCCCTGCTCTGCCAGATTTACTACCATTTCTACAAGCCCCTGACTGGTGTAGATTTCAGTTCAGGAGCACCTACTAGCATAAGAATTAAGAGACAGAAGCCTCTTAGAAGTTCCCTCTTTTCTGTTGGAGGGAAAGCCCAGCACACTAAAAATTTTGCTGGATGATACATGGATCAGCCGTTTTTTGTTTTTTCTTTTTTGTAATTTCTCATAAAACATATAATTTGTGAATGCAGCCTAAAAACTAGATGACATAATACCGAAATAAAAGCAATTGGGTAAACACGGGCTAGTCTGTCCAGACTAAATGATATTCCTGCTTCCTTCACTGAGGATACAGCAGAAGCTGTACTGTACTGCTGGACATGCATGGGTTACACCTTGACTGTTGACTCAAGTCTAGGAGTGATCTGTGAAAACGGAGGAACAAAGATGTAGATTGGGTGTGATTTGTTTAAGGCTGATTTGCATCATGGTGGTGTGAATACGGCTTCAGCATTTTTTTTTCTGCCATCTCTGACAATTCAGTGTAGCAAAATGGAAATGTCTCCTATATTGCAGAGCTGATGTACTATAGATTGTAGCAATGTGAGCTGGCTGCCCCTGCTGTAGGCTGGCACATGTCATGATCTCCTATTGTTTGTAGTGACTTTAATGGCGCGCCATCTACTGGAGAATCGCTGCTGTATACCGGCAGAGCTCCTAGTCACACATAACTGATGAGCAGTATTGGTGCGGCAGATGAGGCAGTGCCTGGTCGGCTACTGGTGTCCTTCCTTACATGTTCTTTATTACGGTCGCCCTGCAGATGCTGGGATGTGACTGTCGTCTTGACAACTGCTCCACATTTTACTTGCGCTTGTGTGCAGTATACGCATGGTGTGTACTGTAGCCATTATTACGCGGCAGGTGGCCGCTGTTTGCTCACTGTTCTCCAGAGTTTTGCCGCCAGTTTGAGGCGGGTTTTGTGTGAGTTTAGCGCGGTCGCTATGGCGCGGCTTCGTGCAGCCCTCCCCCCAGTGTGTGCGGTACCGCCCCTAGCACACAGTGCATTCCTGTACAGCGCTTCCATGTCGCGGCTCTCCGCTAGGTAGGTGAGTGCGGGCCAGGGTGGTCCTGTGCTGTATATACATAGTGAGGGGCTGCAGGGTCCTGCTGTATATCCCCGGGGGCTGACTGTATACTGTGGTTGTTGCTGTGGAGACTGTAAACACTTCGTAGCTGTGCACTGAGGGGCGGGGCCTGTGACTACCGGAGGAAATACTGGATACTGGTACTGTATAGTACTGGATAAGACCATGTACACACAGGCCTGTGCAGGTGTATAGCATACAATATGGCCAACGTGCATTTCATTGTGGAGCCTGTAACCATAGAAGATAAGTGTCTGACCACTGGGACTAACATTCATTATGAGAATGGGGCACAAGTCCCCTGTATGAGTGCCGTGCTGGTGTACATGATGAATGAGCACTCGCAGGTATGCTCCAGTCACAATCCCCATTCCAGGATAACTGCAATGAGACACTTATGCCCTATCCTGGGAGTTCGGCTTATTTTACTATAACCTGCAATTTCTCTAATTGTGACTACCACTTTATACACCTACATGGCTACCTGGTGCTCCCCCTTATGTTTTCTGGCGCAGCTGTGAGAGTAGTCACTGACAGAAGCTATGGGAATGTTCATGTAGATGAACTCTTGGGCTGTTCTCTGATCATTGACCTCCAGCTACGTTCCCTCCCTCATGACTGAGTATGCAAATTTCCTAAACTAGGGAAAGTGACTGCAGTGTACGTCCACTTATTTTTGTGTGGAGGGGTCATTGAGGTCCTATGCTCATAGGGGAATCTGGGCTGTAAATTCTTGTATGTTCACTGGTCGGATTTCCTAGCCCAAACCCAGTCAAGAGCCTAGGACTCCTTAGCATAGTGACCTGTGATGTTGGGAGCCATTGGCTCCTCAGGGCTTTACGGTCCGTACTATATACAGTATGGAATAGTGACGCTGCCGGCAGGCAGGGTCACCTTAGCATAGTGACCTGTGGGAGCCCTTGGCTCCTCAGGGCTTTACGGTCCATACTATATATAGTATAGAATAATGATGCCGTCGGCAGGCAGGGACTCCTTAGCATAGTGACCTGTGGGAGCCCTTGGCTCCTCAGGGCTTTATGGTCCGTACTATATATAGTATAGAATAATGATGCCGTCGGCAGGCAGGGACTCCTTAGCATAGTGACCTGTGGGAGCCCTTGGCTCCTCAGGGCTTTACGGTCCATACTATATATAGTATAGAATAATGATGCCGTCGGCAGGCAGGGACTCCTTAGCATAGTGACCTGTGGGAGCCCTTGGCTCCTCAGGGCTTTACGGTCCGTACTATATACAGTATGGAATAGTGACGCTGCCGGCAGGCAGGGACTCCTTAGCATAGTGACCTGTGGGAGCCCTTGGCTCCTCAGGGCTTTACGGTCCATACTATATATAGTATAGAATAATGATGCTGTCGGCAGGCAGGGACTCCTTAGCATAGTGACCTGTGGGAGCCCTTGGCTCCTCAGGGCTTTATGGTCCGTACTATATATAGTATAGAATAATGATGCCGTCGGCAGGCAGGGACACCTTAGCATAGTGACCTGTGGGAGCCCTTGGCTCCTTACGGTTCTACTGTCTGTACATCGGAGGGTACTGTCATGCAAGGAGCCCTGACCTCCTGAATGGGTTCAGATCTGGCCGATGTATGGACTAGGTTTTCAGGCCCAAATTTCCCCTCAGGGTTAAATGGGTTGTACAGGATAAAAAATATTTAATTAGGCCAGGGAAGGTGGAACCCCCCCCCCCCACACACACACACACACACACACACACACACACACACACACAAAAACAAAACAAAAAAAAAACCTACTCCCTCGTCCCCAGTACTCTGGTGTCTCCCAGTGCGGTCCGCTGCTGATGCTTCAGTGTTTTCTTCCGGCAGACGTCCCCCACTACCTGTGACGTCCTGTGTCCTTTAGGCTACTGAGGCCAATCAGCGACCTAAGGGAAAGTGACCCGGGATGTTTCAGTGCGGTAGGGATTTATGACAAAAGACAGTGGAGCACTAAGACTGGAGCCACCAGAGCACTGGATACAGGTGAGTATGTTTTGGGGGTTTTTAAAACTTCTCCACCTAATAGATTTTTTTTTTTTTTTATCCTGAACAACATTGATAGGTAATGGAGAGCTGTGTAGATTTTTTATTTTTTTTTTCCCCTATGTGGGTTCCACTTCTGGTTTTGGCTTACAAATATTGAAGTAAAATACTGACCAGAATACAGCCGTGTGAACGTGGCCTTACTTTGAAAAGCATTACTTGATCTGTCTTCACCTTCTAATGTTTGGCGTCTACAGTTTTTTTGGGCATTAAAAACAAAACTGTATACCACACTATGCCTCTTCTTTTTACTGGATGCCTGTATATGGAATAGCATTATAGCATTACAACCTGTGATATTTCATACAGCAGGTGAAAGCTATACTGTTACATGCCAGCCCAACAGAGTCCAAAAAGCACTTCTGGCCTTCTTTGGGTGAGTGGGGGGGGTCTGGATTCTTTTGGCCGTTTGAATGTACCCTCATGGCCCATTCACAAGTCCATGTTATACAGACATGTGATGTCCATAATAATCACAGGCAGAGACTATATAGAGCACGTCTCCGTTCTTTTATCATGAACCAATTCACGTTAAAATCAGTGGCTTTGCATGCCATGTAAACCGAACGTGCAAATGAACCCTCAGGCTTTTTATTACTGTCCATGGTGGAAAGCACTAGGCAGAAGTTCTGGTGTCATTTTTTTGCTTGCCTTTTACCATAACACTGGTACAGTCTTGTTTGCCCCACTGCAGTTTTCTCAATGCAGTGTTGGTTGAATGCCCATAACATTGTATATAAAGTAACTCTGGTGAAGTAGGAATGTATAATATAATGGGAGTTTCTAGGGTGTGCCAGGATACAATATGCTTTATGTTTATTGTTCTGGTAATCTCTAATGTTTATTTCCTTCCTCATCACAGGTTTGTCTTATATTTTCTGAGTATTAGAGATTATGGCTACTGGAGGAGGTCTACCTGAAGAAACCATTACTGACCAGGATCTACCCAACTGGAGTCATGAATCACTTGAGGACAGACTGAACAATATGGTAATTGTTTTATTATTTAGTCATATGTATAGGAGGGATCTAGCAGTTATAGCACATGGAGTAAAATTTAAAGGGATTGTCCGGGATAAAATTATATTTCTACACTAAGCTAAACACCCTCTCCCCGCCTACTTTCTATTTTACTTAGTTTACAATAAATGTATAATTACCTAGATTGCCGGGGAGGACCACCCCAGGCACATTTTCAGATTTTCCAGTGACGTTCCGTGTCTGGGAACGGAACGTTACAAATACTAAACACCACACCACCTCATCATATTTACCTGTCTTCATGTCCGGATCTTCTGGTCATGGGAGACATCTGCTGGCCTTCCACGCCTGGTCAATAGAGCCGGCTACATTGCATGCCGGCACTCCGGCTTTTTTGCCTAGGCACCAGCAGATGTCAAGAGGAGGAGGAGCCGGCCCCACAGAAGGAAGTGATCTCATGTGCCCAGAAGATCGGAACAGGAAGACTGGTAAGTATGATGGGGTGGGGGTGTGGGTTGAGTTAGTTAGTTGGGAATGGCTAGTAGTGGGCAGGCTAGCTAGAGAAATAGGGAGAGGTTGCTAGTAACAGCGAGTCAGCTGTTAGTGAAGTGCAATGCATCATGGTAGTTGTAGGAAAAGAAACTACCCATGTAAACAAATGTAGAAGATGCCAGGAGATCCCCCGAGAAATCCAGAAATCACTCAAAACACTGCTAAAGGTATTTGGGTGCACTTCTTAACATATTAATAGCACTAACAGACCTTTTTTGAAAAAAATAATTTTTTTGCCTGGAGACCCCCCCCCCCGAACGGAAAATTATACGCATAAAAAAGCGGTTACCTGGGAAACCCGCGGACCCCATAGACTATAATGGTGTCTGTATGTTTTCTGCTCGGTTTCCACACAAAACATGCAGAGTGAAAAGTGCTACTTGCAGGGCTTTTCTCTCCGCATGTTGCGTGCGGGAAACCACACGGACCCCATTATAGTCTATGGGGTCCTTGGGTTTCCCAGGTAACCGCTTTTTTATGCATATAGGTTTCCGTTCCAGGGGTCCCCAAGCGGACTTCCTGAACGCAGATGTGAATCGGGCCTTAGAGGTGACAGTCTTTTCTCCTGATCAGTTGACAATAGATACAACCATGAATGCAGGAGCTTTCTATGGTCTGCCACTTGTCAGAATCCTGTCAGCAGCTGAAAGTGTAACTGCTGGTTAAACTGGTGTGCACTGTTGTATGCAGCCTTGTGAATTTACCCCTTTGTCCTTTGTTTCCTTTAAACAGTGTAAGCAGGGAGTGACTTGTCTGTATAAGGAAAATAAACATAATGGGAATCGTAAGCCAAGCTGGGTCAGTGTCGTTGTGCTTTATTTTTCATGGTGCTATAGTAAAAAGTACTAGAAATGTGTGTTAAAAAACAGAGGATGTATTTGTAGGTAAGACTTATTGATTTTGTTTACGTAGAATTAATGAAGAGCCATGGCTACATGAAGATTTTCTGTAGGACTACCGATGGGCTATTTTTTTGTTAACCTGTGTAGCCTACAACTGCACTCCATAAGACTCCAGCTGTCACTTGACAAGGGGTTGTCCACCTACTTCTATTTTACTTACCTCATCCGGAATTTCTTTTTTCATGCTGGACCTGGAGTTTCTGGGTTAGTTATGACCCCGGGTCACGTGATTGGAACAGGCACCTGGCCACCAGCTTGCTACTCCTCCACCCTCATCTTCCGTTTTCACATATGACTATAGTAAAGCCAGTTACCTGTGAAAATAGGAGAGGAGACCTGGGGTCAGGTGCTGGTCCGATCAGCCCGAAATCACCAGGTCTAGCGTGAGAAAAAAATTAAGAATTAGTGAAATAGAACTCCCTGGACAACTCCTTAAAATCAATCAGTAGTGCTACAAAATATGTGTTATCATTTTGTAAGAAATGTTATGAAGGAAGCCTAAAAAATTGGCTTTGTACAGCAGCTCCTTTTCCACATTATAGCAACGCATCTCACATTTGCACCATGTCCACTATCTTGTATATTGATACTCCCTTTGATTGTATCAATAAATTCCCTTTGTTGTTAGAAGCTCCAAAATGACGTTTTTACAACTCAGCAGCTTTCTGTTAGGTTTAGTGTTTTTCTAGCTCTTGTACTGTGCTTTATTGTCTTACATCATTACTTTTTTCTTCTTTGCTTTTGATCAGGAGTGGAGTGGACAAAAGAAAGCAAACAGATCATCAGAAAAGAACAAGAAAAAGTTTGGCATGGACTGTGAATCACGGCTCACAAATGACATCTCTCCTGGGTCTTCTCCTGGAGTTGGTCGAAGGAGGACAAGAACTCCGCATACTTATCCACATACCAGATATGTATCTCAGATGTCTGTCCCAGAGCAGGCAGAGCTGGAGAGACTGAAGCAGAAAATCAATTTTGGAGATTTGGATCAGGTGCCCTTCTTTATAAATATTGCTCTGCATGTCTTATTTGGTTTTCCTGTTTACATCTATGCATAACCTTTTATTTATCTGGTGATGAATTGTAATGTTTTTCATTCACTTCTTTATAGAGAAGCATTGGAAGTGATTCCCAAGGAAGAGCCACCGCCGCAAACAATAAGCGCCAGCTTTCAGAGAACAGAAAGCCTTTCAACTTTCTGCCACTACAGCTGAACACTAACAAAGATAAAGCTGCTGCTTCCAGCCCTCCTAAGAGAGAAACCAGCGTCTCATCCTTACCAAAAGATTTCTTGACTTCTCCTCTCTCTCAAAGAACTCCTACAAAATTACCAGGCTTCTTTGGAAGAAGATGGTCGGGGAGAACCAGCTGTTGATAGTAGTCAGGTAATTTCCTTTTGTTACCTATATGCAACTCGGTCTAGTTTCTCATGCCAACATGTGTTCTTTCCTAATACATTTAGTGGTGCAGAATTTTATCTAATACTGGATGAAAATGGTAAGCACTGGTATTTGGCTCCTGAACTTTACGTTATTTTATGTACTATGTAGATATTTGTGATGGTATGATTTTACCTTTAGGCCGGGGCTCCACGTAGCGTAAAAGCGGCGATTTACAGTCACTATGTAATGGATGTAGTGAATCTCATCTCCACAGTGCGGACATGCTGCGATTTCCATAACTGTTGCGGCTTAAAATCTCAGCATGTCAGTTATACCTACGGAAACTCCGGCGGTCTCCTTTATAGGTATAATTGAAGCAGAAAGTCCACAGATGAAACCTCTGCAAATTTTCTGTGAAAAATCACAATGCGTCCCCGCTGTGGTTTTCCTGCAGCGCTTTTTTGCTGCGGGATGCTAAGTGGGGCTTTAGCCTTAAGGGGTTATTTATTGGTCTGTAGATACAATTGTCTATTATTCATGCATTTAATATGCTGCTCATTTACTTTTATATCAGTGCAGACCCCTTTCTGCACAGAACAATGGGATAGCCCAAGAATTAGTCCTGTGTAATACATCCATGGAGTAATAGACTAAGTGGAGAAGTAAACAGCTCTCCTTAGTAAGATATTACATATATTATATTTTATTCACATGCACACTGTTCATTTATGGAAAGTTGAAAACTGCAGGTACGCTTTAATGTGCATTCACATAGCGTTTGTAGTACAAGCCTGTAGCACCATTATCCATAGGGTACCTTTTTGAAAAAAAAATTTCCAAGCCTGCTGCCATGTGTTAGTTTTTTGCTTCATGTGTTTGTATAGAATAGCATAGCTGAGTAGGAAGATCCAAACATTTACTGACCCCCCCCTGGAATCCAATAGAACACACTGGATACATTTGCTGTATACGCTGGGAGCTTTCCTAGCACACACACGATGGAATCTATACAGCGCATTGTGTCGTCGATAAGTGCTGATCCAGCCCTGCATCAGCCTGGCCTTTAGATCTTAGTATCGTGTTAAAACGCAGACTTGGCCTTTAACTACCGGTATTACCAGGATCAAAGCTGATGGTGCAAGTTTTGGGAGTAGCACTTGTTTGAAGTCAGGAGAGCTGGATTTGTTTGCTTGTGTAGATGTTAGGGGGAACTTAACTGCAAGTGAGAGAAGTTTTTTTTTTTTTTTTTTTTTTTTTGTTCTTTTCTTTGCAGAAATGCTGCAGATTTGACCATTTGCAATGGAAAGATCTGTGTTTGACATCTGCAGCATACACAGCTGACAACTCTGCACCACACATGATCAGATTCTGGGCATTATTGTTCTACAGTCTGAGATTTCCTTGATTTGCTTCACAAAGTCCTTTGCTGCTACTGTAAAACGTGTGTGAACATACCCTGACTGCATCAGTCTTTTAGCCACAAAGCAATACCGTAATAGAAAGTACAGTATACAGGAAACAGGAAAACTTCAGTATTTACTGTTAGGAAAGATGATCTTGGAAGAACATGAATTTGGAACTATCATTCTCTTGACACACTGAGAAATTCATTATTAATTTACGCTACTTTTTACTGTAAAATAGTTGCAGACCGATTGGCACGACTTAAATGGTCACAAGTGGCATTTTTGCACTGCCCTTGCCTTTTTTCTGAGTGTTTGTGAGGCCATTGTCCACGCCAGATTCATAATAATATACGTCACTTCTGTGGTGCAAATGACCCCAGAAATCTACTCCATCAAAGAAGCTGGTGTATATTTTCTCTAAGCCGCACATACCCCCAGAGGGTGAGTCTAATTGATGATGAGGCATGTATCTGGTCCATCCCTCACCCTTGCAGGGGACATCAGCACATCAGTCTTGATAAATTTCTCCCAATTGACTTGAAGTGTGATTTTGAGTAATCTGTGTACATCACCCAGTCTGACTGACATAACAAAAGAATGGAAATCTTTTAGTAACACCCACCCTTTGATGCACGACCATTATGTAAGTTACTGGAGTGCTTGTCTTCAATTTGTAGTATGCATTTTTATTTCCAGCACTGCAATGTGTCACTACTTGATGTGTTAGTACCAAGTAATATACTTTGTGTTAAAGTATAAATCCCTTCCTCACTTAAATTCCTTGTTTCCTTTGTTCCTGCTTTTTCTTATATTGCAGTTGATACTGAAAGATGTATAATGTAAAACATGTTCTGTATGTGTCCCAGAAGAACTTCCTCCTCCTCATTGACCTGGGTCTACTTGCAAGACAACTGGTTGCCTTGTCTTCCGAAGGGCAGAAAAATAGTTAAAGGGGTTGTCCGGCATAAACTAAAACTTTAAGCTAAACCCCCTCCCCCGCCTAATTTATAACTTACTCCCTTTAAAAAAAAAAAAAAAAAAAAAATATATATATATATATAGATATATATATATAGATATATATATATATATTTCTATTTACCCATATGCCTGGGTGGTCATGTGACCGCCCCAGGCACATTTTCTGATTTCCTGGTGACGTTCCATTTCGCTGTTTCCGGAGACGGGAGGTCACCAGTACTCCTCTCCCCCCCCCCCCCCCCCCCATCTCCATCGTATTCACCAATGCTCACGTCCTTGTCTTCTGGTGGCGTCACTTCCTTTACAAGGGATCTGTCGCCTGCGCAGTAGAACGCCGGCAGAAGCAAAGAGAAACCGTGTTCTATTGCACATGCGTGGTAGTCCCGCTGCTTCGCTTCGCTTCTGCCAGTATTCTATTGCGCAGGTGCCAGCTCCCAGGTGAGTGCAGAAGAGGAGACAACGGCGCTGATGAAAGTAATTTCCAGGATGAGAAGACAAGTATGTATGATGGGGTGGGGGGGGGGGGAGTTGGGGGACTGAGTTAGTTATCTAAGTAGGTAGGACTAGTAGTCAGGGAGGAAGTGAGGGGGGGGGATCTGAGTGAACTGCAATGCATTATGGTAGTTGTAGGCTAAGACAGCAGAAAGCTACTCATGTAAACAAATGCAGGGGGATACCAGGAGCTCCCATAGAAAGCCAGAAATCATTCAAAACACTATCAGACCTTTTTTAAAAATATTTTTTTTGCCCAGAAAACCCCTTTAAGCCTTGCCCCCTGTGTCTGTCTTAGTTGTGTCCCACATTGTTTCCAGGTTGAAAATTGAAGAGATCTGCAGGAGACTAACCCTGTGTTCTCTGCAGGATTTATGCAAGACTATCATGAAAATTTGGAAAATCCTACAGTCTAAAAAAAAAAAAAAAAAAAAAAAGTGAGGAAAAGAACAGCTCCTGTTTACTTATACCATTCAATTTAATTTGTTCCTTACTGAGCAGCCATTAAATGAACAGGTGGAGTAGGGGGCTTGTACAGCAGCTGCTGGTCCCGAGCTAGCAAAGGACTGCAAGGATTAGCATGCTGAATTTTCAAGTCTTTAACCATATTCTAGTAATAGTCGTAGCGGGCTATAAACACGTTCTTTCACTATGCTGAGGCTCGGTATCACTTTGTGCAAGCTGATGCTTCCTGTGATGACATGTGCGTGCCGTTGGCTGTGCGTGCTGCTGTTATGTTTCTCCATGAGCTTGGCTAATGTGTTACTGTAGTTATTGTACAGCTAACAAATCTAGAACCTAAAGGGGTATTCCCATAACCATTTTTAAATTTGTAGATAATTAAAAGTTAAACATTTTTGCAACTATAAGTAATTAAACATTTTGCAGAGTTTTAAAGATTTTCTCTAAATATCTTGTGGTCACAGTCTGTTGTCTTAATCATTTGCCAATGGATACGACCATGAATGCAGGAACTTTCTAAGGTCAGAAAATCAGTCATGATGTCCTTATAGTGGCCGGGATATCTTGTGATACATGTAGTGTCCCTGTCTGATAACCCAGCTACAATAAGAAAATCATGGTTGGGTTCCTGACAAGTCCCAGACCATATAAAGTTTCTGCATTAGTGGTCGTATCCATTGGCAACCGATCAAGACAACAGATGTCACCACTAACATAGTTAGGCCCTATGGATATGAGTTGTGTGCAGTGTAAGCTTTCCCTCTGCATACGCCAAGCCTAAAGAAAAAAACAAGGTGTTAAGAGTCTTAGACTAACGTGAAGTATCCTTTATGGCAAATTTATTTTGCATGTTTCACCTGTATAAAAAAACAAAAAAAACAAAACATAACTGCATCGAAAAACTGAGGCAAACTTGCATGCAGGTTAGGCTGGATTCACACCTGCGAACATTGCCTGATTGGGCATTCCGTGCATCATTCCACTTAAAAAATGCAGGCAGGACTTTTTTCTGCATTTTTCTGCCTTTTTTGGGTGGAAACCCGGCAGACCCCATTATAGTCTATTGGGTCCGCTTGTTTCCAAGGACCCTGGAACAGAAACCTGAATGCAGGTGTGAACCTAACGTTATTTAGTAAGGGTTTGCTTCTTTCTTCACATTATGTTTACTACCTTATATACTGCATCACAGCCAGAATATCTTATAAATGGACCAGTGTAATGTGTGCTGTTATGTTGCACCAGGCTGGCAATTGGCATGAACAGTGGCACTTGGCTGTGTAGAGATTGGTTGCTCCTGGCAGTCTGTTTTCCTGCCTTATCAATAGGGGTAATATTTTTTGCAAAACGACATGAAGTAACTGATCTTTGTTACTGTACTATATACAGTTTAAGCTTTACAGGGATCTGATCCTTAACTATAAGTGACATTATATCATTTTTTTTAAAATTCAGCTGAGATGAGGCTATCTATCAGGTGTGTAAAGAGGATTTGTCACCAGAATGACAGCAGTAAGAAGTCACCTCATATTTAAGAACATTTACTGATGCAACCCTAAAAACACAGGCACTTAGCTATGATCCAGATGAGTTTATGTGGATTATTTTTTTTCCAGTTAGATGGAAGGTTACTGATGATGGTGCGAAAAGAAAATTTCTGTATACTAGGTCCCTATTGATATTTGAGAGGGAGAGATCACTGGACCTGCACAGTCTTCCCCCCTCCTTTTCCTCTGCTCCAGTGAGTGAGTTCATGGCGCCGCTCGTCCACTAGCTCTAACAGCCACAATTAAAGGTCTGATGCTGGGAAAGTGGTAACTAAAATGCAGATCTCAGTCATGAGGGCGGTTGTCAGCCATCTTTTTTGAGTGTTTGCCTAGCAGTTGATGCTTCTGACAACTTTGACCCTGCTGACTTCCTGTATTCCTGTGGTCAGTGGGTATAGGGCGGACGGCATATTGGTACATTGTGTTAGTACTCCCCTTACTTGTTTCTCCAGACTGCCCGTTCCCTCTACTGCACTAGGAAGTCATTATATATCCCTTCTGGTTGGTGGCATGTCTAACATTGTCTCTTGTGGAGTCTTTCAGTGTTTGCTGCCCTGTAGTGCACAGGGTTTGCTGCTGTTTTCTCGGTCCCTAAACTTTGTCGTCTTTTCTGTGCTGTTTGTCAGTCATGCAGACATGATCACAGCAGACTCCTTTCTAGTTATATTTCATGCCTTTTTCTGTAGGTTGTGAGTAGACTTGTACAGATTCGCAACTATATCACCAAGGCCAGTTCCCTGAGAGATGACCTTGTCGAGAAAAACGAAAGGTCTGTGAATGTCGAGCGCTTATCAAACTTAATTGAACATCTAAAAGACCAGGAAAAAAGTTACCTAAAATTTCTGCAAAAAATGCTTGTAAGTGTGACTTTTACTGAAAGCATACTGTCTTGAATGCAGATCATGTGAGCTTCTGCTTGATGATTTTTGCTCACACAATATTTCAGGCTAGTGAAAATGAGGAGGATGCACGGACTATAGATTCAGCAGTGGGATCTGGATCTATAGCTGAGAGCACATCGCTAAACATTGATGTGCGGTCTGAAGCTTCAGATACCACGGTAAGAAGTTTTCTGAATATTCAGTCAGTTTTGGTATGTTGGTGTGTTTGAAGCTGAGTGTATGTTCTTGAATATGGTAAAGCTGTATAAATGAATAAAAAATAAATTTTTTGTGTTAAACTGACAGCCTGAATAGGTCCAAAATTATGTTGGTTACTTTCATAATAATTCTTTATACAGTTCGGAGCTTGTGTGTGGTGTTTTTTTTTTTTTTGTTTTTGTTTTTCTGCCGCAGAGAAGCCAAATCTACTGCACAGACAGAGCTAAGGTAGCCGAGCACTGTTCTCTGTCTTGCATTGGCAGTCTCACAGAAATGAATGGAGAGGCAGCTGGGCATATACAACCAATTCACCATTAAAATGGGGTGACCCCAATCTCGTGATGGTACTTTTCTTCTGCACTGTGATATTTTTACTGGAGAGTTCACCCATTTACATTATAGCAGTGAAATCTGCTGTGAATTGGCAACAAAATCCACATGTAGCACAAAAAAATTCTTTCATATGTGGCCCTAGTAAGACAGTAGGATGTAAGCCTTTAAGATCCCTCTAGTGGCAGAACTCTATTCTACCACTTTTTAGGGATTTTGAGCTGTGTCCATAAAACAGAGCTACAACTGGTGTAAAAATGTATTATGAGATTAATAAGCAGGGAAAAGGTGAACATTCATTATAGAACATGCCGCATCATTTCTTTATGTCATACTAGTTTAGTGATTTAAAAAGCTATTCATACCATTCTTAAAAGGGTTGTCCAGTTTGAGCAAATAAATGTTATCGTTTGTATGTTGAAAAGTCCAACAATTTTCCAATATACTTTCTGCATCAATTCCTCAGTCCTCTAGATCTCTACTTGCTGTCATCTGTTTACTTCTAGTGGATAAAAATGATGTGATATACAGTCCATGGTCATGTGATATACAGTCTATGGTCATGTGATATACAGTCCATGGTCATGTGATATACAGTCCATGGTCATGTGATATACAGTCCATGGTCATGTGATGAGCACACAGCTCGTTACCAGGCAGATGTCTGATTACTGTGCTGTGACTATAACGAGCAGTGCACCTATGTCCATCACATGACCATGCGCTGTACATCACATGATTTTTATACACGAGAAGTAAACGGATGACAGAAAGTAGAGATCTAGAAAACAGTGAGGAATTGATGCAGAAAGCATATTGGAAAATTATGTAACTTTTCCTTACAGCAAAAAAAGTTATTGTTTATATAACTGGAAACCCCTCTAAAGGGGTTTTCCAGGAAACAAAATCTTTAAAAAAAAAAAAAAAAAGTTAGAGCTATTAATGGGTTAATAAGTGCAGCCAAATACCTTTTAGCAGTGTTGTGAGTGATTTCTGTGTGTGTCTGAGAGCGCCTGGCATCTTCTGCATTTGTTTACATGGTGTAGCTTCCTGCTGCCTTAGCTAATGCAATGCATTATGGCAGTTGTAGGCTCTCACACTATCTCCCTCCCACTCCTCCCCCCTCCCTGTCTCCCTAGCTATCCTGCCCACCCCCCTACCCCATTATACTTGCCTGTCTTCTTCCTGCCCAGACTTCCTTCTGTGGGGAACGGCTCCTCCTTCTCTTTGGCTCTGCCAGTGCCTGCGCAGCAGTCCTGACACTGTTCTGTAGCCTTCACTCCATCTCTACTGTGCAGACGTGGGCGGCTTCTTCAGGCTCCCACACTTGTGCAATAGAGATGGAGAGTCGGCTACAGCACAAAGCCGGATTCCGTCTCTTTTGCGCACTTACGGGCAGATGTCACAGAAGGAAGAGGAGCTGTTTCCCATAGAAGGAAGTCTGGAAGGAAGACACGCAAGTGTGTGTGTGTGGGGGGATTAGTATTGGTGACGTTCCGTTTTTGGAAATGGGGAAATGGATAATCACCAGATAATCGGAAAATTATATGGGTATGTGGTTATGGGTAACTATACATTTTTGCTGAATTATGTAATTTAGAAAATAGGCGGGGGAAGGGTGTTTAGATTAGAGTAGGAATTTCTATTTATCCCGGACAACCCCTTTAAGTAAAACTGCTGTATGTCGTGAGTATATCTTTTCTTATAAGTGTTTGGATTGCTGGCAGCTTTTGTTGATCATAACTATTTGCCATAGAGCGTAAGCTATGAATGGTTTGAGTTGTCAGGTATCCATGGTTCTTGAACCTTCAGTATGTTCCTGTGGTTTGTAGTACTTTAGTTTGACTGTGGCTTTTGTTGAGATGTTCAAAGGGATTCTTTCATCAGCTTTATTCTGCCGTAATTACTGGCAGCATTAAGTCGCAACAGGTTCCTTCTTTCCAAAATATGTTTTAGTGTGAAGTACTGCAGCATTTCAGAACAAGCATTGTTTTAGATAGTCCAGACAGGGGAGAGGTGTCCACTGGGTGACTGTATGTACATTGACACAGGTCATCTAAGGACACTTGTTCTCTATAATTGGCCCAATCATTGCCTTTAGAAACTCATTTTTTAGAATCCTGGATAGCAAATATTTCACAACCTTTTTTTTTTTTTTTTTTTTTTTTTTGAGTTGTCACTTTTTCATAGTGAACAAAACACCTGTCTTTAGTTTCCTTCCAGTCAAACAGATGGGAGAATAAAATTTTGTTTAAAAGCCTTGTATGAATGTTTAGAGAGAGACCAACTATAATATAAGATAAATATGCAGTGTTTGTGTATGTATGCATGTGTGTATAGTTTATACTTAATAAAAACAGAGTGCCAATAAGTAGTCCTAAAGGTCGAGGACCGTGCAGTTCACTTTGGGATAGCCTCATGTGCTGTTACATTTTACGTTTGCATGTTTTCAAGTTGGTGCAGTCTAACAAACTAAATTGTTCAATAAAGGTGGTATCTCTTAGTCGACCACGAATTGAGGACAATCTAGGGAACTCGGTGTCACAAATGAAATGTTCACACCCTGCCATCAATACTTCTCCAAAGAGCAAAAGATCGCTCATGAATAAAAGGGAAATGAGGTCAAGTAAAACTTGTCTTCAGCAGCATGGATTACAGATTCAGGTATATATTATAATAACTCATTACTTAGAGTATGTATCTGTTACTATGTATATCATAGATGTTCACAAAGCGTATCTTGTTAAAAAAAAAAAAATAATAATAATAATGATGGATCTATATATACCCTATTGGTGAATGTAATTTTTTTTTTTTATCAAAATAGTTTTTAGAAGAGCTATTCATAATAAGGTGCTGCTAAAAAAAACCAAAAAAACCCATGGCATGGTCATTTGTGAGGCTGACCCTTTTAAAGGGGTTATTCATCAGTTTTAGACTGCACATCCAACCCTGGATATTGTATTCACTTAAATACCCAGAAAAGCCACAACAAAAAGGTACAATACCCAGGAAAAAAAAAATCTCTTAAAAAAATTAAACCCTCCTTTTTGTGCTAACTCACTGGCAATATTCTAGCACTATAATTTGTTTTATCCCAGTCCAGTTGCATCCGTACATTTTTTATGTTTATAAACCCACCTGACTACTAGTCCAGAGCTTCCTTTTCTGTCCTCCTGACTTCCTATGCACTACAGGATTAGATCAGCGTCTGTCAGATCACTTCTGACTTGCCCTGTCTGTACTGTCTGTATGTGCTGTGTGGTGCAGCTACTCTGCCCTGCCTTCTGCTTGTAATAACCAACAGGGTGTAACCTTTGGGTCACAAGCAAGAGGCGGAGGAGACGGACTAAAGTAGGATGTCATAAGAATATTTTGGACTATCGCTTACACTGGTTTTCTCTACTATATGTAAGTGAGGGGAGTTTGCCCTTCAGCTATTCTTACTCCTGCTGGTTACTGATGGTTTTCTCCCTGTAAATTCTAAAGGTGTCTTTCTTAGAATGTTAGCTATTCTTTTGAACTCCACCTTGCACATGAACTCCTAGCTAAGCGTGCACATGTTCTCAATGGGAAGTTACGATTATGTCGCTGGCAGACTCCTATCATTTATCCAAATCCGTTCAGCCGTTTCAAAGATAGAAGTCCTTTTAGTGTTTATACGTACTAGGGCATGCTAGGCAAATGCGTGGTAACTCTGGGGGGCGGGTTTTCTGTGAGCTGTATGTCATGCAGTATTTCCACCCACTCGGCTAGTATACCCTAATTTGTGTCAACACTTAGAGGTACCACACAGAGGGCTTATATCTTTGGAATTGCTGAATGGATTTGAATAAACGAAATGCCAAGGTGCTCTGGGTGACGGCGCCTATCAGATGATGTGTTATTGGGCTTCCAGGCTTGGTGATAGGTCCTCTTTATCTTAAGTTGCCAATTAGGGTTTGTGCATTCACTTGGTATGATAAACTGATAACCTGTGTACAATATACATACATACAGGTTGTACATTATTATGTTACACGTACATGAACATTCACTTGTACATGTTTATAGGAAAATGGCACGGACTACACATGGGTGATATCTGCACACCCTCCAAGGACCCGTTAATTTCATGAATGAGCCCGGGCTGCAAGACTGACAGGAATAGGACCTGTGCTGAGTTTTGCCCCTTGGCTCACCATAAGAATATTAAAAACGCGGCTAGCACGCTGACAATGCAAACGTGTGCTACAGTTTCCTACACGACTATTACATTACACATGAGTTGCTGTCGTTTCTGAGCTATTTTTATTTTTAGTATTGATCTCATTGTTTGGGTAATGTCTGTACAGCGTTCTTCTTCATTTTGCATACTGTTTAATGAGTTGTCTGAGAGAGCAAAAAAGAGAAGAAAAAAAGGTTTAAACTAGTGGTTACAAATGTTATAAAAGAGACAGAGAGGACCGTACTCTCCTACACTGGCATCAGGCATCTCCTATAAGCCTGTTAGTACAGTTCAGCATATGACTAACTCCAGGCCATTCATTCTCTCATTTTAAATCTTTAGATTTGTGTCTTCTAAGACTAGGAATGACAAGTCAGGATAATGTTATACAGAAATCACCTCTTCAGCCTCCATCAGTCATCTTACTGTCAATGTCTTAAAGTAATCATTGGCATTTGTGGATTGTGCCTGGTTATACACTCAGATATTGGTCACACTGGCAGGGCTGTGGGGGTCAATAGGCCAAACCCCTGACTCAGAATCCTCTATTTTTCTACAACCTGACTCTGACTCCTTCATGAAAGGCTGCCAGACATGGTCAGGCAGAAGCTGCAAAGCTCCTCTTATTCATGAAAAAGCTAGTGAATTCCTATGAAAGCAAATATATAATAAACTATACATCTAATTATACAATATTAATAACTATATAATTAAAAATAATCAATGGTTTTATTTTAAAGCCAGAGTTGGCAACTTTTTTCTGACTCCACCCAAAACTGTCCACGACTCCAACTCCACAGCCATGTATAATGGTAAATAAGGGAATGCTGGGAAAGCACACAGAGCTGTATCTTTTCGTTTTCTTATAGCCAGACCGTTTTCATCCTTGTGCCTTTGTCTTCTGTTAATAATGAAAACCACAACACAGAGCCGTATTTATTGCGTGACTGATCTCAACAGTGCCCCGTGAACTCCATGGAATTATAGTGGTGGCTACTTTTTTGACCACAAAAATAGCTGTCACTTCTAACAGAGCCTTGTTGCTACATGTCAAGTAAAATTGCATGTGACTTTTGCCCATGCAACTTCAAAAGCACAGTTAACCCAAACTTCTGCAATTTGTTAAACTGCTGCAGTATGATGAAAAATCATTGAAAAATGATTTTTGAATAACTGTTCATTGGTTTTTGTGGTCATCACGCTGTAGCAGTTTAACCAGCTGTTGAAGTTCGGATTAACTCTGCTACATCTGTACATACTAACAATTAAATTGGGGTTTTACTAAACATGCATGCTCGGCCAAGCTGGGTCTGCATGGTTATGGGGGATATTAGAAGAGATGCTGAGATATTACTTGGTACAAATCTGACTGCATCATATTTGATTTGCTCAGCAAAAAACATTGAAAATTGTGGATTTCAGATGGGTCAGTGAAGTCCAGTATATGGTAGATAAAAACTTTGCCCTGCGATTATAATAAATCCAATACTAGTTGTGTATTTAGACCTTCTTATATAGTTCTTTTTTGTTTTCCTCAGGAAGGACTAGCTTAGTTTAGTACTAACTTTCTTAGATATTCAACTGTGCTCAGATTCATGCAATTTCTAATGAGTTACTATTTTGTCTTCAGGCAATAGATCCTCAGCAGGAGGCCAAGGAAGAACTGAAAAATATGAAGAAACAGCATGCACTACTGACTAGGATGTTACAGCAACAAGAGCAACTCAGGGCTTTGAAGGGAAGGCAGGCAGCTCTCCTCGCTTTACAGCACAAGGCTGAGCAAGCTATTGCTGTTATGGATGAATCTGGTAAGGGGCTATATTACAGTATTCTTGTGAAACACTTCTGACGTCTGTATCTTGAATGCCAGGGAACCCACATTGTAGAGACTGTCATCTGTCACAAGTTTGCTTTATCTGAGATGGGAATAAGCCTTTAAGCTTTCCATTAGTATCCACGCTTAATACACCTCAATCGGATAGAAGTAATAACCAGTCCTGTTATTTTAATTGGTTTTCTTTAATTGTCTCAGTTGTTACAGAAACTACAGGAAGTGTGTCTGGATTGAGTTTAACATCTGAGCTAAATGAAGAATTGAATGACCTTATTCAACGCTTTCACAACCAGCTACATGAAGTTCAGGTACTGCTTTTTGTGATTCATCTTTCTTAGTCTTATATTTAATTATATAATTATTTAATAATAAAGATTCAATATATTCACTTGTTTTACGTAAAAGAATATGAACCATTTAGAGTGCTGACTGATCAGTCAACCCCTTTTATATGAGCTCTACTCTGGCAAAATGCAGACTTAGCCAGTCACTATGTGGTATTACATGGTGGCCATTCAGATGAATGGATGTCCATGTGAGACGTAGACAGCTTGAGTTGCCAGAGCTGGTGCTGTGGCTTGAGTGCAGGGCAGCACCTATACCAATTTCCATATGCTTTAATAGAGCATATAGCACAATGTTAATGCCTTTCCTTTCTGACCTTGTGTCTTGCTGCACCATGACATAACTGACTTTGAAACAAATTAACCCCATTCAGTAGGAGGTTTCTCAGTATGCATACTATGTAAACAGGATCAGAATATTGATGGATTATTTCTTAGAATAAGGTATCAGTATAAGATTGATGGGGGACCAACTCACCGATTTTAATCTTCAGAAGGTGTCATGGTGCTATTCTTATTCAGTTGAATGGGACAAAACTGCTGTACCCTGCACCAATGTTTCTAAGTGCTAGTGCCCCTTCAAACAGCTTATGGGGGGGATGGGGCAAGCTGGGAGTTGGACCCCTCCCGGCCTGACCCTGTCCTGATCATACACGATCAGTATTCTGATCCTGCAAAACAAATGTTAATATTTTAAGAACTTAACTTTATAGAACATTTGGTAGTGCTGCTGATAGGGCCGATTAAAGTCAAAATAAATAAATAAACTGCACTAGACTGCAGTGACATTCTGTTTGTGAAGAGGGTGCCGGTGAGACCTGTGATTCGCAGCACAGGTTACTTAGCACAAATAGGACGTCATGACTGACCTCTGCCAGGGGACCTGTAAACAGAAGTCGCTGCTGGAAATGGGGGAAGGTGGAGATGCGACATAAGTAAACTTGATTCCTATGTTCCTATAACATCCCGGTAGCCTGGTTTTCTGATTTATTTGATATAAATATGTGAAATTTAGCAGTCTGTAACTTTTTTAAATTTATTGATTTCATTCTATGGTTACTTTTAGAGTCCACCAGTTCCAGATAACAGACGACAAGCAGAAAGCTTGTCCCTTACAAGAGCGGTTTCTCAAAGTTTAAACTCGTCCATATCGGAGACTGCTTCTGAAGAGAGGGGTCCACTTTTCAGTAAAGTGGGAGTGTTGTTAGAAAAGAAACAAAAAATGGACTCCATATTGGGAGAACTCCATACACTACAGGATCACCATCTGAATAACACTACATGTAAGTACATTAAAATTAAAGGATAAATATATAATACATTTACATAAAAAAATTGGAATTTTGTAAATTCTCTTGCCTGTGCAGATCCTACGTTACAACTGCTATTGTTTATTTTAACTAACAACTATGCTTTAGTGTCAGCAGTAAGCCTCCTCTGGTGGTCTGCATTCTGGGAGAGTCTTTTCCAATTAGTGGAAGAGTGAAGAAATCAGGCGATACCTTTTAGAGGCTAACTGAGTATATTGATAAGTAAGCTTTCGGAAGTACTAGCTCCCTTCATCAGACATGGTGTAATACTAGAGACTGAAACTTTACACTACATTATTTATACATACACAAGACATGGATTTTCAAAAGGATCTTGGAATAACAAAATGCAATATACGTAGGGAAGTTATTTACAACAGGTCAGGAAATACAGTCTAAAATTTGTGGGGCGTAACAGAGGGATCTGTTATCTATCTGTAATCAGGTGGTGTTTTGTGACCCTCACAGGTCATACATAGTGTGACATGAAGCTGGCATGAATATTAAGTCCAAATTGCAGAGTTTGTACAGAGCTAGTACTTCCAAAAGCTTACTTATCAAATATACTCAGTTAGCCTCTAAAAGGTATCACCTGATTTCTTCACTCTCACTACTTTCTATGGCTAACACTGTACAACATTATACTCTTTTCCAATTAGGGATCTCTGAATTTAACAAGTTTGACATTCGCTGTGCAGTCTGAGTTTTATGGTCTAGAGTAGACTGAATATGGACTCTATAAAGTGAATGGGGTCGTACACACCCTCAGTCCGCATGAGATCTTAACAGTCACTGTTGAGGTCTGTGAAACAGATATTTGCACAGAATTGTTCTCCAATAGAAGCTTGTTGCATGTGAACATACAGTAAGCTTAGAAACTCTAGGAAGATTATATTGGACAGCAAACTATTTCCAGTAATGACCTGTTGTAACTTCGCATTAGCGCAGTATAAGTCTGTGTATGTGTTTGTACATTCAACCTTCATGAAAAAAAGATAATGGATGTTTATGAAGACTGGTGTAGTCCCACCATGTTCCTGTGCTGTAATCTGCACAACCGATTAGAACAGAATATTTAGAGCAGTGATCTGAATGTTTATAATGATCATTTTCAGTATTTGCACTAGTTCTCAAAGGGCTTGTCCAGTGTTTAAATAAAAAAACAAAACATCAGGTCATGAGGAGGACTATAAAATATGCATATATACTTACCTGCATCCTCCACTTCATTCCGTGCTGTGACGGCCGTCAGTTCCACTGCGATACTTTGTTCGTATACCCAACAGCTGCAGCGTTGATGGGACCGCTGCAGCCAAACACTGCTATTAGCTCAGGTAGTATTAGGAAGTATAAATGCTTATTTATTTTATAACCCCCTCTCCCCTCCATCCTGACTGCATGTCATTTTTATTTTATTTTTTTTAACCCCAAACAACCCCTTTTAAGAATGTGTTTATATTGTGAATAGGATGATGGAAATGGTATTAGTTTGAGCATAACTGTTTAAAGTTTTTGGATTTTGGGTCTTCAACTTGTACATTTTTCTTTTCATGCAGCTACTGTGTAACAGAAATTGATTGTCTTTAACCCCAAAACTGGGATCCTTGACTAAAATTAATGCTGATTGTCAGTTCTTTTATTGGTGTGCGACTAACATATCTTTCTTTCAGTTGTGGGTTCTTCAGGCTCTCCTCAGAGAGTTATGGATCAAAGGAGCATAGGTTCTACTTCGTCTGCTAATCCAGTTGCTGAAAACAGGGCATCGAATAGTCCAGCCAGAGGAGCAGCTTGTTCTTCAGTTTCTATGAACGGCAGTGAAGATGAAGAAAACCAAAACCCTGCAGAGAAGCTTAAGTATGTTCCATGCCTACACGTGATAAAGTAACCGTATACCTGCCATAGCCCAAGATCAGTATCCACAACAAATACTGTTCACCTGCACTTTTACACTACTTCTGCTTCTGTTGTATTTGTACAGTAAATGTTAAGGTGACTTTATGCTTCTCGATTACTAAATAATTTTTATTCATAATGGAAAAAGATTAGTGTGAAATAGCATGCGAATCTGAGAAGAAACAGGAAAAATACAAGGAAAGAACAGGATTTGTATTGTGTATTTCCTTAACGTTGAAAATGCCTCCCCTTTTTGGATTTTTAATTGTTGTTAATCGATGTGTGCCTGGGACTCAGACTGAAGGGGAAAAAAATTACCATAAAGTAAAAAATGTTCTTACGATCAACCCTTTGACCTTTCCTTAGGACTAAATCTTTCCAGTAACAACTTGCAGCTGTAGGATATAATCCAATTTAACTCTTAGCTTATCAATATCGGTTTGGTGGGGGTCAGACTTCTGAAACTCCCACTGATCAGCTGATTGAAGGGGCATGGTGCATATTTTTTTTTCATATACTGGACTGATAACCTTGAAAAGGTCATCAGTATATTATCTTTGAGGGGGGGGGGTCTGACACCCAGATCCCACACAGATGAGCTGTTGCAGCAGCCTTCAGGCGCCGGAAGCTGGTAGTAGATGGGCAGTGCATGTAACATGTAATAGGAGTGGTGCTGCATTTCCCTGCAACCTCCGCTGTGCAATGGACATGGCTGCTACGCTGCTTCTGTTACTTGAATAGGAGAGGTGTATGCATACACTGCCTTTGAATAGCAGCTCCTAGCACACGGAGGCTGCTACAACAGCTGAACTGGGTGGGGTCTGTGTGTCTGATCCCCACCAACCAATGACCTATCCTGTGGATGCCATTAATTGTGGCACCAGCAAGTATGATTTTAGCTATTAAATAGGGTAAAATTGGTTGACCATTTTAAAGAATTTTCAGCTCCTTCCTGTGTAGGCAATAAATTCTCATATAATTCTGTTCATGCAGAAAATTGAAAGAAGTTCGTAAGCGGCTTAACGAGCTGCGGGATTTAGTTCGATACTATGAGCAGACCTCTGATATGATCACTGATGCTGTCAATGAAAACACTAAAGACGAGGAAGATGAAGAAACTGAAGATTCATGGATTGAATCTGATCAGGAAATGAATCAGCCAGTCACTAACATCAGGTGAAATTTCCTGCTTTGTATAGTTTTATTTTCATCAGCTACATTTTTTTTTTTCGTAAATTTCGTAATAGAGTAACTTTATTAATGCATTTTTAATACCTTGTAAGGATCAACTTAAAGGTGTATTCCCCTCAAAGAAATTTCTCTCTGTAGGATATGTTATGTCTAAGAGGTTTGGATTCCACCTTCAGGACCCTCAGTTGGCACTTGTGGTTCCAGCCTGTTTAAAAAAAAAAAAAAAACACAAAAACACCCGTGTCTAGTAATCGTGGTGTCTTCAGCAACCAAACCTGCTCTAGAGTAGTGCCATTTGAAAAATGGCAAACAGCAGTGTAAAAATAAATCCATTCGGACTGCCAAATACAGAGATGTAAAAACAAAAAATTCCTTAGACCAAAGTTGACTGTATCCTAAAAGAGCGTCTATTACCAAAATGCCCTATTACCGTCTGGATGCAAACTGAAGGTGCTCCATCTGTATCCTTCATTTAGTCAAACATTTCAGTGTGGTGTTCTGATCTTGTGACGGTTCAAAATACAGACAGAATGATGGCAGGGTGAACGTATCCTGTCCTTAAAGAGGACCTTTCACGTCCTCATGTATATGTGGTTTTACATACCGCTAGAAAGCCGACAGCGCGCTGAATTCAGCGCACACTTTCCCGTTATATGCCCCAGGGCTGGAGATATCGGGGGTCTAAATTTCACAGTTCACTGTCAGAAGGGCGTTCCTGATAGTCTAGCTGCGCTGTGAGGAACGCCCTCCCTGACTGTGCTCGTCCATAGACTTGTACTGGGGGGGGGGGGGTGTTCCTCACAGCTCAGCGTCATCACTGGGCGGTAAGGAACTCCCCCTCTCTCTGAGCCGAGTACTATCAGAGGGGGCATTCCTTACCGCCCAGTGATGACGCTGAGCTGTAAGGTACGCCCAACCCCAAGTACAAGTCTATGGACGAGTACTGTCAGGGAGGGCGTTCCTCACAGCCAAGCTACACTGTCAGGAACGCCCTTCTGACAGTGAACGGTGAAATTTAGACCCCTGATATCTCCAGCCCCAGGGTATATAACGGGAAAGCTTTCTAGCTTTTATGTATATAAAACCGCATATACATGAGGACTTGAAAGGTCCTCTTTAATAGTATCCAGGAATCTTAAAGGGAGTCTGTCACCAAGCTTATCAATTTCAAACTATTGTCACGGTAATGCAGCCTTAATAAAGCCAAGTCCAGACATACTTTTGAAATGAGAATCCTCCCCATACTTTTCTTATAAATCCCATTTTTGTGGTTATGCTATTCAGGTCCAGGGAGCACAGGGAACGTTAACACTCCTACCGGAGCACAGCCAGCCATATCATGTAGCAAAATGCCTCTTTAGTCGTTGGCGCCGTCTCTCTCATCCTTTTCAGAGCTGCATCACTGGCAGCTTGTGACTTTGGGTGTTTTGCAAATTTCGGGCTTGCGCAGTTCAGCATGGCGTACTGAACGTGTGCAGTAGGCTGGCCGTGACTTGAAGTATGCTCAGCTACTTTGGGTACGCCATGCTATACTGCGCAGGCGCTAGATTTGCGAGCTAGTGTTGTGCCCCCTGGACCTCATTAGCATAACCACAAAAACAGGATTGATGAGAAATAGAAATAGACTCCCTATAATAAAATGTGATCGATTCCAGCTTTTGTTCATTGCCCCTTATTGGTCCATCAGATCACTCGACATGGAATGGTGAATTTGTTTGGTCACAACACACTGCTGTCCTCCAACCTTAAGACGTATTCATGCACCAGTAGTCCCTTCAGCCTTACTTGTGTATAAGTTATTGGCCAATGAAATGAGACACCAAAATTTAAAATTTATAACCTGAATGTCCACAAGGAAATGTATCATAAACTATATAGCATGTATATCAGACTTTAAAAGGTGATCACAAGAAATAGATATTTAAGTACCATAAAATGCAGCTCTGATCTACCTGTAAAAGTCATAGAGTAGACGGATAACCTGTGGTTTATTAAGTTACATGTATACCTTTCTTTCTTCATACAGAAACCCGCAGCGTATGAGTAGCTGGGGAGCAGTAAATAGCATCACTAATTCCCAGTGTGGTGTAAATAACAGAGATGAAAGGCCGTGTAATACTGACTGTGAAATAAACAACAGATCTGCAGTGAATTTAAGAAGCTTCAATGTGTCATCTGCATTAGGTATGCTTCAGCGAATAATATTGTGAATACCTGTCTGTGTAATCTGACGCTGGTGACCTCGGCCAGATATGTCCATTATCAGTTTTAAGCTCTTTTCCTTTGTTTACCTCATGGCTTTTTAAGTTTTTTTTTTAACTTCTCCTGGATTCACATCCAGCGACATGTCTGGGCTTCTTTGTATATCCATGTATATGTAATACCCCAGGCTTTATTTATACTTGTACTGTATATGGAAATTCAGAGCTACTGTGTAGACTGAATTTACTTGCTTTGCGCTTACAGTATGGATTTTGCACAGCAAGTCTGCAACATATCGTAGTACAAGTCCACCCACATGTTGCAGAAATAAACATGAGAAAAACAAGCATACCATGGTTTTTCAGCAGCATGCTTATTATGTCACAGAAATGGCATAAATCTCCAGCGCAAATTTTACTCCCTCAATACAAAAATATGAGAAATCCGCACCAAATTCCACAGTCAATATGCCATACGTTGTTTTCAATGGCAGGCTGAGATCGAAGCAGGATGCTCCATTTTACTGCAAATTCCACTGCTGTTTCAGCCTCAGAGTCTGCGGCACAAGCTGTTTTGCTGATTAGCCCCATTCATCTGAGGCTAAGTCAACACCACTGCAGAAAGCCAGAAGTGCCTCAAATTCCACTTCTATTTCAGCTGTGTGAACATGTCAGTACTGATCCATATTTAAGCTCCAGTGACTTTTACAGGCAGCAAGCAAATTTATGACATCCAATGCAATTTGCTGCACATTAGGGCTGGGCAATTAATCGAAACATAACCAAAACCGAATGTCCACCTGAGTAATCGTTGTGACTTTGTTCACATCTGTTATTTCAGTTCAGTTATTACAATATTTGTAGTTTTGTTTGGGCTAAACCGAAACTGATAGTATACTGTGAGAAGGTAAGGAAATAGTGTTACTTACCTCTCCTGCGCGACTCCCTGCTGTTTTCGTTGCTTCTGGCTGACGTCAGGAATCACTGATTGGGCCTCAGCGTCAAGTGGTGTCGTGATGCAAAGACGGAAGCGTCGCATCACGGCACCACGTGACGCTGAGGCCCAATCAGTGATCCCTGACGTCAGCCAGAAGCAAAAAAGACAGCAGGGAGTTGCGTAGGAGAGGTAAGTAACACTGTTTGTTTGTGTTTCCTCACCTTCCTTGGCCCTCCGCTTATACTCTGGGGTCTAGAGAGACCCCACAGTGTAATAGCTGTTTCGGTTCAGCCGTGTTCGGTCTGGATGAAACCCACCAGGCGAACCTAATGAGACGAATCTCGCAGGGTTCACCCAACACTTAATTATACTGTAAAAGGCTTGACCGAAATAACTGCTATTAATCGCAGTCGAGGTAAAATGCCTGATTGATCGAGATTTTTATCTAAGTCATGACTGCACAGCCCCACTGCACATTCAAAAGTATGAAATGTTTTATAGAAATGTGGCCATACATATATAGTTTTATCAGTAATCTACTGCTGCCTTACTCCTATAAAGCAGTTTATTAAATGCCACTCTTAATAAATCTGTCCCACTGATTTGGGTAATAACACATCTTAATAAACTAAGGATAGAATACAGAGCCATAATATAACTTGGGTTATAGGGCGTGGGGGCGGGATTTGGGTTGCAGGGCTACTCCACAGGTAATGGTGCCCCCCTCCATAGATAATAGCCCCCCCCCCCACATAAGTAATGCTATTACCTGTGTAGTGGGGGGAACTATTACTGTAATAGTGCCCTAATAGCACCCCCACACACAAGTAATAGTTCCCTCTCCACACACAAATAATGCTGTTCCCTATGGGGGGACACTATTACAGTAATAGTGAGCTAATAACCCCCCCCCCCCCCCGGCAGATAATAGTGCTATTCCCACACATACTACTCAATATTCTGTTGCTCTGTATAGTTATATTGTACTTACAGAGCAGTGATAGGGTGGGCGTGACCTCCTCTTGCACACAGCCTGTGCGTATCTTCTACCTTTCTTCCTGGAACCTTGACCCCTATTCTATGGTACCGCTGGGGACAAAATAGAAGATGCACTCAAGCAGTGTGCAAGAGGAGGTCCTGCCCTCCCCGTTACTGCTCTGTTAGCCAAATAATTGTACATTTCAGAGCGGGGGGTGGGGGGGATCGCCTGAGGAAGCCTGCGGCCCAGTACCAGGTGATCCATAGCCTGGTACTGTACCGTGGTCCGGTTGTTGGACACCTTTGCACTAGGGCATGATGCCTCATATATATGCCTCGGCACTGCCATGTGTTTAAAACAGAAGAGAGCCCTGTGCCAGGTAGGCATGCTTTGGGTGCCGAGTCCAGCACCAGTGCCTGGGTTGCTGAGCCCTGCCCTACAGAGATCTGAGCTCAGTTCAATATAACCAGGGCCAGGTTTTGTGGTCATTTTATGCCTGTGTTCATCCATCCAGAGTCTAAAAATGTCATTGCTAATGTTAGTTTATACATTTCATTTGATGATTTCTGTCTTGTAGGATGCCTTTATAACAGAGATACAAAGGATAAAAGAGAGGATAGAATTGAAGGGCTTGTGGACGAAGACGTAGATGAAGATCCTGTCAGTGTAGCTACTCTCTCTAGCAGAAGTAGTGTCACAGAAGATGACCAAAATGATGATGATTTTGAAGAAAAGTTTAACAGACTGATAGCTGCCAAACAGAAACTAAGACAGCTACAGGACCTTGTCGCAATGGTATGTTGGGTTATTTAGAGATCTGTTTTACTGCGTTACTTTGTTACTATGTTATGTTACTCGTTCCCAGAGAAAATATAGCAAAGTAGTCATTCATACTAAGTTTGTAGTATATCGATCTTAAATATTACCATGACAGGTTCAGCCAGCTATACCAAATGTCCCTAAAATGATATTAAAGTGTATGGAACTAGCTGGTCAGAGAATACCGCATGCTCATAGTTGCCAGTCTTGTATTCATGCATGGTTGATGGATTCTGATGTAAATATCTGTATATATTGGTGGCAATTATTTATGAGTTAGGAGACACAAGGGCTGTAAATACAGCAAATTCATAACAGAGTGTCTTTATTAGGAGCTCTTATCCAATAGCTGTCGACCTGTCCTGATGATGATCCACCTTTAAAATAGGGCAGAATATTCCGATCACAGTTTGAACAGCATATAAAGAACCTGGCCTGTTTTAACCCCAGAAGAGTGTTCCCTAAATCAGATTAAAGTGAGAAAAATTCCATACAAAGAGAGTGCAATTCAAAACATATGCAAGAACTGGCTGCACATCCAAAAATAAATCTTTATTAGAGAACACACAAAAATCAAGATCTTCATCCCCAATAATAAGGGCAAGGGGAAACTACTACTGTACCCAACTGATTAAATGCCAGTAAACACCATATACAGGATAAGAATATCACATATAAACTGCATCAAATCATAACCAGTTAATAAAACGAACCTTAAATGACCACAATAATGCAGTATCAGAGGTTCATTAATGTTACTATAGTGATTATTGACCCTGTTGATGATGGGTAATTGCAGTTGTAAAATCCCCGGGCATTTCGCTGTGTATGATCAAGACTGTGTGCAGTCGAAGTGTCTCAACATTTTGCGCCATGATGATTTTATCAAGAACCTAAATAAAGCTGCTTGAAATTTCTGACCTGCTGGAATGCTGTTTCCTATATGTTCGGTGTACCACCAGGGGTCCCTGATGAAGCTGTGATACGCAGCAATATAAATAAGTGTCCAATCATTGGGGGCCTGACCGGCACTTCATTCAGGTCTGTTGACATAGTGGCACAACCCCTTTTAAGTTTTTTAATAAAGTAAGGATATGTTTCGGTATGTAACTTAGGATCCTATCTTAACTTTTTGTTTATGGTTTCTTTTATTTTTAAGTATGGTGATGATACAGAGTCTGAAACAGCTGCTGAGAGGCCAACCATTGTGGCCCATGTTTTACCTGAAGAGACAAATGCAAATCAACAACCAAATAATACCCGTCCCAATGCTTCTAAAGCACAAAAAGACGTTACACTTAAGGAACAAGCAAGGTAATGGTAGTTCATTTATTTCTCTTTCTTTCCCTTTGCAGTCTGGAGATTTTTATGACCTGTCTTATTTACCAGTAGAGAGAATGGCTTTGAGTCTGTGAGATTTACAAGATGGTTAGCCCTCCGTAACATCTTTACTCTTACCCCTCACTCCATGACTTCTCAGACTACCCTGGGGCAGCTATGCTTAGTTTACCTTTTAAGCTGTTAGATCAATATAAACATTGATGTTACAGGGAAAAGTTCTATGAAACTAAACTACAACAGCAGCAGCAAGAGCTGCAACAGTTACAAGAAGAAAGGAAAAAACTTATTGAAATTCAGGAAAAAAATTCAAACTTTGCGAAAAGCGTGTCCTGACCTCCAGGTATGTGAAATTTATAGTGTATGTCCAAAGGTTTATACCTCTATGATATGAGGTGACTTTTGCAGAGACTTTAAGCCTAGCAATGCCAAAATAACATTTGCAGCCATAGATTTATTCCGGCTTTAGCTTGAAAAATTATAACCAAATGGAAAGGGCTAATTTCGGATCTTTGAGTCTGTTCAGAAGAAGACTGCTTTTTCTGCATGTATTTACAAAAGGTCCTCCATATGATAAAGCCACTATTTAACCTCATCCCCACATTGCAGAAAATGCAGTGGTTCATTATTTGGAGGAGGCAAAAATAGAAAATTCATTGTACAAGCAGTGAATAACACAAGTGTTTTTCAGATTGCGTTTTCCTGCTTCATTTTCGCAGGGTTACCTCCCCACAGTGTTGCTGTATTTTGCTCTGTGCGGCCTTAGCCTAAAGGTACACCCTCACAGGATGGATTATCTTGTGGCTTTTTCACCATAAAATTTTGTGCAAAAAATCCTCTTTTGCAGAAAAGTGATCGAGATGTATTAAAATGTTATTCTCGTTCTGCAGATAATGACCCATTCTGAATTTTCACAGTCGATTTTAGCACTTTCACTGAATAGAGTGTAAACCAAGGTGATTCTGCAACAAAACCCATGATAAAACAGTGTTTTCCCTTTTTTTTTCCCCTGTTTTCTCCATTTAGTTGTCTACTTCCACTGCTGGAACATCAAGACGAATGCCAACAGCAGCTTCAAATCCAGAGGTTAATGATATTTGTCCTGCAGTCATGCCAAGCATGCCAGATCCTGAGGATTCATCTTCTGTAGATAATGAAGTAAGAAGTGGCAAGAATCCTAAAAATCTGAAGGGGAATGTCTGATGGCTCATTGGAATACTAATACTTGTCATTTTGAAACCAAGATAGTAGTAGTAGAGATATTATACTGTCCATTGCCCTAAAAAGTACATTCTACTTGCATGTAATGCCAATGTAAATTAAATACTCCTTGTACTTTCATTTACAGGGAGCTTTAAAGTGTTGTAATGGTAAGATGAAAACTGAGAGGTATCGACTAGACAGAGGATTTCTACCCTAAGGGTGCTATTGCACGTGTGTTAGCAGCCAGAGATAATGTTTGTGGTTTACTGGACTGCTGCGGGACTTGCATGTCCAGAACGCGCAAATTTATTTATCTGCAAATCCTCTTTATATGGATGTAAGGGTATATTCACATGTTGCAGAGTATTTTGCTATTTAAAAAAAAAAACAAAAACCCCTCAGTTTATCTGAATGGGGCTGTTTCTGTAGCATGTGTATGGATATTTTCAGGCCCCATACAGATAAATAATCTGATATATCCAATATACATTAGTGTTTAATAAAACATTTAAATGGTATAAAATAGACAGAACAATGCATCCCTTAACATATCCTGCAGTGCTGTCCAGGCCACATATTCATTCGTCATACTCTTTCCCCACTAATGTTTCCAGTGCAGTTTCTTTACTGTTATATATTGAGTTTCATAAAGTAAACTTTTATTCTTTTACTTCCTATTACTTTAATCTGTTACACACTCTTACTCAGGTATGGACAGAGATACGCAGGCACCAAATTTTAAGAGAAGATTTGCGGCAAAGAAGGAAACAGCTTGAGTCATTGATGGCTGAGCATCAAAGAAGACAAGGAATCCCTGACACCACTTCAGCTGGCTCTTTAAGAAGTGATGACTCTGAGGAACATAGTCTCCAGCACCAAAGCAGAACTGAAAAGTGAGTCATATACATGGTGCACAGGTTTGTTCTAACCATTCATTTTATTGTTGTGACCGTTCTGTGGGTAGCATTAAAGGGCTTCTCCAGCCCAACAACATTGATTACCTATCCTTTGGGTAGGAAGGTCGACTGGATTTGACGTCAGGACCCAAGCTGATCAGCTATTTGAAGAGACTGTATTGTTCGAATGAGCGTAGTGGTCTATATACTGAAAGCCGAGCACAATGCTATACTTTGCATAGGTCATAAATCTTAAAAGGCCTGAAAGCCCCTTTAAGCCCTCGTAGCTTAGGGGTCCTGGTTTTGAATATTCCACCTGTTCTTTTGTCAGTTTCATTGTGGCTCTAAGGCTGACCATGCACATATTATACCAGCTGAGCATGCCTTTGTTCTCTTTAGGGAAAAAAGGCTGATGACAGACTTTTTGGCAGCAAGGTATCGCCTTGAAAATAAAAGGAACAGGCTGATAAATTCCAATAGGCCGGTCCTTCTTTTCCATGACCTCTGCCATCGGGAGGCCCCTAAAACGTTAGATGGCCAGCTGATACAGCATGTTCAGCTGATATTATATCTTATGTGTATGGCCAGCCTATGGCTAGTAGTATTGTTTGATTATATAGGTTGTATTTCACTTTTTTTTTTCTCATTAGAACAATGGCAACTTGGGGTGGATCCACACAGTGTGCGCTTGATGATGATGATGATGATGATGACGATGATGAATCCAGCGTTTCAGATGTAAATCAGGCAGAAGAAGAGGAGGAAGACGACGAGCAAGAAAATACATTCCGAGAAAATGTCCCTTATCCCCCAAACAGCATAAATCAGAGTGGTTTTAGCGGGAAGAGCAATAAAAATGGGTTAGTGAATTTATTTTTAAAGATGGCATGTTTCTTATCAAAGAATGTCTTTACTAGTATAACCGTGCTATTGAAGGTAATATATTGGCCTATTATATTTTCTTATGTTGCCATTGCTTCACCAGCTGCCAAACGTTGCTTAGGACGAAAGTTGAAAGTAGTAATGTTACAGGAACAAAAGGCTTGTTTGACGTCTCACCATGTAGTTGTCTCATAGGTTTGTAAGATCTACAGACAAGAATCTGTAGGAGAATCAGTCTTGTGTGTGAAGTTACTTCATCTTGTAATTTTTGATGCTTTGGAGTAGTAAAAAAAATGGTTGTAAACATTAAAATTTGCAGCGAATACACCTTCTACTCTTCTGGGAAGGCTTTCTACAAGATTTTGGAGTTGATAGAATTTGTTTGAGACATAAACTACGGATTTCAACTTGTTGTCTGTGAGCTTCTTAAGTACCCGTCTCGTGGAAAGGAAATGTTTTGGCTGGGGAAGATAAAGAACACAGACTCCATAGTATGTGTAGGGTCCTCTCTCTGCAACATCCCTACAATCCTTTTTAATGTCTGTTGAAAACTCTGGGACTTATTCCAAACAAAGTGGAATTCTGTGAACCATGTATATTCTTTTACGTGTATCTGGGAATTTTGCTCATTCATCTAGAAGAGCATTATGAGGGCAGACACTTATGTTGGACAAGAGGACCTGACTTGCAGTCTTTGTTCAAGTTCATCCCAAAAGAGAACAGTGGGGTTGAGGACAGGGCACTGTGTGCGCCAGTGAAGTTTTTCCACACCAAACTCTCCCAGCCATGTCTTTATGGACCTTGCTTTGTGAAGTGGGTCATAGTCATGCTTCCCCAAACTGTTCACACAAAGTTGGAAGCATACTATTGTCCAAAATATTTTATGTTCACTGGAACTAAGGGCCTAGACGAACCCCTGACAACTTCATAACATTACACTTGGCGCCATGCAATCAGGCAGGTAATTTTCTCCTGGAAGTCGCCAAGCTCATCCATCAGACACTATTCATCACTCCACATCTCCAGAGTCCAGTGGCGGTGTGCTTTACACCACTCTGCCAGACACTTGTAGTCATACCTAGTGATGTAAGACTTGCATGCAGCTGCTCAGCCATAGAATCCTGAGCCATAAAGCTCCCAGCATGGCACAGTTTTTGCACTCATGTTAATGCCGGAGGAGAATTCAATCCGCAGAGGCTTGGTGAATTTTATATGCTTTCTGCCTCAGCACTCGGGAACTCCGCTCTGTAATTTTACAAGGTCTGCCACTTGATGACTGAGTTACTGTTATTCCTAAACACTTCCACTTTTCAATAATCTCATTCACAGCGGATAGTGTGATATCTAGATGGTAAGAAATTTCACAAACTGACATGTCACAACAGTGAGATCAGACACTGAGTATTACGCTGTACCAAGCTGTATTTTAGTGAGCTCTTCAACACGACCCATTCTTTCACAGATGTTTGTAAAGAGAGACTGTATGGGTAGGTGCTGGATTTCATATAACTGTAGCAATGGGCATGAATGAAACGCCTGAATTTAGTGAATATTTTTCTCCCTATAGTGTATTACTTGTTTAATGTAATGCTTTTCTTCCAGGTGGAAAAAGCAACGTTCATATTCTGTTGATGGCAATTATCGTCCTTCTCCAAAGACAAGACAGCAGCAGAATATAAGCATGAGGCGACAAGAAAATGTCCAGTGGGTATCTGAGCTTTCCCATGTGGAAGAGAAAGAACACTGGCAAGAGCAGATAAACCAGCTGAAGAAACAAATAGAATTCAGCACAAATATATGCCAGACTTTGATGAGAGATCAGCAGGTAGTGTAGAGATGTTTTACTTTGTGTCTGTACCCAAACTATGTTTTCTCTGTTTATTTCTTTTGCATTTTGTGACTCAAGTCTTATGACTACATGACCCAAATACCTGACACATTACAATCTGATGGGTATTTTCTTTCACCTTCACCTCAATTCACATTTGATTTGTCTTTATTGCTATAGCGAGACTTACTAAAAATTCACCACACAAATTCACCAAAATTGATTTATGCATATAAATATGCCACTGGGTTCTTACCGAAAAGTCTTCAGTACATATTGAGAGATGAGTCTAGGGATACTTAATGAGTGCATAAGAACATGCTGGTGGTTTAGTGTCCTAAATCCTACTGACAGGTTCACGTTAAAGATTGCTGACAACAATTTATAACCATTTGCAAGCAGTTCTTGGTTGCTTTCTGTGTAAAATTCCACAGGCCCTAATGAGAGCAAATCACATTTGGTAACCAGCAATTAATTGGGCATTTTGCCTTGATTACAATTAATGGTGATTATATAGGTCACGTCTCTTTTAAAACAATGGTCCTTTTAAAGTAGGAGTATACAGTGGGTACGGAAAGTATTCAGACCCCTTTAAATTTGTCACTCTTTGTTTCATTCCAGCCATTTGCTAAAAGCAAAAAAGTTCATTTTATTTCTCATTAATGTACACTCAGCACCCCATCTTGCCAGAAAAAAAAAAGAAATGTAAATATTTTTGCAAATTTATTAGAAAAGAAAAACTGAAATATCACATGGTCATAAGTATTCAGACCCTTTGCTCAGTATTGAGTAGAAGCCCCTTCCTTTTGAGCTAGTACAGCCATGAGTCTTCTTGGGAATGATGCAACAAGTTTTTCACATCTGGATTTGGGGATCCTCTGCCATTCTTCCTTGCAGATCCTCTCCAGTTCCGTCAGGTTGGATGGTGAACGTTGGTGGACAGCCATTTTCAGGTCTCTCCAGAGATGCTCAATTGGGTTGAGGTCAGGGCTACGGCTGGGCCAGTCAAGAATGGTCACAGAGTTGTTCCGAAGCCACTCCTTTGTTATTGTAGCTGTGTGCTTAGGGTCATTGTCTTGTTGGAAGGTGAACCTTCAGCCCAGTCTGAGGTCTATGTGGGCTTTCATATGTCTTGCACTGAGGAGAGGCTTCCTTCGGGCCACTCTGCCATAAAACCCCAACTGGTGGAGGGCTGCAGTGATAGTTCACTTTGTGGAACTTTCTCCTATCTCCCTACTACATCTCTGGAGCTCAGCCACAATGATCTTTGGGTTCTTCTTTATCTCTCTCACCAAGGCTCTTCTCCCACGATTGCTCAGTTTGGCTGGATGGCCAGGTCTAGAAAGAGTTCTGGTCCTCCCAAAAGTCTTCCATTTAAGGATTATGGAGGCCACTGTGCTCTTAGGAACCTTGAGTGCTACAGAAATTCTTTTGTAACCTTGGCCAGATCTGTGCCTTGCCACAATTCTGTCTCTGAGCTCCTTGGGCAGCTCCTTTTACCTCATGATTCTCATTTGCTTTGACATGCACTGTGAGCTGTGAGGTCTTATATAGACAGGTGTGTGCCTTTCCTAATCAAGTCCAATCAGTTTAATTAAACACAGCTGGACTCCAATGAAGGAGTAGAACCATCTCAAGGAGGATCAGAAGGAAATGGACAGAATGTGAGTTAAATATGAGTGTCACAGCAAAGGGTCTGAATACTTACGACCATGTGATATTTCAGTTTTTCTTTTTTAATAAATTTGTAAAAATATCTACATTTTTGGGGGGTTCTTTCTGTCTAGATGGGGTGCTGAGTGTACATTAATGGGAAATAAAACTTTTTTGCTTTTAGCAAATGGCTGCAATGAAGCAAAGAATGAAAAATTTAAAGGGGTCTGAATACTTTCCTTACCCACTGTATGTTGGGTGAAACTTGTAGGAATCTCACGAGGTGGGTCTGGCAGATTCGTTTGCACCGAACAAGTCCGAACCGACACTGCTATTATACTTTGGGGTCTCTTCAGACCCAAGAGTATAATATGCTGGGTCCCAGGGGAGGTGACCAAACATAAAAACAGTGTTACTCGCCTCTCCTGGGCTCCGGCGCAGCTACCTGTTATTTTTGGCACTTCTGCCTGATGTCAGGGACCCCTGAGGCTTGTGATGTGTGTCGTGTTGCTTCTCCTGACATCAGGCAAAAGTTGGCCAAACAGATTCGATATAACACATGCCAGTTCCTAACTGCCGTAGATTTCTATTCTAGCACAGGGATGTCCAACTGATTTATGAAGTAGCCACTGCCTGTCCCTGTGTACGATCCACCAGCCTTGATAAATCTGCCCCATTAATTTTTCCCTCCATTCTCTAAATTGGCATGTACAGAATCCTTAAAATTGAGTCCGCAAATATGGTAGTTCTTGCCCTCATCTTCTCATGCCTAGACTACAGCAACATTCTTTCCTCCTAAATTCACCCTCAACTCTACTGCCCAGTTAGTTAATCTACCTCTCCAGGAGTTGTAACTGTATGTCACTGGATGTCTTGGATTAGTTCTATAGTATTAAATATCGTAAATAAACATTTTCTGGATCGCCATGATTCTGACATTTGAAAGGAAAACATGTTTGGAAATCCGAGCATGAAAATCCCTACAAAGCATGTGAAGTGACTATATAGACATAATGAAAGAGGACAACAATTATATTAAGTTCCTGAAGTTAATTTCTAGATATTTGTTTGAAACAATATTTTGTGTGTTTGTTTTTTTTTTTTCTAGTCCCTTTCCTACCTGTTGCAAAGCTTGTTCACAAATCCATATAGTGTGCTACCTGGTAGCGTGGGAACTCCTCAAGTCCACCTTGTAATGCACCAGCTGAATCAGTGTTATGCACAGCTTAATTGGCAACAGAACAACATTCTCAGGTATGTGCCCAACTGGACACTTGTTCTATAGTTCATCATGCAAACAATCATGATAAACCTAGAGTTAATTGTTTACCTATTCTTGGGCTGTCATGTTATGTGATCAGTAGGGGACCGTCGTTTCCACTTTACACGCCAGTGACATCATGATCATTCATCATGTGGCCTGTTTTGCAGCTCAGTCCCTTTTGGGTAAATGTGAAGTATTTGTGTGTTTTTTGTTTTCTTTAACATATCATATAGTGTTTTTGGAGAGAGATTACCCCCATCCTACCCCATGGGCAGCACGGTGGCTCAGTGGTTAGCACTGCAACCTTGCAGCGCTGGAGTCCTGGGTTAATATCCTGCCAACATCTGTATGTTCTCCCCATGTTTGCGTGGGTTTCCTACAGTTACTCCGGTTTCCTCCCACACTCCAAAGACATACTGATAGGGGCTGTAGATTGTGAGCTCTATATGAGACAGTGACTGACTGTCTGTAAAGCGCTGCGGAATATGATGGCGCTATACAAGTAAGCAAAATAAATAAATCCTATTATATAGGACTTGATGCCTGGTTTAAGAGCAGGGTTGAAGTATTACAGAACTTTAATAATCAATTACTTGACTACACCAGGTCCATACTCTGTAGCAGCTGCGATATCCTGCAGGCCCATTCCCATGCAAATGTATGAGCTTTGCTAGTTCTCCGTTTGGGGTTTCCGTCCCCGAACCCGTTTAAAAAATGCGGAGAGAAAAGTGCTGCATAAGCGGATTAGGTTTCCGTTCGGTGGTCCCCAAGCGGACCCCCCGAACGGAAACCCGAACGCAGGTGTGAACCTAGCGTAAGTTGTAATTTTTAGTTTCACCTTTTTAATGGCTCTTTAATGGTTGTATTTGTATCGTTATTTGTAGGCTGAAACAGATGCTGAATGATATGTGCCAACAGCAGGAACACTTTCAACAAAGCAGCCAACAAAGACCAGAAAGAGGCAGCAGTGCACCACCTCCTTCCTCCCCGAATCTATTTAATAATTTCAGTTTCCTCCCTCCTATGAATATGTTTAACATGCCTCCGTTTGGCAATTTTCCTAATATGATGCCAGGTATATTAACTTATTTGGTCAGTACTGTTATGTGCTATATACTTCTTTTGGTTTGATTATGTACAGCAGACATATAATTTTTTTATACTGACTTTGATATAGGCGTGAATTTTAATCCAGCCTTTCAGCCTGGGATTGGAGACTTTACCCATAATTCTGCCACTCAGCCTGATATACAACTCCAGCCTCATGACCCAAACACATCAGGAAAAACGGAATATATGGCTTTTCCCAAGCCTTTTGAAAGTAATTCTTCCAATACAACAGATAAGCAAAGGTATGTTTGTTTGTTTATTTTTTTTGTCAGAGCTATTCCCTCTCCTTGGACACTATACTAGCTTGTTTTAGCCTACTGTCTGTAAGAGGCAGTCATACTGTTATTTGTAAGCAGCAGTTAAGTTAGTGTACTGTTTCTCTTTGTAGCAAGCCGTGTTTAATGTGTGATTGCCTCTTTTATTGCTATAGTGCAGACATTTTGGAAATGGGTGTGTGAATAACTCGTTTCCAGCTGTAACGTGAACAATTCAAGTTATATTAATTAAACATATATAAATTCACCTATGCTGGTGAATTCATATATTTACAAACTCCCTCAGAAATTCTCCTAAAGCAGCCGATGAAGGCGAACACAGTAGAGGTCACCAGACAGAGAACCAAAATAAAGACCAAGGAAAGAAATCTCCCTTTATCGATTCTGGACATTCATCCTTTGGAAACTCGGTCAAGCAGCTGAAGCAGTATGATGAAGAGTCTGTGGGAAGCTTGAGCAGTATGCCTGACCCAGAAGATCCCACAACCGTTACTAAAACCTTCAAATCTCGAAAAGCATCGGCCCAAGCAAGCCTGGCGTCTAAGGACAAAACTCCAAAGACAAAGAATAAGAAAAGGAAAATTTTCCAACAGAAAAGTAAAGTATTGAAGAATTATGGTAATTTTTTTTTTTTTTTTTTTTTTTTTACTATTTTACTTGATGAACTACTTATTTGACAGTCACAAAAGTGTTGGAGATGGCTTCTTTGTTTTTTTTTTATTAAATATTTTATTTTTACATTTTAAAAATATTTACGATGTCATTTTTTTGCAGATCCCCACAGTGCAAGTGTCTCCAGCACTGCTAAACCTAAGGAGAGCAGCAACAAGCAAGCACAAACTGAGGAAATGACAGAAGCAGTTCCCAGCTGTGATCACATAGAACGCCTGAGGAAGGACAATAGAACTGCCGACGTGTCTTCAGGTACGTTATCAGTTTGTGGATTACTCTGTTATATCAATTGTTGAAATATTGTTGTGAATTATTAATCCAATTTTATTTTTAATAGATTTGTGAAGTCATTGGTTACCTGTGGATTGGGGCACTTTGACCTTTTACAGTATGTAGGAAGTTTAGGAAACAAAGTCAGTAGAAGCAAAGAAGCTGATAATCTGAGAGAGAGACATTTTTCTGTAACGAGAGTTTCTAATCTTATTCTACAATTGACTTCATCTAAAGTTTGTTGAAAGTTCAGTCACCATTAAATGACGAGTAATGCTTCGTTCACACCTGCGCTTGCTATCCGTCCGTCGCTAAACGTTTTATGAAAACAACGCGTTCATTAAAAAAACGTACACAAACGGTTACCAAATGTATACCACAATCCATGATTTTAGACGGATTGGTAAACGGATACCTGGTGAAAAAGGTGTCCGTTTGTGTACGTTTTGCTAATCCGTTTTGAATCCGTTTTTTCCCATATTTTTTTTTTTTTTTTTTTTTTCTTCAGTCTGCGCATGTGCAGAGAAGAATATTAAGCAAATAAAACGGATTGTAAAACGGACACAAACGGATTCCAATCCGTTTGTGTCCGTCTCCCATAGACTTTAATGTTAAAAAAAGACGGTTTGGCGACGGTCCGCGTGTATCCTTTTTTTTTTTTGCACGGACAAAGTCCTGCATGTCCGACTTTGTGTCCGACAAAAAAAAGCGATTTGGAGTCGGAGAGGCTGCAATCGGACACCTACGGATTGCTTTAAAAGCCCATTGAAGTGAATGGGCTTTTAAACGAAACGTTTGCAAACCGTTCCCAATCCTTTTTCTGACATTTAGAACGGATACACGACGGACGGATAGCAAGCGCAGGTGTGAACGAAGCATAACACAGCAACCACATTCAATAAAGGCTGTGTTTGGGTTTGACCAGAGGTATATGTCGGGAGGTTTTTACAATGTATACGTGCAATGGAAGATTCCAACATATGTCACTGTATAGGCTTATATTGACGTACCTTATCTGTAGTTTTCCCATTGGTAGGTGACTGTGGTCTACTACATAGCATAAAAAAAAGCATATTAACATATATTGGCTACCTAAACGCTCTTCTGGCCTCTCTTGGATTACTAGGAGCCTAAGGCTTTGTTCCAAACATTGCCAAAGGTGTTCCTAGCACATATGCTGAACTTGTTCACTAAATATTATATGAACAAATCCTATGTATCAGGAGACTCAGCACTCGCTTAACTGAATGCAGTTGAACATTTATCTATAGAAAAGCAATTCTCAAGATATTTCTGTCCTCTGGACCTTCTTAAGACTTGGTTGCTGCAGAGTATGAGGAAGACTGGCACTATGAAGTGTGACTAGCCATTATGGAAGGAAACTCATTGAAGAAGACATTTGGAGGAATCATTGTAAGGAGAGCCCAGTCTGTCAGCTGCCCTCAGCTAGTTGCACCTACTGAACAGTGCCATGGATGCTGACTGCTTAGGCTTTCTTCACAATTCTGGTCCAAAATTTCCTATGTAGTTTGATGCAGGCTGAATCCAGTCACTGAGGTGGCTTTTTAGCTACTGTTTAGTGGGTGAGCGTATTGCAATGTAGAAGCAGTGACATTCTAGTATGTGACTGAAGTGCCCTGATCTAAAGCTCTTCTTTGCTTTGAATGCAAGTGGTTATTTCACAAGCTGGTAAAAGATATGGTAAATTTGGCTTGAAGTTAATAGTGTATTTTACTTTACAGAGGCAGGGAGTGATTTTTCTATGTTTGAAGCATTGCGTGATACCATTTATTCTGAAGTTGCTACACTGATTTCCCAAAATGAATGCCGTCCACATTTTCTTATTGAGCTCTTCCATGAACTTCAGCTTCTGAATACTGACTATCTAAGGCAGAAAGCACTGTTTTCTCTGCAGGTAATATAACTTATCCATCGCAGAATTGTTTTGATCATTAAAAGGGTTGTTTGAGTTTAGACAGGTTGTCATTTTTGTAATTGTAAATTTTCTGGAATTGTGTATGTATATAGATAAATAGATGGCTATCTCTGACAACCTCTTTTAGCTGTTTTGCACAATTTTTCTAGGATATTGTGACCAGACGTGTCACAGAAACTGCAGAGAGTAAACATGACTGTACCAAGCCTGTGGAGTCCATTGGGTGGATGGCATCCAACTCTGAGCTCACACCAAGTGAAAGTCTGGCTACAACAGATGATGTATGTATTGCAATGGTTCGGCATCCATTCTGTTGTGTTTATTTTGGTGCTTCTCAATTTTGTGAAGATGCATTTAAAAAGTTAAATGGCTATTTCAGTTTCAGTAAATATAGATTATTCATTGTATAATAATTTCAGTGCAATTATTTATAATTTGTGTATCAGCTCTTCCTTTTTGGCCCAAACTCATAGCCACATAATTACTCATATTTAGACGTGCAGTCTGAAAATGCTCCAGATTTATCAGTGACTGATGCTGGATGACAAATCTGGAGTATCTTTACAATGTCTAGTCTTAATTTTTTCCACCCTTTAAATGGCTCACTTTGAGCCAGATCTATACGGCACAATTTTGGCACATTTTTGATGTGCTTATGCGGTGACCAGATGGAAGGTAACGCTGCAGTTGGGATTGCGGGGTGCAAACAGCGCAGACTTGTCACGGTCTCTGGGCACGAGGGCGCAGCGCTGGTGCTGTCCCACGTTACCACCACTGGTACCGGTGATGAGGGGGCTGCACAAATGTTGGTGGTGATTATTCCCCCGGGGCGCTTCCCCTATACTGTGCTGACTGGTGGTGTTTGGGGCGCCCTGATGTTGTCGGTGCAGAGTCAGACACAGAAACGGTTGTAAAGTTGAACTTTTACTTCCATGGGTGTGGAGGCACAAATGCTTAAACAGTTTCTTACATACAAAACAACGGGGTACGCCTGGTGACACAGCAAAGTCCTGGGGTGCAGGGTAGACTTGATGAAAGGTGTTCCTAGCCCCTTATACTTCAGTGTTACAGCCCTAAGGTGCATCTGGGCTCCTATTTGGCACATAGGAGGATGCCCACCACGATACTAGTACATAATATTCCCCACTCACGTTATGTGGTCCTGATAGCTCAGCGTTTCGGGGTGCAATAGTCAGGGTGGCAGGATATTCCACAGGTCTGGCCTTGGCCCCTGGATCCTGTGATACTGGCTATGGAGCACGTGTTCCAGAATGTTCTCTCCACAGTCTCATGCTGACAAGATAATGATGCTTGACTTCCTTCAGGGCGATGGCTAGGCAGACAGGGGACAGGATCTTCTGAATAGCTGGAGTATGTCAGCTCTCCAACCTTCCTGGGCCTGTCTAGGACTTGAGATTCCTGCACTAAACTCACTGCTTTCTTCACAGGACATCACACTTATCTCCTCACCTCCTCCTCCTAACACTCCACACTTCTAACTCCTCACACGCAGGACCTTCCTGCAGGGGTGTTACCATGGGGACCCAGTGATCAGCTGACTCCTCCCCTTTTCCCAGGCGATGTCCTCCCATTGGACATTTGGTTACTATTCAATCCTATAGGAGGTGTAATGCATGTGTGAGGCTCACTAGGTGGCGCTGTGTTGTGTGAGACTCAGGACCCCCTGCTATGTCACACAGGCTATGAAGCAACAGGAAATAATACAATGCACAGAGATCACCCTCAGCCCAGCCATAGCCAGCTCTGGGATGCCACACTTAAGCCAAACCCACTTTACTGAAAAGCTGCACCCACATGTCTAGCAAGTCCGAAAACTTAGTTCAAACTGGACCCGCCACATTACTCCAGAGTTAAGTCATAACCACAGTAGTAAATCAGGGCCTTTGAACGGAAATCTCAGTTGGTTACCTCCAGCAGAAGTGAGTGTATCTGCATCTGGTGATAGACATCCTGAATCCAGCACTAGATCACTTACCAGATGACTTGCCGCATCTTTCTTAAAATTATGGTTTATCGTGTCCAGCCAAGTGCTGTGTTACTCATTTCCATGGGTTTTGGGCTGCTTCCCTCTTTTCCATTGCTGATTGTGCGTAGGGAGGAAGCGGCCAGTCAGTGGTGGGAGGAGTCACGCACATCACGGAGAGGACTCCAGCCACAGAAAGTATGCATGAAGGCTTATAGTGTTTTGTTTTTTTGTATGTATGTCTTAATAGACAGTATATGTAATTCTTTCTATATGTGGTAAATGTCATTTAATATTTTGTTGTTTTGTTTTAGGAAATGTTTACAAAAAACTCCAATGATCCAGCCTGTAATGAAGGTGAACCAAATGATGGGGACAATCTCAGCAATTTATCAACGTCTTCCAATTTTGAACCTTTTGCTACGGATGATCTTGGTAGGTTCAGTCTTTATGTATCAGTGTTGCATTCTATATTTTGGCTGTACCTGTTGTAGCCAGGGCTGTGGAGTCAAAACCACCAAATCCTTATTTTTCTGCAGTTTGACTCCAACTCTGACTTTATGAATGGCTGACAGCCATGGTCAGACAGAAGCAGTAATTCTCTAATTCATTAAAAAGCTAGTGAATTCCTATGAAATGTAACCAACCATCAAATGCATTATGTAATATTTATTATTGTATAATATATTTAAAAAAAATAATTATATTTGAAGTGAGAATTGGTAACTTTACTCCTCCACCCAAAATTGTTCCCGACTCCATGACTCTAGTTGCTCTAGTTGTAGCACTGCCTGGTGTTTGCCACTTTAGAACTAATTTCCAGCTTGTGTTGTGTCCATTTTATTTGCAGGTAACACAGTGATTCATTTAGATCAAGCATTGGCAAGAATGAGAGAATATGAGCGCATGAAACTTGAGAGTGAAAATAATTTAGATACTGACTCTTGCAATAACCTTAATAATGCTGCCACTAACCTAGAAGGTAATTTTTTCTTATGGAACATTGTCGGTGAAGCCTGCATACAAAGTTGTATAAAGCTATATGGACAGTACTAACTAATAACTTACCACAGTTGAGGTGACAGCCCGCGACCGATGCAGTTATTCATTGAGCACTAGTGCCTTGTAATCTATTCCATCCACTAATGAAAACTTTTATTGTTTATTGCACATGTAAATGCCATATCAATACTGAAAACATAAGGGTGCACCTCAATATGTTTGTATTAAAACATCTACAGCCTACTCTGTTAGTAGGGATTAAGAAGGGAGAAATCCTCTCAGGTTAATTGCTTCCTTCTTAGATTTTTTCATTTATCTATAATTGTATTGATGCACCCCATAATGTTTTTAGTTACTGATAGTTAATTGCTGAAGTTAAAGGGGTTTTTCCAACCCCAAATTGATTTTTTTTTTTTTATACTGATCACCTATCCACAGGATAGGTCATTCAGTATGTAATATGTGGATTATCTGACACCCCAACCAGATCAGACACTGCAACTGCCAGTGGATGGGTAACATGGCTGCAAGTCCCTGGAACTACCGCAGTACAGCAGATGGGGCTGCTATGCTCTCCTGGTACATGAGTAAGAGCTGCACTGCATGCTCTCTGCCCATCGACTAGCAGCTTCTGGCACACGGAGGCTGCTGTAAGAGCTGATCTGTGCAGGGTCCAGGTGTCAGACCTTCCACAGATCACATACTAATGACCAATCAAGTGGCTCTCCAACGATCAGGTATCCTAAGGAAAATTAACCCTGGTCGACCACTTTTAAAGGGATTGTGCAGGACTTTGAAAGTATGCTACTTTCTTCTTCTCAGGAAGTGACATCATGTCTGTTGGTCACATGGTCATGCTGCAGCTCCGTTTCATTTATTTTAATAGTATGACTAGGCACTAGTGCCCAATGGGCAATTTATAGAACATATACTATTTGTAAGCCATGTCCATACTATTAGGTTGTTTGGTGAATTCTATGCAATGTCTATTAAAGTGCTTACACTTTTTAGCTTGAAAGAAAGGCTAGATAGTGACCTAACATTGTGCTGTATTGCCAAGAGGATTGTTGGAAAACAGAAACGGGACATTTTAATATAAAAGCCAATGTATGCACAAATACACAAGATGTCTTTTTTACAATACATATATATGAAAATTTAAAATAATTTCATTTTATGAAAGGAATCCTATTTACATTGGTGCTGCTAGGATGGTGAAAACCAGAAATGTTCCATTGTTGAAGAGGGGCACAATGTATATTATATGCCATATATTAAGTTGCATGCTATATTGATTTTTGCCTACAGGGCACAGTTTTCTAAAAGTACAGAAACTCTTTCTGCTTTTTACTAAGTATAAGCTGCAACTTTGCAGCCATTGCATGTTTTTGTTAAGATGTGCACGTAGCATGTGATTGTTGTGGGGTGACTTTTATACATTATACAATTTGTGAGATAACGTGGAACAGATAACGTAGATTTGTGGGCTGAAGGAAATCACTTCTGTATTACCAGCTGCATTGTCCTTTAGTACAGTTACAGAGCACACAGAGAATTGCTGAATAACTTGAGGAGATAGATAGATTGATTTGGCATTTTTCATGCATTTGCTTATAGAAAATCTGTCACAATGACGTTGCATGGTGTATTGTCTATATATAATATCACATTCTTCAATTTTGAAAAGGCTCCAATGAGGATGAGTCTGGGCGTAGCAGATTGTACCATGAAGATGGATCTGGTGTTCCTTGCCCACGTATTGATACTCAGCAGCTCGACAGACAAATTAAGGCAATTATGCAAGAAGTCATCCCCTTTTTAAAGGTGACAATAGATTTCACTCCTTATCCTATGTTCAGATTGCAATATGTGGCGTATTATATAAGGAATCTACCTCTTCCGAAATATCTTTAAAACCATCTACGTGCAGTTGAATGTGCAGGGACATGGTGAAGATACCTTTTTTTTTTTAATTTTTTTGTCAAAGTTGAGTCTTGCTGCTAAGAAAATGTACTTAATGCTTATGCAGATGAACTGTTCGGTGCACTTGAGGTGTGGCATAGCCTGCTAGAGCACTCGTTTTCACCTGTAATCCCCGCTTTCTAGCATAAAGATTGACAGGTCTCAATGTGTGGTAACCATTGGAAGATGGTTGTGCTCCAGCAGATGCGGCAACACTCGGAGAGCACCAAACCGCTCATGTAAATTAAGTTTCTCCCCACCAGACTGAACTTTGACACAAAACTGTATATTCCCTGTGCCACCAGCCACCCCTACAACAGCATATACGTGGTCTAGAAGATTTTGGTGGTGGTAGACTCCTTTTAAATGAACTTCCAGCAAAAACTTCTTAATGCAAAAATTCCAGACCCATGATAGTTTTGTAAATTACCTTACAAATTCACATTTCAGCGGCATGGATATTTGTAGTTTATTATTATTGGTGTTTGTGATGGATGCGGGGGTTGAAATTTTACACATGGTAGATAGAAAAGTAAATACAAAATGTTTTTCCCACAAGCAGTTCTTTTCCTCTGATCACTGGAGATTTGACCACTGGGACCCCCAGCCATCACAAAAAAAAAAAAAACAGGGTCCCTAAGGCCCTTGTGTGAATGGAGCAATAGTGCACATGCATGATCACCACTCTGTTTACTTCTGTGGGACTGACAGAGTGCTGTGCTTGACTACCTGTCAGGCCTGTGGTAGTAAATGGCACGTTGGTTGTGCATGATGGATAGTGGACAAGTAGTGTTCATAGGAAAACCCTTTTTTGAATGAAGTCTCTGTTCATTTATGATCGAATTGTAGAATGTGATTTTTGCACTATTTGAGTGTAAGGTTCACAGCCTGATCTGAAAAATCGCCATGCAAGTCCACATGGGTTTTCCACAGATTTTAGCAGTGGAAATACAACAAGTGAAATGTTACATGTGTAATATGGTTGAAGAAAGACGTATGTCCGTCATGATCAGCCAAGGTATGAGAAATGTTCAGTCCCAGATCTCCAGCACGCCCTCACATCCGCCTGGCATGTGAGTGACATTTTGTAAAATGTCCTTTCCGTAGGTTTGTACTATACATCTAAAAGAATTCCCCAAAAATAGCAAAGCTGCCAACCAGCCAATATTCCTCTTTGTTCATGTAGCCCACGCTAAATAAACCTGCCCGCCTTGATTCCTGTACACAGGAAAGCATGAGGCATGACGAGTGATTTATTTGTTAGCATCTTTGCCTATGTTATGCATCAAATAGCTTTTACCTTTCGCAGCATCTGTTGCAGTTTGTTTTATAGTCTACTTGGTATTCTTTACTCATTTTCCATCTGTTACATCCAGCTGTTTACTGCATAATGTGTTAGTGTGAGATTTGTTTCTCTGCTCAAAGTATAAAGCTTACATTTTTCTACATTAAAGCAAATCCCTCTTGTCAGTGCAAAGTACTGTAATTCAGTGACCAACTCCTTAAAGGGACTGTCCAGATCTGAATACACTAAGCTTTAACAACTTTTAGAAGAAATATTTTGCTCAAATTTTTGTCTATATCAATGTTGCGTATTCTTTTTAATGCTGGAATTGCAAAAATACCCCGAGTGGTTATCTGTTTCAGACTATACACCTGCTGACCATCTGTCAACTGTATTGCTGTAAAGTTTAGGTGATCTTTATTTTCACCAGAGGCAAATATGAAAATTGTCAAAGGAGTCTTAATGTCTTGTTGTCAATGTACTTCTATTGGGTTTCATAGGAGCTGTTACCTGCAGCATTTCTAGACAAACAGCATGCCCAGCATACTTCCTGAGGTGCACATCTATGGAGATATCTGGAGAAGCCAGAAATAGTCTAATAAAGAACTTTACTAGCTGAAATCTCTTTATATGGACATGAGCATATGTTGGTTTATTTGTGACTGGGCATGGAAAGCTGGGCACAATATGAAAGTTGTGATGCATGCCAAGTTGTCACTATAAAGATGAAGTGACATTTTACATAATATCCTCCCTGCCACGCTCATTTATTTACACCTTCTGGATAACTTTGAGGAACAGGATAGGCTAAGTTCACATATGCTCGGCGCAGTCCGCTCTTCTATTCCGGTCAAGGAAAAGAACGGAAAAATGGACAGCAAAAATAGTGGACACAAACAGATTCCAAGGGAACCCATTGAGTATAATGCTTGCAGCACTTTTTTGTCCAGCAATTTATGACGGATCTGCACCTTATGGTCACCAGGCACAATTGTGAACTTGACCTAAAGAATAAACTTTCATTTTAATTGGCTGCTTTAGACGAGATCTACTAAGCTAATTGTGCCAGAAATGTGGCATATGTGCCAGAAATGTGGCATATATACCATGCACCAGAAACCTTTTGCCCGACTTGAAAAGAGTATGGCTTAAAATGCACCATTGTGTACAAAGAGTTTTGTAGCACAGCATGTCAAGCAATAGGTGTTGTAAAGTTGGACTACAGTGTCTAAAGATGCACCAGATTTTTTATCTAATATGAGCCACTGGGATTAACTTGGCGTTTCTTTATTCTGCATAGACTTAAGTTTACACTGTCTAAATATTTAGATACAGTTAGTAAATGTGCCCCAGTGTGTCAGTCGTCCATATGTGTAAAGCCATTTACTGAAGCACATTGTTTGCCTGTTTGCAGGAACATATGGAGGAAGTGTGTTCTCCTCATCTCCTGACTTCTATCAGGCGAATGGTTCTGACTCTGACCCAGCAGAATGATGAGAGCAAAGAATTTGTGAAATTCTTTCACAAACAGTTAGGCAGCATATTACAGGTAAGTAATGGCATGCTGTGTGGCTCCATCTTTAAGCTGACGACACAAAATTATCCTCAAAATTTGTATTTTAATAGAAATTGATGTGTTATCTAACTGTACCAGAAAATGCAGAAAGTGTAATAGGACACATTATCAGAATATCTTATTGATGTGCTTTGTTAGGGTTAACTTGTTACTGATCGGTCTGTATGCCTTCCTTTCTGTCCGTCTGTGGATATCTTATTCATGTGATACGACAGGGATAACTTCTGTTACTGATCTGTTAGGTCTGTTAAATTAGTATTCATTATGTCTCATTTTAGCTAATATCAGGGATATTCTGCAGTCGTAAGGACAGATTGAATACCACCTTTGTAAGGGTGGGAATCATTTTGTGTGGCAAGCTCTAAGGATCCACAGGATAGAGATATGGGATAGTATCTTAGGAGAACACACCTCTAGCCCCAGCACCTGCACCTATAAACAGATGACACAACTGAGACTGGGTAAGATCTTTCCAGTTCATGGTCTAACCTAATATATGTGTGTGTAACCACTAAAACAGCGGTCCGCCTCTCAGTCGTTCAGGGTTCCCGGCACATATGTGAACCTAGCCTCAGTCTGGAGTCAAAGCTGTTTAGCTCACAGAGCATTGCATTGACTAGATAAAATTGTATCAGATATATAAAGGTTTCCTGCCCTGATTAGAAGTAAAAGGTCACTGACAGGAAACACATATCTTAAAAATAGTGAGGTATTGACATATAAAGTATATAAGTGCTTTTCATTCATACAGCGATTTATGATTTTACACATAAAAGCATAAGAACCCATATTAGTGTATTGTACATAACCACTAATATTTGTGGATCCATCACAGATTATCCTTTGTTGTGTTTTGTAGGATTCATTGGCAAAGTTCAGCAATAAAAAGTTGAAGGACTGTGGAGAAGATCTTGTTGTTGAAATCTCAGAAGTGTTGTTCAATGAGTTAGCCTTCTTCAGGTTGATGCAAGACCTGGACAATACCAGCAGCTCAGTACAAAGCAGAAGCCAACAGAAATCTGATACTGTGGCTTTTTTTCCTTCATTGTCAAAAGAGGTTAATAATTTTTTATCATAACATAAAATCACTTTTAATGATTTGAGGATGTCCAATGTATGTCTGCATCTGTGGCTTTCTATGATTTTTAGCTACCATGGGATTCGCATAACAGGTATTAAAATGTCCTTTATTTGTAAATGTAAAAAGGGTTATAAATTTGGATCCACAGGATAGGGGATAAGTGTCAGTTCGCTGATGGTACAACCTCTGGGCCACTCAATGATCAGGAGAACAGGCCCAAAATTTTCCCTGTAGTCTCCTTGTGAAGCGAATAACGAAGCGCTAGTGACCTTGTGTGGCCTGCACTCCATTCACTTCAGTGTTTCTGCTGGGACTGCGGTCTGGAGTAAAGAAAATAGGTCCAATAGTATGCATGGCACCAAGAAGCTTATTAGCGGAATGCTAAAAAGTAACTGAACAGAAAAATAAAAGATCCCACAGAAAAATAGTCATTGGTCAGCCATGAATGTGATTCTTGTAATTTCATTTTGATGATCTCTCTTAGGCAATGAAAATGTTTGTGGGTGAGGAAAGCACTGAAACTGGAGGGGTTGATGATGAAGACAAGGTATGTATATGTGTTATTACCCCATTCATCCTAGTGGACACAGATGGTGGGTTAAACGTCCCCTGCTTTAGGAGTGTAGGACACTATGTAGATTTTATTATATCTGTGCATTTGTGTGTCTCTATGTGACAGTGTGCGCACAGAGGTATAAACCAAACCTCCTGGGCCTTAGTGTAAAATCCATAATGGGGCCCCTTCCTAATTGTTCCATTCAGAACAGTGGTGTATTTTATATGGCAGGGTGTCCTTTGGGTACCGCAACTGCTAGATGGCATGCAGGTAAACTGACCATGGTAAACATACACAAGTGGTTTAGCCCCTTTGTTCTGTCTTTGGCTGGAAGGTCCCCGGTACACACTAGCTGGGGAGTGCTTTGACCTTCCAAAGACAGAACAAACCGCTATAGGGGGTCACAGCAATCGCCCTTGCAACTGGGCCCCTAAACCAGGGGGCCTCATAGGCCTTTTCCGCCACATTTCTGGTGAAGGGGGCCACAGCATTGTGTGGCCTGGACTGTATGTGATGTAATTTGGGGTAGGGTGGGGAGAACTGTTACCTGTAGGGGTCACCAATATCTGTGCGTGGAGATAATTAGGACACTATTACTTATGTGCACTAACAATATTTTAACATCTGCCTTATCGCTGCCTTTAGCGGGCTATAAATGTAACTACACCTAACTGGCATAGCTACATTTATACAGTCGCAGAATTACTAACGGCCTTTTGAAGACAGCCATAAGGCTGATGTGGTCCTGGGCAGAAATGAGTTTGATACCCCTGCTCTATGTAAATGTGTGTCTTTCATTTTTCGTCTTAGGACAAAGATGAAACGGAGACATTGGCAAAAAAACAAACTAAAAATATTGATGTGTCTGAAGCTCACAGTGGAAGATCTGACATTTCAGAGGATGAAGATGGAAATGAAAACATGCCTGTGTCCATCAGTACGACTTCTAATATTTTACTTTCTTCACATAATGGTCATTAAGATCTGGGGTGCATATTTGTGCCCCAAGAATTGGTGATACTATCTAAAGCATGTGGAAGAAACACTGGGGTTTATAAAAGAAAACTTTTTTTTTTTTTTAAACATACTTTAAGGCTAGAATTAGCCCCAAACCGTTTTACTGTACCTGTTACTGCAGCTCAGCTACATTCAAGTAAATGGGACAGCGCTGTATTAATGGATGCCATTGTATACAGTGAGATGCTGTGCCGAGGTAAACGGTGAAGGAGAACTGCAGTCTGATGGCTCCCAGGGGGTGATACCAAAATGTAGGCTTTAAGGCTAGAGCTACATGGTGACTTTTGGCAGTGCAACAGTAAGATTACAGTGCTGCTCTGTGCTGGTTGCACCTTATACTCAGCAGAAGAAAAGGACTCCATACTCCAATACTTCTATTTTATCTCCATGCCAGCCTCGGTGCCTTAGATTTCTCTTATGCCTGCTGTTACATGCAGTTGTAGTAGAATACTACTCCAGTTTTTAGGATGGACAGACATAGCAAGATTGCCTAAACAAACAAAAAAATATATATATTTTCTCTGCAGCCAAATGTATGTTTATGCTGTCCCCACATACTACATTTTCACTGGACCCTTGAACAATCTGGTTGCGTAAATTACAATAGATCCCATTGACTTTAAGCAGAAATCTAAAACATCCATTATATTTACCAGGCTTATTTGTGCTGGGCGTAACAGAGGCCCGACAGAAGAGGAACCAGGCCACTGGTGTAAACCGATCTGTACAGATAGTGGCAGATGATAATTTTCACTTGGTATATGGGAGTAGTTTTTGCTTAGTAGTCCTTTTTATTATAGTAATATAGTAATTTATGGTGCTGAATGCAGTAGCCACAGCTACAAAATAACTGGAAAGTTAGATTTTTCCTGAGGGTGGTAGTTAAAGGGGTTTTCCAGTCTCAAACATTCGTCGTCTTCCCAGTCACAAACATTTATAAAATGTTACATAGAGGACGTCCAACCACTGGATCTCTATAGGTCAGTAGAACACACTCAGCCCCTTGAAATACATAAGCAAGGAGGATGTTGAGCAGAGCAGCAGTCAAGCTTTCACTCTGCTGCTCCGTAAGTCTTTAGAGTTCTGCTTTCTGTACTAGTTTCCATTTGTGATATTAAGAGTTGTACCACAAATTAAACTTAAAAAAGATCCATTTACTGGACTCCTCACCAGGCATGAGAAGTGGGGTCCTGAAAACCCCTGTTTGAATAGACCGTTGATCACACATGGGACGATAAGCAAAATACAGCGCTTGCCTATCTCAGATAGTCACAGCACTCTGCTATATCCAGCAGTCCCATAGAATTAAATAGAGGAGCTTGTATGTGGGATCGCCACGTGTTCAAACAGGAGCACTCAGGACCCCGCTCTTGTGATCAGTGGGGTTTCTAGAGGTCCAACCCCCTCTAATCAGTTACTTACATGTAATAGGGGATTAATTTTAATTCATGAGACAATCCCTTTAGGGCTATTTATTGTATTATATTACAATACACGCATTGTGATCTCACTTCTTCGGTTTGAAGAGAAACCAGAGTATACCGTTACCGTTTTTTGGGGGTGTTCTTTGTACGTAATATTAATGGTGAGATGTAAATAATTGTATGTATTGTTTTTATGCTTTAGGTTTGTCCAAGGCAGAAACACAGCCTTTAACAAATTATGGCAGCGGTGAAGATGAAAATGAGGAGGAGGAGAATTACGAGTTTGAGGCAGGACCTGTAGATGTACAGACATCACTAGAAGCCAACACAGATAATACAGAGGACCATGAAAAGGAAGCTGTAAGCCTGATCTATGTACATGTTATTAGTGGGATTTCAGACTATTACAGTGTTTGATAACTTGTTATGCTCAATACAGGTCTTGAACAGTAGTCCAAAGGAAGTGGCAAAATATGAAAATACTGAAATGCCGAGGCAGGAAACGGGTAATGTATCTGCATATTGTAATCCATGTGTTCTTTGTACTAATCTACCATTGTTTATAGTGGAAAGTTAAAAATGGTTTATGGTGTATGGTAATCTCTCGGCCACAGATTGCAATTGCCTGATCTATTTCTTGAGAAGATAAGCTGCTGTTTGCAGAACTTTCTCCCTTGTCCCATTCAGAATACAAATGCACGAGCCGTATAGAGCATGCTTATGTATTTGGGAGGGGATCGGGAGAGAGCTGTCATCCAACATTCGTCACCTTCCAAACTGCCCTACTATGAAAATCCTTGTGGGCGTTAACTAATGAAATAGAAAATTTCAATAAAAGACACAATTCTTGCACCTCCCTTATGTAAATTTAGTATTGTGTTCTTTGATCTAGTAGATGGCCAGACATCAGAGGAAGACCAGAAAAGTTCACCAGCAAACATTTCATCAGACAGTGTATCCAGTCCGCTGCTACTGAATAAAGAGGGCGATATCTCTTCATCTGTAGATGTGGACACCAAGTCATCTCTGGCATCAGGAGAAAGCTCAGGACCAGGCAGTCCGGCGACTGATTCCCCTGTATTAGTTAATGACTATGTAAGTAGTCTGTGTTTGTTTCATCTAAAAAAAAAAAAAAAAAAAGAGAGAATCTTATTAAAAAGAGTGACATCCGTTATTGCTGGGGGAGCTGTGGGTCATGCATTTTCCAAGCAGCTAAGCAATATAATACTAGGTAAAGCTAAATATTCCAAGGCAGGAGCTGTTCTTCACTTTATCTAATAGAGGGGAGTTCTTAACTAGGGAACCCTCTATGATGTCCATATTTCCTATTTGAGCATATGGAAAATGACTTGGAAATCTTTTCACAATCTGTAACTTTTTGCATTCTTTAATAGGGTCTGCTTCACTGATTCCAGTACAGTTGGAATTTTTTCTCTAGTCCCTAGTATTCCTGAGCAATAATTTTTGTCTTGACATCCAGTATGCTGATCAGTCTCCCTACTGTCAGGAGGGGGTTCCTAGGCTGCAGCAGGCAGTAGAGGGGCCGCCCACCTGACAGTAGAGGGCCTCTTTACCATATTGGTTGCTGAAACCAACAGCACTGATTGCTCAGAAAAGAAGGGGTTACAGAAGAAATTTTAACTGTGCCAGAATTAATGAAGCTGACCCTATTGAAGGATGCAAAGAGTTATAGGTGGTGAAAGATCCCATTTAATGAGACAAAACTGTCCATTTCACATTCTGGTGAAAACCATCTGAGCTGTGACCTATTTGTATGGGCTGTTTACTCCATCATTGGTTCCAGAAACTTGTTTTCTATGATCAGAAATTGACCTGCAAGAATTACAAGAGGATGCTAGAGTGGGTTAACAAATAAGTGACTAAGCCCTTAAAAGAGATAGGTGTTCAATTTTTGGGGGCCCGACAGCCAGGTCCTCCAGCAATTAGGAGGACAGGGAACAGAAAGTCCCCGTTAAGCCTCTTAATGAATGCAGCTCAAGTGTGCTCCTGTGACCAGCACAATAAATGTGCTTAAAGGCACAAGCCCTTTAAGGAAGTAGTAGTGGGAAGATGAATCCCAAAGCATAAAAGTGGATTCTCTTCACATTATCTCAGTCCTGTAATACCGTCCTCTTTTAATTGTTATTTAGAAGTGTTTTGCTTTTTCTAGCAGGAAACTGGTTCCGGAAATTTGAGTCAGAAATCCGATGAAGATGACTTTGTAAAAGTTGAGGATTTGCCTCTAAAACTAACCTTACCTAAGGTATTTATGTTGTGAAAAGCACAAAGAGTAAGATCAAATGATTGAATTTTACTGAAGACTTCTATTACTTGTTCCCAGACAGAACTAATGGCTGAGATGGAGAAGGAGGAGCTGAAAAACAATTTATGTGATGAGATCCTGAATTTAAATGGACAAGGGAATGGTGCTGAGGAGCTGGCAGGCGATGCGTTGTCACTGAAAGAGCCTGGTGAGTTCTCTGGTGTAGCTTTTATCAAATATGTATTACATAGTCAGGTGCGTTAAATGTTATCCAGCTCTGTTAGGAGATAAAACACTCCCTGGATCATGCAGCCTGGTTCTTTCTCTTTCTGTCCGTTTTTCCCTTTCCCCTCTCCATAGACCTCATTGGGCCGCGCTATAAGCTGTGTACAGACTTTAGAGCACAGATTAGAGCAGTGTATTCACAGGCAATGATCAATGCAGGAGAGAGGAATAGGAGAAAGGAGCATTCTTCTTTAATAAAATATCACAAAGTTTACCATTTATCTCCTGCTTTTTATTTATGTAATTTATCATAAAAGTTTAGGTGTTCTTTAACAGTATTTGAAAATCAGACAGTGACTTAGAGGACCTTTCACCAGCTTCATTTCCTAACATTTGTTAATAGGTGTCCCTCCACTGATTCCAGTGCAGTTGCAATTTTTTTTTCTCTAGCCTCCACCATTCCTGAGCAAATAGTGCATTTAGTTCTGGTTATATGTTGCTTACGCTAGGTTCACACTAGCGTTCGGCTTAAAAAGCAGTCACCCGCGGACCCCGGAAAATGCTGTAGGGGGCGTGATTCAGAGCTCCACTTATAGGTTGACAGGGTCAAAGCTCAGAATCACACCCCTTGTCTGCTCCTGCCTGATACCGTCCACCTGACAGTACAAAGACTAAATACTATGTGAGGATTCAAAACTAACAGCACTTATCACTTGGGAATGGTGGGGACCGCAGAAAAAAAAACTGCAACTGTGCTTGAATCCGTAGAGCAGCCCATATTAAATGTTACATAGAGCTGAAGGTGGTGAAAGGTTTTCTTTAAAGCAAAGTTATTAAATATATTAAGCTGTCCAGCTAGCAGTGTTTGTCTTTTAATGAAGCAAGTTCACAGCTCAAGATTAGGGTCACCGCACAGACAAGCTGTTCCAGAAGCTTCTGCAGTGGATGGGGAGCAGCCTGTTCCTATTCAAGTAATAGGAGCAGCGCTATAACCCTGTTCACAGTATAGTGGTGGTGCTGGGGAACTGCAGCTTCACTCTTATTTGTTGAACAGGAGCAGTTCTCTTTCTTCTCCCATTTAACTGCAGCAGCTTCTGGTGTCCAGAGGCTGCTCGAATAGCTGATCCGTCCGTTGTCTGGGGTTCAAACCCCCACAGATCAGATACTGATGACCCATTTTTTATGAATGGGGCACCGTTAAGATGTGTATGAAGAGGAATAGGAAGAAGATGCGCCAAACTCATCACAGTGGCGTACACTGTGAGATGTGCCACATCTGCTAGAAGTTAGACCATTTTCTTTTTCTTTGGCCAACTCAAGTCTGCCTAAATTTACACCAGTTTTTTGCAGTAAATACTGGTGCACGACTGATAAATATGTTGTATTTTACTAATCTTCTTAGCCAAGCATCCCTTCTAAAAAAACTATACAAAAGTGTCTGGTAAGGCATGAACATCTAAAAGCATTAATAAATATGTCGCATGGTATGTACACTTGAAATCCGGCTCAATTTTGTAGGCACATTTAAGGACTGTATAAGTCTGCTGTAGTCCAGCAGGTGAATTCTGTTTCTGAACACTGCATCATCATGAACTACATCACCACAGAAAGTCCCCCTGGAAAGGATATGTGGGCTACACTTCAGTGGGGTCGCCTAGAGGAGAACTAGTGCGCTTGCTGCAAGACTCCTAATGCACCTTGGTAAAGGGTTCAGAATAATAGTGCAAAACATTGCTGTATTTTGGGTAAATCTGCTCTCAATATATACAGATGTAACAGAGTTCACTCGAATTCTGCAGTTTGTTGATCTGCTGCTGCTACTGCTTGACATCTTTTCACAGAAGACAATGAAAAATCATTGAAAAATGTTTTTTTCTATGACTTTTAATAGTTTTTTGTTGTCTTCTGTGATAAGATATCTCGCTGCAGCAGTTTAACCAGTTGCAGAAGTTTTGATTAATTCTGCTACATCTGTATATACTCCTAAATGCACTGAGAAGTATTTGTGTGCCAGACTTTGTGAATTGTAGAGGAACACTACAAATACACAGGACTTTCCTACCAAACACTGGTAATAGAAGCCACTTGGCACGCCCCGTTTTGGCCACCTTTTAATGCCGTGCTGCCCAAATGAAAACCTTGAAATGCTTTTGCTGGGTTTTAATTTGCACTCTCTTTTATTGCAGAAAGTTTTGGCGCTCATTCTGCCTGAAATACACCGATCGTATAATATTATAATACCTGAAGCCCATGAAAAATCCGCACTATATATCTTCCAAGTTTGAAAGTTCAATAATTGAAAAAAAAAAATCTTAGGACACAGCCATTCAGCAACAGCTCTGTTATGTAAGGGATCCTACATGGATCTAAAAGTCTGAGCACTGTTCATTTTCCATGTCCCAATCTCTTGTCTTTGTATGGTTTTCTTTTTGTAAATTCAGAATTGTTAGAATGAAGTTCTAAATAAAGTTTTGGCTTATCTGTACGCGTGTTCTGTGAAGTCACAATGGCTACAAATGGAGTAACACATTGGTCATTGGCATTATGTCTCAACCCTGGATCTACCCCATGAAGGATATTGTTCATAGTTAAAGGGAACCTGTCACTAGGTTTTAGGCCTTTAAATACCCAGCATGTGCCAGGGTTCCAAACCTCCCAATACAACTGCAGGCCACAGACCCATTTTTAAATTTAATAACATTTGACTTTCCAGAGATGAAACCGGGACCCATCTCTGTGACTTGGGCACTGCCCTGTTAAGCAGAGGACTGTACACCGCACTTAATTGTGCATGGTTTTAGGCACAACATATGGATGAAATTTGTTTAACTCTCATCCACTATGCAGCTAATGTGTCACCAGCCTAAATCCTGATCTGTCAACAATTTAGTTAAAAAAAAAAAAAAAAAAAAAAACTAGCTCAACTCTGCTGTCGTGCCACATCTAGAAATATCCATAATTTTGTGATATTTGTAGCGCTAGTAAAAAAAAACAAAAAAACATATATATATATATATATATATATATATATATATATATATATATAATATAATTTTTTTTTTTTTTTTTTTTTTTGATGTATGTATTTCTGGCCCATCACACAGTAACGGACTCCCTTTTTTTTTTTTGCCTTCCACTGCTGCCTCCAGGGTGCGCTTTAGCTGACGCACACCAGGGCACTGTATGTTCTGACATTCTTCAGTGTCGCACCGCCTAGAGGAGGCAGCAGAGGGCGGCCAGGACAGGAGTGTGAGTAAAAATTATCGGCAGCTACTTCTTGCAATAACACAATAAGTAGCTGCCGATGTGTGTCACCTAAAACGTCTTGTCAGGCCACCTGTGACACATGTCATAGGTTCGCCATCACTGATCTATTCTATCAATTGATTGACCTATTATTAGGATAAGCCATCAGTATTAGATCTACAGGGTCTGACACCCGGGATCCCCACTGATCAGCTATACTGAGACAGCATGGCTCCCGTTGTTGTTTACATGCTGCTCACTTGCTGTATAAACTGTACCAATTGGTGTTATGCACTGCAACTCTCTGTAGACTTCAATGGGACAGCACTGCTGTACCAAAACCCGCTGCTCAAAGGCTATGTTCACACGGAGATTTTTAGCAGCTGATTTTGACGCGGAATCCGCTTCAAAATCCATCTGAAAAAATGCCTCCTATTCATTTCAATGGGAGTCAGTAGTTTTTTTGTTTTTTTTTTTTTCCTCTAGCGGCTTTTTTCCGCTAGCGGAAAAACAAAAAGTAACCTGACCTATCTTGCTGCGGATTCCACCTGCGGTGTCCGCGGCTCAAGACGTGCTCCTGATTAGGCCCATTCATCCGGGCCTAATCAGGAGTGGGATGCCGCAACGGAATGCTGATGCACTGCATCGGCATCCCATCGCGGCAGACTGCGGCGCAAATTCCAGCGGCGAAAAATGATTTTCATTTTCTGCCGTGTGAACACATCATTATTTTGTAAAGGGACTAAGCAGACTTGTAAACAATACTGGGAGCCATGCTGTTGAGTGTTGTCAATGGCAGAAATTGGAAAACCCCTTTAGGCTAAGGCTCCACGTAGCGGGCTGCAGCAAAAAAAAAAAAAAAAATGCGTTGACAACGCATTGCGGTTTTGCCCGCAGAGGTTTCTGTAGGTATAATTGACTTGCCGCAATTTCCAAAACCACAACATTTTGGGAAATTGCAGCGTTTCCACTTAACGCTTTTTTCTGTAGTGTTCAGTTTGAGGCAAAACGGATAACACTATACCATCAAATACATTTTTATATGGACCATTAAAAAAAAAAAAAAAAACATTAAAATTGACCCACTGATTTCTGTTTGTGTGTGCCTTCATCAGAACACAAAAATAGAACCAGTTTTTTTTTTTTGTGTGTGAAAACTTTTAAAAAATGACTGTTAAACAACCATTACACGTGTGAATAAGCTTTTAGGGTAGGGTTGTCAAACTGCTTTTTGCAAACTCCATAATGATGCCCCCATAAGTAATGCTATTACCTATGGGGCACCTATTACATTAATAGTGCCCTCACACACAAACACGTAATGCTAATAATGGTTTGTAGGCACTATTACAGTAATAGTGCCCTTACAATGCCCCCTCCCTCGCATAATGCTATTTCCTCTGGAGGGGGCACTATTACTGTAATAGTGCTTTAACAGCACCCTGCCACTCATATACATAATGCTATTATTTGTGGGTGGGCAATATTACAGTAATAGCGCCCCCCTACAGCTAATAGTCCCCTTCGCCCACATCCTATTCAATGCTCTTTAGCACTGTATAATGATATTATACTTGCAGTGCAGAGACACAGCAGGTGGGGCCTCCTCTGGCACGCACCTTGTGTGCATCTTCTATTTTCCTCCCAGAACTTTAACCTGACGTCTGATACTGTACCCTAGTCTATGAACAGAGGAGGTCCCGTCTGCCACATTACTGCACTGCAAGTACAATCATTGTACAGTTCAGAGCACGGGGGGGATATTTAGAGGCCGTGGATTAGGGGCAGAAAGTAGTAAAGCTTTGCACTTACTCTGCACTTAAATCGGCTACCAGTGCTGCACCCTCGGGGACTCTGCTCTGCCGGGGGGCTTGTGTTTTGATACCTGTACCTTTAGGGTATATTAAAGAACAGATTTGTTTTGGAAACCTCTCCGACTGAAAAACCTTTCCATTTTTCTGCATGAGGGTTGTTTTTCCAGTATACATATCTATTTCCACAAGCACAGTTCAGAGAAGAATGGAGCGGTCATGGGAATTTGTGCAACAATTCCGCCACTTGGGAATTTCACCCTTTGTGGATCAGTTAAAAAAAAACAAAAAAACACTAACATCAGTTAGTGTCGGATAATGTCTGTTATGATAGGTTTTTTTTTTTAACTGATATTATCAGAACGGACATCCAACAGTAGTGTGAACCCACCCTAAGGCTGCGGAAACTGTGTTTTTTTGAGCCAAAGTCAGGAGTAGAATGAAAAGGAATGGAAAATATAAAGGAAGTTCTTAGACATTTCCCTTCTGTTAAAGCCACTCCTGACCAACTCAAAAAACTGAAGCAGAAGACTGGCCGTAGATAACCTATTGGGAAGAAGTTTACAATGGGGACTTTATGCGGCTATCCTTTTAAAGAAATTTCCTGCAGTGTAAGAAGAGTCTAAAGTTTAATATGCTTTTCTATGGCAGTTTTGTAACCTAGAATAATATCTAGCTGTACCTGTGGACATGTTTTATAGTGCTGCTGGCTGTCACCTCTCAATATGGCAACGACAGGGGGTAAAGAAACATCTAACATAAGCCTGGGGTCTCGGGTAATAATAACAGCAGGTTACCTTCTGCAAAGTTTCTGGCACATATCCAGCTCCAATATATAAAATAACATCACAGCAGATGAGTCTCATCCATATACTGTGACCAAAACCCGCAGTGAAAAGTGACCCACGCTGTGGATTGTCACTTATTGCAGGTAGTTTCACCCGCACTAGGTTTGTTGTAGCAAAGTTCAGATGTTTTGTGGTAGATTTTGGCATGGCAGATTTCAGGGGACATTTCGCAGAATTTCTGATGATGGCACTTTATTTTTATCTGCCATCTTTTTTCTACCTCTCATTCCTGAGAAGGTCCAAGGGTTAAATAACATTTATTCTAACAATGTTAAACAAGACTTGAGTTCCATACAGTATATTACAGCCATGGGGCTTGGTGTGTCTGGTGTATAGTGACATTGTTCATTATTTTTTACCTATTTGGTGACCTCTTGTAAAATTGAACGTTCACAAAATAAAACTTTATGCTGCAAGAGTTTATTATACTCAGTGAAGTTGTGTAAATACACAAAAATAAGACTTGTGTGCAAGAAAACGTAACAAAATTCCATGATAGTGCACAAAGAATCGATGCAAGTTCATCGAGATTATTTGATCTGGCTTTATGTAAAGGATGTATTACTCAAACACTGACTGGAACATTTGTTGTCCGATTTTGATGTACGTTTCTCTTTCCTCATCGATCATGAATGACACTAGGCCTGGGTTTTGACTGACCTCGCTGTACGCATGTGGCTGGCCACCTACCATGACCACTGGGTCATCAGTTTCAGCCTCTTCCTCCTGCTCTACACTGCTCATAGTCTTCCCCACTGCCGGCTTCGTGCGTTTTCGGTCTTCATCGGACTCGCTGGTATCACTATCTGAATCACTTTTGGTAATTTGAGTGACAACTGGACCAGATCTGGATTTCATTTCATGGATTAAGAGAGTCCTTATCACTTCATTGTCAGCACCAGTGTCCTTATTGGCATTTTCATCCACATTCTCTGGTTCTTCAAGTGCTTTGGGTACAGAAATGGGATCAAAGAAATTTATTAAATTCACAGAAATGAAAATGATGAACAAAGTAGAGGAGGATATTGTGCTGAGAGGACCGATCCAACCTCTGCATTCATATTCTAACATGAACAAGACAACAATGCCTACGTTATAGGGGATTAAAGCAAAGCAGCACAAAATATAACTGGAGGGTAAAGAGAAGTGGGGCTAGAAGACTAAAGGTTGGATTGGCCCATTCTGAGATATTTGTATTTTAATGCAGTTGAATAACTGAGAACAAGAGGACGACTTGCGTAGATAGAGATTTCCTAGTGGTGAAAGAATAAACGGTCAAGTGAAGTGCCTAAAGCTACATGTTCCTAGTCACCCATAATCCCAGTAACCATCGCCGTGTTTCTGTAGAGGCACCAGTGACTTCAGGCCTTGATCACAATACTCACAGGGGTTAGGCTTGATTTCTTCGGGTTGTTCTTCAGGCACAGACACAGTACTTTCCTTCATCCACACCGGCTGCTCCTTCCCCTTCTTTTCTTTTACTTTCTTAAGTTCAGGCTCGTTGACATTAATGGTCACATTTTGGACATACATGTTGTCCCCTGAAGTTCTGTTTGCCCATCTTCCCTGGATTACTTGCATATCAATAGCTGTCATGTCAGAACTCTGTTCACAACTAAAGTAAACAGGCTTGAGTTATGAAGAGCAGCCACCAGAATGTGAGTAGAATATTTGTGCAGTAACCATCATTTGTCGTTTATATCATTGAGGGTTTCACGGTACCATGGGTATAGGCCCTGACAATAGGAAATAAAGCGTTGGCTCCACCCAAGTGGGCAAAACCCTCTACAGACAGACAGAACGTTAATCAGTTTTAGCCTCGTGTCCATAGGAGGCTGCCATGTCCTGCTTGCAGGTCTGCTTTTTTTTATTTAATTTGTCTTTTCTCTTTCAAGTTACAGGGGGTCCACATTAGTTGAACCCCCCTGTAGGTGCTAGGGTATCCCTGTACAGGCCTGTGTCTCTCCTCACTGCCAGTCACACAGTCCCCCTACTTTTCTGCAGCTGCAATACTGGTAATCTCAGTCTGAGTTTACCAAAGTAGTGACCCTGCGAGCACCCAAAGACAATCGGGTGGGTGAGTATTCTTCATTCCCTACCCTATTTGGGCCATCTTGGCTACCTTATGGGCCTGTTCCTGGTGGTCTTCACCCTTCGAGCTCTCATGCGCCTCGTCCTACAGAGCTGATCTTTTGCTATAGGTCTCCTATTGAACCCACCTGTGGAGCTTGCAACCTGGTTTAGTCCAGAAGGCCTTGCTCACTGCCCTACCCCCTTGGGTTCCCTCTGCAATTATCACTCTCTCTTTCTGGGTGTCTAGGTTGTCTAGCTTTCAGATAGAGCTCCCTCTCTCTCTCCAGGCCCTTCCCCCTTCTTTGAGAGTTGGGTAACATGGAACCTTAGCAGCTTGATGGCTATATACATCCTCTTGGTCCATCTAGTGTCTTTATTTTTGGCTTTGCTTTTTATGATCTACTCAACTTGTACTTTTCTGCAGCATGCTTAAATTTGCTCACTTTTCGCTTCCACCATTTTTTTTTTCCATTTCCTAGTGATTGGGCCTATACTCATGGTACTGTGTCCCCCAATGAATACATGTACTGTATTCTTATTCCATGGTGATGATATTATGACAGCTATTGGTACTATTCATTGCCTGTACACTTCCAGGGCATTGACATTTACAGTAATTGTTATATGAGCTATTCCTCAAATTCAAGAAGTTTCAGACTTCATTCAGACACTGCTTGAAATTGGGCAGTACTATGGTGGCAAACATCAAGCCTGGAATGATAGCAATGTGACCACTACATCTGGTTTATGTTTTCATTATAGTTACTTGATGCATGTATAATGGCTAATATAATATGACCATTGCTACTGGCAGGTTGGTATATGGTTAATACGGCCAATCAATTTATATTCATCATGGCTGGCGTCAATTGATAAGAATAGTTTATGACATATTATATATGTTAGAGATGCTATTGTAGTGTTTACTGTGGTGGAGACACTGGTGAGTAAAATTTGTTGCTGGTAATTGTCTGGTCAATGCCAGTAAGCACTTACCTGTTTGCAAGCTCTGGGATATATGTTGGCTGTGGCTCTAGTAACTCACATGGGAGCACAATGTCTTCTGTCTCTTGGAGAAGTAGAAAAATTGGTTCAATTTGCTCATTGAATTTAGCAAGTAATGTCCTGGCATCTCTTTTGGGCATTGATGAGAAGTCTTCTTCTACTTCTGCATTGCAATAAGTACAGCGAAAGAGCTCTGCACCAGAAACAGAATGAATGCATTATAGATGATCCAGGATAATATCAGAAGGACAACCAGTTTCCCAGGACTAGTTTCTCCTGAAAGGCTACGCGGTGCATAAAAATGGATGGAGTCACAAAGTCATAAAAAGAGTGTCTGTTGTCCATGTACATATACAGTGGGGAAAAAAGTATTTAGTCAGCCACCAATTGTGCAAGTTCTCCCATTTAAAAAGATGAGGCCGGCCTGTAATTGTCATCATAGGTAGACCTCAACTATGAGAGACAAAATGAGAAAACATATCCAGAAAATCACATTGTCTGATTTTTTAAGAATTTATTTGCAAATTATGGTGGAAAATAAGTATTTGGTCAATAACAAAAGTTCATCTCAATACTTTGTTATATATCCTTTGTTGGCAATGACAGAGGTCAAACGTTTTCTGTAAGTCTTCACAAGGTTGGCACACACTGTTGCTGGTATGTTGGCCCATTCCTCCATGCAGATCTCCTCTAGAGCAGTGATGTTTTGGGGCTGTCACTGGGTAACACGGACTTTCAACTCCCTCCAAAGGTATTCTATGGGGTTGAGACCTGGAGACTGGCTAGGCCACTCCAGGACCTTGAAATGTTTCTTACAAAGCCGCTCCTTCGTTGCCCTGGTGGTGTGCTTGGGATCACTGTCATGCTGAATGACCCAGCCACATTTCATCTTCAATGCCCTTGCTGATGGAAGGAGGTTTGCACTCAAAACCTCACGATACATGGCCCCATTCATTCTTTCATGTACAGTGCTGGCCAAAAGTATTGGCACCCCTGCAATTCTGTCAGATAATACTCAATTTCTTCCAGAAAATGATTGCAATCACAAATGCTTTGGTAATAATATCTTCATTTATTTTGCTTGCAATGAAAAAACACGAAAGAGAATGAAAAAAAAAAGTCAAATCATTGATCATTTTACACAAAACTCCAAAAATGGGCCGGACAAAAGTATTGGCACCCTCAGCCTAATACTTGGTAGCAACCTTTAGACAAAATAACTGCGAACAACCGCTTCCGGTAACCATCAATGAGTTTCTTACAATGCTCTGCTGGAATTTTAGACCATTCTTCTTTGGCAAATTTCTCCAGGTCCCTGAGATTTGAAGGGTGCCTTCTCCAAACTGCCATTTTGAGATCTCTCCACAGGTGTTCTATGGGATTCAGGTCTGGACTCATTGCTGGCCACTTTAGAAGTCTCCAGTGCTTTCTCTCAAACCATTTTCTAGTGCTTTTTGAAGTGTGTTTTGGGTCATTGTCCTGCTGGAAGACCCATGACCTCTGAGGGAGACCCAGCTTTCTCACACTGGGCCCTACATTATGCAGCAAAATTTGTTGGTAGTCTTCAGACTTCATAATGCCATGCACACGGTCAAGCAGTCCAGAGGCAGCAAAGCAACCCCAAAACATCAGGGAACCTCCGCCATGTTTGACTGTTGGGACCGTGTTCTTTTCTTTGAAGGCCTCTTTTTTTTTCCTGTAAACTCTATGTTGATGCCTTTTCCCAAAAAGCTCTACTTTTGTCTCATCTGACCAGAGAACATTCTTCCAAAAAGTTTTTGGCTCTCTCAGGTAAGTTTTGGCAAACTTCAGCCTGGCTTTTTTATGTCTCTGGGTCAGAAGTGGGGTCTTCCTGGGTATCCTACCATAGAGTCCCTTTTCATTCAGATGCCGACGGATAGTACGGGTTGACACTGTTGTACCCTCGGACTGCAGGGCAGCTAGAACTTGTTTGGATGTTAGTCGAGGTTCTTTAGCCACCATCCGCACAATCTTTCGTTGAAATCTCTCGTCAATTTTTCTTTTCCGGCCACATCTAGGGAGGTTAGCCACAGTGCCATGGGCTTTAAACTTCTTGATGACAATGCACACGGTAGACACAGGAACATTCAGGTCTTTGGAGATGGACTTGTAGCCTTGAGATTGCTCATGCTGCCTCACAATTTTGCTTCTCAAGTCCTCAGACAGTTCTTTGGTCGTCTTTCTTTTCTCCATGCTCAATGTGGTATACACAAGGACACAGGACAGAGGTTGAGTCAACTTTAATCCATTTCAACTGGCTGCAAGTGTGATTTAGTTATTGCCACCACCTGTTATGTGCCACAGGTAAGTAACAGGTGCTGTTAATTACACAAATTAGAGAAGCATCACATGATTTTTCAAAGGGTGCCAATACTTTTGTCCAACCCCTTTTTTATGTTTGATGTGGAATTATATCCAATTTGGCTTTTTGACAATTCTTTTTGTGGTTTTCCATTGAAGACAAAATAAATGAAGATATTATTACCAAAGCATTTGTGATTGCAATCATTTTCTGGAAGAAATTGAGTATTATCTGACAGAATTGCAGGGGTGCCAATACTTTTGGCCAGCACTGTACACGGATCAGTCCTGGTCCCTTTGCAGAGAAACAGCCCTAAAGCATGATGTTGCCACCCCCATGCTTCACAGTAGGTATGGTGTTCTTTGGATGCAACTCAGCATTCACTCTCCTCCAAACACGACGAGTTGTGTTTCTACCAAACAGTTCTACTTTGGTTTCATCTGACCATATGACATTCTCCCAATACTCTTCTGGAACATCCAAATGCTCTCTAGCAAACTTCAGACGGGCCCGGATATGTACTGGCTTAAGCAGGGGGACACGTCTGGTACTGCAGGATCTGAGTCCCTGGCTGCGTAGTGTGTTACTGACGGTAGCCTTTGTTACGTTAGTCTCAGCTTTCTTCAGGTCATTCACTAGGTCCCCCCGTGTGGTTCTGGGATTTTTGCTCACCGTTCTTGTGATCATTTTGACCCCACGGGGTGAGATCTTGCATGGAGCCCCTGATGGAGGGAGATTATCAGTGGTCTTGTATGTCTTCCATTTTCTAATTATTGCTCCCACAGTTGATTTCTTCACACAAAGCTGCTTGCCTATTGCAGATTCAGTCTTCCCAGCCTGGTGCAGGTCTACAATTTTGTTTCTGGTGTCCTTCCACATCTCTTTGGTCTTCACCATAGTGGAGTTTGGAGTGTGACTATTTGAGGTTGTGGACAGGTGTCTTTTATACTGATAACAATGTCAAACAGGAGCCATTACTACAGGTAATGAGTGGAGGACAGAGGAACCTCTTAAAGAAGAAGTTACAGGTCTGTGAGAGCCAGAAATCTTGCTTGTTTGTAGGTGACCAAATGCTTATTTTCCACCATAATTTGCAAATAAATTCTTTAAAAATCAGACAATGTGATTTTCTAGATATGTTTTCTCATTTTGTCTCTCATAGTTGAGGTCTACCTATGATGACAATTACAGGCCGGCCTCATCTTTTTAAGTGGGAGAACTTGCACAATTGGTGGCTGACTAAATACTTTTTTTCCCCACTGTACATGTGGCCATCATGACCTCTAGTGTGAGCTGTACATCTGCCCACTACTGAACAGTACAAGGAGAACTACTGTATCTGGGTATTAAATAAAGGAGGCTATACCTACATGTATCATCTGTTCCTCAACATGTATACTATATCCTTAAAGGGGTTGTGCAGTTTTATTGGCGACCTATCAGGATAGGTCATAAATATGACATTAATGCGGACCAGCTGTTTGAAGGGGTTGTGGCGCTTGTGTAAGTGGCACAATATCTTCACTAAACTCACTGCATGCTTTTTGTTTCATAGCGGCCATGTGATATAATTATACCCTTGTCCCATTCACTTTCATGGGACACTTATAGTGAGCATATTACATAGCCTTATGCATACCTCCCAACTTTCAAAGGACAGAAAGAGGGACAAAATGTGTAGTAGTATAATGTTGTACCGTGTTAGCCATTGAAAGTAGTGGAAGAGTGAAGAAATCAGGCGATACCTTTTAGAGGCTGAGTATATTTATAAGTTTATAAGGACAAAATGTGTGGCGCGCTATGCACGCCATGGCATTTAGCTCCACCAACTGATACATTGATTCCACCCATTCTCACCCATTTTTCTTTGTTCCCCCACACAAAATGCTCCTACAGTCACCCTAACATGATATGCCCCCACATTATAATATTCCCCTCCAATTGCCCCACAGTATGAAGACCCTCTACTCGTGCCCCAATTTAAACTGGGGCAGCTGGAGGGGGAAATTAAACTGGAGGCAACTAGAGGCAGACATGTCCCCCTCCAGTTGCCCCCAATTTAATTGCCCCCTTTCATCTGCCCCCAGTTTAACGTCCACCTTTACCTACTACCAGTTTTATCTCTCCCCAGTCTAATGTCCTCCTCCAAAGTTTAACATAATAAAATCACTGATACCTCTCCTCGCTCCCCTGCTGTCTCTTTTCCCGGACTGTTCAGGGAGCTGCAGGCGCGAAGTGAGTGACGTCATCACATTGAGCCAACATCTCCCGGGGCCGGAGCATGCAGAGGGGGAACAGTGGTGAAGCAAAAGCTGTCCGCGGACGGCTCCTGCTTCACCATTGTATTCAACTCATCTGTGTCCTCTCCAGATGCAGATTAGTTGAATCCGGGACTTGTCACCCACCGACCGGGACAAGACCCACAATCCAGTGCTGTACCACAGAATCTGGGACAGTTGGGATGTATGCTTTCTGCCCTAGGATTGTTACTATCTGGCAACAGTACACAGCACAAAATAAGATGTCATACATTATATGGTATAACATATATTTCATAATAAGACAATAATGATAACCAGGCAGTATTTCCACTGCAACGGGGTCAACGGTCACCCCGTAGCAACAATAGGGGTGCAACAGTTAAGTGAAACAACAATAGGTCCACATAAAGTTGAGGTCTTCTTTGCAAGAGACCGGCAGACCCAAGGTTCAACCTTCTTTCAGGCATCACTTATGTACATTATTTCTCTAGAGAATTGACTATCACTCTGTTTTTTGACAGAGGATACCTTCCCCAAGACCGCTGTGACATTAAACTTGGGATGGGATTGAGTGAGTGAGCGCCACAAGCTGGTTGGCACCTACACTATAGTAACCACATAATGGACAAGTTTCAACCAAGTCTCATTTACATGCTCCAACTTCTTGTAAAACCCACAGTGCAAGTCACATCAAACCTGCAGCATGTCAATTATTGCTGCGAGTCTTACCTGTAGATTTCAACCTGTGAAATTTCTAGCGATTTTGGATGTGTTTTTTTTTTTTGCCAAGGCAGCTTGCAGAGAAAATTCTGCAGCTTGTTTGCTGTAGGTCCTGACATTTGGCTCCATGCACAGGACTGTACGATCCATGAAAAACAGACTGGACAGCACAAGAAAAGCATCTGTGTGCTGCTTGTTTTTCACAGACTCGTACGCTTGAATGAATGAGCCTAAACGGACTGGAATAGGTCCTGCTCCATATCTTGAGTGCATGGGGCCACAGAAATGAACAGGTCCACATACTATCTGTAATTACAGATAATTTTCATAGGGATGTCTAGGATAAGAAATCATTGCTGTTTTCTTCCAAAAACAGCACCATACCTGTCCATGTGTTTGTGCTACTGTAAATCTCCATTTACTTCAGTGGAACTCAGCTGCAATAGCAGATATGACCTGTGGACAGTTGTGGTGCTGTTTTTGGTAGAATTCTGGTCAAACCCTATAAATTAAGTCACTACCTAATATAAATGTATAACCCAAAAAGTTCTCCTATAAAGAGAACAAAACCTAGAAAATTAAAATTGCAGACTTTGAATGCAATTGTGCCAAGTACCTGTGAATGGGTCAAACAGCTGGTTCACCTCCAGGTCAGAGTAGGTGCTGTGACACCCGGGACACTTAAAGGAAGCCCTTGTGGTGGATTCTCTCTCATCAGACTCAATCTTGCGCCGAACATGATCCAGTTTATACTTGACCACATCTACTAGCACTTTGTAATTGATGTAATAATAGTTGTGCTTTGTGCTCTTGCCATTCGAACCGGTTTCTATGCGCATACGACACTTGATGAATTTGTCAGCCTTTAAGCTGTTGAGGATTCCTCGGAGCTGCTTCTTTTCAAACTTGAGGAGCAGAGCCATGTCATCCTCCTTGACACAAGGATACCTGATGAGCACGTCCAGGGCCAGAGAATGTTCTAATCCATAAAAGCCACGCACCATGTACTTGGCCAGTCGTTTCAGGGCAGCGGGAACCTCAGTCATGGTGTCTTGGTCTCCCATTGTGAAAGGACTGGCATCAAATACCTACAGCCACAAAATAGAGGACATAGGGTTATGCAGTGGGGTGATGGAGATGGTTCTCTATATAACATGCACCATGAATTATCATGGGAAATGCATTTAGGCGAGTTGTACATGGTGACTTTTCTGACTTCACGTGTGAGCAATGGAACATTAGCCGCTCTGCTGTGTATCATCCTCATGCTGAATTCCCTGGTGGTTTTTCTATCAAAAGCTAGCCGCAAACACCTGAATGGGACTCTGGAGTGTACACAACATTAGGATTTCAGCCTTTTGCATCATTCACTAAAGACTATGTTATGTCAGATGTGGGTTTGGGAGTGTAGGCTGATCACGTTACTTGGCTGTGTGTATAAGGCCTAAGGGAATGTTCACATGAAGCTTATTTATTGTGATTTTTTTATAATCTGCATTAAAGTACAGTGCAATGCAAATGAGTTTAGGATTTTATAGAACTCCATCCACACACTGTAGGAAAAAAAAAAAAAAAATACACTGATATTAGGGCTTTTAGAACATTTTCCAGCAATCTTCTATATCCATTGACTAGACAGTATGCAATACCATTTCCTGTCATTGATGTGGGTTATATTTAGATTTTATGCTCATGACCATGGGTCAGTGGAAAACGGAATGAACAGAATCTGTATACATTCCGTGTCTTCCATGGAACCTATCACTAGAATACATGTGCGACCGTCCCAGGAAAACCGTGCAGGAAGCTGGACTGTCATGGTGACCTTATAGGCTCCAGAACTCTGCGGAGAGGTGCACAGGATAATAGGAAGAGTCAATTAGATGTGACGCCAGTTGGAGTAAGGAGACACCCGCAGGTCCCTGGGCTGAGATGGTGAGTGGGTGTCAGTACTCCTCTCCAACTAGGAGCTGCTTTATTGGAACAGGCATCTGCTGGTTCACTTGTCCTGTAGCGTTGAGCTGTGGCAAAGCAGCTTGTAGCTGGCTGAAACCTCTCCATGAATTAGTAGAGAGTCTTAAATGTCTCCAGGTCCAGCTTCTGGCCCACTGCAGAAGTTCAGGTAAGTTATAGAGGTAGAGGTAGGTGCAGGCTGCTAGGGTTGTAGGTCTGCTCAGCCTGATATAATCCTGTCCTCTTAGGGCCGGTTCACATCTGTGTTCGAGTTTCCATTCAGGGAGTCCGTTTGGAGACCCCCGAACGTAAACTTATACAAATAAAAAGCGGTTTACCTGGGAAACCACACGGACCCCATAGACTATAGTGGGGTCCATGTGGTTTTTGCACGAAGCAAGCGGAGAGAAAAGTGCTGGAAGCAGCACTTTCCTCTCTGCATGTTTCGTGCGGAAACCATACAGACCACATGATAGTCTATGGGGGCCGGGTGGTTTCCCAGGTAAACCGCTTTTTATGCATATAGGTTTACGTTCGGGGGGTCCCCAAGCAGACTCCCCAAACGCCGATGTGAACCAGCCCTTACTGATAGTAATGCAGGGCGAGGGCACACAGCTTCTCTCACAGCACACAGTGTCTGAAAACAAAATGGCTACTGCCACACTACTCGCTGCTTCTTCTTCCCCGGCTGTATGCTTACAGAATACTACTTCCTCTCTCTGCTATGACTATTTCCTGTTCTAGCTACAGATCCACCCCCTATAGTGTATTATGCTATATTTAACCATATAAAGACCACAACTCACCAGGACAAGTGATACCAGAGAACAATAGCTTGAAAACATTTTACAACTGAATACAGTATGAACATGGCAACATATACTAACAATCATAACATGTAAGGCACTTTTATGGCTCCGAATTTTCTAGCTCAGTCCTATGGTCCCCACACAGATCCATAAAAATACAGCCCTGTGCATGAAGCCATAGAGGTGAATTCCACCCATTATTATAGGCTTGTTATAATAGAAGGCCACAGACTAAACATATGGTTGTGTACATGAGGCCTTAGAGATATGCTCACGGTTTAAACTGAGTTATATTCATGTATATATTGCATTGAGGGTTTCCCTCTGCTAATGGAATAGCTTTATTTAGCTGGTGCTCTTACCAATGCAAAGTGTAACTTAACTTACCTTACAGGTTTTTCAATCAGTCTGTTCCAATCTCTAGAGCCTGGCTCAGTGGTTAGCAACACTTGCCTGCACCTTCATTTTAGAAATCATCCATCAGCTGCGATCATTCAGACATTTAAGGGTGTATTCACATTTCAGTTTCAGAAATCTTTGCAAGAAATCTGCCATATATGAAAATAATCTAAAGGAAAAATACATGCATACACATTTATCTATAGTTCATCTGTGTGAATGGAGTCACATTGCATCCTCAAGTTTGTTGCAGCTTCTAGTTGCAAAAAGATCAAGTATTATGAGTACATAGCCAAAGTCACCGTGTAGCTCTAGCCTTACATTCATGGACAATTCCTGGGATAGGCCATCAATATCAGATGATGCAACAACTCCAGCTCCTGGTGTACGCGCCAATCAGCTGATAATAGAGTCCCCTTCATGGTTGATCAGAAACAGCACCACAATTTTAGTAGTGGTTATATGTAGTATTGTAGCTTAAACCCATTCTACTGAAAGGACTGAGCTACAGTAGCAGGCACAGCTACTAACAAAATATGGAGCTGTGGTAAAGAAAGAAGGGGGCGAGGTGTTCAATCAGCTGATCGTTTCGGCCTCCAGACGTCAAACCCGCTGAAGGTAATAAATGTACAGCACTGGTAGGTGAGCCTTAAAGGGGTATTCCCACGAACATAAATGTTTTTAAATTTGTAGATAATTAAAAAGTTAAACATTTTTGCAAATATAAGTAATTAAACATTTTGCAGAGTTTTAAAGATTTTCTCTAAATATCGTGTGGCCACAAGTTGCTGTCTTGATCAGTTGCCAATGGATACGACCATGAATGCAGGAACTTTCTAAGGTAAGAAAATCAGCCAAGATTCCCTTATTGTGGCCTGGATATCTTCTCATACATGTAGTGTCCCTGCCTGATAACCTGTCCACAATAAGAAAATCATGGTTGGGTTCCTGACAAGTCCCAGACCATAGAAAGTTTCTGCATTTGTGGTCGTATCCATTGGCAACCGATCAAGACAACAGGCTGTCACCACTAAGATAGTTAGGGAAAATCTTTAAAACTCTGCTGAATTATTAACTATTTATATTTGCAAAAATGTTTCACTTTTAATTATCTACAAATATAGATTTGATTATGTTGATGGGAATACCCCTTTAATAAGTGAAGTATCATTTACTTATTTTCCCATACTTTGTTTTCCCCTGACAAGTACTATTTATCATAGACGAAACATGCGTGTCAGGTTACTTACATTTACACCACCATTTACTTCCCTTACTTTTTATGCACACATTTACTCTGTTTAGGGTCAGGTTCCAGTGGGGATTGTCTCCATTTAGGGCCACGGTTCCGAAGTTAAGAAATGAGGGCGATTTAGAGGCATTGGTAGGGTTTAATAGGGCTAGTTACAATCATCCCCTCTTCACCTGCTGACCCCTGTACCTTCCCTCCAAGCCTTGGTCACAGAACCAACACTTATTTACATCTGAAGGCTGAAGCCCCATGTTGCAAAAGCGCAGTGTTTTGGCCGCAGCAAAAAATACTGCATTTTACAATACCTGCAAAGTGCTAATCCCATCCACATATTGCAGAAAAAAATCTGCATTGGAAAAAACTGTGGTTTCAAAAACGCCCATGCTTTTGAAAATCGCAGCATGTCATTTATACTTGTGGAAACACTGGTGTTATCCCTATAGGTATAATAAGGGCAGAAAGTCTGCAGAGGAAAACTCTTGAGAAAATGCAATGAAAAATGCTGCGGACAAAAACAATGCGTTTCTGCTGCATATTTTTCCTGCAGTGTTTGACTATGTGGGGTCTTAGCCTAATCATGGTTTTTCTTTGTCCGCCATGTCATTTGTATTTCATACATATTTCCTTGGATTATAGCATTACTGATGGTGTGTATATTGGTCTGTGTTACTAGAATAAGATCTCTACCATCTATGTGTATATAGATAGAGTCTCTGGTATACCTTCCTTATATGTGGGTGAGCATTTTGTGTTGTGAGTATACATTACTCCTCCCCGTTTTTAATAGTGTATTAATAAAAGTGAAGTTATATTGGACCACCATTTGGAATTTTTTTTTTCTGTTTTCACTGACCCAATAGAAATCAATGGATCCATTACATTCACCACTTCCAAGTCCAGCTCTTTGCATCCTTCACTAGGCGCTGCTCCACTGTTTCTGGCACAGAATTTTTTCTGTAGCTCCCACCATTCTTGAGCAATTGATGCTATTAGTTTTAACATAATGATGCTCTCTGTCAAGTGGGTGGTCCCAGACTTTCTGCTCCAGTCCAGGACCACCCACCTGACAGCAGAGAGCTGAAACCAACAGCATTGATTGCTCAGGAATGGTGTGGGCTAGAGATAAAAATTCCAGCTGTGTCAGAGTCAGTGGAGCGGAGTCTCCCAAAGAGTTGGTGAAAAGGTCCTCTTTAACAGAAGTAAAATAGACCGACGTCCATGTTACATCCATTTAAAAGGATCAGTGGATTGAATTTTTTTCATTTAAAATCTGATGCAAAATGGTTGAGACTTGGCCTTTATAAACGGAGCAGATTCAGAACGGCTGTTAAAAACGGAAGTGTATGTCTGTTGTTAAATGCGACTAGATTTGTAAAAAATGGCACTGCTAAATAAGGTCCAATTAAGGTCCAATTTAGCATTAGTTCTGCAGTATTTTGCAGAGACAGAAAGTAGACACTACCTGGATACAAGTACTAGACATTGGTACAGGTGCTAGATATGGGTGACAGCGTCTGATTTTGAATCTAGTACAAGGACTTCCTTGCATAGCTTTAAAAAAAAAAAAAAAATCCAAGCAGGCATAGAATGGGCCAAAATCTGTAAGTAGTGCTGTTCAGTGTTGAAGAAGGGAACAAGCCCCTGCTCATCTCCCATGGGAACAAATTACTAAGCATATTGCAATTCCGGATTCTTCCTTCCTAACATCAGAGGTCCCATATATATAACATCATATGTATAGGACTTATAATAAAGACACATCACAAACAGTTCAGTATTAAATGTATTTAAATTATTTTACAGAATAAAATCACAATAAAATAAGAAAGTCATAGAAATCAGATTATGACAATAGCTGTACAGTACAGTACCTGGATACAAGTACTAGACATTGGTACAGGTGCTAGATATGGATGACAGCATCTGATTTTGAATCTAGTACAATGACTTCCTTGCATAGCTTTTTTAAAAAAAAAAAAAAAAAAAATCAGATTATGACAATAGCTGTACAGTAAATTGTGAAGATGAATACAGTGAAAGCATAGATTTATCTCAGTGACCGGAAACTTGTATATAGTCCCCATATTCTAGACTCAGGCTACTAAAATGTGCATCACATAACTGCTGGCTTAGCAGCTTAGCAAATGGCTGCAGTCCATTGAAATTCATTGGATGTCGTTTATCAATCAATTTCGCACATGACTTTGACGCCATTTTTGTTCTAGCGTTATCCACAGACAGAACTACTAGCTTTTGTCACAGAACTTGCTTGAGCTAGGTAAGAGTTACGTTATGCAATGCTGTTACAAGAAATTGTTTGACTAAAGCCTGTGTATAGTCGCAGTCTTAAGAGTCGGACATTTACCCATCACCTGTGTCAGGAAGAAAAAGGCGGCCAAAGAGTGACGGATAATGTAAAAGCATCTGAACGTCCCCTGCACCCAATGTGATCTGGGGCATACAACAAGGAAAATCAGAAAAATAAACTGTGATGTGATAACGTCATGTTCACACAAACATTGCTGCAGAGGGGTGCATCACAATAAAACCGGATAGCATGTATTAATACAGATGGATTTTCCATTACAGTCGTTTCTGGCACTGCTTCTATTGGATACTGTAAGCATGGCTGTTCAAGTGGATTCCCTGCTATGTGTTCCCTGGTGAAAAAGATGGAAAAATGGCAAACACATGCCATGTAGCGATCATGTTGTATTATGCCTAAGAGAACCTTTGCTCTGTAAGGACCTGATTGTCTAGAGCAGCGATTCACAAGTGCTGTGACACCCAGGGGTGCCTTGGAAACCCGCCAGGGTGCCGCGACACTCTGGTTGACAAAATGACCGTATGTCTTCATACAACATTTGCGTTCTGTTTTTTGGTAAAAATTATTTGGTATGGGGTGCCCTGAGGAATGCCCTGCATCTGAATAGGTTGGGAAACACTGGTCTAGCGTGTACCAAAAATCCTGCATATGTGAACATAGGCCAAAGGCGACAGCTAATGTCACTTTATGTAAATCTACACCAACAACTTCTGTTGATCATATAATAATCATCACCATCTTACAATTATTGCGGTCCACATATACAGTACATAATACCATTAGGGCTGCAGTAGTTATAACTCATATCATTGTAAGGTACATCTACTCTTTGCATCCAATGATTTCAGGGCACTACTTTCAATGCTCTGCCTGTTGTTCAGAAGCTTTCAGTAGTTCAGTCTGGTGCTGCAACCAGAGACGGTTAAAACTCATCAATCCCTTAAAAGTGTGGCAGGGACATATTACTAGAGTAAAATGAGTGTTAGTGATCAGTATAATTTTAGCTCTATGCCTTTAAGGCTAGGGCCCCACGACCTTAAAACCATGTAACTTTAATGCAATGCAATGTTGCAGTGATGTCACCCAATGCAATTTCTTGCTGCAACATGCATTTGCCTGCAGTTGCTAATTTTCTTTAAAAAATATTTTAAAGATTGCAATGAACTGTCTACACCAGCACAAATACGTCACATATGTGGCATGTAACACCATAGAAATGAATGGCTTTTTCTGTCAGGCGACTAAGTCACGCAGCAAGTGTCACTGTGTAGGCCTAGCCTAAATCTCAACAGGCATTCGGGACATGACATGTGGCGCATTGGGACCACCGAGGCTGAAGGGGAAATGGAGGCTGCTGAGGAGGACAGTTATAATGTGTCAACCATCTATAAATGACAGGACTTACAGTACAGATTTTATTGATAAAATAACTCAGGAGGTCTCATGTAGATGAAATAACTATATTAAAAAGCCCCCCGTGCATGAGGTTTAGAACAGAATTACAATAGCAGATTTAGTTTAGAATCATTTGTTACTTCAGCCTGTTTAGGAAGACAATAGTGCAATAAATCCTGGTTTCTTTGTACAGGGTCTCTTCACCAAGGTATGCAGGGATGTGGGCAGTCTCGGAGGTAGGTTTCAAACTTGCTCTCAGATACGGACATCATTGTTGTACATGCAGTAAGCTGTGGAGAATACGCACAAAGCAATATTACGCTTAGTCCCAAGTATTCCTCTCATTACTTTACCCTATTCTCTTTTATGATTTCATCCTAAAACTACACAGTTTCTATTAGAATATCATCATGCTTCCTGCTGCTAGAGGAAACAAGTCTGTGTGGCAGAAGGAGGCAGTATACTGTACAGCATGTAAAACTTCCCGTAACCACTTCTCTGACTGTAGCTACATGTATAGTGGTAACTCTGATTTCTGTCTGGTAGATCAATGGGCTGAACTACCACACACACACTAAAGATGGACTGTAAGCAACCAAGCATACATTTTATTGAACATAAATGTATATGTGTGTAGTGTTACATATGAAGTGGATACAGACAAGGGGCATGCTGGTTTTTAATTAAAAATTTCACTGATCGCCAAAACCACCCAAACCAACAAGCAGTGTAGGTAGATATTCACATTGTGCTACAGACTTTAAACTAATATCTAGTCAATGCATTTAAACCCCCAACCAAAAAAAACCCACTGCTTAACACTGTGTTAAACAGATCTAAGCGGAGGCTGCATGTTGTAGAAAAACTGTTTTTGTTGCATATTTTGCTGCAGTTTTTTTTAGCTGGATTTAGCAGAAGTAAACGCAGAAAAATCTTCAACTAAAAAAAATGCAGCTTTTCCACAGTGTGTGGCTATAGCCTTAGGGTAGGTTCACACGCTGCTTTCTTCTTCAAATGCACATGTAAAAACACAGGTGTTTTTTGAGGGAGGAAAAAAGCACTGTGTAAACACAGTCTGAGGAATGCATAAAGAGAATTTACCTTGTTCAGGACTGGTTTTGTTGACAGCATATCATAGATTGTGGCAAATGAAATATTCTGTAAAAGACAATTATACTGAGGTTTAGGCTTCTGCATTGTGCTCTCCCCTCCCCCTAACTTTGCTCTAACATAGACAGAGCAACAAAAAATATATAGATTATTAAGAAAATTGCTTAATTTTGCATTTACAACGCAAAAAAAAAAAAAAAAAAAAAAAAGTTTCAATGCAACAGTGCCTATAGCCTTTAAGACTGTATGATCCCTGACAGTAAATGACCTTTTGAGTAGTCCTATCCATGCACTTCATGGCCGTCGCCCTTCTGTTATCGATGGGTAGGGGAGGCTTCCAATGGTCATAGTTTGTTTCAAGGACATACCACTGGCCTTTCTGAATATCGAGCCTAAAATGCAGAGACACTGGGTCAATATTTCTACAATACAACAAACAGAGGCTCTTCATTGACCTAATACTTACTCCCATATATCAAGGCAGTTTTGTCTGGAGCGTGTGATCACACAGGCTTCCCCGGATTTGTTGCCACCCAGTATAAAGTAAGCAGGGGCAAGCAATACTGTTTTGGACAGAAGGGTTTTCGCTTCCTCATAACTGTGCAAAACATACAAATTAGAAAGAATCATCAGAAGTAAAGTACTGAAACTCTGAAGTATAAGAAGTGTCTTCCTAGAGAACATAATGTGGGGCGAACATTAATACAGTCCATATATTTGCATGGATGGTTGGCATTTAGGATGTAGTTGATTGTCATGGACAAATTATTTTATTTATTGATACAGCATATAGGGTCTTGTTAAAGGTATTCTTAGAACCCTGGGGAAGTCTTGTCCCCTCTCCATTACAGTAGGAGTGCAGCTGACAGAGCAGCAGTCCTGCTAAATGTCCACGTATACAAGCTGCTATGCCCAGGATCTGGGTTTCACATAATGGTTTGTTGTGTAGCAATGAAACAATCAATCATTATTATACACATCCTTAGTACAGGTGATTATACCATACATTGTAACATATATTATTAAAGAAATGTGTTTTACTTTTTACATGGAAGTCTATGGAGAGGGAAGGAGTAGTCTGGTGGAAAAGACACACAAACAGCTGCAGCTGCTAAACTCTGCTACACTGAGTCAAGGAGCTCTTTTTGGCTAGGGCTACATGAAGACTGTGGCACTACCAAAGATCGCTGTGTTGTCCTACGACTCCTGAACTCATGTATGTGAATGAAGTTGCATTTCGACTCCATACTTTAATGAAGGAGTCACAGAGTGACCCTGTGATCTTTGGTTGAATGACAGAAGTCACGGCAAAGTCCCTATGTAGACCAAGCCTTACAAACAATAAGGTAATAAATCAATTACAAGCCTTCTCCATCACCTTCCCTCTCCATAGACTTCTGTGTGTAAGGTGAATACGGAGAAAGACTCTATATAAATAAAACAGTCTGAGTAACTGATTTCCTTAAAGGGGTATTCCCACGAACATACCCATTTTTAAATTTGTAGATAATTAAAAGTTAAACATTTTTGCAAATATAAGTAATTAAACATTTTGCAGCGTTTTAAAGATTTTATCTAAATATGTTGTGGTCACAAGTTGTTGTCTTGATCGGTTGCCAGTGGATACGACCATGAATGCAGGACCTTTCTAAGGTCAGAAAAATCAGCCATGATTTCCTTATTGTGGCCGGGATATCTTCTGATACATGTAGTGTCCCTGCCCGATAAACCAGCTACAATAAGAAAATCATGGCTGGATTCCTGGCAAGTCCCAGACCATAGAAAGTTTCTGCATTTGTGGTCGTATCCATTGGCAACTGATCAAGACAACAGATTCTCACCAGATAGTTAGAGAAAACCTTTAAAACTCTGCAGAATTTTTAACTACTTATATTTGCAAAAATGTTTAACTTTTAATTATCTACAAATATAGATATGATTATGTTCATGGGAATACCCCTTTAAAGGGAGTCTGTCAGCACTCAGCACTGTGCTCAAGGCTCTGAGTTCTAAAAGGTACTATCATTTGTTTTTAGAATGGCTGCTTGATTTTGACAAAAATCTACTTCCTATACAAATCAGAGTGCATCGGGTGAATGCTCTGGGTAGCGGAGCGTAACAGTAAGATCTTCCTCTTGCTCAGTAGGAGGCGGGGGAAAGCTCAGTGTTGCTGGGAGGGGCATTGATCGAGAGGAAGATCTTTCTGTAATGCTCAGTCGTCCCAGAGCACGCCCTCAGTGCACTATTAGCTCATTTGCATAGGAATGAAAAGCAAGCAGTCATTCTACAAAGAAATTATAGCAGTGTGCTCACGGTGCGGAGCACTACAAGGTACTGGGGCTGGTTTAGTAACGGTTTTTGGCGGTGACAGACTCCCTTTAGATATATTAAAATATTTCTTATATACATGTACTATTCATTATTGGGAAGCTGTTTTATAATAGGAAATACACTTTAATAATCTACTGCCGTTCTAACTGCAGGGTCATAATAAAAGCTTACAATTCCATTTATATCATTAAATAAACTAAAGATGAATTCATTTTAAAGCTAAGGTCCTACGCAGCTAAAAAAATGGAGCAAATACATTGTTTTTTCCATTGAGGTTTTGCTGCATTTTCTCAGCTTTTTTTTCTTCCCCTATTAACTCTATGGGGAAAACACTAGCGATTCAATTAACATGCTGAGTTTGTGAAAAAAGCAGCTTGTCCATAGCTCTTTTTTTCTGCAACGTGTGGATGAGATTAATGAAGTCTCATTCACTTTGCCAAAAATGCTGCATTTCTGCTATATGGGGTCTTAGCCTCAGAGGACATTTCACATAGTACATGCAGTGCAATCTGTAGGTAATGTGCTACTCAGCACTAGGAGGCGAGCAGGCAGATATATAGTTTTGTGGGAATAGACGCAGTAAAACTCATTTATTTAAATCACGGGGTAGGACTTGCTCAAGATTCATTTCCAGTTGTCAGAATAGGAACAAATGTCCCCTCAATGTCAGACTTAGGTCAGTGTTATGAAAAGAATGGTACGCATCCTCTAAAAAATTGCTGTGTCTAGACAATGTTTATATGCTCAGCATAATAATTGGATAACAAGTCAGATCTTCTCTGAGCTGTAGCGCATAATGCTAACCTAAATTCATGAAAAGACTCCCATGAGACAATGTGTACAGCTACGGAGATACTCTACACTTATCACAGTGGATGATACATCTTTAGACTGCCTAGTCTAAATTTATCTCACATAGTTAGCTTACTTTTGGCCAGAATTTTATGCCAACATTTTGTTACTATTTATCACATTTAAACCATGCCCCTCTCTACACTTATTTTCAAAGATATGCCTACTTGTCAAACAACAAAAATTAGATCTCAAACTAAATGCACCAAAATGTCATTTTGCACCATGGTCGAGTTATAAACACAATGAGGCAGATTTATTATTGTATATAAGGTTTATATTTCATATATAATAAGTACATAAACTGTAAAAGAGAATATAACCATACCTTGTAGCATTCTCCAGCACGCTTCTCGTGAGAAAACTCATCCAAGCCCCTTGTTTTATTCCAAGGATCCACTCAATAACCCCTGCATATGCACAGACAGAACCATATCAGAGAAGTGGTGCTTAACATGTAAGGAATGAACAATTCCTGTGTGTAAGTGTCTGCCTAACCAAGTATATATATGTCCTGGTCACAAGAGCTGCAAACTTCAAGATAAGTGAGGCATGAGAGCTGTAATGTAAGTGGAATAACATTGTCACCATAGTAGGAGCCATACTAATATATATATAATATATATATGTGTGTGTGTGTGTGTGTGTGTATACAGTACAGACCAAAAGTTTGGACACACCTTCTCATTCCAAGAGTTTTCTGTATTTTCATGACTATAAAAATTGTAGATTCACACTGAAGGCATCAAAACTATGAATTAACACATGTGAAATTATATACTTAACAAAAAAGTGTGAAACAACTGAAAATATATCTTATATTCTAGGTTCTTCAAAGTAGCCACCTTTTGCTTTGATTATTGCTTTTCACACTCTTGGCATTCTCTTGATGAGCTTCAAGAGGTAGTCACCTGAAATGGTCTTCCAACAGTCTTGAAGGAGTTCCCAGAGATGCTTAGCACTTGTTGGCCCTTTTGCCTTCACTCTGCGGTCCAGCTCACCCCAAACCATCTCGATTGGGTTTAGGTCTGGTGACTGTGGAGGCCAGGTCATCTGGCGTAGCACCCCATCACTCTCCTTCTTGGTCAAATAGCCCTTACACAGTCTGGAGGTGTGTTTGGGGCCACTGTCCTGTTGAAAAATAAATGATGGTCCAACTAAACGCAAACCGGATGGAATAGCATGCCGCTGCAAGATGCTGTGGTAACCATGCTAGTTCAGTATTCCTTCAATTATGAATAAATCCCCAACAGTGTCACCAGCAAAGCAACCCCACACCATCACACCTTCTCCTCCATGCTTCACGGTGGGAACCAGGCATGTAGAGTCCATTCGTTCACCTTTTCTGCGTTGCACAAAGACACGGTGGTTGGAACCAAAGATCTCAAATTTGGACTCATCAGACCAAAGCCCAGATTTCCACAGGTCTAATGTCTATTCCTTGTGTTCTTCTTGTGCTTGTTGCCTGTCCTTAGCAGTGGTTTCCTAGCAGCTATTTTACCATGAAGGCCTGCTGCACACAATCTCCTCTTAACAGTTGTTGTAGAGATGTGTCTGCTGCTAGAACTCTGTGTGGCATTGACCTGGTCTCTGATCTGAGCTGCTGTTAACCTGCGATTTCTGAGGCTGGTGACTCGGATGAACTTATCCTCTGCAGCAGAGGTGACTCTTGGGCTTCCTTTCCTGGGGCGGTCCTCATGTGAGCCAGTTTCTTTGTAGCGTTTGATGGTTTTGGCCACTGCACTTGGGGACACTTTCAAAGTTTTCCCAATTTTTCGGACTGACTGACCTTCATTTCTTAAAGTAATGATGGCCACTTGTTTTTCTTTACTTAGCTGCTTTTTTCTTGCCATAATACAAATTCTAACACTCCATTCAGTAGGACTATCAGCTGTGTATCCACCTGACTTCTGAACAACACAACTGATGGTCCCAACACCATTTATAAGGCAAGAAATCCCACTTCTTAAACCTGACAGGGCACATCTGTGAAGTGAAAACCATTTCAGGTGACTACCTCTTGAAGCTCATCAAGAGAATGCCAAGAGTGTGCAAAGCAGTGATCAAAGCAAAAGGTGGCTACTTTGAAGAACCTAGAATATAAGACATTTTCAGTTGTTTCACACTTTTTTGTTAAGTATATAATTCCACATGTGTTAATTCATAGTTTTGATGCCTTCAGGGTGAATCTACAATTTTTATAGTCATAAAAATACAGAAAACTCTTGGAATGAGAAGGTGTGTCCAAACTTTTGGTCTTAACTGTATATACACACAGTGGGGAAAAAAAAGTATTTAGTCAGCCACCAAATGTGCAAGTTCTCCCACTTAAAAAGATGAGGCCGGCCTGTAATTGTCATCATAGGTAGACCTCAGCTATGAGAGACACAATGAGAAAACATATCTAGAAAATCACATTGTCTGATTTTTTAAGAATTTATTTGCAAATTATGGTGGAAAATAAGTATTGAGAGTCTTGAGGCTCATTACTGGCCCATATAGGCCTACAGAGCCTGCACTTGAGGGCAGATCCTGGGGAGTGAGAGCAGGCGTCTGGATCTGTCCTGATCTCCTAAAGACTCTGTTACGGTGCCAAACTGTTTGCTGGTGTGGCTGGCAGAAAGCCACACAGGTTAGTAAGTGTTATTTTGTTTAGGAAGCCGCTCAGACGAGCAGGAGTTTATTTATTTTTGTGCCTAAAGCTAAGGCTGATATTGTTTTGCCTGTTTTCCTGAAGTGAAGGTTTATTTATTTTTTGTCATTTTTTTAATAAATCCATTGCACCTGAGTTTTCGTGTCACTGTCTGACTGTTTGGGTCCGTACCTAGGCTGCTACCGAGCTACCTCCCCCACACCATATATATGAAATATACAATATATAGTATGCAGGACACCAGGTCAGATCAGGGGCTTGAATGTACATGGCAAGGTAAAAATAGAACACAATGTAATAGTCACTGCAGTAAGGACCTGAGTCATAAACCTCATATTGCATTGACATCTTAAGGATGTACGTACTGTATTAGATGCGGTGTGCTTATATATGCAAGAAGAGACTCACCAATATAACCACCGTCAAGACTAAAGCGCTCATTCATGGTGAGTGTTAGTATCCCCTGCAGAGAAAATGGTAATGGTGAGGCAGAAACTGGCGCCACTGAAATAACTAAATGTATAATACATGTCACATGGCGCTGCTTGAAGTGATCAGCAGTCATGGCTTATAGCAGCAATCCTAGAAAATGTACCTAGAACTGCTCCTACACAAAAAAAAAAGGGATAAGAGTTCTGAAGCATGGTTACAATACCCCTGTCACTGCAGTGATTCATATAGCCACTGTGATACTGGATACACAGTAATTCATACAGATACTGTGTTAGGGCAACTGAAAAAAAAACACTGTGGGGGAATTAGGGCCTCCTATTAATTCTGACACACTCCCATCCACCAGAATTGAAATATATGCCAGTCAGAAACTGGCGCAGACTTCTCATATAACTCATGCCAATTTTTCATACCCACACCGGCCTGTCTTGGTCTTTGCCCACTCACGAAAAGTGGTGAGCAGGTCAGCAAAATGGTATCTAAATGTACCACAGCCTTCCAACTAGTGGGTTCTTTGGGCTCTTAGCATATACAGTGCTAGTCTGAGATATACCAACTCTGTAAAACACCAGATCTTGGGGGGACTAAAGTGGACCATGCAGTTTAAACAGCTCTCTATCCCCCTCTTTCACTTTAAAATCATGCACACAATGATGGACCAAGCTTGTGTATATACATTAACACCGAGGGATATGTGAGTGACTCTTACATGTTGTGCTGCTTATATCAGTGGGGGACACAGACCGTTAATAAATACAGATCCATTAGCTGTCCCCATACACATTATGGTTCATTTATGCTGCATTTTCAGTGGATTCCTGATGCATACCTCCAACAAACACCACTTTATGGCTATACCTCCATGTGAAACAGCAGAAGTCAACTTTAGGGGTGAAAGCGGGTTATGGTCAATTGTGACTTAAATGTTGAAAGGTTTCCCAGGGCATATGCCAAACGTACTGAAAATTATCTCTTCCAATGACTAGGTCAAGTTAAGAAAGGATATATGTGGACACAGGAAACCATATTAGCAACTGCAAAAAAAACTAACTTACTGGTTTCATTCCAGTTAGCATTCCAACATATCCAGCAAAGCTCGTAGAAAAGAAAACTATTTTATTGTTTCGTTGGAATTTCACATTGACAACTAAAGGTCTGAGCATCTCGGTGATCATCCAGGAGTTGTTCTTCACATCCCATCTATGTGACAAAACAATAAGAATAGTAAAAGACTAAAGACTACAGAAAGTGTATAGAGAATAGACAGAACACCATAAAGATGATGATAGTTCCAAAGGCTCATTCTACCTTCATATCATAGTATCGTTATGGGGATAATACATAGTAGAATTTTCTTATGATCCCCAAACTAGGGATTTCACCTTATTGTCTGTGAGCTTTCAATTCTTAAGTTCCCTTCTTGGGAGAGAAGGGAAATGCTAGCTACATAGGACACAGGACATGTAGCATGTGTGAAGTCTTCTGAATGACCTCACAGAAATCAGTTTATTTTACTAGGTTTCATCCAATGGGAATGATGCCTTTAGCACATCACTTCCAATCAGAGGTGCCATACCATATGATGCATGCATACAAAGACGACTCAGAAGGGGGAGGGAAGACTACACAAGGAATTTTGGCTTCTATTAGACTGACCAGGACAGTTCCACAGATCTGAAATTATGCTTCAAGCCCTTACATTCTCAACACAATATAAAGTACTGCAGTGTGACTGGCTAGATAGTCATATATGGCTTTGCTGTGCATGACATGTTCAATTTGTAGATTTCTTTTGGTGACAAGGGTTAGTTAGAATTTCCTATTAACACACTCCTAGACGAGGACAAGGGAACCTTGAGGAAATGAACGCACGACAAACCTGTAACCATTAAATGGGTTTTCTGTGATTAGAATATTGATGCCCTACCCCTGCTGATCAGTTGTCTGAAGCCTCTGCCGTGTTTACCTTAGTAAGACTACTTAGAAGAAGCAGTGCAGAGCATCGCAGATTTGTCTTGTTATCTTAAATTGAAATAACCTGCGCTTCTACTAATAAAAAGATGCTGTGCAGACATACAGACTGAAGGAAACACTGAAGAGGCCACTGATGTCACAAGTACAGAAACCCTAGAAGTCCCAGCTGATTGGCGAGAGTGCCAAGAGTCAGACCTCACACCAAAGATCTGATATTAAAGGCCTATCCTAAGGATAGGCTATCAATATTCTAGTTTCAGAAAACCCCTTTAAGTCACTGTGCCTTTAAATTGACATTCAAAATGTTATGGTCATTTGGCTTCTATACAGTGTCAAACATATTTAGCCTTTGGAAATAGGACAAAAAGCTGGATCACAAACACAGATATCTCTTCTAATCGGGCCAGCTATGAGATGAGATGTATTGATGTATAAATTAGAGTGTCAATGATGTGAGAGATTACAATCTGTGTACAGGATATGTTGGCAAAATGGGAAATAATGAAAAGCGATCACTGCACATTACCAAGAAATGAGTGCACTCACCCAAGAAGTAATCCGAAATCCAGGTTTCTGGCATGTAATAATTTGCCTGTATATTAAATAGACTGATATTAAAAACAAGATAGTCAGAAATTATAGAGCTGGAAACGGGGCAAGAAGTGAAGATTACCAGATGTATCCTCTGCCACGACTGATGTGCATACAGTGAAAACCTCATAGAAGATGTTGAATAACATAATTTCTCCTATTATAAAGTACAAAACAAAAGAGAATATCATCAAGCATAGAAGAGAGAAAAATTAAAATAAAACATTGAACTATGTCTACAAGACTTTCAGCACTTTAAGAGTTTTTCCAATGAACATACCCATGTTTAAAAGGGAGGAAATTTTTATTATTGCATTATGCCTAATTTTTTTTAAATTGCTCTCCTTGTCTCCTGCAGATTTGACTAGCTGTCACATAATGCAAGCTGCTCTGTCCCCTTTTCAGAGACATCCATCTGAGAGGCAATCTGACTGGTTATTCTGTAGTTGTGTTCTCCAAATGCTCATTTAAATGGTCACTATCACTAACTTTTCAGACAACTTAGCCACAGACAGCAAGTAGCTTTCCCGATTGTGCTCAGATCTCTCTTTTTCTGTGTCAGGGATCTTTTTAGCTGTATCATAACTTGGATTTGGAGTCCAGTGTTCTTGTATTGCCTATATTAAGGTCAAATCAGGCTTTTTTCAACTACTTTTTTTTTTCTATTTTATAAAAAATAATAGCAGAAATTACAGAATGGCAGAAATACATGTAAAGAAACCAGTAGTGGTAATAATGGATGGATGGGGGAGGGGGGTCAGACTGGTTTGTATTACACACGACCCCTGCCTCCTGCAATGCCTCCTTGTCAGAAAAAGTATCTAAAAGGATTGATAAATGTGGTGCCAATTATGTATTCCAATTTTTGACACAAATTGTCCCAGAATTCTGGCATATCTTCATTCCTAAATGTGCCCCATTGTACCAATTTACAGCTAATAGCTACCTAATGGTAGTCCAGATGCATCGGCCACTCCTTTAATTTCTTCATCAAATGGTGGTGGAAGATTTCCAACAAGAGCTGGCTGCAAAACAAACATGTTATATATTACAGCATTAGGTTCTATGTTCTGGCTTTTACTAAATATCCATGAGTGGTGGTATTAGGCTCTGTTCACATCTGTGTTGTAGGTCCCCCAGAAATAAGTGACAAAGTAGTGCAGCATGCAGTGCTATTATGTACAATAAATGATAGACTCCATGATGGAGTAAATGGGGTCCATCATACACTGTAATTTACATTTCTGTTCCGATGATAGAGAAGAACAGAAATAAATAATTAGCAGAGATGTGAACAGAGCCTTAACGTTATGATTAGAGTAACACATGCCTACAGAGGGGACAATCTTTTTCACTGGAGTGTTTCTTTAATGTTTGTTGTTATACTTGGTCTGTGTAAAAGTACCTATACACCGAAACATTCTCCATTTATTCACCTAGAATTTTTTAATAATGGCAGGAATTTCCTAACGGAGAAGCAAGGAGTGGGGGGCATGCTCTATATCTTTTGGAAATGTTTCCATGTATGCCTGCTGCCTGTAGTAGAGTGGTTTATGTGCCCTCAACTGTTTCCCTGTATTGGCGAGGTAGGAAAAAAGGGAAAAGAGTTACGAAATTCTGCCTTAAATCTGCCCTCCGTATATTCAAGATTGAAGGACGCTGAAAAAAAAAAAAAAAAAAAAAAAAAAAAGAAGTGTCCTGCTTGATCTTGCCGCGTATACTGTGGCCAATTCAGCCCCAGAAACCGTGGTGTGAGACACTCCGCTGATCTAGAACCATTCCTCTAAGCCTAGCCAGTGAGCGAAAGCCACGGCAGGAAGCCCGAGGGGCGGAAAGAGGAGAGAAAATTGAGGCGGAAGTCCCATCTCAAATTCCTCTTCCTTTCTGCTGTGGGAATGCACCCTTAGAGGTAGGAGCCAGGAGAAGTTAGTGTAATTTGGTTAGGAGCCATTGTAATGCACAGTGAGAGTGTATACTGCTGGGAAACCTCCTTGTGCATGTTAGATGCTGCTGTATGGTACCCATTACAAAATTCTATTTTTACCCATAAGGACATAATTAGTAACAAAATCCCAAAAGACTGTAGCACTACTCCTGCCCATTACCCACCTGGGAGCACCATTTAACCACCAAGGAACATCCATAAAGCACCCACTTTGGGGATTCATTTAACCCACAGCCTGCCCCTCTATCAGAGGCGTAGATAGGGGTTCAGCACAGGGGGGTGAACATGTCCAAGTGGGCCCCCAACTTAAGTATACCGATATTATCACTATACGGTGATCGTATAGTGGTATATATCGGATCTACACAGGGCTGTGTAGACGATTTAGGCAAATACAGGGCAGTAACATTTAGTGACTTACCGGTGACATCTCTGACTAATCGTTCACATTCCCCATCTCTTTCATCTGAACCGCCATGACCATTTCTTTCAGTCTCTGTAAAGTTTGCAGCACAGACATTTTTGGCTCCTTACTTTTTCCAGGCACCCGACCCACATTGTCCTCACCTGCAAACCCATCCTGCTGCAACCCCTAATTATAAAATATATAATATAACCCCCCCCATAATGAATAATACCCCCAAGTGCATATTTAAATTAATAACTTCCCTGTGTACCCCCTTTAAATAGTTCCCCTTATTAATAATGCCCCAGGTGTTTCCTAATTGAAAAGTAAACAAAAGGTAAAAATAATTAATGGGGTTCCAATAATCGGGACCCCCAGGATCAGCCGTTTGAATGAACCATAGTACCTGCATAAGCGCCGTGACCACTTCTCTGTTTACATAGTGTCATTCTTTTCATAGCTGCCATGTAATGTAACTACAGCCTCGTCCTATACATGTCTGTATGACAAGGCTGGAATTACATCACACGGTCACTATAACCAGACAGCGTGTGATACAAACAGACGCCATAGCCCCTTCATACAGCTGATCAGTGGGGAGTCACTTATCTCTTATTGATGATTTATTCTGAGGATAGATAATCAATAAAAATGAGCTGGAAAACTCTTTAAGCCTAAGGCCCCATGTGGCGTCCCGCAGCAAAAAAGCGCTGTTCTTCCTGCTGCGCTTTTCACAGAAAGTTCGCAGAGGTTTTACCACAAAGTGGGGATGGGGCGCCACGTGGCAAAAAAAAAAAAAAATGCGACATTTTACAGTTCCTGCAAAGCATTGTGGAAAAATGCATGCAGCGGACACTCTGCGATTTCCCAAACCGTTGGGGTTTTGGAAATCGCAGCATGTCAATTATACCTATGGAAACGCTGACGGTTTCCCTATAGTTATAATGGAAGCAGAAAGTCTGCAGAGGAAAAATCTGTGGACCTTCTGTGAAAAGCTCTGCGGGAAAAAACACGTTACTGCCGCAGTTTTTCCTGCAGCGCTTTTTTGCTGCAGCCTGCTACATGGGGCTTTAGTCTTAATAAAGCCCAAGTGTCACTTTAATTAAATTAATTGCCCCCTCATATTATGCCCCTGATTCCCCCTGACATAAATACTGCACCCCTAATGACCTCTTATATCAATGACCACCCCCTTATGTTCATAATGCCTCTTAATATAAATAACCTCCCCCCTTGTACCCCGTAATAACCCTTATATAAATGACGCCCCCTTATGTTCACAATGCCCCCTCCCTTATAGTTATAATTCCCCCCTCCTAACAACCCCTTATACTATTAAAATACCCACAACTAAGCTAAAACAAAACAAATATAAGTTATACTCACCTATCAGCGATCATGACGAATGGCGCCGCCGCTTTCTCTTCTTGACCCACGCTCTGTGCGCAGGGTCCACGCACAGGAAGTCAGCGTCTCAGCATAGGAGGCGCGATGTTGTGACGTCATTGCGCCACCTATGCCCATGATTATGTTCTCGTTGTTATGTAAACGGCAGGCCTGAAGTGGCTTGCGGTTTACAAGACAGCAAGTTACAAGAAGCGTTTTAACTAGATCGGTCTCTGCAGACACAGATCTAGTTAAAAGTAAATGATGTATTAATGGCGGCCCCGGGGTGGGCCCTACAATGTCAGTGGGCCCGGGGCAGCCGCCCCCTCTGCCCCCCCCCCCCCCGCTAGCTACGGCTCTGCCCTCTATCCATTTTTTGTTTGCCATGCCCCCTTCCCAGGACTGTGGTTACTATGGAAGGATCCAAATAAAACAAGTTAAAAAAAAAAAAAAATTCTCACACAGTGTGAGGCTTCATGCACACAACCGAGTGTGCAGTCCGAATCTCTTCCAATGTTCTTTTCTGTTCCGATATTTCAATTTCCGTTCCGAGAGCTATGTATAGAAGATGCTCTAAAAGATCAGAGTGTAACGGCACACCTGAAGAGACTTGGACAGCACACTCGGATGTGTACATGAAGCCTAAGTTTTTTAATGGATGCCTCTGTACAGAGTAGTGAAGTTTGCTTTGCTATTCTATACAGTTAGAAAACAGAAGTGCAGAACAAAGGGCAAAATAACCCTCTTTTTGACTTTGTCTGCATAATGGAGGGCCTACTGGTTGTTTTAATATATGCAAAGGGAGCAGGCACAGTATAAAAACAGCCTAGAATATTTTTCCTATAATTCCTGGATCCTTGTAGTGTGTGGTAACATCTGACCATAGTATTACACAGTCACATGAGAGTAGTCAAAGTAATACAGTGGTCAAATGAAACATGAGTTGAAGCCATCTCTGTGTCTATATCATAGCAGGCCCAGGTTGCAAGCAAGGAAAAAATACTTTTGGCTCTAAATAAGGCTTTACTACTTTGGTAGGCTTACCTACTTTAGACATTTATACCCTATCCTGTGTTTGGTTAGTGTGGGTCCACCTACTGGGAGCCCCACCAACCTCAAAAAAGGGGTCTCTAGGACCAAAGCAATGAACAAACATGCAACTTCTAAAGATACACACGTGGACAAAATTGTTGGTACCTCTCGTTTAATGAAAGAAAACCCCACAATGGTCACAGAAATAACTTGAATCTGACAAAAATAATTTGCCAAACTACATGTTGACAAGCCACAAAGCTTCTGGGAGAATGTCCTATGGACAGATGAGATAAAAATCTATATTTTTGGCAAGGCATATCAGCACTATGTTCACAGACGGAAAAATGAAGCATATCTTGAAAAGAACACTGTCCCTACTGTGAAACATGGAGGAGGCTCTGTTATGTTCTGGGGCTGCTTTGCTGCATCTGGCACAGGGTGTCTTGAATCTGTGCAGGGTACAATGAAATCTCAAGACTATCAAGGGATTCTAGAGAGAAATGTGCTGCCCAGTGTCAGAAAGCTTGGTCTCAGTCGCAGCTAAAAACACCCAAGAATGGCTAAGAGGAAAACATTGGACTATTCTGAAGTGGCCTTCTATGAGCCTTGACCTAAATCCTATTGAGCATCTTTGGAAGGTGCTGAAACATGCCATCTGGAAAAGGCACCCTTCAAACCCGAGACAACTGGAGCAGTTTGCTCATGAGGAGCGGGCCAATATACCTGTTGAGAGGTTCAGAAGTCTCATTGACAGTTACAGGAATCGTTTGATTGCAGTGATTGCCTCAAAAGGTTGTGCAACAAAATATTAAGTTAAGGAACCATCATTTCTGTCCAGGCCTGTTTCATGAGTTTTCTTTATTAAAAAAATTCTGTTGAAGCATGGTTGAAAAGCAATGTCTGACTTTCATTTGCTAATTTTCATAGAATTTTTATATATTATTACTTTTGTCAGATTCAAGTTATTTCTGTGACCATTGTGGGTTTTTCTTTCATTAAACGAGGGGTACCAACAATTTTATCCACGTGTGTATGTGTGTGAAGGAAATAGCATACCTATTCATTTACACAATATTGCATATATGCATGAGACCTGTGTACTGCAAATAGTCATCTTACCAATTTAGTATCTACTAACTCGATAATTTTTTTCACTGTGAAATAAATATTTCATCAGGTCCTTAATATGCTGAATCATTGACGTTAGCTATGGAGAGGAAAGAAGGAGAAATGAATCATGAATGAAGTAACCGATTAGCCATTGCAATACATTTATACAACATGCAGGAGGGAAAGACATAAAACCATATTCCTAGCCTGGAAAACCCATAGAGTTCTGGGACCCAGCCAGGACCCTAACATTAGCAAGGCTGTGGAATCGGTAGGCCAACTCCAACTCCTCCATTTTTCAATAACCTCCAACTCCTGCCACGATTCCTTCATAAATGGCTGACATGACCAAGGTCAGTCAAAAGCAGTAAAGCTCCTCTAATTCATTCTAAAGCTACTGATTGAATTCCTATAGAAGTAAATATGTAAAAAAAACTATACATCCAATTATATAATATAATAAAGAATAATCATTTTATTTTTAAGCTGGAGTCTGTAACTTTTTCCGACTCCACCTCCACATCTCTGGGCACAAGTTATTTGGATAACCTTTGTGAATGATAAGAAACATTTTCCATTGGTGGAAAATCCTAAACTGGCACATGAAAGCAGTATAAGATTTAATGTCCACAGCAGAGCCGTGTGTACAGAGTCTGCAAAGAGTCAGAGTCAGTCCTGTGGCTCTGCACATGCAGAGCAGTGATGGAGGTGACCGTTACATGAAATAGTACTATGTGAGCGCTGAGTCCACAGTGTCCATATACAAGCTGTCATTTATATACCTGCGCAGGAATGGGACACTATAAACATAGTCATGTGATACATAATGTAATCATCATTTGGCCACAATTGTATACACGCTCCCTGTCCTACAGGGCAAGTTAAACATCAGACATGGGAGACATATTTCCTTCTATGTCTCTAGTAACTATTAAAGCTGCAGACGTCCACACACTCACCGGCTGCTTCTTATCTGTTATTATCTTCTTCCATCTATCACTCGGTGGTTGGTCCAGATTTACTGTGTACCATGGTGCATTTCCTTGGTACCTGTAAGGGCAGAAATAGTTATGTGGAGTTAAATATTTTTCACTTTTTTTTTTTTTTTTTACAGACTAGAAGTATCACTTATGGTATGTTCACACTGAGTTTTTGGAAGTGATGTGCTGATTTTGAGCCAAGTCAGTCACTTTTTCCAGTTACCTTAAAAGAAAATAAATAAATAAAAGCTGAAATTAAACTCTGTGTGAACATACCCTTAGGACACAGGGTGCCTGGTGAAATATATACTGTATAGTATACTTACCTGGACAAAGAACAGGCAGCTGTTGCTTGTAATATTTGGAAAGGGGGGTTACAGAGTAAATCCACTATCAATATAAGTCACTGCGTTGTCCTATTCTATTGAGAGGAAATCTGCGAGTTTATAAAATAACAGAAGGTGGAGATCCCCAACTCCCCAATAATGGTGGCCATGCTATTTGTTACCGTAACTGTTAGGGTATATTCACACTTTGAAATTGGAAGAGGAAATTGAGGCAGATTTTAGCCTCAAATTCCTCTTCCATTTCCACCACTCTTGCCTCCCATGGCAGTAAGCTGAAGCTTTGGCTTTCTGTCACTGGTTATTTTCAGATGAATAGGGCAGTTCACCAGAATGTATCAAACAACATGTTCTGCCGCTGAATCAGCCACGTAATCCACGGCAAGATCGAGCAGTGCCCTCAATGTTTCCCAATGAAAACAATGGGGGGCAGCATTAGGGCGTTATTTGAGGCAGAATCCACCTTAAAACCAGCGTGAAATTCAGTGAGTGAACATACCCTTATTATACTTTTCAATATCCAACCCAATCTTTTGCACCAAGGACTACATTGTTCCACTTCCAGAGGATGAATTTATAGCATATCCTGTAGATATTCTATAAATGTCTCTGATGGAAATAGCCCTATAAAAAAGCAATATGGAGCCAGAGGGATGGTGCATGGCACAGATATTTAATCGGCACCCAGGAAAATGGTAGTCATGGACTGCACCAGGCATAACACAGTAACAAGCTCCACAGTGTTCCCCCATAACAATGCCAGCCAACAGTGCACCATTAGCACTAACTTGTCCCTGCTGCAGTACCACTCCTTTTACCTGAACTATCTGACATGCGTGCCTGTGTCCTGATGCTTGGGAATTGAACAAGATGCTATTGAGTGGCATATGTAGCCCCTGAGATGCAGTGTGTCCCCATTTATATAACCTGCCTCATGTATGTTAACCTAAAGCAGTGATGGCGAACCTTTTAGAGACCGAGTGCCCAAACTGCAACCCAAAACCCACTAGTTTATCACAAAGTGCCAACACGGCAATTTAACCTTAAATTAACCAGGATCTGTTTTATAGTGACCGTGCAATGTTATTACAACCTGTAATAATATCACATGTCTGCTATAAAACAGATACTGTGTGATATAAATAGTGAAGGGCTCCCACATAGTACAATTCGATCTCAAGTGGCCCCCAGATAGTACTATATGCTCCAGAATGGCCCCCAGACAGTATTATATGCTCCACAGTGGCCCCCGCACAGTATTATATGCTCCACAGTGGCCCCCGCACAGTATTATATGCTCCACAGTGGAGCCCCACACAGCAGCATATGCTTCACAGTGGGGCCCCACACAGCAGCATATGCTTCACAGTGGGGCCCCACACAACAGCATATGCTTCACAGTGGGGCCCCACACAGCAGCATATGCTTCACAGTGGGGCCCCACACAGCAGCATATGCTTCACAGTGGGGCCCCACACAGCAGCATATGCTTCACAGTGGAGCCCCACACAGCAGCATATGCTTCACAGTAGCTTATGCTTCACAGTAGGCCCCTACACAGTAGTTTATATTACTTACCTAGTCCCATGAAGAGCGTCCTCCTCCTTCTGCTCGCGTGCGCTGATGACTTACGTCATCACACCTGCGTCGGGGCAGAGGTTACACTCTGCAGTCAGTGTAGGCCGCGGTCCGGACCGCGGCCTACACTGACAGCTCAGCCGAAAGACGCGATCGCTCACTAATAGGGAATCCTGTACCGGATTCCCCATTAGTGAGCGATCATGGTGACTGCGCGTGTGCCAACTGAGAGGGCTCTGCGTGCCTTCTCTGGCACGCATGCCATAGGTTCGCCATCACGGACCTAAAGCTGGGCCACAGATGAGATTTCTCTTGTCTATGTGACCAGACATGTTCAGCTGGAATGTTTCTCAGGTATGGCTGGCAGCTGCTTATCTCCTTCCATAGAGACAGAGATAACATAGCTGAATAAGTTATAAATGTATAGAAAATACTTCCTGTAAAGGGTAATAGTAACTTACGTCGGTCCAGTGGGAGGATACATTCCACTTCTGCAATCTTCTGTGTACTGAAACAAGAAATTTACAGCTCTGTTATTATGTCCTACTTATTCCTATTATATTTTTACTTCCAGTAACACAATCCTATAATAATTATTAGATCTCCATTATTAACGCCAATGTGGAAATATGGAAAATGCGGCTGTGCAAAGTCGTCAGCTCACCACTGCCACGCGGCTGAAAGCTTTTTACATGTTCTGTTTCTATAGGTTACGTCCTTCAGGTCATGCAAGTGCAGGACTCCTCTCTGCGACCATCTAATGTGTATGGTCTTAACGACTTTCCCCTGACAGACTTCTGGTAGAGATAATGACCAGGTACATAGGATTTAACTGGAAGATCCTTTGTTCTTGGAGAGATAAGCCTCTGCCACAGGGGTCAAGCAGTAGATCAAGACCCTATTACAGAGGCCACTTATAGAGAATGAGCACTTGTAAGGACACTTGTTCCCGGTAAGGCTATGTTAACACTTCTGTCAGCTGTAACCTGCACACAGGACAGGCTCCAGGACGCTTCACACGGACACCCGAAGCTGTGGTGGAACTACAAGCCCCAGCAGCACAGGCAGAATGTCAGAAATAGCTCCGGTGACAAGCCCCCTGCTTGGTATGGTGATTCCAGCCCCACTCACCGGCGGCACATCCTGGCCCAGGCTGACAATACACACTGCAAACAGCAGACACGACCCCAGCACGGAGCCCGGCATTGTCCCCGGCATCTCCCGAGTCACCGGTGTAGAGCCTGGCAGTTCCCTGATCCTACTGACATGACCGCGCCCGGGATGTACCATTTACCATAACAGAGGGAGGGGCCAGAGTGGGTCACATGCTTCATTTCCTTCTGAAAACAGAGCCGCGGCCCACCCACTGTCTGTCATGGGACTGTGCCTCACCAGAAGTGAGATGTAATAATAAGATGTGGTTGAGTGAACTAAACCATGCACAATGGCCTTCAGGGACATGTCATAATACTAGGGTTGTAGGGCTGCATGGTGACTTCGGACACGACTCCTGTCCTGCGACTACACAGCTCTGGGTCGGAAAGGTGTAACTTGAAGCTCCTCGGCCCCAATGCAAAATTTGGCCCCAAAGCTAGGTAGTAGCTTGTGCCATTTACAACAGGTGTATATTTTATGTGGTAGAGTGACCTGGGCCCTTCAGGGTCCAGGGCCCGGTAGTGGCTGCTTCTGCTGTACCCCCTATAGCTGCGCTACTAGCGGGTCATCCTAAAACTTCTTCACTTGCCCATGGGTGCCCTGGCCTTTAGGCCCCTTGCAGACGACCGTGCGTAAGTTCAGTGTGCTATGTGGGTTTTTCCCGGATAGTACACTGACCCATTCATTTCTATGAGCCCACGCACATGACCGTGTATTGTACAGATCAGTGTGTGGGCCGACAGTCCGGGCTGCAGAATTCAGGACAGGTCTTTTTCACGTCTAGTTTTGAGGCCATGCGTCCGCGGCTCCTATTCATTGAACAGATGGGGCCGCGGAAGCAGAGGCGGCACACAAATGACATCCGTGTGCTGGCCATGCTGTTCAATCACAGCCAGCGGTCGTCTGCAAGGGGCCTTAGTCACAAAAACATCAAAAATTGTTTGATGTTTTTGCAGCTAGAAGTTATGGTTGTAACACGAACATTAGAGAAGGAGTTGTTGGGCAACCCAGCGATCTTTGGTTGCACGTCAGGCATTGCGGCCCAAGACACAATGTACCCCTAGCAATACTCTACTTCCCGATAGGGTAATGCAATAGCTGAGGCAACTGTCTTATAGCCAGTGAGTATCCTGCACTGGTCCCATAGAATACTAACTGGACACTGAGGGGGCCCCAAAAGTACCTCTGCCATATAAGAGCAAAAAGTTACACCTCTGCTGGGAGTCATATAGTTGCCTCTACAACTAGTAGAAAATTTGCAGTGTTTCTGCTGGAAATCCGAAGAACAAAAAACACCTTTTGCTGTGGATATGCTGTAAATTTGCTGAAGATTTTTCTTTGTAAATGGTAAAATCCACAATGAAAAAATGCAGCATAAATTGACATATTTAACCCTTTAAGGATGCATTTTTTTTGTGTTTTCGTTTGATTTTTGTTTCACTTTTCTGATTTTCCACATACAATTCTGCGTCAGAAAATGCATAGCCATACATCAATATACTTTAAGGATTTTTTCAGTGTTGTGAACACATTTAAAAAAAAAAGAACATTTTTCATGTTACAGTTTTTACAGATAAAACACGTTTATTTTATGTTTCACCTGTAAAAGCAAAATCTCCATACCTTAGCCTTAGGACAAACACAACCATCAAGCTGCTACAATTCACCGTTCATCTCTACTGCACAACTGCAGTATGAATTCATGCTGCAGCTCCATTGAGTGGATATGGGACAGATGGAAACAGCCAAACACTGCTCCATTTGAACTCCTTCTAGTGGTCATGCAGGAAGGAGGAAATAGGTGCTCGGACCACTGCTCTAGTAGTTGGTGGGTGGATCCGCATGGTCCTGTGGATAGGTGATAAATGTAATTTGAGGAAAACCTCTTTGGGCTGGGGACACATTGGGATTGCAGCAGCTATCTCGTGGTTATTTACAGTTGCAGTATAGCAGTATTGCATACTATGTAAAAAACCTGCAGCACAAAGTGGCTTGCTCTGTGGGTTTTACACCTGCCACATGTCAATCATTGTGGGATTTTATCCCGTATGTGGCTTCTGAGACCAGTAATTGGCCACATCAATCACAGGTCCCTCAGTAACCACATTCTGCCACATCCTTTGGGTGCCTCCGTGCTTCTCTGCACTTTTCCTAAGGGTATGTCCACACTGCCCTGATATCCTACAGATTTTTCACAGCAGCAAAAACTGCCTCAAATGGTGTGGTTCTTCATAATTATCGTATAATTGCTGCAGATTTCACCTTACGCTTTGCCAAATTTTTCATACACAATTCTTCGGTGTAAAATCCGCATGTACAGATGTAGCAGAGTTAACTTGAACTTTGCAACTGGTCAAACTGCTGCAGTGTGATATTTTTTGGGGGAAAAAAATTGTGCGTCCAAAAAAATTATCAGCACCTTGTTGTGACCATGGAGAACATGGGCAACACACGTCCTGTCTGTGCACAATGGATGTCTGAAAAAGGCCTAACAGTCACATCTTCATGGTGGAGCATCTAAACAAAAATGGCAAATCCTGTTTTGGGGAACTTGTTATTTTTTGTAATAGCTATGTGACTCAGTTCATGCAATGTTGTAAACTGCTTGACACGAGATTGTTGCAACATACTAATACCAAGAATACAATGTGACATTGTACTTGACTTTATGTATCTCGATTAAAGGACACAGTCACGGGGAAGAAACTCAATTCCAGTTTCTTGAATTTAGATGGCAGCGGTAACAAAGGAGGTGCACACACTGGGGAACAGTTACTGTATCAAGCCTAGGCAACGTGAAGTAGTTGCCCATCGCCTCCCTCGCTGAAGCCCTCAACTCCTTCAGTGTTCCTTTGTGGCAATAGAACGTGCCATTCCTTCTTGATGCCAGGTAGTCAGTGACGCAATTGGAGCTGTGACAGAAAGACCAAGCATGAGAGAGCAGCCAGAGGTTAGCCAAGCTGGAGACTCAAGCTTTGGGTCGTATTGTGAGGACTAGTGTCAGAAAGGCAGTGGAGACCTGAGCAGAGAAAAAGCTGCTGTTAGTCACATTTGTACTTGGCACACAAAGTAACTTTGACAGAGCATTACAGCTAAACCATCCCCAACACTGTGAGCATAGACTTTTCACCTTAAGTTCCATCCATTGCAACAGTCAAGAGTATGTGCTGTATAGCAGTAAAGCTGCATTGTACTGGAATTACTATAACCAAGAACTGCGCATTTCAAGGTGCAACCATCAAACTTAAGCTACTTCTGAACACAGTTCCAGTTCTGCATGTCTGTGTGTTGGTGCACCATTACTCCAGTAGAGGAAATTAACACGTCCCATTGCCTCACGATCCCTGACCATTTCAGCCTCTTGCCTTCATTCATAATTGACCCATGACAGTATCTGACAGACTTAGAATGGATCTGTCAGCTTTCACAGCAAGAATACTGCACACTGCTTTCCCGTGAGAAATGCTGTAATGACCCAAATTGTGATACACCCTTTGTCCTCTCTGCTACTCAGTGTGAAGTGTATGTACCTCTAATGACATAGTTGTCCCGGAAATAGGTGGAAAGGGGCACTGTCAACCACAAAGGGGCAAGGTTTGGGTAAAACTAACCCCAAAAGTGGATGGTTTGTAGGCATTCTGGGGTGTGAAAGAGGCATTTCCTGATGGGATGTGAGTGGGCCCAGGGGAGCGGTTAAAGTCTCTACATTTTTTTTTTTTTGGCACCTTTGTGTAAATGCCATGTATGAAAGAGCAAAATGATGAATAATAAACTTTAAAAATTGTGCATACAAAGTACTGTAATAATGTTTAGCCAGAATGAAAGGTTATGCTTATGTGAACAGATTTCTCAGGTTAGAGCTTTACAGTGACATTGTGAGCGCAATCCGCTCTAAGTATCGCCGTATTGAAGTCCAAATTCATAAAGTTGATGTATGAGCTAACTCAGAGAGAGAGAGACACACATATGCACAGCTATTGTGTGTATATAGTGAGTTCTGCTTTAATGGAGAGAAAAAGGTATATATATACAGTGTAGACAAAGAACAGGTTGGGTTACTGTAATTAGCATAACATGATTGGTGGCACAGTTGTAAAATAGTTCTGGCACATGGCTATTGGATAAGAGACAAAAGAGAGGCCGCATCCCCCTTAAGCTATGTGGTGGGGGTGTCAGGGTCATAATCGACAAATACCGGATCAATCAGTCAGTCCAAATCAGTAAGCATGTGTGCACGGCACTAACAAAGACACAGACAAGAATTTCCGTATCACAGCCAGCTCATGCTTTGCCCTTAAGGTCTCAGCACTGCACTGCCGGGTTTATTCACGTCGCACATATTTGTACAGGAAAGGAAAGGAACGGGTTAATGCATAGTGTAGTGTAGAGTTTCTCTGACATTCCTGAGCTGTTCATCCCCCATTGGCTCTCGATTCTGACGTACAGCCAGGTGCAGCCTCGATTCCAGCCTGAGGCATCAGCCCTTAGGCGTGGTATGCAGGATGTCCGCGCTATCTTTGATTACATTCCTTTGTCCTTAAGCTATCAGCAATTAGTAGCAAGGAAAAATTAGTATTTGTTACATATAAAAATAGAAAAATATAATGTACCAAAATATTGTTTCATACCAAAATATTGTCTCATGACCTGAGCCTTGACAGGGGGATGAGCTCTCAGGACAAAGAGGAATGTAAAATGGCTACAGGCATGGTCCACATGGCCCTGAAATCTAAAATGGAGGATACACAAGCTGAGTCATCCTCCACATTTCCCTCCTTTTGTAAATGATATAACCCATACCTAGGGTACATTAGGATCTGCTAATCAGATCCTGAGGACTTTTATGTAGAATTCACCTCATTCCCCATGGATATGTTATACCATTTACATACCTATTGGTCTAATACACTCAGAGGGATGCCTTCACCATCATGTTTATCAGTGTGTCCAACCAGCCTTATAACCTGCAAACCCACTATCTTGGGTTTGCACCTCTTTCTAGCAAGTTTCTTTACAAGCCAGAATATAAACTTTATAGTCAAATAGATGCAAAAACACAGCAATAATATTTGAAATATTCCCTGCAATATTCCCATAAACCATCCACCTAATCCCGTAACCAATTGGCAGGATTTAAGAATGAGAAGGTATCTGACCACCAACTGTCCTGTGTCTTCTGATGTTCTTTGATCCATTTCTCTCTAAGTTCTCTGACATTATCAATCCCTGCCCGCACTTGAAGATTCCCTTCAGAGTTGATACAGTGGCAACAGGAAGGTCCAATAATCTGACACATTCCCCCCTGTGCTGCTGTGAGATAGTCAAGGACTATGGTGTTGGTGACTATTATGAATTGTCCTAGTATCGTTTTAGTGCCTTTCAACAGGCCTAGAATGGTGTATATCTGCTCATCTAGATAATCAGTAGATTCTACTAACTTGTCACAAGTTTGCATAACCATGGGATACAAGAGTATCGTGCTGATGATTCTGTTGCTTATACCCATTGAAACCACATGGGGGCGCCCATCTTTCCTAGGGTGATTGTCTGCTGCACACTTGTACAAAGTATGACGGGGTATCATCTCAGGTTTCACATGTTCATGGGTAATTATGAAGGTGGCTGGTGTCAGTCTAGCTAGAGTACAAGTCCCCTCTCCCCCTGGGGGTAGCCACTTGTATGCCTGATGACCACATACTAGATATACATCCTTGGGCAATTTGCATGCTCGCCGAAGCTGAACTAGGCAAGAGAGGTAGCTAAAGAGTCGCTGCAAGGGGGGTTTTGCACACCACTTATCCCCCGTCTCTATGTCTCTTTGGGGTCCGGTGCTCTGTATCAGACACCCTTGATTATCCTTAACTAGTCCCCGTTCTATTGAGGAATTGTGCTCTGGACAACCCTTTATTCCCTCTGTGAACCATCTGTCACTATCTTGTAAGGGGGCATGAATCTTTTTCTTAAAAATGAAGTCCACTTTATCTGACCTTACAGTACAGGTGCTTGGCAGAATAAGGCTAATATTAAGCTCTTCTGTGGGAATGGTACCGGCATGATATGGGACTTTGAATTTATGTTCAAATTTTCCTTTTTCCAATCATAATACTTGCTTGGTCTACCTGTCAGGTTTAGCTGTAACCATGGGAGGGTCACCCAACCCTCTATGGGAATTGGAATAAAGTGATTATTACTTATGTTCATTCCCTTATAAGCGCTTGGAAAGGACCATCAAACTGTGGATCATGGCTCTCACGTGTCTCTTTACCACCACCCAGTCTCCTGGCTTTAGGGAATGTGTTCCCAGTACACGGTTTGGATCTAGAAGAGAACTGTCCTGTATAGTGAGTGCCATTATCACTTTCGATGGTCTCGGGGATCCCATATCTGCACACTACTTCTTTAAGTAGTTTATCTGCAGTTACTTTTGCGGTGGCTTTCTGTACCGGAAATGCCTCAGGCCATCCTGAAAAGAGATCAACACACACAAGCACGTACTCATACCTTCCCACCTTTGGTAACTGTATATAGTCAACCTGCAATCTCTGAAACGGGTACAAGGGCTTTGGGGTGTGTTTCTAAGGAACCTTTACTTTTTGGCCCACATTATGTCTAGCACATGTCATGCAGGCTTGCACGTATCTGACTGCAGTTGTGCTAAAACCTGGAGCTACCCATCGTTGCTCACCGGGTCACACATGGCTGTTTTTGAGTGGTGCACTTGAAAATGAGCTGCTTGCGCCATCATTGGGAACAATGCTCTTTGGTAAACATACTCTCTTACCACTGACCATCAGGCCTTGTTCATCTTCTTTTGCACTTTGCTGCTCCCAAGTCTTCTTTTCTTCTGGACCGGCTTGGTCCTGCAATGTTTTTAGAACCTGAAATGAGAGCTGCTCTGGTATTGTGACCACCAGTGTTGAGGCATGTTCCCTAGGCTTTTCTGCAGCTAGTTTGGCTGCAGCATCTGCCCTTGCATTATCTCTACTCTCTTTTATATCAGCCTTGGTGGCAGCATGATCTCCATCAGCTCCTGAATAGCCTGGAAATCCTTTATAAGCATACCATTAGAACTAAGGTAAGCTCTTACTCTCCAGATCGGACCATAGTCTTATTCTATATAAAAGGCATAGCGGGCTTACCCTCAGCTATTTTACACCGTTTCAGTGAGTGCTTTCAGTTCAGCTTCTTGAGCTGAGACCTGTGGGGGTAATGGTTCTGCTTGTTTACCTCATGTTCACTGGCATATCTGGTATAGAATTTGCCATCCTTCCCAAATCGAGAGCCATCTACAAAAGAACTCAAAATCAGAGTTAGCAATAGATTCATCATTTACATGACCAAATCCTACAGTTTCTTGCTGCATCAGTTATATAGTTATATACAGTTCATCAGAAAATACACGTGTGTGCAGGTTGTTTCACTGTTGTCCTTCCTTTTCCCCCCTAGAATCTATTGGTAACAGGGTATAGGGATGGAGTGTCGTGCAGCGTGCAAGGGTGACATTAGGAGGCATAAGTAAGGCACACTATAATCTGAGTTGTCTAGCCATTGAAATGTGCTTAGGCTGGGCCTGGGTCAATATGCCATGTACATCATGAGGAGTAAGTACTGTGACAGGGAAATCCAATACGATTTCTGCACCTTTCTCCAGGGACAATTGGACTGCAGCTACTGCCCTAACACAAGAAGGTGCTCCTCTGGACACTGGGTCTAATCTAGCAGAATAGTAAGATACTGCTCTATGTTGGTGACCATGAGTCTGAGTAAGCACTGCTGTTGCGTGTCCCGACATTTCTGTACAGTCATGGCCAAAAGTTTTGAGAATGATACAAATATTAATTTTTACAAAGTCTACTGCTTCAGTTTTTCTAATGGCAATTTGCATATACTCCAGAATGTTATAAAGAGTGAGCAGCTTAACAGCAATTACTTGCAAACTCAATATTTGCCTAGAAAATGAACTTTATCCCCCAAAACACATTTCAACATCATTGCAGCCCTGCCTTAAAAGGACCACCTAACATTGTTTCAGTGATTGCTCCATTAACACAGGTGTGGGTGTTGATGAGGACAGGGCTGGAGATCAATCTGTCATGATTAAGTAAGAATGACACCACTGGACACTTTAAAAGGAGGCTGGTGCTTGCCATCATTGTTTCTCTTCTGTTAACCATGGTTATCTCTAAAGAAACACGTGCAGTCATCATTGCACTGCACAAAAATGGCCTAACTGGGAAGAGTATTGCAGCTAGAAAGATTGCACCTCAGTCAACAATCTATCGCATCATCAAGAACTTCAAGGAGAGAGGTTCCATTGGTGCCAAAAAGGCTCCAGGGCGCCCAAGAAAGACCAGCAAGCGGCAGGACCGTCTCTTAAAAGTGTTTCAGCTGCGGGATCGGGCTACCAGCAGTGCAGAGCTTGCTGAGGAATGGCAGCAGGCAGGTATGAGTGCATCTGCATGCACTGTGAGGCGGAGACTCTTGGAGCAAGGCCTGGTCTCAAGGAGGGCAGCAAAGAAGCCACTTCTCTCCAGAAAAAACATCAGGGACAGACTGATATTCTGCAAAAGGTACAGGGAGTGGACTGCTGAGGACTGGGGTAAAGTCATTTTCTCTGATGAATCCCCTTTTCGATTGTTTGGAACATCTGGAAAACAGCTTATTCGGAGAAGAAGAGGTGAGCGCTACCACCAGTCTTGTCTCATGCCAACTGTAAAGCATCCTGAAACCATTCATGTGTGGGGTTGCTTCTCAGCCAAGGGAATCGGCTCTCTCACAGTCTTGCCTAAAAACACAGCCATGAATAAAGAATGGTACCAGAATGTCCTCCAAGAGCAACTTCTCCCAACCGTCCAAGAGCAGTTTGGCGCTCAACAATGCCTTTTCCAGCATGATGGAGCACCTTGCCATAAAGCAAAGGTGATAACTAAATGGCTCAGGGAACAAAACATAGAGATTTTGGGTCCATGGCCTGGAAACTCCCCAGATCTTAATCCCATTGAGAACTTGTGGTCAATCATCAAAAGACGGGTGGACAAACAAAAACCAACAAATTCAGACAAAATTAAAGCATTGATTCTGCAAGAATGGACTGCTATCAGTCAGGATTTGGTCCAGAAGTTGATTGAGAGCATGCCAGGGAGAATTGCAGAGGTCCTGAAGAAGAAGGGTCAACACTGCAAATATTGACTTGCTGCATTAACTCATTCTAACTGTCAATATAAGCTTCTGTTACTCATAATATGAATGCAATTATATTTCTGTATGTGATAAAAACATCTGACAAACACACATAAAAACCAGAGGGCAGCAGATCATGTGAAAATATAATATTTGTGTCATTCTCAAAACTTTTGGCCATGACTGTACAGTAAAGAGAAAAAAAAAAAGTCTCGTCATAATTAGGAAGTCCTAAAACTTGTGTAAATAAGTGCCAACTTAATGGAGTGGAAGTTTTCCACTGCCTGTTCTGGTTTAGTGATGCAGTCATAGAGAGGTTGCATTAACAGGGATATATTACAGATCCACTGTCTGCAGTAGGACACAAGGCCTAAGAATGTCCTAAGTTGTACCACACCATTCGGGGGTTTAGGCTCCTGTATGACCTGAAGTCTATCAGGGGTCAGATTTCCTTGTAAAATGCAATGACCTAGAAAAAAACAACTTTAGTAAGGCAGAACTGCAATTTGGACTTAGATGCTTTACATCCATTTTCTGCTAAAAAGCACAACCGAGATACTGATGCTTGTACATATCTCCTAGGAGGGGCAACATAAAAGCAGGTCATCCACATACTGGAGTAGCACCACGCCCTACAGTATAGGGGGTGGGAGAATGCGGCGCCCCTTGTGGTCGCACTGTCCAGGCATATTGTTTACCCTTCAAGGTAAATGCAATGTGACCATTACTGGGGGTACTGGCAATAATGCCTATATCTGTTTTTCCTTTTGCCAGAGGTAATGGGGCACACAACCTAGATGTTCCTCTACACTAACTACCTCTGCATTGTTTTGCTTTGTCAGGAAAACCAGGGAGTGTAGGGAACATAAGGTGTCATCTGACATTACTGGTAACAGTGAGACCGTCCCATCTGGCCCACACACAATGTGAGCCATTAGGGCTTGTAAAACGTCTGATCCCACCAAGTTAACTGAGGCAGACTCACTGACAAGGAATCTAGTGGTAATCATAAGTTATCTCATAGGGAAAAAAAAACAACCATTGTCAGCATGCAAAACAGGCTTGCTAGCTCCAGTATCCACCAACAACCCACAAGTTTTCCCCTTAGGCAATTGTAGGGAGATTATAGGGGGGGGGGGGCTCAGTCCATCAGGTACTGATATTAAATGCACGCTTACTGGAGTATCTATTTCCTATTGATGGTTATTGTCAGAATCCTACTGTCTGTCCTTGGGTCTCCCATCTTGGAACTTTACAGTTCCAGGCAAAATGTCTGGATTCAACACATTCCAACATTTAAGCTATAGGCAATAAACATTCAGACATCTTCAAAGACAATGACATTCCTTCCTGTGTCTAATAAGTTCAACCCCCACCTCATTAGCATACACATAGTTGGATTTTATCTCTCCTTCCATCTTTTAAATTGTCAGCTCATTCAGACTATCCAGAACAAGTAAAACTAGTCTTGAGCTCCTACACACTCCACAATTACAAACAATTGAATGACTTTAGTAAATACACAAAATATCCTCAATCAGTGAAGCAGGCAGAAGAAATGGGAGAGCTTATAATATGATTTCAAAGTCATTTTATTGTGGCCACGGTCTCCCAATTCAACTTACCAAGCAACATCTGTATAACTAGTCAGATATCTACTCAAATCCTAAGCAGATACATGATTTCTAGACCATATACATGATTCTATCATACACTCTTGCAAATCATAGCATTCATTCCGTCACACTCATAAATTCCTTCAAATGTGCATTATAAACAAAAAAAGACATTACAAAACAGATATGTTACTTCTAACTCACTGAGACTATGGATTTTCTTCTACAACCATGTGCTCAATACTCTAGATTAGGCCTTCTATTGTTTAAGGGGGATGGACTACAAAAGCAAAAGTTGCTACCTCACCAGTCTGAGGAATCTTTAAACAATATCCAAACACACTTTATTGCACCAAGCTCAACTTCCTCTGAAACCTTCAGTTACTAACTTGCTGAAACACTTTGTTTTCTGAGAGTCACTCCACTTTTCTCCATCTCACTCCACTTTTCAACATTCAGAAACCCATCTTTTCACATCCTATCATTATCACCTATCTTGCTGTTTTTGGCTCTTTCACTTGCCTAATAGATCACCCCTTCACTACATCAGCACCCTCTTTTACTCTCACAATCTCTATAGCTGGAATTCCTCTATTCTTAGGATCAGCCTCACACCTCCCAGGAAAATTCCCCATGATTTGCCTACTCTTCTGTGTCGAACCTCAAAGGGTACAAACGGTACCGGTACCTCTCGGGCGCCCAGCGCCTAACGACACACTTCTTATGCGCAAACCTACAAAAGAGATATCTCTCAGGCGCCCAGCACTTAATTAAGGCAACGTCTTGCCTTAAAGCCTCAAAGGATATCTCTCGGCACTAAAAAAAGTGTTAACTACGTACAAGGAACTCATACAGTAACCCCAGGCTACTACTTTCTCATCTACCTTAACTTGAGGAGATGGGCAATGGGCTAATCTTTCCTGGCTAATCTTTCCTTAATAACTTTCCACAGGGTGCAACACATAAACAAACCAAATGGGATGCATACCAAAAACACAGCAGAAAATTTCTACATTAGTTATTCTTCAAATACGGATACTTCATAAACAGGGTTCTTAAAAAGACCAGAGGAGCTATCTCTTCTTCCTCGATCTCCGAGACGATGATCCTGACGGCGTGTGGTGAGAGGTCCGATCGGACCATACATAAGGACTTATGTATTACGGGATGCTCTTGTTTATTGCATAAGTAGTTTTATGAAAAGTGCGGTTCTGTTATTATAGTATCCTGTAGTCTTATAGTTACCTGGGCTGGCGACCCCCGGGGCGCCGGTGTATCTCATTTACTCATGTGAACCTGGCTCTGTTGAATAGTATATCTCCTAGCCTAGTGATTATCCATACCTTTAAGACAGTGCCCCGTATACCAACCACTGTGGGTGCACTTCTTCCCCCGTTAATTGTAGCCACGGTTAATTTAACAAATATTGTTTGTTTATGCCAGTAGTATGTCTCACACCCTTTAGGGGTGTAATGGTTCATTTCGTTTGTATATGGTTCTTAGGTTGCTGCACACCACTTTGTGTTTCACTCAGCCACGTGCTACACACTCATAGGCGGGTCACTTTTGGGGTCCTGAATTGCCATGATTACATTACACTCTTAGACGACCATGGCGTCCTTTAGTGTACTATCTTGGAATGTGAGGGGCCTGGGTAGCCCACGAAAGAGGTCGTTGGTTTTCTCTCAGATTAGGAGGGCTGACCCACACCTCATATGCCTTCAGGAAACTCATTTGGTTCCAGATAATTCCAGGCGACTTCAGAAGCCATGGGTTCAGTGGGCGGCTCACTCTACACACACTTCCTATTCCAGGGGGGTGTCCATCTTGGTGCATCGTAGACTCAGGTGGGAGCCAGGCCTCATTGTAAGGGACCCCGAGGGACGATACGTTTTTGTCCAGGCCTGGGTTGACTCTGTCCTGTATGTTATCCTGGGTGTGTACTTGCCACCGGCGTCTGATCTTGCTGTGCTCCAGCAGGCTGCGCAGTTTGCGACCCGATTCCCTGGGGCTATTGCATTATGTTTGGGTGACTTTAACAAAGTTATGGATATTGCATTGGATCGGTTCTCCGCGGAGCCAGGTTCCCCCTCTCTGCCTCGCCCTACTACAATGGCCGGAGTGATCCGTGAATTGGGGTGGTTGGATTTGTGGCGGGTCCGGTTTCCGGAGGCCCGCACCTTTTCCTGTCACTCGGCCAACAGACATACTCTGTCCAGGATTGACCATGCTTTTGGAAATACTAAAGCATATTCTTTGTTGCAGACCATATCCTATTTACCCAGGGCAGTGTCTGATCATTCCCCGTTGTTGGTCCAATTAAATAGTAGTACGGCTGCTAAGCCACGACAGGGTTGGCGAATCCACCCATTTTGGTTGAAACTATTTGTACCACATGATCGAATACCTGATCAACTTCAGACGTTTTTGACCATTAATTCCCCAAACACTTCTCCGCTCCTCTTATGGGAAACTATGAAGGCATATCTTAGGGGTTGTATTAAGTCCTCCATTTCCTTTGTAAAGAGGGAATCCTCGCTGTTGGAGACCACCTTGGCGACCCAGTGTGCCTCGCTCGAAGCCGCATACGTGGCTAATCCAACTGATGAGGCTAGGTCTCAATGGTTGCAGACGGGTAGACAATATCTGCATATACTGCATGACAAGGCACGTAGGTCTCTGTTTTTTAGCAAACAGAAGTTTTACGAACTCGGCAACCAGTCGAGCAGCTTTCTAGCTCAACTGATACATCAAAACACAGCCTCACCTGCAATACTACGAGTACATTCAGAGACGGGGGAGGTACTGTCCAATAGCTTGGCCATTAGTGACAGATTTTATAGGTATTACAGTGAGTTATACCTCTCCAAGCTTAGAGTCACTGACGGAGAGCTTGCCACCTATTTGGGCTTGATCCCCCTTCCTACATTGTCAGAAGACCAACGTGAATTTTTAGATTCCCCTTTTACGCTAGAGGTGCCCTGGCAGATATGGCAAGGGGCAAATCGCCGGGTCCAGACGGCATCCCGGTGGAGGTTTATGCCCAGTATGGGGGCCTGCTTCTCCCGGTGTTGCTTGACTGTTATAACGCTGCCTTTGTGGGTCCCAGTCTCCCGGAGTCCTTTTATGACGCCACCATTATCCTGTTACTTAAGTCTGACAAGGATCCGCTGGACTGTGGCTCATATAGGCCTATATCACTGCTTAATATAGATTATAAACTCCTTACTAAAATGTTGGCGAAAAGGCTAAATTCTGTTGTTCTCGACCTTGTCCATCCGGATCAGACAGGCTTTATGCCTGGAAAATCCACATCGGATAATCTTAGAAGGGCTCAGGTGATAACTCAGATTGGGGCATCATCCTCACATGACTGGGCGATGGCTTCTTTAGATGCAACAAAGGCGTTCGACTCTGTCGAGTGGCCTTTTCTATTGCAGGTGTTGCGAGGATACGGATTTGGAGAGGGGTTTGTTACCTGGATTTCCCTTCTATACTGTTCCCCTAGAGCGGCACTGTCCATTAATGGCGCGTTGTCTTCCTACTTTCCTTTGGGTAGGGGTACAAGACAAGGATGTCCATTGTCACCGCTACTGTTTGCTCTGGCGGTGGAACCCTTGGCAATACTGCTTCGGAATGACCCCATATATAAAGGCATAGTGATAGGCACCCGGGAGGAGAGAACAGCACTATATGCCGATGACTTACTCCTGTTTATGAGCGACCCCTCCCGGTCTCTGCCCAGAGCCATGGCTATAATTGATGAATTTGGTAATTATTCTGGCCTACGGACCAATTGGACTAAGTCCTCATACATGCATATTGGCCGTGCGTCAAGTGTAGCTGAGGGGAATGTGGTATGTGGATTGACTACAGTCTCAACCTGCAAATATCTGGGCATCTTTATATCTAGGGACCATAGGTGTTTTTTGGAACAGAACATCTTTCCGCTCATCTCGCACTTTAGGGTTAAGTTTAATCTTTGGGCTACACTGCCTTTGTCGGTGGCTGGTAGAATCAACCTAGTTAAAATGATAGTACTACCCAAATGTCTATATGCTATAAGCCATTCTGCTGTGTCCGTGCCCCTTAGATTTTTTAAACAAATGGACTCCCTCATTATCTCCTTTATATGGGGAAACTCTAGATCTAAGCTTAGGTTGTCATCTCTACAACGACCAAAGCAGCTCGGGGGGCACATCACTCCCTGATCTGTTTCTTTACTACCTGGCAGGACAGCTCCGTTTTATTAGGAAGTGGCTCTCATCTGATCCCCTACCGAGGTCCGAGGCACATCTGGCTCACCACCTGGGTCTGCATAATCTGTGGCCGGTGTTGGAACACCCGGCCTTGTTTAGGGGGAAATTGTTGCCCATCCATGCCCTGGCGGGACAGGTCTGGCGTCAGGCGAAAAAGGTGTCCACTTATTCTGATATACCTGCGGAGACCCCGCTTTGGCACAACCCTGGTCTGCCGACGTTATTTGCCCTGCCTGGCGCCCGGGCCTGGTCGCAGTATGGCGTGTCCTCTCTTAGTGACCTGTACATACAAGGGGTTTTTAAAACGTTTGACTCGCTAAGCTCCTCCTATGGCATCCCTAGAACGCAGTTCTTTAGATATCTACAGATTAGACATGCACTTTCTTCTCAGTTCCCGGATCGATTGGACAATATATCTGAGTATCCGCTTATCGGCATACTTCGCTCACAGGGCCCTGGGGGTTTGATATCTACTTTATATGCACATCTGATACAGGCCAAGGTGTCCACTTTGGACGCCCCGGCCTTGACGCGATGGAGCATAAATATCCCAACTCTCACAGATGAGATGTTTCAAGATATCCTTGAATCTCCTCAACATGTGTCACCTTCAGCTAACAACAAACTGATTCAAACGTATATTCTACACCAATGTTACTTGACACCTTCCCGTCTATACAAAATGGGACGTCTGCCCAACCCCGGATGCCTTAGGTGTCTTTGTCCACAGGCAGACTTTTGGCATATGATTTGGGAATGTCCGATCATACAATGTTTTTGGAAAGGGGTCGTGGATCTCCTGGCGGAAGTTCTGGCTAAACCTATACCATTAACCCCAGAGATATGCCTTTTCGGCGTATTAGATGAAGAAATATGGCAACACCATGTTAGAATCCTTTTGAGGGAGTCTTTATTTTATGCTAGGAAAGCTATCGCACTGCGATGGATGGCTCCGAAACCCCCATCAGTATCTCAGTGGAAGAAACTTGTTAATACTGTTCTTCCTTATAACCAGATTGTGTATAAAGGGAGAGGGTGCCCTCAGAAATTCCATAAGGTGTGGGGAACATGGTGCAATTCTCCGGTAACCCAATATACGGCTCCCTCATTGCGCTCTGCCATTAATTTACTCATGCCGTGAGGGGTGCGAGACACCAGGAGTATCCACGACCTCTCATTTTGGAGTGTATCCTTGTTGTTACCCTTGACTTATTGACTGCATGTTTTGTACATGATAACTGATGTATACAGTATTACGCATGTCCTGATTATATTCTTTCTGTACCGAGTCTACGTTATATGGTCCGGATGGGACGAGGACCTGGCGAGGTGGGATGTGGTGCGTTGAGTGAATTTACATTGAAATTCTCGTTTTTTGGTGCGCAACATGTTATGTATTTGTTTTGATTTCTTTTCCTTTGTCTGATACGCAATTTTCAATAAAACGAGTTTAAAAAAAAAAAAAAAGACCAGAGGATTTACTTTTCTTACAATTCACCCGGCATCCAGAGAGGGCACACAAACCAAGGAGGACTGGAAAGTGGAGACAGTAAGAATAAGGCTTCTTACCCTGCAGCTGCTTTTGAACCAGTTTCCAAATTCTCCTTGCCCCATTGTCCTTTCCGTCTGTTTTGTCCGGATGTGTAGTAATTTACCTCTGGCCGACCCGGGGACGCCAATTTCTGTGAGCGCAATCTGCTCTTAGTATCGCCGTATTGAAGTCCAAATTCATAAAGTTGATGTATGAGCTAACTCAGAGAGAGAGATACACACATATGCACAGCTATTGTGTATATAGTGGGTTCTGCTTTAATGGAGGGAAAAAGGTATATATATATACAGTGTAGACAAAGAACAGGTCGGGTTACGGTACTTAGCATAACTTGATTGGTTGGCAAAGTTGTAAAATAGTTCTGGCACATGGCTATTGGATAAGAGACAAAAGAGAGGCTCATTCCCTTAAGCCATGTGGTGGGGGGATGAGCTCTCAGGACAAAGAGGAATGTAAAATGGCTACAGGCATGGTCCACATGGCCCTGAAATCTAAAATGGAGGATACACAAGCTGAGTCATCCTCCACAACATAGAGGCACCAATGATTTGCAGTAAAATTGTGCCATTATTGCAACTTGTAAAAAATAGAAAATTATTTTTACAAGATCACTTGCAATGTATTTCCCCAATGAAGTCACCCATAATTTTCAGTAATGTTGAGATTTTAAGGATTGAGAATTGAGGCTGAGGCCACACTTTGCGGGAAATCTTTTTTGGTTGCACATTTTCTGCATTTTTTGAGCCAAAGTCAGGATTAGCTTGAAAAGGTCTGGTAGTTATACCATTAAGGAAGTAGTTATACCACTCCCTTCTGCTAAATCCATTGCTGGCTTAGCCTTAAAAAAATGCACCAAAATCTGCAACAAAAAAGCAGTTTTGCTGCAACATGTTGGAGTTTTACATGTGTTTTTTTTCGGCACAAAAACGGTATCCAGATGCCAGATATTGCAGGGTATTCAACAGTAAAATTTAAAAGGCCATATATACATTGTGTTTATTGTCATATTTGATGGTGTTTTTTCCAATGCGCAGAATGATCTGGATTTGATGCTGTCTGAACAAAAAAGAGGGGAAAAAAACACAACACTCAAAAGCACCCTAAAAAATGCAAGCAATACTGACTTGCAGAAATGCAGCTTTTTTTTGCTGCATTTTTTGATCCAAAGCCAGGAGTGGATTGAAGAGAAAGTAGAAGTATAAGAACTTTATTTATATTTCCAAAATTCCTTTTGTAGCCACTCTTGGCTTTGGCTAAAAAAAAAAAAAAAAAAAAAATAAAACGCAACAAAATCTGCAACGTGGAGCCTTAGCCTAAGGTAATTTATCAGAATGATATATGTTATCACCTATCCTGTGGATAAGTGAACACCCAATGTTATCAAAGACGGAGTACCTTGTCTCCCGTGTGAATAGACCCTGATAGGGGATAGGTGATAAATTACGATTCTGGGAAAAATCCTTTAACAAATGCAATGACGGGTGTGTACAAGGGTCTATAAAGCATGCACACTACTTTTTTTTTTTTTTTTTAATAAAATCTTTAATGAGTTAGAATTACTTTGCAAAACAATACTGAAAAAAAAAAAAAACTGATTCTCTTCATCGCCAACACAGACATGTTGGAGAACCGTCTTCACTTGCAGTATCTATCTGCTTTTAATTTTGATCTCCTGTACAGAACAGAAAAAAATAGGAGGCTGATAAACACATCAGTATTATATATTTCAATGATCTACAAACAGTACTAAAAATAATGTATTATTCTTACACAGATCACGTAACATTACTATTGAGCACATCAACAAAGGTTACTGATAATGTAAGGGGAAGTTCACACTGTCAAATGAATCCATAAGGCCACATTCATCTTACAGATACCACCAGTGCTCTTTTGGCACCGCAAGATTATTTTTTTTTTTTGTGTCTTTAAGTTTAGTGTGCTGGACTTTGTATACAAAGCTGAATACTACATGGGATATGTTTTCTTTTACTACTGGAACCTATTGCATACAGTGGCATACGTCACAGCTATACTGTGTCCACATTTTAAAAATCTTTATATCACAATAAACCCCTTAGTGTATGGAGCATCACGTGTTCAGGTTTTTTGACACAAGGGGACGACACTGCTGCTGATATTCCATACCAACACTGCGAAAGCTGCCACTTTGTCGCTACTGTACATCGCAGCAGGTAGCTAATACACAATAGGACGATGACCTGTGTAGACAGAGTCTTAACAGGTGAGTATTTATATTATTCCAGTAACAGTATCATCTCGCCATATATAAGGTAATTCACATTTCTCTACTGCCATTGAGACATGGAAAGGGAAGGGAATGCATTTAATATTAACAGTCACATAAGAAGATTGTATCCGATTAATAGAAAACTGGATTATAAAGCTAGAAAGGCAATTTTTTTATTTTTTTTTATAGGAAATGGTAATGGACTACTTCAAGCTAATAGCAGAAAAATCATTAGGACTTAGTAAAAGTCAGACAAGCATATAATAGGGGATCTGTGGTGTGTAAGCCGGAAATCTCCAGTGTTATTATTCCACCAATTACTCCAACCCTAGTATGTTTGCGATGGTGGCTAACATCAGGTCATGTCACATTAGTATTAATACTCTGTGTTTTACTTCTCAACAGTTTTGAACATTCAGTATTTAAATGCAGACAAAATAAAATGCATATTAAAGTGACATACAGTACCGTGCATAAGTTTTAGGCAGTGCCAATAGTTTTTTTTTTTTTGTCATTTAATAAAAATGAGTGAATGAACAAAAGAGAACAATATTCGGTGTGACCTCCCTTTGGTGGAGGAGTCCTGAAAGTGATGATATTGCTTCCACACCTGCCTTAAACTTTTGCCCAGTACTCTATTTTAACAGTAGCATAAAATCTAGTGATATCCCATAATTCACCTGTCCAGAAGTGCTTCATGGAAAGCGCCTTCCTTCCTGGCCTTTTTGAGTTCCTTGTGGTCTTCCTTGCTTACTTTAACTTTGTGGTCTTGAAAACTTTGAAATTTTTTACTGCAAAAAATTCAAAAAGTGCATAAAATAAATGTACACATTTGTAGGTATGATTCCCGTCCACAGTACACAGGGAGATACAGTCTCCACTCTGTCCTTGTAAGGCTTAGTTTACTACTTTCTCCGCCGCAATGTCCGCCTGAAATCGGCAGACGAAGGAGTCCTGCATGGAGGACTTATTGCTCTGCTGGTTTCAGTTTTAAAACAACAGACACCCGATGGACCCCATTAGTCAAAGCGGTGCTACTACAGGCCAGAACAACGGATAGGCCAACAGTAGTGTGAACCTAGAGTAAGAGCTTCTTCCAAGTCAAACAGTGAAGAAATATTACCTACTGGGAAGAAAGTAGCCATCTTTCACTCCTAGCCACTGGGGTCTGAATGTGTGCCTGTGCACTATAGTAAGTAACACTATGGTGGACAACTGAGGTGGGTAAGGTGGGTAAAATCTTAGAGCAAAAGAAGCACTGTGGGCAACACCTGAGAGGGGAGGGACAATGTGGCTGACAATGGAGAGGAAGGTTGGGGGCACTGTGGCTGACATATAATGGCGGGAATGGAGACGGGGGTCTTTGGCTGAGACATGATTGTGGAGGGAGGGCACCGTGGCCAACAATTGAAGGAAGAGAAGTGCGGCCTACATATGACCTGGGGCCTGACAGCACTTTCATCTCACAGTCTTTTAAGTACATATTATATGTATTTCTATCTTAACATCACATATTTTCTAGTTCAAAACTAAGGTTTTTGTGCTCACCCATAAATCTTATTTATATCTTCTCTAAAATCTGTACTTTGGCGAGAAAATAATGACATAGCATCATTAGTGTCAAATATATAAAGAAATGATATAGAAGCCTCATCTTTACAGAGGATAAAATCAGCTATAATCCTCTAGCAAATTCAATGAGTGACATCGCTCACAAGATAATGTACACTGGAGCTTATGCCGTGGTAGATGCCACCATTTGTTTTTCTGAATAGGTCTTCACTGCATTTGACACACATGCTAATTTCTTTGTGACAGACGTTACACATAGCACCTTCTAGGTCAACGTATCAATTTCTTATATATATTCTATTTCAGAATTTGCTTAATATAGGTATTATTGAAATCACTCCCATCATAAGTAACAGCTATCTGGTGACACATGTGACAGTTTCTGTGAACAGACCAATAACAGAACATAGACTGGAGTTTAGAAAAAAACAAAACAAAAACACTTTTTTTTTGCATATGGTGCCTCCATGACAAGTGCTACTGCTTGCAATAGGAGTAATTCTAGCATTATCATAGGGCCTTTCCCCTCACCAGGTTTATCACTGTAAAATGAAAACTTCTGCTACTTTCTAATATACTTTGTGTTTTAATACCAAACAATTTTCAAGGTCTTTGTTTGCTATCAGTGAATGAGAAGCCACTTGGTTTGTGTTCAGAAGCTGTAAACTTATCTATAGCTAGTCCTGCTCTCAGTAAAAGGGTTATTTCCATCTCAGCAGATCACTGCCAAGCACTACTCTACTCACCTGTGCAATGCTTATTCTGTAGCCCCCATCCTCATCCATCAGTTATGGAAAGAGCATAGAGCAGTGCTCCTCTGCTGTAAGTCGTGCCCTAGAGGTCATGACTGGGAAACAGTTACTTCCATCTAGGCAGTGATTTTCAGAGATGGGAATAGCCCTTTAAGAGGTAGATACACTTGTAATCAGCTTAGGCAATGCTCTGTAAATTAGACTCTGTTCACATCTCCGGTGTGTTCTCCATTATAAACATAAGCCACAACACTGTTGCCTAACAGACCCCACTGACCTATAATGGAGTCTGTCTAGTTCCTCCAATGTGCCTGTCACTTGGAAGGGAAAAATGGCGCCGACAGAGGTACCAAATGGCAGCTGTGACTAGAGCCAAAAACACAGAAGCAGCAGCATAAATCTCTGACAGGTTATTACAAAGTATTGTAAATGTATCAGTCCAAGTCCAGGCTGCTTAGCTCACAGAGCATTTCAAAGGCTGGATACAATTGTATTCACTGAGAAAAGGACTAGGTATGGATTTTCAGCCTCTGGATGTAAACAAAAGCGTTCTCATTCCCAGAGATCTTAAATAAGAGTGAGGAATGGAAAGATGATATTTCTGCAATTACTTGTAAAGCTATTAAAAGCACAAGATTCAGCTTACTCACACATAATTGAGTTCACATCGTTTAACATTGCCCCTATCTTCATCTGCTAAGTTGTCTTCTCTCTTTGATTCACATTCTGTGCTGCATCGGATCTGCAGAGAGAAAAGATCATAAAGATTATGTTTAATAAGTACTCAAGACTTCCATTGTTTACACACGACACAGAGGGGTAGTCTGGTCATTTTAAACTGTCCCCTATTCCCTGGAAATCGATAATTAATAGATTAATGGGGATCCCCAATTGAACCTCCTCTACTTAAGGCATTGTCTCTCAGAGTTAGGACCCCCTCTGATCATGAGAAAGGAGACCCCATTCTCCCACCTGAAGGGAGCAGCAAATCAAATATGCATGTTGCTCTTCCATTTACGCCTTGCTGCTAGGCATGGTTGAGTACAAAGCCTGGCTATCTCTGGCAGGTTCATAAAGAATGGCTGGAATGGCAAAGCATATGATTGATCTGCCACTCTGATCAGTCGGGGGAACAGGACCTTCATTCTTGATATTAGTGAGGGTCCCAGCTATCAGATCAGACAGTTATTCCCTATTCAGTGGATGGGAATAACCTAAAGCGTACCCTAAACTTTTGAACAACTTTTCATTTTCTGGGAGCAATTGTGACATTAATACATGGTGGAATGTACTTTAGTAACAGATTTTTGCTCCTTTTCATGAAATCCACTTTCTGTCCTCTCTGTATTCTTTCCCTTGTTTCTCTGACTGCTTCTAACAGGAGTAAGTGCTGTTGTATAATGCAGGGAAGCTGAGGCTGGCTGAAGGGGCACTTTAAACAGTCTTATTTCAGGCATTATAGCATAGAACAGTGGTTCTGTAATAGAAGACAGATTCTTCCGCCAATCCTAACTGTGCTGCAGTTGCTCCCAACCACGACTGTAGTCAGGTAGAACTGTGATCTTGGTGTCATATGAATATTATCTTTCATCTGTCACCAGAATTATTGTTCTATGTTTTATAATGCCTGAGATACAACTATCTGAAGTAGGGCTGAGCAATAATAACATAAAAAATAACATCTCAATTTCATTCAACCCTAGGTACAACTGAATTAGATTTGAATCTTGATTTTTTTTTTTAATAGAATAGAATAGTTGTGCAAGGTGTCTTTTTTTTTTTTTTTGCAGCACAAGATGTAGTGCAATACAGCAGGGACCCGGCAGTTACGGCACTCACTCTTGCTTGTGAGCTGGTGCCATACTGAAAGACCCGCCAGAAGGGGCAAATTTGATTTATAAAACAGAATAGTCAGACTCCTTAAGGGCGAATTAATCCAAATAATTTGATTAATCACCCAACCCTAGTTTGAAGTGACCTCCAGACTCAGCTTCCCTGCATTCTATAAGAGTCCATTCATCCCTACGCTAGTAAGAAGCACTGACAGAAACAAGGGAAAGAATACAGAAGGGACTTCACAGGATTTCACGGAAAGGAGCCAAAATCTTTTAAAGTATATTACGATAATTATTATTGCCACAAATGCTGCCAGAAAATCAAAAGTTGTTCAAAAGTTTAAAATAACTAGAACACTGCTTTAAAATGAAATTCTAGTTATGTTTTCACACATAATGAAAGGGTTTAGGTCATAAAGCATCTTTTTTCCCCTGAAGATGTTTACTGTACTTTGCCATACAGGTTTTATGAATCTTTTAGATTTCTCCTCTAGCCAAGAATGATGCTTGCAGGAAACCTATACACATCATACTAAATTATTACAAAATGAAATGTGTCGTAGAAATTTGGTAAGCAAACTGCAGGCTACTCTTATATAGGTCACAGAAGTCTAAGGTGATCTCTCACATTCTTAATGATTTACGTAAAGAGTACAAGCTCAATAATATAGATCCCAGCTTCTGCAGAACTATTTCTTGGAGTGCAAGGGGGAGTATGAATCAACTTAACAGTTAAAAGTATTCACCATATCATGAGTTTTTTAAAGCTAGAAAAAAATCTTATAGGTTGTAATAAAGTTTAATATGATGACATTGATATGAAAAATGCATGTTGTTGGAAAAAAAGTTTTAACTAGAAGATAGGGAACATAAATACCTTTATCATCTCGCCATCGCCTGCTGTCTTACTGTGTGCTACCAGGTCTCCTTCTTCATTGCAGCCGACAAAACAGCTGTTTGATGCCATCAAGGCCATTTTCCCCTGAAAGTAATTAGATAACCCCTTCCAGTTTAATCCATCAGCACCTGCATTGTAATACCTAATGTATTAAAGAACTAGTAGGAAATGCTAAAAATGTGATAACTGCTCTAAGCGCCATTTTGGTAGCAGTAAGTTGTAATACACTGCACTGACATCTAAATACTTAGAGGACCTTTCATGTCCCCTAACATTGGTGTTCCTCAATGCCCAGCGATAATGCTGAGCTATGAGGCTGGCCCCTCTGACAAAACTAACACCACCGATATCTCTGCAATCGGGGCAGAAACCTGCAAAACTTTCCGGCAGTATATAACACAGCCAATGGCATGTGGATATTTTTAGGCATTAATATACATTTTATCAATCTATCATTGATTTACCCTAAAAAAGCTATATTGGCTGAATAGGTGACAAAATGCACATTATAAATATGCCATTTTTATCTGAGTACTCAGTGGCATTACCCTGCTGTCAGTCTCCAAATGATCCATGCTCTGAAGTTCTTTAGGAGCCCTCTTCACTATATCTCTGAGAACTGAAGGTCTGGGTATGCATGGACCCTTTATGGGCTGACCGTGGGGAATGCCATTACATAATCCGAATCAGCGTCTTTTCACCTATCCAGTCAATATCATGGTTTTGGGAGAGGGGAAGGGGGTTCCATGAAGATTATTTTTTTTCATAAATGAATAGTACAAGTAAATATACATATATTTTGTATATAACTTATCAGTAAAAAGCCTCTTTTTCCACTTTCCTGCTCTCTCATTTCCCTGCAAAATTGCACAATTCAGTGTGCAGGCCGCTTTAAGTAAAGTCAGGCTGCAGTTCATAGAAGGAAGTGGTGGGAGAGAAAGAGGAGCAAAGCAAGGTAGAAAGCAGAAAAATGCAAATATCCTGCTGCAAACAGTAACTTTATGTGCTTTATGCACATGAATACCATTCAATGCTGCAAAAAACACTATAAAACTCCCCTCCCATTTCCATAGCCACCTATTAAACCTGACTGGTCTGAATTCTAGCCTGACTTCACTGAAGACAGATCTGGAAGTCACGTGAGCAGTCAAGCAGTAAGATTCACAAGTGGAGAAAAAAAGGATTTTTCTCTGATAAGTTAGATTACATCTTTTCCTATAATCACCTACACTTTTTTTTTTACTTATTTTTGTTTAAAATTTCCAAAATGTTGTGCTTATTCATATTTTATATGTTTTTATAAGGGTCAGAGCTTTATTTTTGATCTAGCTCTCCAAATCCCTGCATAAATATAAATTTGAAAGAGAAGATCATAGCTGCCTGCCATCTCCACTAGAGGGAGCTGAGTAACTTATAGCATACAGTGTCAGTATATATTGATCTCCCTAATAAACAGTATGCAGTTAGCTTCCCTAATGCTTGTAACAGGCATTCGGCATGTTATCTTTTAATGCTGTGACTCTGCAGGAGATTTGGAGCACTGTATCAGAAAAATAAACCAATGAGCACTGCAAACATATATTACAAACCTAATCCGTGCTACATTTTGACCTAAAAATAACCAGATGAGAATACACACTACAGATATAACTGGATATTAGAACTTACATCCTGAAACACAGGCTCCCACTGCTCTCTAGCGCCAATGGCATCTGAACGACCGAGGACTAGGCCATCTGAGTTTATTCCCAGATACTTCCCATATCCAGACTTTAGTGCAATCCTTCAAAAATAAATATATAAAATATGTCCAATAAAGTTCAGTATATGTAGCAATATGATTGCATTGTCATACATGACCATTACCTTGAGTCTGATAGCTTAATGGCTGTGAACTGCTCTGGTGGAGCTGGGCCGTCATCATCTGGAAGGAAAGATATGAACATGATCCCATTTAAAAGTAATATTTGAATAATTTATAAGTCACAGCACTGTATGTTCTGTAGTGGTGGTGCCTGGTACTTACTTGTAGTAGGGCTTTATTATAATCTAAATCTATCGGCATTTTACCTTGATTCTGATTAATGGCGATTATTTAGGCCACACTCCTTTTAGAGTATATGTTGGGCATGCTTACGCCTGTGCGTCACAACGTCACACCCAATCAGAGGCAACAGCAGTCCTGACATCTTTCAGGGGACCTGAAGAAGACCAGAACCAGTGCCGCAACCCAGAGGAGGTGAGTAAACCATTTTTTTAATGTTTGCTCACCCCTCACGGGCCTATGATAATTATGTTCTGGGGTCTCTGACCCCAGAGAGTATAATAATAGCAGTTTCCATTTGAATGTTTTTAGTCCAAATGAAACTGCAGGCAAAAACTCGCGAATACTGTAATAAACTGAAATAACCAACGTGCACAAAATTGGGTCGGACATCCGGATTGACGGTCGATTTTGGATATTTTTCGACTACTTGCCCAGCCCTAACTTGTAGCTCTGTCCCATTCACCTGATTGTTAAAGAGGACCTTTCATGTCCTCAGGCACATGCAGTTTAATATACCACTAGAAAGCCTGCAGTGCGCTGAATTCAGCGCACTGTCGGCTTTCCCGTTATGTGCCTCAGGGCTGGGGATATTGACGATGGGCAGAAAACTGGCAGTCTAGCTGGGCTGTGAGGAACACCCCCCTTCTGACTGTACTCGTCCATAGCCCTGTACTGTCAGAGGGGGCGTTCCTTACAGCCCAGCTAGACTGCCAGGAACGCCCTTCTGACGATGGGAAGATATCAGTGCCAAAACTAATGGCACCAATATCTCCAGTCCTGGGGCACTTAATGGGAAAGCCAACAGTGCACTGAATCCAGTGTACTGTCGGCTTTCTAATGGTATATAAAACCGCATGTGCAGGAGTACATGAAAGGTCCTCTTTAAATGTATAGCACTGTGCCTAGTAATGATGAGACCGCTCCCTTTCAATTTTGTTTCATCAAGAAACCTCCTTTTGTACAATTACCCTTATCACATGATCACGTAAAGTCCTGGTAAACTGCCCAGATCAGGCCTAGTTGTGGCAGCACTAAACTAGGTATTGTGAACTACTGACAGGATTGGAGAGGAATGCTGCTAAAGCAAACTGTTCTTCTAAATACTCACCCTTGTGTGGGGCCCCGATAGTAAACAGACCAGAGTCCAGCGCATGGATGTAAGCTCCTTTGTCCATTTCAATAGCCACTGTGCCAGAAATGTCACCAAAGCATCTGACCACCCACCAATTTCCTGAAATAAATAGATGCAGAAATACAATGTAAAACATAAGTGAACAACAAGCCCAGTCTTGTGGATGAATACATAACAAATCATATAGACTACAAAGAGGTGGCCATACACGAATGAATAGGAGCTACTATGGAAACTAGCTGAAAGGTCATAAAAGTGAAAAACGACCAGTAATAGGAAGCTCTTATTAATAACATATCCCTCCATATGAAATATGTATGATCTGACAAAAAGTTATAATCTAGAATTCATAGTAATAAAAAAAAAACTGTATATAGCAAAAAAAAATAGTTCTCTTATAAATGTTATTACTAGTTTCTGCTGCTAAACCACAATCTCTGCTTCTCATAACTTTGTTTCTTAGTCCCCGTCCAGTACACTTTCCAAATCTGACCACAAAGATGACTAAAATTAGTTATTTCCACACTGGGGTCAAGGTTACTATGGAGTAAGTTGTCTATAGATGACTGTTTACCCAGATGGTCATGACTGGTTTTTGTGATACTTTCTATTTCTCCAAGTATCTCTAGGCTATATTGTATTCAATACGGAATTAGTTATTTTGCATCTTAAAATACCTTTTCGCTGATACATTTTTCGACATGTGCCTCCACCTTCGCTGACACGGTCAGTCTTTGTGTCATGCAGATCAGAGTGAGACACACAAGAGGGGATTTTATTATACAATATAAGCCATCTGAATGTAAAAGTCACAAGGTTTCCCATGGCTCAGCAGATTTAATGCAATTTAGGTCACACAGCTCCTAGCTGGCATACACTTGGCATTCTGGTGCGGTGAGGGCAGAAGATGCATGAGCATGAGTCTCGTAATAAATCAGGCACATCTTACTCCGATGAAGGGAAGATAGTTAGAAACACCAGTCTTGATAAAACGCTGCCAATGTTTATTTGTTAATGCGGTATTAATGCAAGGATGCTGCCATGTTAAAGAGAACCTTTCACCACTTTTACAAACTTCAACTCACTGCATCCTCCAATAGACACTAATCCACCACAGCTGGAATTTTTTCAAAACCCACGACTGCTTCAGAGCAATCATTTACGTTACTTTTAGAACAATTATACTCTCTACTGCTAAGTGAATGGTCCTAGGCTGGAGCAGTAAGACAGGGATCACCCACCTGATAGCATAAATGTGCTGAGACTAACAGTACTGATAGTTCGGGAACAGCTCCATTGAAGAGATATTCAGAGTTTTATAAATATGTAAATTAACTGAAAATAGCTTTAAAGGGCATGTAATCTGCAGTTTGGGCTTTGGTCAGCGCTGCAGATTACAGCCCCTAATTCCCTCTGAGGTCTTCCCACCACAGGATGAAGGACAGCACTCTGTCCTCCCTCGGCTATCTCTCATGCATGCCCATCAAACTACAGCCGGAAGCGCCTCACTACATGCCGAGAACGTTGTGAAGCTCTCCAGGGATTGGACAATTTTCTGATCACTGGGAGAGCCGACCTCAAGCAACCATTAAAATGGGGGTCCTCCAAATCCACTGTATGAATGCATGACCACCAATCTATTTTCTTTTGACAGAGGTAGCAGATTATAGTGCAGTCCCATAGAACTGAAAAGAGCAGTAGTCATATGCATACAGCCACTCCATTCAAACCAGAAATTCAGGGACCCCCTGTGACCAGACACCTATCCCCCATACTGTGGATAGGGCATAAGCGGTGTTAGTCAGAGAATCCTTTCAAATCCAGTAAAGGTCAATACTTTACTCACCAACAATATCCACAGTTTCTTCTTTAGACTCTTCTCTCTTCCTCTTATTTTTATGTTTCTTCTTGCTGAAAAGAAATCATTATTTTAGTTATATGTACATTGAATACACTAGGATAGGGTTAAAGGGGGTTTTTAGACCCATTCTGGAACTAACACAGATAACAGCCAGAAGCACAGCTCAGTTATCTGTGTAGTGGCCGAGCTGGGTTGCTGCAGCTCACTTCACAATTACTAGGCAGGAGCTTATCTGCCGCGAGAAAAGGATCATGCTTCGTTCACACCTGCGCTTGCTATCCGTCCGTCGCTAAACGTTTTATGAAAACAACGCATTCATTAAAAAAACGTACACAAACGGTTACCGAATGTATACCACAATCCATGATTTTAGACGGATTGGTAAACGGATACCTGGTGAAAAAGGTGTCCGTTTGTGTACGTTTTGCTAATCCGTTTTGAATCCGTTTTTTCCCATTTTTTTTTTTTTTTTTTTCTTCAGTCTGCGCATGTGCAGAGAAGAATATTAAGCAAATAAAACGGATTGTAAAACGGACACAAACGGATTCCAATCCGTTTGTGTCCGTCTCCCATAGACTTTAATGTTAAAAAAAGATGGTTTGGCGACGGTCCGCGTGTATCCTTTTTTTTTTTTTGCACGGACAGAAAGTCCTGCATGTCCGACTTTGTGTCCGACAAAAAAAAGCGGTTTGGAGTCGGAGAGGCTGCAATCGGACACCTACGGATTGCTTTAAAAGCCCATTGAAGTGAATGGGCTTTTAAACGAAACGTTTGCAAACCGTTCCCAATCCTTTTTCTGACATTTAGAACGGATACACGACGGACGGATAGCAAGCGCAGGTGTGAACGAAGCATCAGGCATGTTGAAATCTAACTGCCCCTTTACATCAGATGTCAAAGTAGAGTTGGGACACCCCCACACACATTAGATGAGTGGCAGGGTCAGACGACATTCATTTAATGTGTATGTCCAACCTCAGGTAGTAAATGGTACATTTATAAAGTTAGAACAAGAGAACCCGTGGTCAGCAGGTAACTGCTTTAGGAATCTGGAGGCCCATCAGGTATATTGAAAGGGGTTGTCCTAAATGGTTAGTAGGCATAATAGACAATCATTATCATACAAAAAAAATGGTTTTGTGGACTGTACACAACTGACATGTTTGGCTTCTTACCTTTTATCCTTTACTCCCTTTAGCACCAGCTTAGTGGATTTTACACGAGAATATTCAGCCATGGTGACAATATTAATGGTAGGAATTAAATCACAACTGTCAGTGAAAACAGAAAAAATAGCACATTAATATATCTATATATAATACAGATTCTATAGTTTCTAGCAGATAAGGCGCCAATAAACAGGTATTAGATGCCATTTTAGTTAAAGTCAAACAGATGTGGTTTACAACTTCTCCTGTAGGAGTGATAAGAGCTTCTAGTGTCCAGGAGTTCCGCTTTGATTATGGAAACTTTTACTTCCTTTATCATCATTGTGATCAGCAAAATGTAACTCTTTATGGTGATCACAGTGAGGCTAGGTTCATATCTGCGTCGGAGTCGCTGCAGATTCCGCCAAAAATCAGCGGAGAGAAATGTCCTGCACAGAGGACTTTTCTTTCATCAGTTTCAGTATAAAACCCAAAGGACCCCATTATAGTCTACGAGGTCCGTAGGTAATCTCTGTTTTAGCGAATTGGTACTCTGTTGTTTGGGTCCCCAGCGGACCCAAACAATGGAGAGCCTGGTGCAAGTGTGAACCTAGCCTTAAATCAAAGTAACTTGTGGATTACATTGTGATAACAGAAACTGCTCCCCTGCCAGCCCCTCCCTTCACCTTTTTCCTGGAGCACTGCAATGCCAGCATGGGAGCCTAGCTAGTAATAACAAAATCAGTTTACAGCCCTGTACTGTACTAAGCTACTGGTCAATTTACTAGCACTATGGAACCATAAGAAAAGTCATGCTGAATATAAAACTATATATCATCTAATCTGTTTTGTTAAAAAAACATGTAAATGTGTAACCCATGTGATCAGAAGTAGAAAAGCATATTTTAATATATAATAATAATAATAATTCTGTTTTAGATAAAAGCAGCAAAAACTTTTTTTTTACATTTTTTGCCATTTTTGTACTTCTAGCAAAAAAAAATATATTGTATTTATTTATTAAATAAGGCTAAAAAAACATGGTAAAATAGTTGAGATATGCAAAGCCATTAAAAATATATTGGTGTGTAAAGCAGTGCAAACCAAAGTGCTAAATTTGGCCAGAGCATCAATGACACTTGGTCCTGAAAGGGTTGAAGGGCTTGTCCCATTAAAGACACTTATGCCCTACCCTGTAAGCATCACATTGCTGGGGGTCCAACCTCTAGGGCCCCCAGTGATCAGGAGAATCAGGGACTGAAAGTCCCCTATACCTCCTCCATGTGAATGAAGTGCCAGTGCACTTGTGTGACTGGCACTTCATTCACTTCTGTGGTGATGCCGCAGATTGCTGTCCCAATATTACCATATATATAGCTGAATAAAGAGCCGGTCACGCAAGTGCACTGGCATTTCATTCTCATGGAAGTGCCATGGGGGGCTTTCAGATAATTGTCTTTAATGGGACAATCCCTTTAACTCCAACACACACATATATTACTATCTATCTGCACTGAACCACAAAAATAATGTGGAATTTCACAAGGCAGAAAACAGTACTAGAATTATCTGATAATAAACCGAAACACCTTAGCCCCTTGTACGAGTAGATTTCATCAATATGTGGTGTGACCACTCTTTGCCTCCCATACAGGATCAGTTCTTCTAGGTACACTTGTACACAGTTTTGAAGGAACTCGGCAAGGAGGTTGTTCTAAACATCTTGGAGAACTAAGCACAGATCTTCTGTGGATGTAGGCTTGCTCCAGTCCTTCTGTCTCTTCATGTAATTCCAGACAGACTGGATGATGTTGAGATCAGGGCTCTGTGGAGGAAATATCACTTCCAAGACTTTTCCTCCAAAGGACAGTCGCACCAAATATTAATGTCATTAGATTTCTCTTTTTCTCTATTTATTCAATCTTATAGTGGGACCCTGACCACTTTTTAAGCAGTACGTTCAGAACTTGAACACTCACGGTATAACGGACACGGTGACGTTGCAGTAAGGGATTAATAAACACAATGTCACGATACAAGGATGATTCCCATTATGATGTCATAGTACAGGGATAATCCTGACACAAAAAGATCACTGCACAGCAGTGAAGAAAGTAATTATAATGATGTCACTGTAAAGTAATGGAGGCACATTCAATTGTCCACGTTCCCTTCCATTATCTATAGTTTTCACTTATTGTACCCTAGGTCTTAGTGGAATTTGGTCCCCTAGTTATTTTGCTACCCTGGTAGTTATGTCCATGGCTGCAGCCAATCATTGAATGGCATGTTACTGCTAGAGTCAGTCAGTTACGTGCCTTGTCTAGGTTGCATTGCGGGTGCCCGTTTAGGCCAGTGATAGGCTGCAGCTGTACGATTGGGGCCCCAGTAGTCAGACCAGCAGTGATCATGTGAACAGCAGTCCCCTGTTTGAATGGATTGGTAGCAGACAAGTGTGAACACTGTCCTAATCACTTTTATGGAAGGGAGGAGCACTGTACCCAGCTGCCTCCATCAGTCCCCTGTACTCATGATTCCTGGGGGGGCCTAGCAATGAGGAACACATCCCCTTACCCTATGGAGCACCAGACACATGAATGAACAAAAGGTGCAAATGTGAATGAAGTGAATGAAACAAGATCTTTTAGGCCCCATATTTATTATTATTTATTTATTATGCTTACTTATATAGCGCCATCATATTCCACAGCGCTTTACAGACATTGACAGTCACTGTCCCATATAGGGCTCACAATCTACATTCCCTATCAGTATGTCTTTGGAGTGTGGGAGGAAACCCATTTATCTCTGATTTCTACCTTGGAATACAGTGAATATATATCACATGTAAATATCATATACAATATATAAACAATCTGTCATATACGACTATATACTGGAGAACTCATCACCAGGTCTAAGCCTTAGATACACACATACCATGTACACATACTGTACATACATAACATGTACATACATTGTGTGTGTATATATAGACAGATACAGGACAAACTATGGTGTGAAGTACTATACACAGCATATAGTGTATACTACAGCACATTCGTGCTCTACATAACACATAACACACTACTCACTTGTTTCCGGAACTGCCGCTGCTTCATCACAACACTACACGGCGGAAGTTTCCCAGAGCACACGGCTCCTCTGAATGGACAACCATGAGAATACCCTGGAACTAACAAGGCGCTGCATAGTCAGATTTCAGTTAGGGAGCGCCCTCTAGTGGCACTTGTAGTAACGCCGTGGTTATAAAGATTTGCAATATAAAGCAATAGCAGCTTAGTTCACTGTGACTAAGACTAGAGCTCTCCTCCTGGAGCAATATAAGAACTGACCAGATTCATGGAGTGTTTGCTTGATATTCACGTGGGATATGTGTATAGTATAGAGCTTATTTATAGTATTTTACAGTTTTTTTCTATTAATTATAATTATTTACCTATTATTAAGTAAAAGTCCTAATAATTCTTGGTCTGGTGTAGATATCTTCCAACTTTCAAAGGGCTGAAAGGGGATAAAATCCAAATATAGTTATCATAAGCCATATCTTCAACCTCACCTACGACTCTTTGGACTCACTCATTCCGAACCATGTCCCTTTGTGCCCGCAGTACAGTATAACATCCCTTTAAAAGCCCTAACATGAGATCAGGTCCTCTCGTGGCCTCATACAGTATAATATCCCCTTGTAGGCCTCACAGTATAATGACGCCATTGGGGCCCTCGCAGTATTATGTCCCCATCGTGGTTCACTCAGTATAACATACAGCCGAATTTTCAAAGGACAGAAAGATGGACAGAATCTGAGACGCGCTGTGTGTGCCATGGAAAATTTAGCTCCACCCACTTCTACTTTGACTCCACCCATTCCCATCCATTTCTCTTTGTGCCCCTTAAATCACCCTAACATGATATGCCCACACATTATAATGTCATCCTCCTGGTGCTCCCACAGTTTAATGTCGCCCTCCAGCTGCCCCAGTTTAATATCCTCTCCATCTGCCCCCACAGTTTCATGTCCCCCTCCATCTACTTCCCTTGATTAATGTCCCCCTCCATCTGCCCCAACAGTTTAATGTCTGTCTCCTGCTAACAAATTAACATAAAAAACCTAATACGCACCTAGCCCTGTTCCCTTCTCTGAAGTCTCTGCTCCTGGAATCTTCAGGGAGCTACAGGCACTATGTGAGAGACGTCATCACATTACACCTACAGCTCCCGGGGCCGGAACACAAAGGGTACAGAGTGGTGAAGTAGGAAGCGGACAGCTTCTGTTTCACCATTGTGTTCAACTCATCTGTGTCCTCTGGTCGGGACAGTTGAAAGGTATGGTATAATAACCACCTAGTTTGCCCTAACAGTATAATGTCCCCATTTTGACCCACACAGTATAATGACCCCCTTGTAGCCCTCATAGTATAGTGTTTCTTTGTGGTCCCCACACAATATAATGTCCTCCTTGGGGCCCTCACAGTATAAGCTCCCCGTCCTATTAGCCCCTACATCTTAGTGACCCCCACAGTATAAAAAATGGTCGCTCCTTGTGACCCCCATAGTATAAATAATTCCCCTCAATTTGACCCCCACATTATAAATAATGCCCCCTCATTGTGGCTCCCTAAGAAAATGCACAAAAAAAGGAATACTCACATTGCCTTGTTCTTTCGGAGTCCACTCCAGTCTCTGCTGCTGTTTGCTTGGGAGCAGTAGGCATGATGTAGTGACATCACTCCTGCCTGCTTCCAAACTGCTGGCAGGAGAGACAGGCTGAAAAGTAAAATGGAGCGTATGACACCCCGCTTCACTATTGTACTCAACTCCATCTACACCCTCAGAACACACAGAGGTTTGAAGCCTGGACATTTTTATGACGGTTCTTCTAGTGTCCATTGTTAAAATCTTGCAACGGACACTAGCAGCGGACACTACTGATGGTCACCAACAGTAGTGTGAACGACCCCTAACAGAGCCGCCCTCTGTGCTGAAGACTGCTCATTTGCATATTGTAAAATAAATTAATATCTTGCATAATAAATAAATAGCACAAATTTTCATAGGAGAAAAAGGCATTACATTCAGGTGAGCCTGATCTATCTAAATCTTTGTTGGTTTATGCTTCACCCTGGTGACAGACTTCCTTTAAGCTTATGACTGGTCCATAGCTCCCAATTATTCTGGATTTAGCAGAGCAGTCATGGCTTTTGGGTGTTGTCCTGGTATCCTGGATGGCTGACGGTATGTTGCGGATTCAAGTGCAGCTGAATACAGTAGTGGAGCAGGGAGCAGGCAGCTCCTGGGTTTACTATTGAGTCCTATAGCAGCTGCTGGTGTTTGCTGCATATTTACATGCCTGAAAAGCCAGAAAAAAAATCACCTGCGCTAATCTGAAAAAAAAATACTCTTGTTATTTTATTTTTTTTATTTCCTGCTCTGCTCACCAAATACACTGTGTGATGGAGTTTCGTTAACCTGAAAAAATATTTAAATAATTTCTTAAGCTTTTTTTTTTTTTCCAGCACATACAGTATATATACAGTATTGCAGCCTGCACAGATCTTGCCAATCACTTTAATTAAGTAGTATGTGCAGTAAAAAAAAATGACTGGAAAAAAAGGGCAAGGGACAGGCAAAAGGAGGGGGTTGAGGAAACACACATGAAAGTACTACTAACAATATGAATGTGGGTGGCAATAGTAACACTACTTCTGGTCTTTTTTTTTTATATAACTGTAATTTTATTGAAAAATTTTTCATTAACAAGGAATAAAGAAAAAACAAAAAAACAATAATAATCAAACAAACAGGAAGCATTGAGGTAAATAGAGGCTATCTGCCTCCTCCCCCTTAAGCAATATGCATTTAAATTAAGCAGTGAACAAGGGAGGGGGGAATGGAGGGGTTAAGAAGACAAGGGTAGGACCAAAGGGAAGGGGGGGGAGGGAAGGAGAGGACTAGAGATCAGAGACCCTGTAATGTACAATACATGTCCCAGGGTGCCCAAATAGCCCCAAAGGCTTCCCGTGAATTATGTAGGCCAGCAGTCAGGTATTCAAGACTCCTCACATCCTTCATTCTAGCCACAAGCTCAAGACTAGATGGGGGACTCACCTTCTTCCAGTTTCTAGCTATGAGAGTTTTAGCTGCAGTACAAAGATGCAAGAAAAGCCTGGATGACTTATTGCTCAGGTGTCTGGGGGGAAGGTTCAGGAGATAAAGAAGAGGGTCAAGAGGAACCTCTTGCAAAAAGAGAGCAGTCGTCAGAGTCCTGACCTCCCTCCAAAAACCGAGGATGAGAGGGCACGTCCAAAAGATATGGTGCAGGGTACCCACCGCAGCTCCACAGCGCCAGCACCATGGGGGAACTAATGGGTTTAAAGTATGAAGGAGAGCCGGGGTATGATACCAATGCATCAACAGCTTATACTGCGTTTCCCTAAACGTAATGCACTGAGATGATTTCTGGGCCCGAGACCATACAATCCGCCACTGTTCCTGGGAGATGGGTTTACCCACCGCCTCCTCCCATTTAAGCATATAGCGATGATTAACAGGAGAGCCTGTAGTTTGTGAGTTAAGAAGTTGGTAAATAGAGGATATAAAGCCCCTAGTGGACGTGCCTGCACGGCAAATCTTTTCAAAAGCGGTGGGGAGTGACACCTTAAGAGACCCATGGAGGGAGCGGACAAAGTGAACCACCTGCAAGTAATGGAACCATTCAGTACTTGGCAGGTTTTGATTAGCTGTAAGATAAGCAAAGGACCTGAGTTCCAAGGTTCCAGGGTGAACCATATCAGCAATCCGGTAAAGGCCAGCTTCAGACCACACTTTAGTCATGGCAGAAGTCAGGCTCTCTGGGAGAAGGGGGTTGTATAGTATGGAGACCATAGATGAGCGCGGGGACATCAGGGAGAATCTAGCACAACAGGTAGACCAGATAGATCTAGTAAACCGAATGGGGCCCAACAGGTACGAGGCAGGGGGGGTGGGGGGGGGAGCTGACCCACAGAAGCGCGTTAGGATGCATGGGTGCCAGCCATAGCTTCTCTATCTGCACCCATCTGGTGTATGCTGGCATAGCCGCCCAGAATGGGATATGGCGTAAGTGGGCCGCCCAGTAATAATGTAACAGATGTGGGACAGCCATACCCCCAGACCCCCTATCCGCCAGCATAACAGATCTAGGTATTCGGTGTCGTTTTGCTTTCCAGATAAACTGGAAGATAGCTTTCTGTAGGTTCCGTAATTCTCCCCGAGGTATCGCGACTGGGAGCGTCTCGAAAAAATACAGTAGCTTCGGGAGGAGAGTCATCTTGACCGCAGCAATTCTCCCCAAAAGGGAGATAGGCAAGGGTTGCCATTTGTCCAATAGGGCTCTTAGCTCACAAAACAACCGCGGGTAGTTTGCCGAGTAGAGGGTCGCATAGGAAGTGGATATATGGACTCCCAGGTAGCGGATAGAGGACTCCCGCCACTGGAAATCGTAATTACTGCGGAGGAGAAGGAGAAGGTCCCGTGGGATGTTAAGTGGGAGTGCCTCAGTCTTCGTGGGGTTCACCTTATACCCTGAGAGATCACCATAGGTCTCTAGCGAGCGCAGCAAGTTTGGAAGGGTAGTATGAGGGGAGGTGAGAGTGAGGAGTACATCGTCCGCAAAGAGAGATATCTTAAATTCCTTATCTTGGACCATGATGCCCTTGATATTAGGGTCTCGCCTAATCTTGGCCGCTAGCGGTTCAATGCAGAGGGCAAATATGATGGGTGACAGGGGGCAACCCTGCCTAGTGCCATTTCGAATAGGGAAGAAGGGCGAAGATGCATGGGGAAGCTTAATTGCTGCTGAGGGTAAGGAGTAAAGGGCCTGGATAGCTGTGAGAAACGGTCCCGTAAGCCCGAACGCCTTAAGCGTAGTATGCATAAACGACCAATTTATGCGGTCAAAAGCCTTTTCAGCGTCCAGGCTCAAGAGAAGGGCCGGAGTAGAATAATGATTGGCCACCTCCACCAAATCCACAGTCCTCCTGGTGTTGTCACCACCCTGACGACAGGGGATGAATCCCACCTGGTCCTTATGGACAAGCAGAGGGAGCCAAGCATTCAGTCTGTTGGCTAAGAGTTTGGTGAAAAGTTTCAGGTCCGTGTTCAGCAAAGCAATCGGTCGGTAGTTAGCACAATCCTGCAAGTCCTTACCCGGTTTAGGGACCAATGTGAGTAGTGAAGAGAGCATAGTCGGGGGTATAGGGGAACCTGAAAGGAAGGAATTGAAGAGGGACAATAGATGAGCAGAGAGTTCACCCTGGAAAACCTTATAATAATTGTAAGTGAACCCATCTGGGCCTGGGGCTTTCCCATTTGGGAGGTCCCTCAGGACCCCTTCTAGTTCCTCCCTGGTGATGGGGGTGTTCAGGGAGGTTAGGGCCTCAGGAGGAAGGCGTGGGAGACAACAATCCTTTAAATAGTCTTCCAGTAGTGTTGAGTCATCCCCAGGGAGTAGTGCTCGTGGGGGGGGTAAGTCATACAGCTTAGAGTAGTAAGAGTGGAACGCCAGCGCCACAGCATCAGGGTGATGTTGAAGAGTACCCGCGGGGTCACGGACAGAGTGTGGTGTGGAAGAGGCCCGATGATCCCTGAGGGTTCCTGCCAGGAGGGTATGAGATTTATTACCTCGTTCAAAAAACCGCTGACGGGTATAAAGGAGAAGTCGTTCCACATGGCGGGTCTCCAAATCACAGAGGTCCGCCCGGGCCAGGACCAAACGGCGAAGAACCCCCAGGGATGGATGCGCTGCCAAAGTCGTCGTAAGGGACCGAATACGGGCTTGGAGGAGCTGTTCCTGGGCCTGTCTGTCCCTTTTAAGCCTAGAAGCCAATGCGATACAGCATCCTCTCATGACCGCCTTATGGGCTTCCCAGAGAATGGCAAGAGAGTCTACCGAGCCTAAGTTGTCCCTAAAATAATCTATCAAGTGTGTGCGCAGGGTCTCGAGGGAGGTCGGCGAATTGAGCAGTGTTTCGTTAAGACGCCAATGACATTGGCGAGTAGGCACTGGAGTCGTAGATAAGGTAACCACGACTGGGGCATGATCAGACCAGGTGAGAGGGCCAATGTTCGTGTCCCTAAGCAAACGAAGAGCGGGAGCATTTCCAAAGAAGTAGTCAATGCGGGTGTGAGTGTTATGAGGGTGAGAAAAGAAGGTGTAGGAGCGCGCCGTAGGATTGTCCACTCGCCAAAGGTCATACAAAGAGTGGGCGCGGATCAGCCTGCGGAACTCCCTTGCAAGTTGGGCCAACCTATGGGGGGTTGGGCCCTGGGGTAACGCCAGACGATCCGCCCGTTCAGAGAAGACCATGTTAAAGTCTACCCCCACCAGCCAAGCTGATGGTGGGAGAGCGCGCAGACGGGAGAATACCCGGCGCAAGAACGGGATCTGTGCTGAATTGGGGGCATAGACATTGCATAAAACAATCGGGGCACCATAAAGGAGCCCCTCCAAGATAACAAACCGGCCACCTGGGTCTATGTGGGAAGTCGTCACTGTAATTGGGCAGGATCAAGAAAGAAGGATAGCCACCCCAGCTCTGCGTCGATTGTGGAAGGCTGAAAAAGCTACGGGAAAATAATGCTTAGCGAAGGCAAAAGTACCAGCGCGGTCAAAATGAGTCTCCTGAAGAAACGCCACATCCGCTCGTAAGGAGCGGAGTTCTCTAAGGACATGGCGCCTTTTAATGTTGGAACCCAGGCCCTTGACATTAATTGTCACGCACCTAACCATTGGGACCCAGGATTGGAGGACAGTGGCGGATTGCAATAAGCTCACCCATCTCACATGACGCTGGCAAGTTTCCCTCGGAGAGGCAAAAGGGCAATCCACAAACAGGAACCCAAAGTCGAGGCAGGGTCTCTAGATCAGGGAGGGGGGGGGAAAGAGAGGGAGGGAGGGAGGCAAAAGACATCATAAATGACAAAGTAAAAATAAAAACAGTTAAACAATACTTTGTGGGCAAGGCTAAGTCACTCGCCTGGGGACCAATGAGGGCAGCCAGAGGTCCAATCAGGATCAATGGCCGCACAGTCCAAGTATCCCCTTAGGGGGGAGAGCGTGGACAGGAGGTCGGAGGGGAGGCGGTGGATCCCCAACCACCAGTAAAAAGAAGGAAGGAAGGGGAGTCACCGGAACCCCACCCCGCCCCCACTCCGCTAAAACAATCCAATAATAAGCATAATAGATGAGACCCGTAGACCTAAAAAAAGAAAAAAAGAGAAGCAAACATAACATTAAGGCATGCAGATTCCAAAGCACCACCGAGAAAAGGGAGAACGTCTCAAGGGGGGGCAGCCTCCTCAGGGATCAGTCTCCAGCCGGGGCCTCCGAGTGGTCACCACCGCGGAGGATGCATGACGTCGTCTGGGCTCCAATCGTTGCCAAACCGGTGGTGGGGGAGGGGGTGGAGAGAATAGCTCCCAGTCTGTAAAATCCGGCAGGGGAACATCCAATAGGTCACAGAAGAGAGGCAAATCCGCAAAGGAGCGAAGCTTAGCGGAGCGACCATCCCTACGAGCAATGAGAGCAAACGGAAATCCCCACCGGTAAGGAATTTGGTGCTCCTGAAGAATCTGGAGGAGGGGTCGGAGATGGCGGCGTTTCTGGAGGGTGATTAGCGACAGATCCTGATAGAATTGTAGTGGAGCTCCCTGAAACTCGAAGTCTTTGAGTTTGCACACTTTGCTCATTATAGCCTCTTTAAGGGTGAAGTCGTGGAGGCAGCAGATGACATCACGGGGTGTGGCGGAAGATCCTCTGGGTCGAAGGGCTCGATGTGCCCTATCAAACTTAATTTTGTGGGACGGGGGGCTCCTGCAGTATAGTGTTGAAGACAGCCTCCAGCAGAACAGGCAGATCCTCAGATTGGTCAGCCTCTGGGAGTCCCTTGATGCGTATATTGTTGCGCCGGCCCCTGTTGTCAAGATCCTCCAAGTGGCGTTGCATGTCCCGTATAGCTGAACCCTGTTCAGTGGTAGTATCATGCAGTGAGGCAACATAGTCCCTGGTAGTGTCATGGTCATTCTCCAGCGTGTCCATTCGGTTAGCAATGGAGTGTAAATCAGTGCGGAGGGTAGCAATTTCAGAGCGGAAGGATGCTGTGATTTCCGCAACCATACTTTTAAGGTCTTGTTTAGTAGGAAGTTGAGGAAGAAGGTCCGCCATGGATGATGGTGCTGAAGATGGGCCTGGAATGCAGCTCTGGGGGTACAGGACTGGAGGGGGGGGAGCCATAATCCTTGGGAGTGTGGGGCAGAGGAGCCCCTACGCCAGCGCCTTCCACCGCGCCATCACCCCCTGAGCTATGGAGGGGAGGGGCGATGGGGGAAGATAGTAGATGGGGGGCCACAGAGACCAGCTCTGTGGCCACAGGCTGCAACTCATCAGCGGTGTAGGAGGGAGCAGAGCCACTGACCTCAGAACTCCTTGAGAAGCTGGAAACATCCGGGGTCCTCTCATGCCGCTCTGCCAGGAGTGCTGGTGAAGCAGAATGTAGTTGCTGGGACATCCCAGGGTGAGGAGACTGTGGGAGCACTCGTGCTGGGGAAACTCTGGGTTGCCCAGGCGCCGACAGGGATCTCTGTTGAAGCGGCGCTCCGCTGGCTGACAGGGGGAGCGCGGGAGGAGAGAAGCTGCGCTGCGACCCCTGTGCCTGGAGAGCGGAGGAAATCCAAGATGGCCGCCCCGCAGCAGCCTGGCCCGGTAGAGAAGGCCGCTGGGCCAGAAAGGCGTCCAGGGTGGCCCCCCAGACCTCTCCACGGGCGCTGGGGTGCCCGGGGGCCACCTTCCTCGGTAAGCGCTTGCCCATACTGCGCCTGCTGAGGGGTCCACGGGTCTCAGTAGCGAGCGGAGGAGCGGAGAAGGACCTGCGCGCGTGCTACTCCATGCGCGTCCAGGCCACGCCCCCCCACTACTTCTGGTCTTGGTGGCACCACCAGTAGCCACAGGATTGTTGTACTTCCTGAATATGAAGATGACTGGGTGCATATTGCTGTTTTCTGGACGCACATTCCCTTATGGATGACTGATGTTGTCTTGGAAGAAGAGTAAGAGAAACAGTTAGTGACGAAGATGATCTGCAACTCAACTCGCACCTGGCCAAGCTGCTGGTGGTGTAGTCGCTGCTGTACCACTTAGTGGATTCCATTGCGTTTTGCCAAATGATGACATGCACTCAACCTAGGAAACTGTCCCTGCTTTATAGTGCCATGTGTCAGAGAATGTGGGCCTACCTTTGGATATGTCAGTCTGGGGAAAGGTGCAAGCCACCATTGACACGTGGAGCAGCAATTATGGTCAAGGACAAAACATGGTTATCCTGGCCCACTGGGTCAGTGTTTTAAACAGTAATGGCCACAGTCCAGAAACGCAACAAGGCTTGGTGTTAGTTCCACCCTGATTGTGCAAGTCCATTTCCAACACCATGCACAGCCCATCCACCTCCTCTGGATCTTCCTCTCTAAACCGTTTTCCATCACTATATTCACCAGGTAAAGCTGTTGCTTCCGCTTCCACTCCTCCTCCTCCACCCCACTCGTTTCATGGGTGTAAGGTGAAGCACTGCCATGCGGTTTTACAATTAACAAGCTGGATCAGAGGAACCACACAAAGGAGGAGCTGCTTTGCTGTATCCTTCAGCAAGTATCCTGCTGGATGGCTCCTCACCACCTCCAATTGGGCAGCATTGCCAACGATAATGGCACCAATATTGTTGCTGTGCTGTAGTTAGGACGAATAACACTTTGTCCCTGTATGGCACATGTCCTTAATCTGGTGTTTTGCTGCTTTATTAACTTGTATAGTGGCTTAAAAGGGGTGTTTCTTGTGGTCAGAAAAGTCAATGCGCGTTTCAGCCATTCTTATGTTAAAAAAACACCCTACTCAATTTGCAGCGACAAAATGGTTTGCCTTTGCACCACCTTATCAGCTTGTTGCAACTTCAGTTTAAACATGCTGGATCATCTGTGTAAGCAGCAGAAGGCAGTGAATGATTATTGCATGCAGCAGACCACAAGGACAATGTGTCACTTCAAGATATGTAATTGGAGACTCATGAGGGAATTGTGTTGGCTTCTCAAGCCTTTTGAAGAAGCCACCAAATTTGTCAGCATCAGCAATGTGATCCCTCTATTGTATATCTTACAGGAAACACACTCATGCAATGAGTTTTTCACATCTTAGTCAATGTCATCGCCCTGTGCTGATGGAGGGGGATGAGGATCTGGGTCAGGGTAATTATGGTGGAGGAACTGGGACTCCTAAACTTGAAAAGGAAAGGGAGAAGATTACTTTTGTCAAAATTAATCAGGCATGGATCCGTGAGGATTGTGTAAGGGAATCGCTAGAGGAGCAATTCCCCAGTAGCTGCTGGAGAACGCTGGGGGAGGGGCACAACAAGACAGTGAGCCCTAAAGCTGAAAACCCCCCACTGGCCCTGCCTCTTGCCTGACTGTCCTAGGTGACAGCCGACAACTCGGAGCCGGTCCCTACACTGAATAAGTGACAACACAGAACGCAGAGAGAACAAACAACAAAACGGAGGTCAGCAAGCCAAGGGTTTGGTAACAGACGAGCAATGCAGTACAGAATCAAAATCCAAGAGAATAGTCACAAGGCAAGGCCAGGGGTCAGGAATAGGAATACAGGTAACAAAAACAGCAAGGAATAATAGCCAGAAAGCACGAAGCAATAACCAGCGAGCATGTGAGGGCTGACAACCTGTTTATAGAAAGACAGGACCTGCCCCAGACTGGATTGGTAGACAGGCTGTCAATCACACAGGCAAGGCTGAGATTAACTATTAGAGGAGCAGAGAGAAACAAAGATGCAAGAGACGGGTGTGGCAGAAATTCAATTACAGACAGGAGGTATTAGGACAGTGTTCAGACTGAATAACAAGAACCTTAAGCAAGGAATCAAACTGAACAAGCCCCCTTCGCCACAGCGTGCGAGCAGAGGGTGGCGCAGAGACCCGAACAGGCAGAGACGTTACAGATTGTTTAAACACCTCCAGCTGATCCTCCAAATAGTGGTGTCACCATTTCTCTTTATCATCATCTTCTGTTTACTGTACTAGAGCTGATGCTGACTGCTACTCCTAAACAGCTACCACCACTGCCACCACCCAACCAGACATGTCCTGTGGCCTGATCCATCAAATTATACCCTGCCGCACTGCCATGCATGTTGCTACAGCTGCCTACCACCACTGCCGCCACTCAGACACACATGTCCTGAGGCCTGGTCCATGCACAAATTTTTCTACAAAACCATTGCTTTTTTTTCAATATATCTGCCACGTGTGTCTAAAAAATCAGGGGGGTAAAAGGGTAATTTTTGGAGCATTTTTAATGTTAAAATGTGTAAAAGCAAGTGTCAGAGCAGTATATGGTTAAACCCAGAGTTGTATCCACTGCTTACCATCCGTTTTTTCATAGATATACATGTCACATTCACTTTGGCTGTCTTTTCCGTAGAGAGCTAGAAATGAGATAAATAGGCTCCTAGGAGCCTTGACAGTATTCCTCACTATGAGGTGTGGCTCATGCCGAACTTGTTCAACCTGAAACAAATCTTGAACCTGAGCCACCCAAACCTGAAATAAATCTTGAGAGGTTCGCCCATCTCTAGTCATGGCTATTGCTGCTGGGACATGAGCACAATCCCAGGCTGTAGGATCAGCCTGTAGATAGAATCCCACAGATCTCTCTGCCAGTGAACACGTCCAATCCTAGCTGTGTCTCAGACCAGTTTTCTGTCTTACTTACCCCACTGTGTAAGTAAAATTTCAGCAACAGGAAAGAAAGGAAAAAATAGTTATAGACTATTCCAGAGAGATTCACATCCAAACGAAACACAGTAATATGCGCCTTTATTTGAGCACAAAAGAACAGCAGCACTCCAGATGTCGAAAGAAGAATCCACAATTACGATGAAGCAAAAATTCTCCAAACCTCCATATCTTTATGTTCTAGATTCATCTTTACGACATCTGGAGTGGTGCTGTTCTGTTGCTTATAATGTGGATGATGGCAGTCATGTTAATGTGATTTAGTAAATGTTAGGTATGTGCTTTAGACTATCCAGAAATCCCCAGGTAGTAAGCATTGCATATAATTGAGCCCATACTTGTCATGTGTTGTGCTATAGCTATAGCCAGACATTTCTAAACACTATCACATGCTGGGGCTGTGACTGTCTGTACTATCCTCTTATAGTCAGACAGATGTCTCCAAAATTGTCACATTATGGAAATAATTAATGTTTGTCCTAGATACAGTGAATGGTATTGGCTATAGACTACTGTGCAAAGCTGTGTGTTCTAGCCAGGGCGCATATGAATGTAATATTTCAGCATTTACTGTTACAAATTGCACAATCACGATAATCAGAGCACAGTTATAAGCAGAGCTGTCTGATTCTCCAACTATAAAGTGTAGCACAAATTGTGCATACATCAATAATACAGCATGTGTATTTGGGGAGGAACACTATTTCTGGACATTACTTGACTTGTTTCATGGTTTTCATCTCTGTATGTTCTCTCTCTAATTCTCCATCCTTCCTTAACTTTTGGACACAGACTAGCTGCTATGATGCTATGACATCTACAGATCCTGAGTCCTGACTTCTTACCCCAGTTCCAAAGAAACCCTACCCTATGGACCTCAACGACTACAGACCTGTAGCACTGACATCCCACCTGATGAAGATCTTGGAGAGATTGGTTCTCACACATCTCCGCCCTCTAGTGAGCCCCGCTATGGACCCTCTCCAGTTTGCTTATCGGCCGGGCATTGGGGTAGATGATGCCATCATCCATCTTCTGCACAGGGCTCTGTCTCACCTGGAGAAACCAGGTAACACAGTGAGAATAATGTTCTTTGACTTCTCCAGTGCTTTTAACACCATACAGCCCAGGTTATTGAGGGACAAGCTGGGCCTTGCTGGAGTGGACCACCACCTCTCCAACTGGATCCTAGACTACCTCACAAATCGACCTCAATACGTGAGAGCCCAAGACTGTGTGTCAGGTATCGTGATCTGTAATACGGGGGCACCTCAGGGTACGGTTCTCGCCCCTTTCCTCTTCACACTGTACACTGCAGATTTTAGGTGCAACTCATCCAGCTGCTACCTACAGAAGTATTCTGACGACTCTGCAATAGTGGGTCTCATCACAGATGATGATGACAGGGAGTACAGAGAACTGAACCAGGATTTTGTGGACTGGTGCCACCGGAACCACCTGAAGATTAACGCGGGGAAGACCAAGGAGATGGTGGTGGACTTCCGCAAAGGCAGAAGCCCTCCTAAACCAGTGGATATCCTGGGGACGGGCATCGAGATTGTGAACACCTATAAGTACCTGGGTTTGCTCCTTAATAATAAGCTGGACTGGGCAGATCATATGGAGGCCCTGTACAGGAAGGGCCACAGCAGGCTCTACCTGCTTAGGAAACTGAGAGCCTTTGGAATCCGGGGGGCACTTCTTAGAACTTTCTTCAACTCGGTAGTGGCATCAGCCATCTTCTTTGGAGTGGCCTGCTGGGGGAGCAGTATATCAACCAGGGACAGAAATAAACTTGACAAGCTGATTAGAAGGGCCAGCTCTGTCCTGGGGAGCCCACTGGACCCAGTGCTGGCAGTGGGTGACAGAAGGATACTGTCCGTGGTGAGCTCCATGCAGAAGAAGAAGTCCCATCCCATGCATGAGACTGTGATCGTGCTGAGCAGTACTGTCAGTGACCGACTGCTCCACCCTAGGTGTGAGAAGGAGCGCTATCGGAAGTCTTTCCTCCCCACCGCGGTTAGGCTGTACAACCAACACCGACCTAAGCGGAGATCATTACACACAGAGAACTGAAATATCTCTCTGCCTGTTAAATCCCCCCCCCCCCTGCTACGTCCTATCTGTCTGTCTGCTATTAATGTAATGCCTCTTACCGTGAAACATTCCTGTACATGTTGTATTTGTATTTGTATCTGCTTATCTTATCTTTGCTGCTGTAACACACTGAATTTCCCCATTGTGGGACTATTAAAGGACTATTATTATTATTATTATTATTATTATTATTATTATTATTCTGGCAAGATGGGCTGGTGTTCTCATGTCCTCCTTTACTTCCCATAGTGGTGTACAATCCACAGCCTTAGGGCATCTGCACACATTGCACACCCTTCCTGTGTACAGAGAGCATTGCCACTGCCAATAACAGGCTGCAGGAACCTTTATACAGTCATATGAAAAAGTTTGGGCACCCCTATTAATCTTAATCATTTTTAGTTCTAAATATTTGGGTGTTTGCAACAGCCATTTCAATTTGATATATCTAATAACTGATGGACACAGTAATATTTCAGGATTGAAATGAGGTTTATTGTACTAACAGAAAATGTGCAATATGCATTAAACCAAAATTTGACCGGGGCAAAAATTTGGGTACCCTTATCATTTTATTGATTTGAATACTCCTAACTACTTTTTACTGACTTACTGAAGCACAAAATTGGTTTTGTAACCTCACTGAGCTTTGAACTTCATAGCCAGGTGTATCCAATCATGAGAAAAGGTATTTAAGGTGGCCAATTGCAAGTTGTTCTCCTATTTGAATCTCCTCTGAAGAGTGGCATCATGGGCTCCTCAAAACAACTCTCAAATGATCTGAAAACAAAGATTGTTCAACATAGTTGTTCAGGGGAAGGATACAAAAAGTTGTCTCAGAGATTTAACCTGTCAGTTTCCACTGTGAGGAACATAGTAAGGAAATGGAAGACCACAGGGACAGTTCTTGTTAAGCCCAGAAGTGGCAGGCCAAGAAAAAATATCAGAAAGGCAGAGAAGAAGAATGGTGAGAACAGTCAAGGACAATCCACAGACCACCTCCAAAGAGCTGCAGCATCATCTTGCTGCAGATGGTGTCACTGTGCATCGGTCAACAATACAGCACACTTTGCACAAGGAGAAGCTGTATGGGAGAGTGATGGGAAAGTAGCCGTTTCTGAAAGCACGCCACAAACAGAGTCACCTGAGGTATGCAAAAGCACATTTGGACAAGCCAGCTTCATTTTGGAAGAAGGTCCTGTGGACTGATGAAACAAAGATTGAGTTGTTTGGTCATACAAAAAGGCGTTATGCATGGCGTCCAAAAAACACAGCATTCCAAGAAAAACACTTGCTACCCACTGTAAAATTTGGTGGAGGTTCCATCATGCTTTGGGGCTGTGTGGCCAATGCCGGCACCGGGAATCTTGTTAAAGTTGAGGGTCGCATGGATTCAACTCAGTATCAGCAGATTCTTGAGAATAATGTACAAGAATCAGTGACGAATTTGAAGTTACGCCGGGGATGGATATTTCAGCAAGACAATGATCCAAAACACAGCTCCAAATCTACTCAGGCATTCATGCAGAGGAACAATTACAATGTTCTGGAATGGCCATCCCAGTCCCCAGACCTGAATATCATTGAACATCTGTGGGATAATTTGAAGCGGGCTGTCCATGCTGGGCGACCATCAAACTTAACTGAACTGGAATTGTTTTGTAAAGAGGAATGGTCAAAAATACCTTCATCCAGGATCCAGGAACTGATTAAAAGCTACAGGAAGCGACTAGAGGCTGTTATTTTTGCAAAAGGAGGATCTACTAAATATTAATGTCACTTTTCTGTTGAGGTGCCCATACTTTTGCACCGGTCAAATTTTGGTTTAATGCATATTGCACATTTTCTGTTAGTACAATAAACCTCATTTCAATCCTGAAATATTACTGTGTCCATCAGTTATTAGATATATCAAATTGAAATGGCTGTTGCAAACACCCAAATATTTAGAACTAAAAATGATTAAGATTAATAGGGGTGCCCAAACTTTTTCATATGACTGTATATTACTCTTTAGAATTGTATGTCTCTGTGGATCACTGTGTGATCATCTATTCTAGCAACCTCCAGGTGCTGGAAGCTGCTAGTGGACAGGCGACGCGTGCGGCACCTCTGCTATGCAAGTGCTAGGAGTGGTGCAGCAATCTCATCCACTGCATAGCAGTGGTTTCAGTGACCTGCAGTGCCACTCCTATTACTTGAATAGGAGCAGTACTGCACATGCCGACTGTATACTAGTAGCCTGAAATTTTGACCCAGCTGTGGATCTAATGACCAGAACTAACTGCACCAGAGGGATCTAATTTGGTCATATGCTGGACGAACATGCTGTAGAATTTCATCAGGAAAATTGTGCAGTGTTTTCCTCTGCAGTGGCAATAAACTCCCAAAATTAGGTGTTTTTTTGCTATGGCATCCACTGTGCATCCCCTGCAGCTTTGAACCTTTGCATTGCAAAGATTGAAAACTGAAGATGAAACCTACAGCAATAATTGAAATGCTGCAGATTTAAAACCCCCAGCACAGGTCAGTTTGTGCTATGGATGTTAGTTGTGGCCTGTAGATGAGAATTCTATTAGGCTGGGTCTTTTTACTATTTTGCAGATTAACTACATGCAGTTTTTATTTGAAGTAATGCCAAGCACATGTTAGGTTAAGTTCACTTCTGTGCCAGAGTCTCTGCCGCAGAAACCGCCAGAAGCCAACGGAGAGAAAAGTCATGGAGGACTTTTCTCTCCACCTCTTTCAGTATGAAAATGGTGGATATCCAGCAAACCCCATTATAGTACCCGAACGAAGGAGAGCCTGGCACAGGTATGAGCCTAGCCTTGAAGATACTGTGGTGCTTTTGTGAGCACCATGACTCCTTTGCTATTTACATTGCACATTGATTAAAAATCACATACGCTTATACTTACCTTGCCTCACCTCTCCTGGGCATCCTTGCTCCGTCCGGCTCTTTTCAGCATTTTCTTTGGTCCTCTTCTACCTGCGACTGAGGTCACACATCCCAGACATGACTGCTGGGGTCTTTGATTGGGCCTCAGCGGTCACATGGGGCGTAATGATGTCATTACGCTGAAGCGCCCCATGTAACCACTGGGGCCCATACCACAGGCACCAGCAGTGATGTCTCGGGTATGTGACCTCAATCAAAGGCCCGAAGAGGATGCTGGGAACCGTTGGAGTCCCAGGAGGGGTGAGTAAAAGTATTTGTTGTTTTCAATCACCTCCCCTGGACAGGCTACCATTAACAATATGTATAGCAGTTGGGGAGCCAGGCTTTCCCCAACCGCTATCATGGTGGTCCGGAGCCCCGGCCAGCTCCAGCAGGCCCCATACCTCTCCGGGCCCAGTCGCGGTCGCAGGCCAGTACTCCGTTGCCTGGCCTTACTATACATAATAATAAGAATTCTTTAATAGTCCCACTATGGGGAAATTCAGTGTGTTACAGCAGCAAAGATAAACAATACAAATACAACATATACAAGAATGTTGCAAGGTAAGAGGCATTTCATTGATAGTAGACTGACAGATAAGACGGAGCAGAGGGGGGGGAGGGGGATATCACAAACAGAAAGATATTTCAGTTCTCTACACTGTGTTCCAAATTAATATGCAAATAATATTTTCTCATATTTTCCAAAATTACCTATATGAATTGCAGTCATTGTAATTTTCCAGTCATCAACTATTCGAGTATAATTGAAAGGTTTTTGAACAAACTGCCTATGATAACAGTATATTTAAAAAAAAATAAACACTCAAAATGCATGTTTTAAATTATTATGCACAGCAGAATTTGCAACTTTTTCATTAAGAACAAAAAAATGGTCATTGTGAAATTATAAGCATTAGCAGGTTATTACAAACTGAAATCAAACAGTTTTCAAGCCAAAACTTTATTCGAGGTGATGTTACATTTGCACATAGGACCCCTTGTTCGAAAGAAGCTTCTGAACTCTCTCGTCCATTGAATTTGTCAGTTTTTGGATGGTTTCTGCTTCAATTGTTTTGCATGAGGACAGAATACCCTCCCAGAGCTGTTGCTTAGATGTGAACTGCCTCCCGCCATCATAGACACTCCTTTTGATGATGCTCCAGAGGTTCTCAATAGGGTTGAGGTCAGGGGAGCATGGGGGCCACACCATAAGTTTGTCCCCTTTTATGCCCATAGCAGCCAGAGATGCAGATGTGTTATTTGCAGCACGAGACGGTGCATTATCATGCATGAAAATGATCTTTCTGCGGAATGCATGGTTCTTCTTCTTGAACCATGGCAGGAAGTGCTGTTTGAGAAACTCCACATACATTATGGAGTTCATCTTTACCCCTTCAGGGATCCTAAAGGGGCCGACAATCTCTCTCCCCATGATTCCAGCACAAAACATTACTCCACCTCCTCCTTGTTGGCGCCGTAGCCGTGTTTGCATGGGGTGTCCATCAACAAGCCATCCTCCACTCCATCCATCTGGACCATCGAGCGTTGCACGGCACTCATCGGTGAACAAAACAGTTTTGAAGTCAGTCTTCATGTATTGTTTGGCCCACTGGAGCCGTTTCTGCTTGTGCGCAGTGGATAGAGGAGGTCGACAGGATGGCTTACGCACAGCTGCAAACCTCTGAAGGACCCTGCATCTTGTTGTTCGGGGGGACGTTGGAGGCACCAGCAGCTTCAAAAACTTGTCTGCTGCTATGACAAGGCATTTTTGAAGCTGCTCTTTTAACCTGACGTAATTGCCTGTTGGAAAGAGTCCTCGATTTTCCCTTATCAGCACGCACACGTGTGTGCTGTGAATCAGCTACATACTTCTTGATTGTGCGATGATCACGATGAAGTGTCTTGGCAATGTTGATTGTAGTCATGCCTTGACCTAAACGCTCCACAATTTGTTGCTTCTCAGCAGCCGACACATCCTTTTTCTTTCCCATTTTGGCTGAAAATGTAGGCTGCTTAATAATGTGGGACAGCATCAATGAGTTTAACTGACAAACAAAAAAATTCTTACCTTATCACTCCTAAACACTTTTTGCATAATAATTTGGAACACAGTGTATATGGACTAATCTCCGCTTAGGTCGGTGTTGGCCATTAAAGGGGTTGTCCGGGATAAACTCAAAATTAACCCCTAAACTAAACCCCCTACCCCCGCCTAACTTCTAATTTACTTTGTTTAAAAAAAAAATCTATAATTACCCATGACCGCCCCAGGGACACTTTCTGATAATCCAGTGATGTTTCGTGTCCCCGTTTCCGAAACGGAACGTCACCAGTACCCTCCCCCCTCCACCCTATCATACTTACGTGTCTTCCTCTGTGGGAACAGCTCCTCCTTCTTTCATGCTGCTGGCGCTTGCGCAGTCTGGAGGTACCTATGACACACGCGCAGTAGAGATTGTGCGTGCGCTGTCAGAGGTGCCATCTCTACTGCGGAAGCGTCTCCAGCCTGCGCACAGCCAGGAGAACGGAAAGAAAAGGAGGATCTGTTCCTGTCTAAAGAGGAAGATAGGTAAGTATGATGCGGTGGGAGGGGGTGGGCTGAGTTAGTAAGTTGGAAAGGGCTAGTCGTGGGCAGGATAGGGTATTAGAGAGGAAGGGGGGATTGAGATGGAGGTAGTGTGGAAGCTAGGCAGGAAGCTGCATAGCAGGGCAGGATGACTAGAGAGACAGGGAGGGGTGAGAGGGAGGGGGAGGTAGTGCGAGGGAGATAGTGCGAGTCAGCCTACAAGTACCATGATGCATTAGCTAAGACAGCAGGAAGATACACTATGTAAACAAATGCAGAGGATGCCAGGAGCTCCCAGAGAAACCCAGAAATCACTCAAAACACTGCTAAAGGTATTTCGGTGCACTTTTTAACCCATAAATAGCACTAACAGACCTTTTTTAAAAATAAGATTTTTTGCCTTGAAAACCCCTTTAAATTGAAAACCTCTGGTTTACTGTTTGTTATACAGGTGAAATGCATAGTAACATGTGTTATGCAATACAATGATTAAAAACCGAATGCAGCAAAAAAGCACTGTGCATACTCAACCTTAATCCCATCCGCAATGCTATTGGGGTGTGCAGTGGGTTCATTGTAAGTTTACAGCAGCTAACCCACTGCGATTACTGCCTGTGTGTCTCCAGCCTGTAGCAGGCACAATTCTAAGGCTAAAGCCCTGTAAAACGCTCCGTTTTACAGTACCAGCAAAGTGAAGGAGATTCTGGATAATCCCATCCACACATTGCGGAAAACAAATGCTTCAGAAAAGCTGTGTTTTCAAAAATGCACACGTTTTTGAGAAATGCAGCATGTGAATTTTGCCTGCGGTAACGCTCGCGTTTTCCCCATAGATTTAGGCTATAGAGTAGATTCCCTATAGATTAGGCCCCACGTTGTGGAAAAGCAGCGTTTCTTGTTGCAGATTTTGCAGCGGTTTTTTGAGCTAAAGTCAGGAGTGGGTTTAAACATCTAAGTGTCTTCGTTATATTTTCCATTCCTTTTCAAGCCACTCCTGACTTTCGCTCAAAAAAATGCAGCAAAATCTGCAACAAAAAACGCTGCATTTCTGCAATGTGGGGCCTTAGCCTTAAAGGGGTTTTCCAGGGCAAAAAAACATTTTTCAAAAAAGTTCAGTTAGTGTTATTAATAGGTTAATAAGTGCAACCAAGTAACTTTAGCAGTGTTTTGAGTGATTTCTGGGATTCTCTGGGAACTCCTGGCATCTTTTGCATTTGTTTACATTGGTAGCTTCCTGTTCTGTTTTTCCACAACTACCATGATGCATTGCGCTTCATTCCAACCTGACTCAAACTACCTCCTTCTCTCATTCCCTCACATCCCCTTCCTGTCTCCCTAGCTAGCCCGCCCACTACTAGCCCTTCCCAACTAAATAACTTGTCTGCGGGCCGCACCGTGCCTGCACAATAGAGCTGTAGTGCCAACTACAGCACATGTCGGCACTCCAACTCTATTACGCAGGCGTCGGCAGATGTCAAGAAGAGGAGGAGCCAGCCACCCTGAAGGAAGTGATGTCCTGTGCCCAGAAGATCTGGACAGGAAGACAGGTAAGTATAATGGGGTGGTGGTGCTGGTCGTGGGGGGTTGGTATAGGTCATGTTCCGTTTCTGGAAACGGGGAAACGGAACATCACCAGAAAATCTGAAAATGTACTTAGGGTGGTCACATGACTGCCCTGGCAATCTGGGTAAATATACATTTTTTGTAAACTAAGTAAGTTGAAAGTTAGGCTAGGGAGGGTCTTTAGCTTAGAGTAGAAATATCTTTTTATCCCAGACAACCCCTTTAATAAGGGAAGAACAAACACAGAGAAATACGCAGCAAAAAACACAATGAAAAACACTGCAGAAAAAATCCTGCTGCACTTCTGCTGCGTTTTATTCCGCAGAGTTTTTTAGCTGTGTTCTGCAACGTGGGGCCTTAGCCTTAGGCTTCAGTGAAAAATTGCTTTGTCGGTCCGTTGAAGGCCCTATTCAGAGTATAGGCCTTATGCACACGACAAAAACGTTTTTTGATGGATCTAATGACTGTTAACAAAAAAGGGGAAATTGCGTCTTTTTGAAAAAAAAAAAGGGCAAAGTGCACATAGCTTATAAAGGTACATCTAAATGAACATATGTGCATAACATTTAACAAGGGGGTGCTTCTATATCAAAAATAGACATCACAGTAAAACTAGTCTTAAAAAAGTCTAGTATATTGCTGGGATGCAGGAACTCCTAGCAGCATAGATAACCATTATGCTAGGAGTTCAGACCAGTAAATTCGGCAAACACGCTGGCCGAGAGTCATGGGTAATGTTAGTTTTTGATGGCCATTGCATCCACTTTGCATCCATTCTGTTTTTTCCATTTTTATGGCCAAATGTCATCTATTTTGCATCAGTGAAAAAACAAATGAATTTCATTGGTCTTTCTTTTTAGAACCAACCGACTGATCCGTTTTTATCGGACATAAAATGGACATCAATCCATTTTACATCCATTAAAATCGAATCCATTGATTTCTGTTTGGTCCGTGTGTCTGTGAAAACAATCAAAGATAGAGCATGTCAGCTTATTTTTGACGGCCGTGAAAAACGGACAGTCAGAAAAACAGACATATGAATAGACACATTGAGGGTTATTTACCCTTTTTGGCCATATTTTTCGCAGGTGCGCCTTTTTTAAGACTAGTTGTACTATGGTGTCTATTATGATGTACAGTAGGTGCACCTCCTTGTTAAATGTTGTGCACATGTGTTCATTTAAATGTGTCTTTATAACCTACGTGGACTTTGCCCCTTTTTTGTTCAATAAGACACAATTGCCCCTTTCTAATGCTATCTGACCTGACAGGTTTTTTCACACTGCCCATGTACTGGAGTATGTTTACTCCTTTTTTTGACCCTTTTTGAAAAGGATCTCCATTTAGGCCACTACCCCTTTTCCCAACAAAAAGCAAAAGCGGCGAGGGTGGCATAACATCTAGAAAAAAAGGTGCAAATGCTTCATAACTAAAGCGCAGGGAAGAAAAAAGGAAAAGACATCAACATGCAACCATTAAAATAAATGGGCCCGTCTGCAATCTGTGATTTTCCTTGATTGACATTACAAGTTCGCCAAATGCGGAAATGTGAATAAGGCTTAAAGGGGTTTTCCGGGCAAAAAAATGTTTTTTTTTTTTCAAAAAGGTCTGTTAGTGCTATTAATGGGTTAATAAATGCACCCAGATACCTTTAGCAGTGTCTTGAGTGATTTCTGTGTTTCTCTGGAAACTCCTGGCATTTGTTTACATTGTGTAGATCCTGCTTTCTTAGCTAATGCATCATGGTACTTGTAGGCTGAACTTGTAGGCTGACTCGCACTATCTCCCTCACACTACCTCCCCCTCCCTCTCACACCCCCTCCCTGTCTCTCTAGCTATCCCGCCCACTACTAGCCCTTCCCAACTAACTCAGCCCACCCCCCCACCTTATCATACTTACCTCTCTTCCTTTCAGACTTCCTCTTGTGAGACGGCTCCTCCCTCTTTTCTGACTGTGCCGACGCGCGCAATAGTCCCGGCGCTGCTCTGTGCTCTGCAGCAGGCATTCCAACTCTACTGCGCAGGCTGCAGAGCACAGAGCAGCGCTGGGACTATTGTGTGTACCGGCAGGGTCAGAAAAGAGGAAGGAACTGTCCCACAAGAAGAAGTCTGAAAGGAAGTGAGGTAAGTATGATGGGGTGGAGGAGGGGGGAGTAGTAGTGATGTTCCGTTTCCGGAAACTGGGAAATGGAATGTCACCGGTAACCAGAAAATATGGGTAAGTTATGTAATATAGAAAGTAGGCGGGGGAGGGGGTGTTTAGATCAGTGTAGGAATTACATTTTATCCCGGACAACCCCTTTAAGAGTAAAACAGAACTTATGGTAAAATAGAAGAAACCTTTTTAGAAAGACTGCAAAAAGGTTTTATGATTAGGGGCTGGGTATTCATTGGATGTAGAAATAAAGTAATAATTCTCACAAGCTTCTCTATGAAACAAAATATTCTTTTTACAGTTTTGATATTGGGAAGTCGGACGTTGTGCTCTGAAGAATAATTAGCCAGTCACTGGGAGTTTTGCCGCTCATAATTCTCCCATGATGGCTCATTTTTACATATCCTACTTGCGGGAATGTAACCTCTGTTATATCGACAATTCAGATTGTTGTTAACTTTATATTTATTTTGATTTACAAAAGCACTTTGGTGGCTGTTACTAAATCGCTGCTTTCAACGTGAAAAATGATTGTGTGTCTAAAAGGATAAAATGCAAACACTTCAGAGCTAATTGCTTCCAATTGTTGCTCTATGGTTCATATATTTCACATATCCCCATAAAAAGCATTATAAGAATGCTGATTCATAGATGTTCCAAAAAGACTATTGCACGAAACGTATTGTACAACCATCCCGTCAAGTCTGTTCTCAGTAATCTCCGCCTGAGGCTAAACCTATAACACCAAGCTAACGCTGTTCCTCATAAGGATTTTTTTTACTATGTGAGAATAAACACAAAATAAAACATTTCTCCTGTTTTTCACTTATGTTGTAGCATTTTTACAGCACACTTGAAATATAAAAATGTTGGGCCAATATGCAAGTCAAATTTATAATGATAAAATACCATATTACTATAGTAATAGCAACATCAACCTTATAAGACTTGATTCACATCAGTGTTTTGGTCAGTATTTTGATTGTAAGAATTAAAAATGATTAGGTTGAAAGCATGGAAAAAGCACAAATCCTCTATGAAGCTAAGGCCTCACGTAGCAAACGTCCAGAAGCGGTTAAAAGTACAGAGTCCATATTAGGACATCCTCAGATATCAGAGTCAAACATCAGATTAATGCTCAAAAATCGAAGAAGATTGACGCCGAGCCACTTGTTAGATAATGTACTCACAATTGGACAAATCCAAACAGGTTAAACCCTTGCCTGATCACGTGATAATTCGTGAGATGGTCCAAGGGAGGGGTGGCAGCTTGGTGTGGTTTTGCGTAGATAACGTTGGAAGGTAAATATATGGAATCTATGGTGGCCCAAGGATCCACTGCACCAATCCAACCCAATCAAATCCCAGTGAAATCTCCCTGGGCTATCTACAAATTTGCCAGTGGCTAACTTGTAGCAATTTACTGGCACAGCATAGTGAATGACATCTAAACAGGTCCCATTCACACTGTGCAGTCTGTGGGCTGCTTTAAAAACTCAGATGACTTCTGACTTTCATCTCTGACTGAGTCAGGTATCAGGTATCAGACAACTTTGTATCAGACCTCTTTTTATCAGACTCATGGAGCTTTCAGCCTGCAGCCTTATACAAGTATCTTCTACTCCTGAGTGTGAGCAGTGAGTTCACTCAGAGGTCAGTCATCCTGGCCAATCATTAGGAGGCACACAGTGTAACATTGTATGTGCTTCATAGCTGACTGCTGACTTGTGACTCAGTCACAGATGAAAGTCAGAAGTCATCTGAGTATTTCAACCAGCCCAGAAACTGCATATAGTCAGGTGTCAGGTATAATAAGTCAGGTGTCAGAGTTAGGTATCAGAGTCAGGTGTCAGAGTCAGGTATCAAAGTCAGGTGTCAGAGTCAGGTATCAAAGTCAGGTGTCAGAGTCAGGTATCAAAGTCAGGTGTCAGAGTCAGGTATCAAGATCAGGGTCAGGTGTCAGACTCAGGTGTCAGAGTCAAAGTCAGATATCAAAGTCAGATGTCAGAGTCAAAGTCAGGTATTAAAGTCAGAGTCAGGTGTCAGAGTCAGGTATCAAAGTCAGGTATCACAGTTGTAAAATGCCATTAATCTGATGTTTGACTCTGATATCTGAGGATGTCCTAATATGGACACTGTATAAAAGGACCTTTCATGACCTCTATCACCTTTAACTCTTTGCATCCTTTGGTATGTGCAGTGCAGTTTGCATTTTTTGCTAGCACCCACCGTTCCTGAGCAAACAGTGCAGTTACTTTTGGTGTCTGATTTGTCAATTAGGCTCTGTACTGTCTAATGGGCAGTCTCAGTCAGGTGCAGGCAAGGGTGTGTGATTCTGAGCACTCTAACAGTATCCAATCAGAGGAGAACTGACCTAAGAATAACGCCCCCTTTTTGTCCTGCCTGACACCACCCACTTGAGAGTAGAGAGTCAAATTATCATACCAGCTTCAAAAAATAGAGCCAAAAGCAGAGTACCCCATACAGTGTGCAGTGTTGAATGGTAGCCAATCTGTAAAAGCGCAGCTGGGGCACTTCACAGTGTAAGGAGCCATCTGCTTTCGGCTCTGTACACTGTGTTAAAAACAGCTGATCGGTACATGGACTGGGTGTCGGCCCCTCACTGATGTCAAATAAATGACTTTTACTAAGGATAGGTCATTAATTTCCGTTTCGGACAATCGCTTTAATAATACCAGCAGGTACATTATGGATGTGCCTTTTGTTCTGCAGGGAAAATTAGAGAATTTTATCTCTTCTACAGTCACTATTTTTTCAGGACTGTGCAATGGTGACGCCTCCCCCTAGGGCCTTCTATGTCGCTCGTCCCAGGTGCAGGAATGCCGAGTGGTATGTTACGGCCTATATGAGTCTTATTGTGTGTCACGGTGCTCCTGCCTGGATACGGCTAGACCCCAGGCTTCGGTTCCGATGCAATAAATAGTAGGAATTGAGGGATTGAGGAATAACTTGAGTCCAGACCTTGAGATGGAGTTGAACAGCAGCTTTACTTGAATAAACAGTTTTCCAAACAGATTCAGGCTTGGTCTTGGCTCCAGCAGGCTTTAGCATATAACTGATGAGCTGCACTTCTGTCTATAGTCAGACTCTCAGTTGTGCCAGGGAACTTGACTCCTGGCAGCTCCAAGATGGAGTCTCAATCAGCACTGAAACTAGACCTAGACTTAGAATGGTTCTAACTGGTCCCCACCCTAGCTGCAGAGGACAGGACCCCTCTACTTCTCTAGAGGGGGGGGGGGGGGTTAGTGGAATGGAATGTTCCGTTCTATCTAAGAGAACTCTGCCAGTTTGCTGCCACCTGCTGGTGATCCAGGCACACTACATGTAATACAGTTACATAACATTATAACGCTGGTGGAGAACCTGCAAAGAAAGTGCATAAGATGACATTGGGTTAGCAGATAACAATAACAGCAGGGCGTAGGAGTGGTAACACAACTCTGGGGTGTTACAACTGTCCACTGTAAACTGGCCACGGAATATATGTTAATATGCCACACCATTTCAGTGGTGTTACTTTTTTGTAAAGGGGAGGACTTGAAATGTGCAATGTTCTTAAAAAATGAAAGTGCAGATTAAAGGGGTTTTCTGGCCCAAAAATCTTTTTTCAAAAAAAGTTCCGTTAGTGCTATTAATGGGTTAATAAGTGCACCCAAATACCTTTAGCAGTGTTTTGAGTGATTTCTGGGTTTCTCTGGGAGCTCCTGCCATCTTCTGCATTTGTTTACATGGTGTAGCCTCCTGCTGTCTTAGTTCATGCAATGCCTCATGGTAGTTGTAGGCTGACTCACACTATCTCCCTCTCACTCCCTCCCCTTTCCTCTCTCACACCCCCTCCCTGTTTCCCTAGCTATCCTGCCCACTACTAGCCCTTCCCAACTAACTCAGCCCACCCCCACCCCATCATACTTACCTGTCTTCCTTCCAGACTTCCTTCTGCGGGGATGGCTCCTCTTCTTCTCTGCTGGCGCGTGTGCAATAGTCCCGGCACTGCGCTGCAGCGACAATCCATCTCAACTGCGCAGGCGTGGGAGGCTCCACCGGCCTGCACATGTGCTGGAATACATCAAAGAAGAGGAGGAGCCATCCCCACAGAAGGTAGTCTGGAAGGAAGACAGGTAAGTATGATGGGATGAGGTGGGGTGGGTAATATTGGTGAAGTTCTGTTTCCAGAAACGGGGAAATGGAACGTCACCAGATAATCAGAAAATGTGCCTGGGGTGGTGACATGACCGCCCCAGGGATATGGGTAAATATACATTTTTGCTAAAGTATGTAATTTAGAAAGTAGGCAGGGGGACGGTGTTTAGATTAGTGTATGAATTCCATTTTATCCTGGACTTCTTTAAATCAATCTTTATTTAGGACAAGGTGGGTGGGATTAAGTTAGTATTCCAGTTATAGTGCGATTAATCTGGCATGGACTGTGTACAGGACTGACAATAGACAAGACAAATGTAAAAAAAAAATTCCATGGGACTAATTAAGAGATTACGGCAATTAATTGTCCTAATTTCTTCACATACTTACTGGATTTTAATAGATATTAATAGATATCTGCTTGCTTGTTGCTAACCATTTAAGCAATAATTGAGCTGCCACCAAATAACAAAGCACTCGAGCAGGATCTGTTTATCCCGTGCTGACAGCCAAGTTTCTGTACACTCCTTGGGCACATTGCCAAGGCCTCTTGTGCTTGCATGTATAATTGCAGATCACTACTTGATAGCAATACTGACTGCCAAAGTTCCCATTAAAAAAATCTATGAAATTCAAAGTAAGCAGCCAAATCTATACTAAGCTACTCGTGAACCCAAAGTGCGCTGTACTTCTGACACTTATTGTACCCCAGTGATTTCTAGCCAGAGGATAGGCATAATTTTTATGTCAAAGGAATTTATGTTTAAATGGAGAAAACTATTCAAATCAGCAATTCTGGTTATTTGTCAGAGTCTATGTATTTTATTGAAAATATACTTCAAAGAGTTTTTTCCTCTAAGAAGTATGTGGAAATAGAAGTCTCTCTTGTGTGAATTCTTTCAATAGTCTTTTCATTGATTTCTGAATTACATTGGTCTCCTACACTGCAAGGTGAAAACCACTAATGTCAGCTATTATAAAGTCCACTGTGGTTGTCACCTCACTTTCCCTCGCCTCTGCATGTCATGTATATGTACTTTTAGTGTACAGGCTTGCATTGTATTCTTTGCCTGCTGTTCTGCCCGTGTGATTGCCTCTGTAACTACAATCTACAGGAGATGGTTATTTGTGTGCTCATGTGATAGACATAGGTAAAGATCAGGTTTAGCTTGCCATTGGTAATCTATGACCGTATTAAAGAGAGTCTTTCAAGTATATTATGCACAATAATTCAACTAGAGCACCAGGTAGGTGTTCTCCAGGGAGTCTTTTAGACATACTTCCTCTGTTTGTTTTTAATATGCTGTACCTAGGGGTTCTGGGATGTTTCCAATCCTGGGTCATGTGATTGGAACCAACCAGCACCAGAACGTGGGTCACTCTGCCTCCTACCCATCTCTCATGTTAACAGGTAGTTAGTTACCTGTATGATGGTTGTTGGCTTTACTATAGTCTGCCAGCCCCCATAGCACATGTATACGATGTGCACCACTGCACTACCTAAACCCACTGATACACCCTGTATGGCAAGTGAACAGCGTGGCTCCTAGAATTGTTACCATTACCTGTAGCCATTCTGTTCTGGAAAAGCTGATCTACAGAGGTCCTGGCTGTTGTATCCCCACAGATGTAATATTGATGGCCTATCCTAAGGACAGGCCATCAATATTAGAAAGATGGATAAATTCTTTAAAGAGGTTGTCCAAGAATTGGAGCAACCCATGTGCCGAGCGGGAGGTGTAAAATAAAAAATAAATAAATAAAAAAGCATACTCACCTGTCCCCGGCGCTCCGTTGTCCGCTGCCAGTGTCCATTCAGTCTTGTGCTGGGAGCCCTGCAACTCATGTAATCATTAAGACCAATTAGGTACAGGATTTCCAGAATCTTCCACAGTGGTCGCTCCAGTTTATGGATAACCTGTTTTAAGGGGTTGTCTGGGCCACATTTTTTTATGGCCACTTCACTGGTCCCCCCATACAGTGGCCTCTTCACTGGTCCCCCATACTGTATGGAGAACAGTGATGGGGTCATTATATTGTGTGGGAGCAGTGATGGGGGCTAACATCCTGTGGGGACGACATTAAACTGTGTGGGGCATAATAAAGGGGTTGTCCAGGTTAATCTTTATTATGGCCTATGCTCAGGATAGGACATAAATACCTGATCGGTAGGAGGCTGACACATGGCCCCATCAGCTGTTCAGAGCCACTTCCGGAGCCCGTTCTGTACACAACACAGGGCCGGAAGCAGAAACCTCCAACCGCTGTTTAGTTGCCCGACGACTTCACTGCAGCTCAGCTCCTACTGACTTCAATAAGTGCTGAGATACAGTGAAGGTGCCCGGCTAATACACAGTAGACAGAGCTTTCTGCTTCTGGCCCCGTATTGTGTACAGGACAGGTGCCAGAAGTGGCTCCATATAGCTAATCGGTCCGGGGTCGGCCCCTACAGATCAGGTATTTATGGCCTATCCTGAGGATAAACCATAACAAATTATGTCTGGACAACCCCTTTAATAAACCCCCTAATGCGCCACACTAGTCCAGTATAATTGTTTTCTTTTTCATAATTAGTCTGATGCGGTCCTGCAGCTCTGCTGTCTTCTTAAGATTACATGAAGAAACAGAAGGATTTGAGAAAGCCTATATCCACAGAAGATCTGTTTAGTTCAGGGTAGTTCTCTAAGATGTTTGGAAGATCATAGCCAGGCTTTGCTCCTCTCTTTTAACACAACTATTCCAGATAACTGCTAGAGGTGTGCTACCTGTCCAGCCAACATATTTCACCTATTTTGGTTGTGTCCCTTATTGGCGACAGGTCCAGACATTAATAGTTGGTGATAGGAGTTCGCCTCCCCCTGTTTTCTAAGACATACCTACTTAATCTACCCCCTGAGCACCTACATAAACATACTTTGTAGCTTCTAGTCTAAGTGCTCACTTCAGCCAGGTGTCTCATAGCTAAACATTGGAGGTGGGCTTCCCCTCTGTTACTGGAAGACTTGTAAGCTAGAATCAGAGAGTTTAGAACACTTGAAAATTTGACAGCCCTTCTGAATAATGAGGAGAAGAGATTCCAAACTATCTGTGGACCCTGGAATACATTTTGGGCGCTCCATGATTTGTAGCTCTTGGAGGTATAATCTTTTTGTGTCACTCCTTACCCTTCACGACAGATAGCGTGGTACTGCACTTCCTCTCCCCCCTTCTTCCCTCATGGTTCATGTCTTGTGTGTTCATCAATTATAGTTTCTCAAATGATTGTTTGCACCATTGTTATATTTACTTTTCCTTTGCTTGTTCCCTTGGGCTCACATTTAGTTTGCCTGCCTTGTGTTGCCTCTGTATGTTTTGTTGACCCTGTATTGGTTTACAAACTTCAATAAAAATTACAATTAAAAAAAAAATGTTTGGAAGTCTACCTAGAAGAACTGGTATGGATTTAAAGTCAAAGGGTGGTCACACCAAAGATTGACGTGATTTAGATTTGTTTGTTTTTTTCATTCACTTAATTTTGTTCATTCACAAAAATAAACTATTAACACTTCTATTTATGAAAGCATTCTTACTTTTACAGCATTTTTTCCCACTTCTGCCTAAAACTTTTCATAGTACTGTATCTATCTATCTGCCATATCTATATATTTATTTTGATAGTTATCCAGTATCAGTATTACATTTCAGGCTCATATATCATTTCTAGATTTGTGTTTTGTAACAAGTACTAAACAACTTCCTCTATATTTTTCCATCAGTCTTCTCTTCACCATGTACAGCATCCACATTCCAAATGACTATTTAAGTAATAAATGATCACAATGACTGATTGTACTTAGCTCTATACTGTCTGGTAAATCAATGTGATTTCTTATTAGGAAAAAGTGATAGGACATTGGTATCTAAAGTGTTATCTCAGAAGTAAAAACTTTCTGTGACTTTTCTGTTTCCTTCAAACTGCTGTTATCAGGGGATCATTTATTGTCCATTTTTTATCTGGGAAGTTTGATCATTTTTAATTCTTGACTAGGCGGAGAAGGGCTCATATTCCTCACTCGCTATGTTGTTAGCTTGACAAAGCAATTTAGAAAACAAACATAGAGGGTATAGAGCTTTGTCTTGTCTTCTAGAATGCATTGACTTTAGACTCTTCTATTAAATCTAAAACACCTCAATAGACAGGCAGCCCATTTACTATATGCATCACCTGTCAAAAATATCCCCGTCTAAGTGACTAAAATGTCAGTCGTTCTTAAATGTAGAAGTGCATTATATATGTACAAAGCGCTGGCATCTATAAAACATGACCGCTTCCATGCAACAAATATCATAAGTCATTTGACCTTCTTTCTTCTTGTTTCTTATTAGCAGATACAGGCAGCAGACTGACAGTGCCTGCCTAGTCCCTGGTGCAGTGCACAGAAATTCTCTCTTGTAAGGAATCATTTATCACCTAGTACCCAATTTGTGTGACAGAAAATGTCCTTTCCTGGGATTTTTAGGAACATCTTTACAAATGTTCTTTCTGCCCTCTTGATTAATCTCTATTTTCTAGATCTGGAGCAAAGTTGCAGTTTCAAAAAATAAAAAAAAATTATAATCAATATATAAAATTTTAGATTTGCACTCAGATCACATAAAATCGATGATAGCGGCAGGTTATTTTATAGAGCTGTAATTCGGCAAATTATTACCCAGATGCTGTTCTCTGCAAACAAGATATGTAGTCCCCAGAGAACGAGCAGAAAGCCTAATGGTATTAGCAGATTGACATGTATTGATACCAGACAGTACTCAACATTAATAAACGCTAGCATATTGAGATCCATTCCTGTGACCTTATTGTTGCTGAGGCTCTTATATTGTATTTTCAGCTGCACGCTATAGGCAGGGAGACATGTTCAGATTAAAAATGAGCTCTCTCGCTGTGTTTGAAGTACTTGGTTCTCAGGAGGCAGATTCAGATTCTCCTAGCCCAGGCCTGGAAGAATGCTGTAAACAACAGTGAATCTAAATGAAACAACTGTATGGAATTAGATCAGGTCCCATACTTTGCTGCACATTAATTTGCAAGTTAGTATCTCTTCCTGCCAGCTTAATTATGGAAAGCAAAAGTGAGTGTCTGTAATTAGATTGCACACAGATACTTCCAGCCGTCACGCGTTGCTTCAATTAAAAGCAATATTTTTAACGCTATAGGTTTTGGAACTTTTGTTATGGTGTTTGCCTTTTGTAGCTTCATTTACATATGGCGCATGCGCATTGTGTCAGTGTTTGCTCATAAAAGGAGACGAGCAGTCTGAGAATTTGTCGGATGATTGGAACTTATCCATTCTTTCGAGAAATAAACGCTCTTGAAAAAAGGGATGTCAAGGGAGAGGAGCTAGTGTTTGATTCTGAATATGGTATTAGTTACAGCTTTGAAAACCTGAGAACCGAAGTGTGACTTCAAGTTATGTGCTGAAGTCAATAGGGCAGAATTATCATAGGAAGCAAGGAAGTAATGCCAAATATGATGCACCAGATTTCGGAAAAATGTAATCTGCTATTAATCTTTTTGCACAATACACATGTTTAAAAAGGCTACGTCAAAAGGGGCAATGGTTGAGCCAAAGTTAATGTGGAGTAGCATCATATTGTTCTACATGAATGACAACCATGATGTGGGTTAGGGAAATATTGACTATGCTGTGTATTACGCCAAATTGTTAAGGCAGCATCCAAAATATTCAATTCCTCTTTCAATTATGAGGTAGTCGTTTTTAGGAGGAATTCAAAAGAGTTGATACCAATATGATGAATGTGGAAGGCTATACAGATAGAAAGTTTGATGTAAAGTGAGGGTAATACCAGCTAAGATCTATAGAACCTATCTTACATGTCTTCTTTTGAGATGCTTGATTTAGTGAATGACCTGCAGAAAGCTGGGACAAACGTAACAAAGGCTACCGTGAGTAACACACTACGCCACCAGGGACTCAGATCCTGCAGTGCCAGACGTGTCCCCCCTGCTTAAGCCAGTACATATCCAGGCCCGCCTGAAGTTTGCTAGAGAGCATTTGGATGTTCCAGAAGAGTATTGGGAGAATGTCATATGGTCAGATGTAACCAAAGTAGAACTGTTTGGTAGAAACACAACTCGTCGTGTTTGGAGGCGAGTGAATGCTGAGTTGCATCCAAAGAGATTTTGAGTGCAAACCTCCGTCCATGAGCAAGGGCATTGAAGATGAAACATGGCTGGGTCTTTCAGCATGACAATGATCCCAAGCACACCGCCAGGGCAACGAAGGAGTGGCTTCGTAAGAAGCATTTCAAGGTCCTGGAGTGGCCTAGCCAGTCTGCAGATCTCAACCCCATAGAAAACCTTTGGAGGGAGTTGAAAGTCCGTGTTGCCCAGCGACAGCCCCAAAACATCACTGCTGTAGAGGAGAACTGCATGGAGGAATGGGCCAACATACCAGCAACAGTATGTCCCAACCTTGTGAAGACTTACAGAAAACGTTTGACCTCTGTCATTGCCAACAAAGGATATAGAACAAAGTATTGAGATGAAATTTTGTTATTGACCAAATACTTCAATAGTTACATAGTGACTCTACCATTGACTGCAATACAGTATTGCAGTCTATGGCACAAGTGATCTGAAGATCACATGTTCAAGCCACCTAGGGGGTGGGGGCAAAAAAAAAAAAGTTAAAAAAAAGAGAAAAAGTTTTTACCTAGATCACATATAAAAGTAAATATAAACACATTAGGTATCCCCAAGTCCGAAAATATAATTAAAATAAAAAAAAATTTGTCCCATACGGTAAATGCCGTAGCAGGAAAAAAAAAAATCAAAATGAATGATTTGGCATTTTTTCAGTGATTTGCCTCCCTAAAAAAATGGAATAAAAAGTGAAACAAAGTAAAATATCATACATTTCCCAACATGGTATCAATAAAAACTACATATTCTCCTGCAAAAAAAGACACTTTACACAGATCTGTACACTGAAATATAAAAAAAATTACAGGTGTCAGAATATGGTGAGTCAAAGAAATTTTTTTTTCTTTAAAATTTAGAATTTTTGTAAAGTTATTAAAACATGAAAAAAACTATAAAAATTTGACATCACCGTAATCGTACTGAATAAAGCTACCATAGCATTTTTCCCGCAGAGTGGAAGCCGCAAAAACAAAACCCATAAGATAATGGCAGTACTGTATTTTTTTTTCAATTCCACCTCATTCTAAATTTTTGTCCCGTTTGCCAGTACATTATACAGAATAATAAGTGGTACCATTTTGAGGTACCACTTGTCATGCAAAAATCAAACCCTCATATGACTACATAAACGGAAAAATGAGAAAGCTATGGCTTTTCGAAGTCAGAGTAAATGATAACTAAAACACTAAAATTAAAAATGTCGGCGTCATGTCTTTCTGTAATTATGTTATTAATATAAATTACTGTTTATTAATTTTAGGATTTTTTTCAAAATTTTTATTTTATTCTACATTTCAGGAAATATTAAAAATAATAAAATATGTTTTAAAACATACAACTGTTTGCCACTAGAGGGAGCATCAGCTGTGTACTGTGTCATTGCACACAGCACATAAGTATTAGGAGAGTTAGAACTGGAGCAGGCCCCATCTCCTATATTGCGGCATATTTATTATGCTTACTTATAAGGTGCCTTCACATTCTGCAGCACTTTACAGACATTGACAGTCACTGTCCCATATAGGTCTCACAATCTATATTCCCTATCAGTATATATTTGGAGTGTGGGAGGAAACCCACGCGAACACGGGGAGAACATACAAACTCCTTGGAGATGTTGTCCTTGGCAGGATGCAAACCCAGGACTCCAGCACTGCAGGGCTGCACTGCTAACCACTGAGCCACCGTGCTGGCCGCTATAGTCATGAGAAAAACAAAGTACCCCCTTTTTGAATTCTCTGGTTTTACATATCAGGACAAAATAAAATAAAGCATCTGGTCCTCAGCAGGTCTTATAATTAGGTAGATACAGCCTTGGATGATCAACAGCACACAACAGATTCTACCGTTTCATTATAATATTTAACAAAAATTAAGCCAAAATGGATAAGTCATGTGTGAAAAGTAAGTACACCCCATGAATCGATAACTTGTAGAAACACTTTTAGCGGCAATAACTTGAAGTAATAGTTTGCTATGTGACTTCAGTTTTGGCCGACTCTTCTTCTTCTTGTAAGACATTGCACATTGGTTTGTGCACATTATTTATGCACAGCTCTCTTAAGGTCTCACCACAGCATTTCAATTGGGTATAGGTTTGGAATATAAATGTGCCATTTCAACACCTTGATTCTTTTCTCTTTCAACCCTTCCGTGTACTTGGGATCATTGTCCTGTTGCATGACCCAATTTCGGCCAAGCTTTATTTGTTGGATAGATGGTTTCACATTGGACTCTAGAATATACAGAGGAGTTTATCTATACCATGAGTTAGACTCAATGACTTCAAGATGCCCAGGTTCTGTGGCTGCAAAACAAGCCTAAATTGTCACCCCTCCACCACCATGTTTGACAGCTAGTATGAGATGTTGTGTTGAAATTCCGTGTTTATTTTTTGCCAAACATTATGGCCAAGCATCTCCACTTTCTTTTCATCCGTTTTAGAAGTCTTGTGGTTTGTTCAGATACACCTCTGCAAATTTAAGCCATGTTGCCATATTCTTTTTAAAAAGAAGAGGCTTTCTCGTGGCAAACTTTCCTAACAAGCCCTGATCAGTCTTTTTATAAATTTACTGTCACGAACTTGAACATTTAATTGCCTGAGGAGCATTTTCCAGAAAGTGCAAACAAGCTACCTAAATCCTACACAGCACAGGGAGATAGAGTCTATGGTTGCTCAGACAACTTCACCAGAGCCTGCTGCAAGGCCGTATGGTCTTTGCAGGATCTGAGGCCCAAGTTATCACCCCAGAAGCATAGTATAAGAAATAGATGCCATTACCTTGGGGAAAATTTACTGGGATATCCACCCCTTGGAAGATTGTCATCTGTTTTGAATGTTTTCCATTTGTGAATAACTGTCTCACTGTAGAATGATGGGCTTCAGAATTTTGGAATTGGCTTTATAACCCTTCCCAGATTGATGAACAGTAACAGTTGCTTCTCTAAGTTAATTTCTGATGTCTTTTCTCCTTGGAAATGTGTTAACACATGCCTGAATGCTCCAGACCAGCAAACTACCAAAACTTCTGCTTTTAAAACAAAGGGGTATTCCCATGTCAAGGATCATAAGCAGACTTATAGCTTAACCCCTTCCTGCCAGACTAATTTTTCAATTTTCGTTTTTGACTCGCCACCCTGCAACCCCATAACTTTTTTATTTTTCTGTTCACAGAGCCATGTGAGAGCTTAATGTTTGCAGGACAAATTGTTCATCATAATGGTACCATTTATTATTCTGCACAATGTACTGGGAAGCTGGAAAAAAATTCAGAGTGGGGTGGAATTGGTGATAAAGCGCAATTATGCGACCATCTTATAACGGGCTTCGTTGTGGGCGCCAACAATCCTTCCCAAAATGGCACCTCGGTCAGCTCTGCGGACACTAACACTAATCTTGGGCATTAGCGCCTGGTCTTCGCTGTATAATACAGCAATGACCTGGCGGCTATGGCGGCTGCTCAGCTCCATATCTAAATACCCAACATCCGCCATACTATTTCAGTGGATGTCGGGAAGGGGTTAATCTAAATGAAGTGTTTTACCCAATACCTTGCTTTGTTAAAGCAATAACTCTTGCTCTGTTTGTCAAATTTAGCTAACAATTCCTCGTCAATGATTACATCTGATTGCCTAGGTTACAGATTAGAATGATAACTCAGTTCCTGCTCCTGTCCCTCTATAGTCTCTGCTCTCTACATACTGCAGGAGGGCAGCTGAAATCCTGAGATGAGAAAACCCCTTTAATTAAGGGCATTTGTTTAGCTGCACCTGGCTGCTATTTACCCTCTTACTTCCTGTGGAAGCAGCAAAGGTGTACTTGTTCAACAAATAATGACACAATGTGGTTTGCCATGTATTATTGTTCATCTTAGATTGTATTTATTTACTCTTAGAACCTTCTAAGGACCACATGTTTTTTATTATTTCCTGATACATAAAATCATGGAATTCAAAGAGGGTGGATTCACTACATGACTGTATTTGCTTATTTATTTCTGATTATGCCATCAGAGGTCCTTAAAGAGGACCTTTCATGTCCTTAGGCACATGCGGTTTTACATACCGCTAGAAAGCCGACAGCGCGCTGAATTCAGCGCACTGCCGGCTTTCCCAGTATGTGCCCCGGGGCTGCAGATATTGGCGGTCGTAGTTTCACGGTTTCCTGTCAGAAGGGCGTTCCTGACAGTCTAGCTGTGCTGTGAGGAACGCCCTCCCTGACACTTCTCGTTCATAGACTTGTATTGGAGGGGGTCGGATTCGCGGCAGACGGAGTGCCGGCGCAAGTGTGAACCCACCCTAAATGAACACCTAGTTTTTGTTGCTTAAATGGGTGAGTACTTACCCCCTGAATACTGTATGGATGAGAGTTCAAGCACACATCATATATAGGAGTTGTACATTATTTGTCTTTCAGCCGAAATCTAGTTTTTGAGTCATACACACATAGAGAAATTCCACTCCAGTAATGGACCCATTATCTATGAGACTGAAAGACTAGCATGAAGGAAGACCAAAAAATGTCAGGAAACATAACCCAATGAGAACTAAATTATTCCAGGATATTGTATTCCCAAGTAGGAGACTGGAATGTCCTATACCCGCTGTACGTATTAAAAAGTCAGAAATTGTCCATACATTAGAAGTCAGAGTAATTGTTTCTCTATCAACTCAAACTGAGTATAGCGGTGGCCATGGCGTGCTCAGGTTCCCCTCAGGGCTTTGGTCCTTTGTATATAAGAATAATACATAATGTGTAGTTTCCTGAGAATTCTTACAATTGTTAAATCAAGAGAATTGGATTTTTTTCCCTGTATTTACAAGCAGCACTTTTGTTTACATGACCGGCGTATTTAGATTTAGGTTATCATAGTCTTAGACAAACTCTTGGTTTCAATGCCAGACATGCATTGTGGAGCAGAATCAATAAAGTAGTAATTGACACAGCGGTACTTGACACATTATTCAGCATACACAACCATTACATTATAAAGAAAAATGAAGAATTGATTTGTTTGTTATTTACAATGCTGCATTACAATGGACTGAGAAGGTCTTAGAGAGCTGCTGTTCCACAATGAATTGTAGTCTACTGAGATAAGTTTTTACACAATGCAATCCATTTATTTGTGTTTCCAGGTATTCACTTATTGACAAAGACTGGCGCTTTTCTCTCTTTATATTTTTACAACACACATTTATAGTAAATAATGCATGTGATGGGTTATAATTTAGCATACGGAGGCAATCATAAGTGCCTGTTGAATATTTCATTGACATTTGCAGTTCTAAGTAATATCCACCAACTGCTGTAAGAGAATGACCATTGTGTATCAAACAGATGGGTGAGAATGCTGTTCTGTCCATTCTGTGCCAGTAGTACTATAGTGGGTAGTGATGGGGCCAAGTCTACACTGTAGGAAACCATAGTTGAGACAGAGATAGTTTTCCTTTTTGTTTCCAAATGTGTAGTCTCAATAATAATAATGGGATTAGGTTGGTGCCACAAAAGCTAAATGTGTTCCCCAATAGTTCAGTGTTTTTAGGAGTTTTATGGTAAATTAATACACCTCTCCCCCCGTTCTTCATCGGCCACTCCCCTCTGCCAATCCCTTCACTGGCTACCCGTTGCCAGTGAATAGAATTCAAATTACTAATGCTGACATACAAAGCCATCCACAACCTGTCCCCTCCATATATCTCCGACCTAATCTCTCGCTACCTGCTGGCACATAACCTCCAATCCTCAAAAGACCTCCTACTCCACTCTGCTCTTATCCGCTCTTCACACAACTGTCTCCAAGACTTCTCCTGAGCATCCCCCATACTCTGGAACTCACTACCAAGACACATAAGACTGTCTCCAACAGTCACAAGCTTCAAGAAGGCCCTGAAGACTCACCTATTCAGGAAGGCCTATAACCTCCAATAACGCTATTGTCACCACACCACCATCTGTACAGCCTCTCCCCTCACCTTCTGTCTCTATCCCTCTTCCCTCATAGATTTTAAGCCCTTGCGGGCAGGGCCCTCTATCCCACTGTGCCAGTTGGTCACTGTTAGTATTATATTTGTTTTGTATATTTTGTGTACCGTATGTAAATCCTCAAATGTAAAGCACCATGGAATTAATGGTGCTATATACAGTAGGTACGGAAAGTATTCAGACCCCTTTAAATTTTTCACTCTTTGTTTCATTCCAGCCATTTGCTAAAAGCAAAAAAGTTCATTTTATTTCTCATTAATGTACACTCAGCACTCCATCTTGACAGAAACCCCCCCCCCAGAAATGTAGATATTTTTACAAATTTATTAAAAAAGAAAAACTGAAATATCACATGGTCATAAGTATTCAGACCCTTTGCTCAGTATTGAGTAGAAGCCCCTTCCTTTTGAGCTAGTACAGCCATGAGTCTTCTTGGGAATGATGCAACAAGTTTTCACATCTTCATTTGAGGATCCTCTGCCATTCTTCCTTGCAGATCCTCTCCAGTTCCATCAGGATGGATGGTGAACTTTGGTGGACAGCCATTTCCAGGTCTCTCCAGATATGCTCAATTGGGTTGAGGACAGGGCTCTTGCTGGGCCAGTCAAGAATGGTCACAGAGTTGTTCCGAAGCCACTCCTTTTAGCTGTGTGCTTAGGGTCATTGTCTTGTTGGAAGGTGAATCTTTGGCCCAGTCTGAGATCAAGAGCACTCTGGAAGAGGTTTTCTTCCAGGATATCTCTGTACTTGACCGCATTCATCTTTCCTTCAATTGCAACCAGTCGTCCTGTTCCTGCAGCTGTAAAACACCCCCATAGCATGATGCTGCCACCACCATGTTTCACTGTTGGGATTGTATTGGGCAGGTGATGAGCAGTGCTTGGTTTTCTCCATACATACCGCTTAGAATTAACACCAAAATGTTCAATCTTCATCTGTCATGTCCCAGGACTTGGTTTAATTCACTGACATGTATCTGTGATACTGTTTGTCTTTGTAGTTTGTCCCTTTTCTCTCTCTGTATCCTTAGCTGTGATGCTGTAGCTCCTCCTCTCTCTCTCTCAGTTTAGTTTCACTTCTTTGTAAGCAACATGTCTGCTCAGCTCCTGGTATTTCATCATTTTTCACCTACTGCTGTATGAGGTTCTACAAGATTTACTTGGATTAAAGCATCTGGAATCTTATCTACGCCTCCTCAGTTGAGTTGAACACTATCTGATAAATATCTTGGTGTAAATTGCTGGTTAGCATAGAGACTACAGGACACTCTCACAACCTCACACTTGCAGCCAAGCTATTGAGTCAGAACAGTGAAAAATGATGCATAAAGACTGCCAGATACGGCTGTAAGACAGTTCACCAACTTCTGACATACAGTCAGTCACAGCAAGTTACCTGAAGCCAGAAGGAATCAGCATTGTGTAAGTTGCATCTGCAGCTCAGACTCCCTCAGCATAAGAAGATTCTAGCAAGCAGCCATCTTACTCCAGCAAAGTTATATTTATCCTGTTTGTGTTGCATCATGGCTGAAGGGCACCCTGAAGCACAAGGTAGCATGGACCTCAGTCTGCAGCCCAGTGAGAAGGCTAGACGCTTGATTAAACCTACATGGAAGGTTAGAGACAATCTAGAAGGTTTAAAGCATGAACTTTCCTGTGAACTCTCAAAATGGTGGCAGGAAATACAGACTAAGATATCTGCCATGTGCTTGCCTGCATACCATGTATCACCACTAGAGGGAGCTCTGCGACAGCTTTGTGCTATGCATGGACATTATAAAATGAAAGCTGAGGAGTATGAAAGCATATTGAGAAAACTTCATACATACGATTCTTTAGCTGAATTGCAAAGCTTCCAGCATCTCAATTCAGAACGAGAAAGCTTAGTACATGAAACTAAGTTAAGGACAGAGGCAAGAATTGCGCAACTGCAGGAAATGGCATCCCATGTTTCTGAGTCTACCAAGCGTTCAAAGCGTACATCTAAGTCACGTTCCTCAAAATCTTCCACACTCAGTGAGCAACTTATAAAAGCACGTGCAGAGGCGGAAGCTACTAAGATACAGGCAGCCTTTGCACAACAGAAAGCAGAAATGGAAGCTAAGGTAGCTCAACAGAAAGCAGAAATGGAAGCTAAGGTAGCTCAACAGAAAGCAGAAATGGAAGCTAAGGTAGCTCAACAGAAAGCAGAGATGGAAGCTAAGGCAGCTCAAAAAAGGGCAGAACTAGAGGCTCTAGAGAAACAGTATGAGCATGCTGCAGCCATGGCAAGGTTAAGCATTTTAGAACAAGCCATCAGTGGAAGTGAAAGAGACAGCACCAGTTTGTGTGATGTGGAAACAGAGGATCCCCTCAAGCGCACAAGAGACTATGTACTAAGCCAAAGCAGTGAATCCCTATTTGCCACAAATGTTCCTGTCAGGGACGACATTTCTCCAGTGCAACAGGGCACGGTATCTTCTGAAGCACACCGCATTCAAGGTCAGTACAATGCCCTGCCTGTCCAGCATCCAGTTTCTTCTTCCTTCATGGATTCCCAAAGCCTTGCACCTCAGCAAATGCAATATACTGATACTCAGGTAAACACCAATGTGACACCATACCACCAGACTGCAAACAACCGTCCAGTCTCACATCCATATGTGGCTAAACCTATGGACTTTAAGCTAGCTCCTAGGCTGAATGCCTACGCAGCCCCTACACTACCTACCTCTGTTAACCAGAACCCCACTAACAACGTAATCACCGCTACTCAGCCAGCAACTCAATATTTAAAGTCAGAGAGAACAGACATGTCAGAGTTTGCAAGGTACATGGTTCGCCGTGAGCTTACTAAGACTGGACTCACAAGGTTCGATGACCAACCTGAGAACTACAGAGGCTGGAAATGTGCCTTCAAAACTGCAATTAGTGACCTTGGCATTACTGCAACTGAAGAATTAGATTTGCTTATCCGATGGCTTGGCCCACAGTCCACAGAACGTGCTAAAAGACTCAGATCCGTCCACATTTACAACCCCATAGCAGGCCTTACCGCTGCTTGGGAAAGACTGGAGAAAACCTATGGCAGTCCTGAAGCAATAGAGAATGCTCTGTTCAAACGGTTGCAAGGGTTTCCAAAGATATCTGGTAAGGATCATCAGAAATTTCAAGAACTTAGTGACCTACTCATGGAGCTCCTACTGGCTAAGGCGGACACTCTCCTACCGGGCCTCAGTTACCTGGACACTGCTCGTGGGGTAAACCCGATAGTCTCCAAGTTGCCATATAATATTCAAGAAAGGTGGACCACAGTTGGGTCAAGATACAAAAATGAGAATCAAGTCTCCTTTCCTCCATTTTCCTACTTCTGTGAGTTTATCAAGAACATTTCAGAATCCAAGAATGACCCAAGCTTTTCCTATGGGAATCCCAGTGTTCCTGGTTCACCTCCTATTAAGTATGACAGCTCACATTCTAACTACAGAAACCGCAGAGGCCCAGTTTCGGTGAAAAAGACTGATATTCTTCCTATACCTACATCAGCACCAGAAGAAAGCAGTTGCAACAGCAACCAAGACGAAAAGGTAGAAAATCCTAACCGTCTGTGTCCTATTCACAAGAAGCCTCATCCCCTCAAGAAGTGTATTGGCTTCAGGAGGAAACCAATCCAGGAACGTAAAGAGCTTCTAAAGAAACTAGGGATATGTTTCAAATGTTGTGCCTCTACTGAACATGTTGCTAAAGACTGTAAAATTGCTATTAAGTGTATAGAGTGTGGCAGTGAGGACCATGTACAAGCTCTTCATCCATCCCAGCCTAGTGCCACACCACCTAGAGGTTCCCCTTCCCCAACTAAGCATGGCGGGGAGAACACAGATCAAGCAGCAAATACTACCACAGTATCTTCCTCATGTACAGAAGTCTGCGGAGAAGACCTTTGTGACAAGTCCTGTGCAAGGATATGCCTAGTCAATATATACCCCAAGGGCCAACCAGAAAGGGCTATGAGGGTGTACGCCATTCTGGACGACCAGAGCAACCACTCACTTGCAAGGTCAGAACTCTTTGATCTGTTTAACTTAAAGGGTGATACTTATCCATATACCTTGGGTACTTGTAGTGGCATATCAGAGTTTTCTGGAAGAAGAGCCAGTGGTCTTGTAATAGCTTCTCTCAAGGGCAATTTGGAGATACCTTTGCCCACACTTGTTGAGTGCAACCAGATACCATCAAACAGAGAAGAGATACCCACACCAGAGGCGGCTTTCCAGCACCCTCATCTAAGGGCTATAGCCAGTGAAATACCATCCCTTGACAAAAATGCAGACATTCTAGTTCTGCTAGGTAGAGACATTCTCAGACTGCACAAAATACGCCAGCAAATTAATGGACCGCATGATGCACCATTTGCCCAGCGCCTCGATCTAGGATGGGTTATCATTGGCAACGTCTGCATAGGTAGGATGAAAAGGCCCACCAATATTTCTTCATTTAAGACGCATATGTTACCAAATGGTCGCAGCACTTGTTTTCAGCCATGTCCACATCACTTCCAAGTGAAAGAGAAGATAAGCAACAGTAAGTGGCTGCATAATCACCGAGACAACGTGAATACTTTCCTGCCTGGGGACGACATCCTTGGATTAACAGTGTTCAATACAACAAGTGATGACAACAAGCTGGCACCGGCTATAGCTGATAAAGAATTTCTCAAACTTATGGACAAGGAATTCATTCAAGATGATTCCAACAGCTGGGTAGCACCTTTACCTTTCCGCTCCCCGAGATCAAAACTACCAAACAATCTGAAGCAAGCAGTTTCTAGATTTTCCTCTTTAAAACGTACCCTCAAGAGGAAACCAGAGATGGAGAAACACTTTGTAGGTTTCATGCAGAAGGTATTTGAGAGAGATCATGCAGAACCTGCACCTCCACTAAAGGAAGGAGAAGAATGCTGGTATCTTCCATCATTTGGCGTGTATCACCCTCGCAAACCTGACCAAATCAGGGTCGTGTTCGATTCTAGTGCTCAGTATGAAGGCGTCTCTCTCAACAACCTGCTCCTCACTGGTCCTAACCTAAACAACAGCCTCATAGGAGTCTTAATCCGTTTCAGACAGGAACCAGTTGCAGTGATGGCCGACATCCAACAGATGTTTCATTGCTTCATTGTTAAGGATGATGACAGAAATTATCTCAGGTTCCTATGGCATAAGGATAATGATATCAACAATGAAGTCATAGATTACCGGATGAAGGTACATGTCTTTGGCAATAGCCCATCTCCTGCAGTAGCGATCTATGGACTGAGAAGGACCGCCCAAGAAGGTGAGAAAGAGTATGGCTCTGATGCTCGTCAGTTTGTTGAGAGGAACTTCTATGTTGATGATGGTCTTAAATCCTTACCTGCAAGTGAAGAAGTGATCGATCTCCTCTCTAGAACACAGGAAATGCTGTCTGTAGCTAACCTCAGACTTCACAAGATCATCTCCAACAATATGGAGGTAATGAAGGCATTTCCCTCTGATGATCATGCAATCAACTTGAAGGATCTTGATCTCAGTTCTGATGCTCCTCCTATGCAACGCAGCCTAGGATTGCTATGGAACACTGAACAAGACACATTCACATTCCAAGTGTCTTCTTGTGACAAACCTTTCACCAAACAAGGAGTTTTATCTGTTGTGAACAGCATTTATGATCCTCTTGGTTTCATTGCTCCCACCACCATTCAAGGCAAGCTACTACTAAGACGGCTTACCACTGAGAACATGGACTGGGACACTCCACTGCCTGCTGAGAAACAACTGAGGTCTGACTGTGGCACTAACTTCGTTGGAGCCTGCAAAGAACTGCAGTTAGACAACTTCTTATCCAACAATGGGTGCACTTGGACGTTTAACCCTCCACATTCATCCCATATGGGAGGTTCCTGGGAACGTATGATTGGGATCACACGCAGAATCCTTGACTCTATGTTGATGGACCACAAGTCGACACTGCTTACCCATGAGACGTTAATAACCTTTCTTGCTGAAGTGTCTGCAATAATCAATGCAAGGCCACTTGTCCCAGTATCTTCAGACCCTGAATCTCCAATTATCTTAACCCCAGCAACGCTTCTTACTCAGAAAATTGGTACTGCTGCTACCTCTCCACGTACCTTAGATCACAGTGACATTTACAGACGCCAATGGAAACAAGTTCAACACCTGTCCAATGTGTTCTGGCACCGCTGGAAAACAGAGTACCTCCACATGCTACAGAGCCGTCACAAATGGCAGACCTCAAAACCTAATCTCCAGGTGGGTGACCTCGTCCTTCTAAGGGATAAAGAAGTCCATCGGAATGAATGGCCTATGGGTCTCATCACTAAAGTTGTCCCTAGTGATGATGGGAAGACTCGGAAAGTGGAGGTCAAGGTAACCAAGGGAGGCTCAGTGCGAGTTTTCTTCCGCCCAATTAATGAACTGGTGCTTCTTCTTCCAAGAGGAGACGTCACATAAAAGAAGATAAGGACACCATTCACAGCTCATGGCGGGGAGCTTCCTTCCGTGAACTAAAACCGTGTTCTTGTGGATTACAGTGTGGGTCGGTGGAGGTGTTGGCAAATTGCGGCTTCCCGACCTGAAGATTGGTTTATTTGGACTAACTGTTGATTATGGTTTGTTGTGCATGTTTCTTTTTTGTTTTTCAGGTTTGAAGAGGACTTTATGGACATCTCAGGACATTTAATGTTTGTTTTCATTGAAATCTAAAGATTTCAGGCGGGGAGTGTCATGTCCCAGGACTTGGTTTAATTCACTGACATATATCTGTGATACTGTTTGTCTTTGTAGTTTGTCCCCTCTCTCTCTCTGTATCCTTAGCTGTGATGCTGTAGCTCCTCCTCTCTCCCCCTCAGTTTAGTTTCACTTCTTTGTAAGCAACATGTCTGCTCAGCTCCTGGTATTTCATCATTTTTCACCTACTGCTGTATGAGGTTCTACAAGATTTACTTGGATTAAAGCATCTGGAATCTTATCTACGCCTCCTCAGTTGAGTTGAACACTATCTGATAAATATCTTGGTGTAAATTGCTGGTTAGCATAGAGACTACAGGACACTCTCACAACCTCACACTTGCAGCCAAGCTATTGAGTCAGAACATCATCTCATCAGACCAGAGAATCTTATTTCTCATAGCCTGGGAGTCCTTCATGTGTTTTTTGGCAAACTCTATGCGGGCTTTCATATGTCTTGCACTGAGGAGAGGCTTCCTTCGGGCCACTCTGCCATAAAGCCCTGACTGGTGGAGGGCTGCAGTGATAGTTGACTTCGTGGAAATTTCTCCCATCTCCCTACTGCATCTCTGGAGCTCAGCCACAGTGGTCTTTGGGTTTTTCTTTACCTCTCTCACCAAGGCTCTTCTCTCACGATTGCTCAGTTTGGCTGGACAGCCAGGTCCAGGAAGAGTTCTGGTGGTCCCAAACTTCTTCCATTTAAGGATTATGGAGGCCACTGTGCTCTTAGGAACCTTGAGTGCTGCAGAAATTCTTTTGTAACCTTGGCCAGATCTGTGCCTTGCCACAATTCTGTCTCTGAGCTCCTTGGGCAGTTCCTTTGACGTCATGATTCTCATTTGCTCTGACATGCAAGCTGTGAGGTCTTATATAGACAGGTGTGTGCCTTTCCTAATCAAGTCCAATCAGTTTAATTAAACACAGCTGGACACCAATGAAGGAGTAGAACCATCTCAAGGAGGATCAGAAGGAAATGGACAGCATGTGAGGGTGGATTCACACTTGCGGCGGCACTCTGTACGCAGCGAATCCGCCCTAAAGGTCGGAAAACTGGATAGGGACTGGATAGGGAAAGGTTTGCGACGCTTTGCTTAAAAACCCATTCACTCAGACATGCAGGACTTTGTTTCCAGTGAAAACAACTGTCTTCGCGGCACAGAGGGTGTAAGCGCACACCCACATATTGCTTTAACCCTCGTCCGGCTGAGTAGGTACAATTGTACCTATTTCTATGCAGCCTGTAATGTTGTAAAATTATGCTGCCTGACAAGGGTTAAAAACCCATTGAAGTGAATGGGTTTTTAAGCAAAGCGTCGCAAACCTTTCCCTATCCAGTTTTACGACATTTAGGTTGGATTCGCGGCGGACGGAGTGCCGCCGCAAGTGTGAACCCACCCTGAGTTAAATATGAGTGTCACAGCAAAGGGTCTGAATACTTACGACCATGTGATATTCCAGTTTTTCTTTTTTAATAAATTTTCAAAAATATCTACATTTCTGTTTTTTTCTGTCAAGATGGGGTGAAAGAGTGAAACATTTAAAGGGGTCTGAAAACTTTCCGTACCCACTGTAAATAAACAATAATAAATAATAATTAAGTCTTGGTCTATGTTCCGATGGAGGAATTTGGAGTTGATTTTGGAGGTGAAATCAGCCTCCAATCATTTCAATGAGATGCAGACAGTTATTTTTCCATTAGCTTATTTTGTTTGCTAGCAGAAAAAATAAGCATTATGCTCAATCTGCAGGTATATTCCACCTGAGAACTCCCATTGAAATGAATGGGAGGCAGAAAAAAATTGCCTGACCGACGCAGAATTTTTCTACCACCTATACATTTCAGTAGGAGTTTTCATACAGAATACGCCTGAAGATTGAATATGACACTGTTTTTTTCCACTAGCTGGAAAAATTATCATGTGGTGTATTTGGTAAGGCAGCTGCGTCCTGCAGCAAAAAAGCTCTGTGGGAAAAACCGTGGTGGCAATGCATCGCGGTTCTTCCCGCAGCGCTTTTGACACAAAGTTCGTAGAGTTTTCCTCTGCGGACTTGCTGCTTCAATTATACCTATAGGGAAACTGACGGCGTTTCCGTAGGTATAATTGACACGCTGCGATTTCCAAAACTGCAACAATTTTGGAAATCGCCGCATGTCTGTAGCGCATCTTTTAACGCAAAGAGGGGATGGGATTCGGTAGTCTCTTTGCTGTGACTGTAAAACACCGCATTTTTTTCTACGGTGTTTACGTTTCGCCACGTGGGGCCCTGGCCTAAGGGTGGATTCACACCAAGTTTTTTTTTTACATCTGTTTAGCAGATCCATGTAACCCCTTTCCGCCACAGCCATTTTTTGATTTTCATTTTTGACTCTCTGCCTTTCAAAAGCCATAACTTTTTTATTTTTCCGTTTACAGAGCCATATTAGAACGTAATATTTAACATTTAATGTTCTGTACAATGTAATGCACACAGGACTTTTTCCTCCGCCGCTGTCAGTTTTAAAGTGATGGACCCTCGACAGACCTCATTGTAGTCACCTGTATTCTGTAGGTCGGTATGATTACGGCGATACAAAATTTATATAGCTTTCTTTACATTTTAACCCCTTTAAAAAATCCAAAACTTTGAAAAAAAAATCCTTGTCGGCATATTCTGCCACCCATAAATTTTTAATATTTCTGCATAAGCAATCTTTTTTTTTGTGGGGCAAGATGTACTTTTTCTTTATACCATCTTTGGGAGAGTCTATTGCTTTGATCGCTTTTTATCCAAAAAGCGGAAAAAATGGTGGTTCAAATCTTTTGTTTTTTTTCCCCGCTATGGCATTCACCATATGGGAAAAATATTTCTATAAGTTTGTAGGCATTTTTGGACACAAGGATACCTAATGTGTATGTGTTTTACTTTATACTTTTATATGTGTTCTACAGAAAGGGAACAGGATTTGAATTTTGTTATATATTTTTTTACTTTAATACAATACACTGCAATGCTAATGAATTACAATGCATTATAAAATTGCAGTGCTTCTATTACAAGCTGCCTGGCACAGCCTGTAATAGAAATCCATACCAGACAAACCTGGGAGCCTTCAATAGTCTTTCAGCTGTCATGATATTGGATCACCAGCCCCAGCTCTCATTCCAGAATCCGGTGATACACCTCAAAAGCCCATGCCATGCTGTCAGGGTGGTTAATGTCTGCGATCAGTGCAGGCATTGCTGCTGGGTCTCTGCTGTATTATACAGGGGAGACCCGGTGGCTATGATGACCTCTCAGCTACTGAGCGGCTGCTATATTTATTTATTTTTATTTCTTATTTTATTTCTTTTTGAGTTGGAAGGGACCTCAAGGGCCATCGAGTCCAACCCCCTGCAAAAGCAGGTTTTCCTAAATCATCCCAGCTATATATTTATCCAGTTTCCACTTGAAGATTTCAATTGATGAAGAACTCACCACCTCCCGTGGCAGCCTATTCCACTCCCTCACTACCCTCACTGTTAAAAAGTTTTTCCTAATGTCTAATCTGTATCTCCTTCCCCTTAGTTTCATCCCATTACTTCTCGAACTTCCTTCCACTAATGAGAATAGGGTAGATCCCTCTGCACTGTGACTACCTTTCAGATATTTAAATACCGCTATTAAGTCTCCCCTTAGCCTTCTCTTCTGCAAACTAAACAATCCCAGTTCTTTTAGCCGTTCCTCGTAAGACATGGTTAGACCTTCCACCATTTTGGTTGCTCTTCTCTGGACCTGCTCTAATAAATCGATGTCTTTCTTAAATTGAGGCGCCCAGAACTGTACACAATATTCCAGGTGGGGTCTGACCAGGGCAGAGTACAGCGGAATAATTACCTCTCTTGATCTAGCTTCAATGCTCGTCTTGATACATCCCAAAATTTTGTTAGCCTTTTTTGCAACAGCACCACACTGTTGACTCATGTTGAATTTGTGATCTATTATTATGCCCAAATCCTTTTCCCCTGTACTATCACTTAGTTCTATTCCTCCCATACTATATATGCTTCTTGCATTTCTGTTACCTAGATGTAGGACTTTGCATTTGTCCCTGTTAAATACCATTTTGTTCGCCTCAGCCCATTGTTCCAGTGTGTCTAAGTCCTTTTGAATACACTCTTTCTCCTCACTAGTGTTGGCTATTCCTCCTATCTTTGTATCATCTGCAAATTTTATGAGTTCTCCAATAATCCCATCGTCCAGATCATTTATAAAGATATTAAAAAGTTCTGGGCCCAGGACAGAGCCCTGCGGCACCCCGCTTTTTACTTTCTTCCAGTTTGATGTATAGCCATTTAATATTACTCGTTGTGCCCGATCTTTAAGCCAATTGTGAACCCACCTCACTGATTTTTTATCAAAGCCATACTTAATCATTTTTTTTCAATAAGAATGTTATGTGATACTTTATCAAAGGCCTTACTAAAGTCAAGATATACTATGTCCACTGCATTCCCCTGGTCCAACCATTCAGTGATTTTATTGTAGAAGGAAATCAGGCTAGTCTGACAAGATTTATTGGTCATAAAGCCGTGCTGGCTCTGATTAATTAAAGCCTTCCCATCCAGGTACCTAATTAAATGTTCCTTAATAATTTGCTCAAAGATTTTTCCTACTATCAAGGTCAGACTTTCCGGCCTATAATTTCCTGGGTCGTCCTTTTTCCCCTTTTTGTAGATGGGGACCACATTTTCCCTTTTCCAATCTAGAGGGACCACTCCTGTTTCCCATGACTTATTGAAGATTATAGCAAGGGGTTCTGTTATTTCCTCTGCTAACTCTTTCAAGACTCTAGGGGTGTAAATCATCCGGTCCTGTGGACTTGGTTTCCTTAATCTTAGCTAAGTGCTCTCTTACCAAACCTTCACTTATAATCAGCTTGGAGTCCTCTTTCCCCTCATCACTATCACCATTATTGCTGATATTTCTATCAATTTCTTGGGAGAAGACGGATACAAAATATGAATTTAGTAACTCCACCTGCTGATCCACCATGTTAACATTTTCACCCTTATTATTCTTCAGGACTCCAATGGTTTCCTTCACTTTTCTTTTGCTTTTAACATATCCCCAAAAACCTTTTACCTTACTCTTAGCCTCTTTTGCAAGCTTCAATTCGTGTTCAGCCTTAGCTCCTTTAATGCTTATCTTGCAGAGTCTGCAAACTGCTGTATACTCTTCCTTAGATATAGTTCCCATCTTCCACTTATTGTATGTTTCCTTTTTCTTTTTTAGCAGGTTATGTAATTTTCTAGTCATCCATCCTGGTGTTTTTAGGTGCTTCCCATTTTTCTTCCTTCTAGGTATTGTTAGTTCCTGTGCATTAATGATTTCCCTACGGAAAATTTCCCACCCTTCATGTGCATTTTTGTGCTTAAGAATTTTTCGCCATGGAATTCTACTAACCCTTACCTTTAGGCCCCTAAAATCTGCCCTACTAAAATCGAGCCTTGAAGACTGTGTCTTCTCAGGTCTTCTTCTTCTTACAAACCCAAACTCGAGTATAGCATGATCGCTGAATCCCAATGTCCCTGCTACCCTTAGTTCCTTAACCATATCCTCCTTGTTAGTTAAAACTAGGTCCAAAATGGATGTTCCTCTTGTGTTTTCTTCTACTAGCTGGGCAATGAAGTTGTCTGCTTGAGAGGATAAAAATTTGATAGAGCCTTTACTCGTAGCTGTGTGAGTTTCCCAATGAATGTCTGGGTAATTGAGATCTCCCATGATAACTATTTCATGTTTCTTTGAAAGCGTGGTCATTTGCTGTGAAAAAATCTCATCCATGTCTTCCGTCTGTCCTGGTGGTCTATAATAAACACCTATTATGATGTCCTTATCATTGTTTTTCCCTTGAATTACTACCCAAATATTTTCTAATAAATTATCATTCTGTAAAACTAATTTCTGTGGAGATGTGTTCTTTTCTAACATACAATGCAACTCCTCCCCCTCTTTTATTAGTTCTATTCTTTTTGAATAAGTTGTATCCTTCCATCTGTATGTTCCAATCATGCCTGTCATTCCACCAGGTTTCTGTGATGCCATATTTAAATACCCAACATATGCTTTACAAGTATGGCAGATGTCAGGAAGGGCTTAATAGATTAAAAAAAACTGATGCAACAGATGGCCATCCATTTGCATAGGTACCAGAGTACTTATGAATCCCTGGTGGGTCCTACACCTTTAGGGGGGCCAGTCGACCCTGAGAATTTATGAAGGTCATAGTAGGTTTTAGTGCATTATATACTGACATTGCGTATGTCTGCAGCTTTTCTCCTACCATACCAAGACACACAATTATCAGATTGCATACAGTGCTTTACTTTCTGATACAGCCTTCATCATCTGAACACCAAATACTGATGTACTAGAAGTCCCTGTGTACTATATGTCATGCATGTTACCGCCCACTTGGCCTGAATGCCTTAGTTTGCATCAACACTAAAAGGGCTTATATCTTTGGAATGGCTGATTGGATTTGGATAAACAAAGCACCAACCTGCTCGGAGGACAGCACCTGTCAGATGTTGTATGTTGGGCTTTTTAAACCTAGTGACAGGTCCTCTTTAAAGATTGCTGCATCATGGTTGTTTAATGTGTTAAATGTAAAGATGAAATGTGCTAAATCAGTAGGCGGGGTTCAGGCCAAATGCGGAATGTTACACTAATGGTCATTTACAATTTTAATGCAGTAATGTGTAGACTGAAGTTTTTGATCAATTCTAGGGTACGACCAGTTGCTACAGAAACCACATATGGTCAAATCCCCTGCTGCCCACAGTGATCATTGACAGCATGAGTTTGAAGATAGTACTTGTGCAGTCATTGGTCACTGTGGGTGGCCAGGAATTTGACAGGACACAGTTGTCAGAGTGTGTGACCATTCCCTTAAAGGGAGTCTATCATTCGCAAAAACACTTTTAGGCTAAGGCCCCATGTGGCGTAAACGCCGCGATTCGCCCGTGGCGGAAGTGCCGTGGAAAAAATTGCGGCATTTTACAGTCAGAGCAAAGTGGATGGGATTCTAGTGAATCCCATGCCCACTTTGCGGAAAAAAGCGCTGCGGATACGCGGCGATTTCCAAAACCGGCACAGTTTTTTAAATCGCAGCATGTCAATTATACCTACAGAAATGCCGGCGGTTTCCCCATAGGTATAATTGAAACAGAATGTCCGCAGAGGAAAACTCTGCAAACTTTCTGTCTAAGCGCTGCGGTTTCTCCCACAGCGTTTTTTGTGCTGCGGGATGCCACTTGGGGCCTTAGCCTTAAGCTAATGGCAAGTGGGAATGGCCTTTAAAAAGGCCATTCTTCTCCTACCTTTCCTTGTTTTCTTCTCCCAGCCAATTCCAAGATAATTCGTTTCTTCATGTATGTAAATGAGCACCACGGAGCACCCTGGGCGTACCTTCTCTTCTGCGAGCACCCATCGTGTCATGGCTTCTCACCGCCCCTTTGGCCGTTGCGGTGATTTCCCTCTTGGTCTTATTTCTTCTCAGTTCGCGCTGGCAGCAAATTCTCGCGACTGTGCATGCGCAATCGGCTCTGCCACGCTCTTGTGACAGACCACCGGAAAATGGTGGCCCGATTGCGTATGCGCAGTCACGAGAATTTGCTGCCAGCAAGAACTGAGAAGAAAGAAGACCAAGATGGGAGTCACTGCAACGGCCAAAGGGGCGGTGAGAAGCGATGACGTGATGGGTGCTCGCAGAAGAGAAGGAACGCCCCCAGGTGCTCCGTGGTGCTCATTTACATACATAAAGAAACAAATTATCTTGGAATCGGCTGGGAGAAGAAAACAAGGAAAGGTAGGAGAAGAATGGCCTTTTTAAAGGCCATTCCAACGTGCCATTAGCTTAAAATTGTTTTTGCGAATGATAGACTCCCTTTAATGCTACTCTAAACCACAGTGATTTTCTCAGTGATTCCAAACTTTTTAGCATGAGTGTATATGAGCAGGGTCTTGTATACTGTGTTGCTTTCATTCCCATAGATGCAGGCAATAAAGGGCATTGTTTATGTGGCAGTAAAGGACTGCCAAGCAATGAGGTCTATAGCTCACAGTAGACTTTGGGAAGTAGAAAGTTGCATATAATGTGCCATTAATTTAGATACATGCCTCTTGCCAGTGGGATACAGGTAATGACTGTTCTATGTTTGTGCCAGGTTATTTGTGTTTCAGCCAAATTTGGATAGATAGTCAGACCACACGGGCATTATAAAAACAGCGGAATGGGCACAATTAGACTTCTGAACTAACATAACAAGTATAATTAACAGGCGCTCACCTCTTTAGTTGCTATCCTTTTATATCGCTCAGTGTGAAGTTCTTCTTTTATTCAGGGTCTATTTTGGGATCTTTGAGTTGTAAAATCAGCAGGAGAGAAATTTGTGCTACTATGTTACATAAAAAGTGTAATGTGTCTGCTTATATGACCTTATTCCTGAGCAAAAAGCTTGCATTTTCTTTAACTGTTCGGTTACACATATGGAAAACTACAAAACTTGAAGGAAAACAAATCACTTGCAATGACATTTTATATCACTCCAATGCCTGTTTTATATTCAAGTTTATTATTGTTATTATGGAGGAATCTGTGCAAACAGACCCAAATAGCCTATTGTTTATGTACCAGGGGCAGACTGAAAGTAATCCGGATATTAAAGTGGCTTTACACACAGCATTTTTTGAAAGACGCTTTGAAAGGAATGGAAAAAATAAATGTTAGGGACCCTAGAGGTCCCTCGCCAACTAATATAACCACAATAGTTTACTATTACAGCAGGAACAGGGAGTGGTTAAAGTGAAATGCTGTAATAGTAAAGCATAATGATAGTCCTGGCAGAGGACCCGAGCCAGTACCATCAGGAGTGGGTGTCAACTGTAACACGGTTCACAGATATTCAACCCCTTAGATGCCACAGTCAATTGTGACTATGGCATCTAAGGAGTTTGTAAGTGTTTGGCCCCTCCACTGGCATCCCCATAATGTGATCATGCAGCGCTGGAGCATTGTCATGGCCCCCACATACCCATTATAGGTTAACCTGTTAGACACTGCCAGAGGCAGAGTTAGTTGTTTGTATACTTTATTGCCCCAATTTTCAGGACATAAATAATCTTTGATTCTTGTGCATTTTTAAAACTAGTCCCTCCCCATCCTTAAAGGGGTTGTGTATTTCATTTTTTTTTAACTTATTCATCTTGAGCAAGGGTCAGCAACCCCTGCCAAGAGTGGCACACGTGGCATATTTTGCTGGCACAGCAGCCAGCATGGGACCTTCATGTATTCAATGAAGAGGGAGAGTCCCTTCAGTGCCTGCTAGAGCAGAGGTATAGGACGCTCTCCCTTCTCTTGCTGTCCTCCCTACCTACCAATGAGAGGGGGTGAGGAAAGCCCAGAGGCGGACCTCATCATTACAGCACAAGGATCCTGCCTGGACCTTGCTGCTACTGTGATGAGCTCCGTCTGCATCCTGCAAAGGCTCCCCGAGGAAGAGGAGAAAGAAGAATGCTCCTGCCAGCAAAGTGAAAGTAAAAAGAAAAAAACAACAACAGGTACATGCTGGGGTTACTATTCCTATTAATGTCAGGTATTTGGGGTTATTAATTTCGTTTTAGTAACTCCATGTACCTCATATTAATAGCAATTAACCCCATCATGTCCCTCACATTAACCCCTGTGTGCCTCACATAGAGTTACTAATATGTGAGACATATGGGGGTACTAATAGAGGACCTCAATGATGAAGATATTTACATATTACCTCCATATGTCTCACCTATCAGTAACCCTTATGTAAAGCACATGAGAGGGACATGATGAGGTTAACTTCTAATATGAGGCACATGGAGTTGCTAAACTGTAATGTACAAGACTATAGGTACGGACCTATACATTTCAATGTGCCCATACACACAGCCGTTCTTTTTGCGGCTTTGTGTCTGGGCCAAATTGAAGAGCTGCAAATTATGGAGCAGGTCCTATATCTGTCCTATACATAACTTGTATCTGCACTTGTGGCCCTGTAAATGTATACAATACAGACCAAAAGTTTGGACACACCTTCTCATTCCAAGAGTTTTCTGTATTTTCACGACTATAAAAATTGTAGATTCACACTGAAGGCATCAAAACTATGGATTAACATATGTGGAATTATATACTTAACAAAAAAGTGTGAAACAACTGAAAATATGTCTTATATTCTAGGTTCTTCAAAGTAGCCACCTTTTGCTTTGATTACTGCTTTGCACACTCTTGGCATTCTCTTGATGAGCTTCAAGAGGTAGTCACCTGAAATGGTTTTCACTTCACAGGTGTGCCCTGTCAGGTTTAATAAGTGGGATTTCTTGCCTTATAAATGGGGTTGGGACCATCAGTTGTGTTGTTCAGAAGTCAGGTGGATACACAGCTGATAGTCCTACTGAATGCAGTGTTAGAATTTGTATTATGGCAAGAAAAAAGCAGCTAAGTAAAGAAAAACGAGTGGCCATCATTACTTTAAGAAATGAAGGTCAATCAGTTCGAAAAATTGGGAAAACTTTGAAAGTGTCCACAAGTGCAGTGGCCAAAACCATCAAGCGCTACAAAGAAACTGGCTCACATGAGGACCGCCACAGGAAAGGAAGACCAAGAGTCACCTCTGCTGCGGAGGATAAGTTCATCCGAGTCACCAGCCTCAGAAATCGCAGGTTAACAGCAGCTCAGATTAGAGACCAGGTCAATGCCACACAGAGTTCTAGCAGCAGACACATCTCTACAACAACTGTTAAGAGGAGAGTGTGTGCAGCAGGCCTTCATGGTAAAATAGCTGCTAGGAAACCACTGCTAAGGACAGGCAACAAGCAGAAGAGACTTGTTTGGGCTAAAGAACACAAGGAATGGACATTAGACCTGTGGAAATCTGTGCTTTGGTCTGATGAGTCCAAATTTGAGATCTTTGGTTCCAACCACCGTGTCTTTGTGCGACGCAGAAAAGGTGAACGAATGGACTCTACATGCCTGGTTCCCACCATGAAGCATGGAGGAAGAGATGTGATGGTGTGGGGGTGCTTTGCTGGTGACACTGTTGGGGATTTATTCAAAATTGAAGGAATACTGAACCAGCATGGTTACCACAGCATCTTGCAGCGGCATGCTATTCCATCCGGTTTGCGTTTAGTTGGACCATCATTTATTTTTCAACAGGACAATGACCCCAAACACACCTCCAGACTGTGTAAGGGCTATTTTGACCAAGAAGGAGAGTGATGGGGTGCTACGCCAGATGACCTGGCCTCCACAGTCACCAGACCTGAACCCAATCGAGATGGTTTGGGGTGAGCTGGACCGCAGAGTGAAGACAAAAGGGCCAACAAGTGCTAAGCATCTCTGGGAACTCCTTCAAGGCTGTTGGAAGACCATTTCAGGTGACTACCTCTTGAAGCTCATCAAGAGAATGCCAAGAGTGTGCAAAGCAGTAATCAAAGCAAAAGGTGGCTACTTTGAAGAACCTAGAATATAAGACATATTTTCAGTTGTTTCACACTTTTTTGTTAAGTATATAATTCCACATGTGTTAATTCATAGTTTTGATGCCTTCAGTGTGAATCTACAATTTTTATAGTCATGAAAATACAGAAAACTCTTTGAATGAGAAGGTGTGTCCAAACTTTTGGTCTGTACTGTATGTCAGTGAAAACCACATCTGTGCCATTTGTGTGCAGGAGGCCTAAGGCTGAGGCCCCACGTTGCGGAAACACAGTGTTTTTGTTGCAGATTTTGCTGCGGTTTTTTGAGCCAAAGCCAAGAATGGCTACAAAAGGAATGGAAAATATATAGGAAGTTCTTATACTTATCCCTTCTGCTCAATCCATTCCTGGCTTAGGCTCAGAAAAACGCAGCAAAATATGTAACAAAAAAGCTGCGTTTCCGCAATGTGGGGTCTCAGCCTTAGACTAAGGTCCCACATTGCGGAAACACAGGTTTCTTTTGTTGCAGATTTTGTTGCAAAAATAGAAGTATAAGAGCTTCCTATATATTTCCCATTCCATTCTTGCCTTTGTTTAAAAAAAAACGCAGCAAAATCTGCAACAAAAAAAACTGCGTTTCCTCAACGTGGAGCCTCAGCCTTAGGGTGTTTCTTTTCGGGTGGTGACACACTGTGTACCCAGGTGCGGCTATAGCCACACCCTGTTCCCAGGCACCAGTGCTGTCACTTTGGCGTAAGTGTGACACCCATTAATACCAGGCTGGGGTTTTGCTGTTACCGCACCGCCAGGAATTAAAAGTGGCTGAAATTAATCTGCGTTTCACTTACAGAAAAATGAAAGTACCAGCAGCCGGGGACTGGATGCAGCATCCAGGTACATAGTGTGTCACCATCTTACAGGTGTTACCTTACTCTGCTACCAGTCATATACATTTATCACTAATTGTGGGTTACACATGTACTTACAGTGCTTCTAATGGAAAAGTACAGGTGTATCAAGGCAAATAGCGGTAAACGCATGTATCTGGGAGCACAGTATGACAGCACCCCTATGTTACGGTTTGTGCTATATGACTTTATTATAGGCATTGTCAGCCTTATAATTATTGCTCGGCACTCCGAGTACCTCATCTTTGATTTTTTATTTGAAATCGGCACGCCGAACAAAAAAGGTTGCCTACCCGGGATCTAGAGAATAAAAAGGAATGCAATTTTCTAATAAATGCATTTCCAATTTTGCTGCCATACATCTCTTAGTAGGTGCCTGTTTAGAAAGAAAATGGTAGTTCTCATTACTATTACAGCATCTCATCATGTCTGTCAGTGTATGCACAGCATTACTACAACATCTAATCTTATCTTTCAGTGTATATACAGTATTACTACAGCTTTTCATCGTGCCACTCAGTGTATATACAGTATTATTTCAGAATCTCATATTGTTCTGGAATTCATTACCTATTAGCACCAGTGATCCTGCAACTTTCTCAGGAGGAGAACGGTGTGGATCCTATGGGTTGCTGAACATCCCTCCAACACTACATTCAGTTCTTTGAGCATCACTCAAAGAGATAGCTGGCAGGCACAGGCAAGCTTCAGGCTTATGTTTAACAAATCAGTCATGGGGGGTTGTCCCCCTGATTGCCCAACAACACTAGGTGAGTGCATCTATTTATTGCCTATATTTTACATTTGAAAGCGGTCCTGCTCATTTCATACCCCTGTTCTGTTTTTCTATTTACTTTGTAGTATATACAGTACAGACCAAAAGTTTGGACACACCTTCTCATTCCAAGAGTTTTCTGTATTTTCATGACTATAAAAATTGTAGATTCACATTGAAGGCATCAAAAGTATGAATTAACACATGTGGAATTATATACTTAACAAAAAAGTGTGAAACAACTGAAAATATGTCTTATATTCTAGGTTCTTCAAAGTAGCCACCTTTTTCTTTGATTACTGCTTTGCACACTCTTGGCATTCTCTTGATGAACTTCAAGAGGTAGTCACCTGAAATGGTCTTCCAACAGTCTTGAAGGAGTTCCCAGAGATGCTTAGCACTTGTTGGCCCTTTTGCCTTCACTCTGCGGTCCAGCTCACCCCAAACCATCTCGATTGGGTTCAGGTCTGGTGACTGTGGAGGCCAGGTCATCTGGCGTAGCACCCCATCACTCTCCTTCTTGTTCAAATAGCCCTTACACAGTCTGGAGGTGTGTTTGGGGTCATTGTCCTGTTGAAAAATAAATGATGGTCCAACTAAACGCAAACCGGATGGAATAGCATGCCGCTGCAAGATGCTATGGTAACCATGCTGGTTCAGTATTCCTTCAATTTTGAATAAATCCCCAACAGTGTCACCAGCAAAGCACCCCCACACCATCACACCTCCTCCTCCATGCTTCACGGTGGGAACCAGGCATGTAGAGTCCATTCGTTCACCTTTTCTGCGTCGCACAAAGACATGGTGGTTGGAACCAAAGATCTCAAATTTGGACTCATAAGACCAAAGCACAGATTCACAGGTCTAATGTCCATTCCTTGTGTTCTTTAGCCCAAGCAAGTCTCTTCTGCTTGTTGCCTGTCCTTAGCAGTGGTTTCCTAGCAGCTATTTTACCATGAAGGCCTGCTGAACACAATCTCCTCTTAACAGTTGTTGTAGAGATGTGTCTGCTGCTAGAACTCTGTGTGGCATTGACCTGGTCTCTAATCTGAGCTGCTGTTAACCTGCGATTTCTGAGGCTGGTGACTCGGATGAACTTATCCTCCGCAGCAGAGGTGACTCTTGGTCTTCCTTTCCTGGGGCAGTCCTCAAGTGAGCCAGTTTTTTTTGTAGTGCTTGATGGTTTTGGCCACTGCACTTGGGGACACTTTCAAAGTTTTCCCAATTTTTCGGACTGACTGACCTTCATTTCTTAAAGTAATGATGGCCACTCGTTTTTCTTTACTTAGCTGCTTTTTTCTTGCCATAATACAAATTCTAACACTCCATTCAGTAGGACTATCAGCTGTGTATCCACCTGACTTCTGAAAAACACAACTGATGGTCCCAACTCCATTTATAAGGCAAGAAATACCACTTATTAAACCTGACAGGGCACACCTGTGAAGTGAAAACCATTTCAGGTGACTACCTCTTGAAGCTCATCAAGAGAATGCCAAGAGTGTGCAAAGCAGTAATCAAAGCAAAATGTGGCTACTTTGAAGAACCTAGAATATAAGACATATTTTCAGTTGTTTCACACTTTTTTGTTAAGTATATAATTCCACATGTGTTAATTCAGAGTTTTGATGCCTTCAATGTGAATCTACAATTTTTATAGTCATGAAAATACAGAAAACTCTTGGAATGAGAAGGTGTGTCCAAACTTTTGGTCTGTACTGTATATACAGTATTACTACAGCATCTCATGATGTCTGTCAGTATAAATACATTATTTCTGCAGCATCTCATCATGTTTGTCAGTGTATATACAGTATTAATACAGCATCATCTCATCATTTCTGTTTGTGCCTGTGGAGAAGCAGCTCCTACTTTCTTCTTCCTGTCTTCTATCTGTGTGCTGTGTTTTTTTTTAGTTAAGTTTATTAACAAAATGACAACATCACCTAAAGACAGTTATGTGTGTAAAGATGGGAGTAACCAGCTGGTATATAACAGTTACAGTATGTGAGCAGAATGTTAAATACATGTATATTAGAAAACTGAACAATTTCTTAATGTATAAACAAAAAAAAAAATACAGCTATGTGTATGGACCCATAGAAATAAATGTGTTTTACTTTGATCTGCAATTGTGGATTAGCAATTGTGGATATAATGTACGGTCGTGTGCTTGGGGCCTTATTCAAGTAATAGGCGCAGAGTTGGATCCACATCCACTGAATATTGGTGGCACCAGGGTACTGCAGCTTTGCACATATTACTTGAACAGGAGCAGAGCTGCTTCTGATCTTGTCAAATACAGTAGCTTCCTGTACCTGGAGGTAGTTGAGTCATTTGATCAGTGCGGATCAAAGTGTCAGACTCCCACCGAAGAGATACTAATGAGGTAGCCTATCCAGTGGATTTGTCATCAGTATTAAAAGCTGTCTTGAGTTCAGTAAACCTCTTTAAACATTTCTGCAAGTATACAGTACTGTGCGAAAGTTTTATAAAAGTATTGAAAAACTGCTGCAAAGTAAGAACGCTTTTAAAAACAGAAGTGTTAATAGTTTATTTTTGTCAATTAACAAAATTAAGTGAATGAACAAAAGAGAAATCTAAATCGCATTCATATTTGGTGTGGCTGTCCCTTCAAAACAGTATTAATTCTTCTAGGCACACTTGCACACAGTATTGCTGTTCAGATTTCTCTGACATAAATAAACTATAACACTTCTATTTTTGAAAGCAATCTTGCTTTGCAGTATTTAGTCTATACCTGCCTAAACATTTTAGGGAGATGGGAAAACTCCTTTAAATGCCATCACAATGGAAGCAAAATGACTGTCAAAAACAATTGTGATAGCAAAGTTTCACAATTAAAGAGGACTTTTCATGTCCTCTGACTTTAGTGGTGTTATATACTATTAGAACACTGATGTTTGCTGGTATGTACCCTGGTTGCAGAGATATCAATGACATTAGTTTCGTCACGGCACTGTCAGAGGAGCCAGCATTACTGCTGGGCTGTGAGGAACATCTCCCTGGTGGTACACACTTCCATAGCCTTTTATTATCAGGAGGGGGGTGTTCCTTACAGCCAGTGATGATTCTGAGCTGTAAGGCCCCTTTGACAGTGCAATGATATCAGTGCTGAAACTAATGGCACTGATATCTCTGCAACCTTGGCACATACCGACAAAGCTGACAGTGCACTGAATTCAGTGGTCTGTCAGTTTTCCAGTCGTATATAACACTGGCAATGTCAGAGGACAGGAAATGTTGTCTTTAAATAGTGCCAACAGAGCGCCCCTCCCTCCATCATTGTGCTTACTTTTACACAGCCATAGAATTATGGGATAGAAAATGATACAGTTATGGCCGCCTGCAGCCACCAACAAGGGGAGCTTTGTGTATAAAAATTTATACAGATCTAATTGAAGTCAACCGTTAAGTGTGATGACAAATGTGATGTGAAATGTAATAGACACCTGGCTATGTGCTTGAAGCAGCTTTTATAAATTGATAATTAATAATGATTTAATGATAGCACTTGACTCTTGTTCACTCGTGTGTAATATAATTTGATTACTTCATTAACACGTTACCAACGAACTACTACTCTTTTTGCAGTACTGTACAAATTTACAGCTTTTTGGTGTTTTAGTAATATGGTCATGTACTAATTTTTGAAGGTGTGACTGTGATAAAAAACAAATCATTAAATTGTCAGTAAAAATAGACTTTTATGACATGGTACTTAATGTTTCTTTATTGAAATTAATGTCATATAAAGGGGTTATCCCACAAAAGAAGCTCATACACAGTGCCCCAAAGGATATTAACTGCTATTTTAAACTGATTTGCATTGTTCGTACCTAAAAATATACTTTTGTCATCCTTTTTTTCTATCCTATGTGATTCTCAGAACAGGACCTTTGCTAATCTGTGGTATTGTCCCTTGCATGTACTCTTTTTGTCTTTCATTCCCTTTACTCTGCATGACAACATTATCAGCCTTACTTCTCTTCTGATAGCTGTAAATATAGTCCCCAGTAAATTCTCCAGTCAGTCTGCTTACTCTTCTGGCAGTCATAAATATAGTCTCCAGTAAATTCCCCTGCAGAAACATAAATAATAATTTTACCATTAAGCCTGGAGCAGTGAAAATAACTACTTGCTTACGCATAAGTTCTTAGAGGCAGTCTTTTAACTTTGCTGTGTCAGGAATCTCAGTTTAGTCACTGTTGCTTTAAGGCTACCATACTGACCTGAGAAGCTTTCTGCAGTGTTCAGAGTTCTCTTAGGATTATCCAATTAGCAGCTGAGGAGGGATATTTAAACCCTCTTCCTGCTCAGCCAGGTGCCTGCTAGTGTGTCTTTCATATCCTGATTCTGTGTGCTGAACTGCTCTATTTGATCTTTTGCTTGCTACTGAATAACTATTTGTCTTTTGATTTTGGCTCTGACTTAACCTCCTGGAAGCCAACCTTTAGCTTGATACTGGATATCAGTTTGTCTTCTGATTTTGGCTCTGTCATTACCTTACGGCCTGACTCTTGGCTTGGATGTTCACTCTCCTGTTTGATCCTCCTGATTCTGATATGCCTTGTAAAGTATTGTGGGTTCTGGTTTGACTTCAGTTTGTGGAGCATTTATTTCTTGTACCAGTTTCTGTGGTGATAACTTGGGCCCCACATTCAGCACAAGTCCATCTGGCTTTGCAGCTGGCTCTGGTGAAGGTGTATGCGTGTCTGGGATCTATATCTCAGTATTGTATAGGATTTAAACAGTTCTACTGCTGTCTGTTGTCAGCCAGTTCCTGCAATTTTTGATATTTGCTCCAGAGACTCTATCATAATATGCTGTATATTATCGTGCTACTACAGAATCTGAAAAACAGCAAAGCAGTAGTTTGGCTAGACTGCTGATCAGTGAATCAAGGATCCCTATGCTAAGAATAGGAATGAGAATATGGAAGTGGGTAGAGTGACTGAGCATGTGTGTCCACAAGCGTTTATCTTAATACGTGGATGTGCAAATTGATAGACACTTTGAACACCAGATAGCACCATATTTGTAAGTAAATGTAATATCCCTTGAAAGGATCATTTTTTAAATATGTGTAAATGACAAACACTGCGATTTGTTCATGTACAGTACAATAAATATAATACTTACTGGTGGGGCAACCTACAGTTACTCACACTTGGGGGCTTTTCCAGTAATGATAGGTGTTCTAGTAACTGAAGTCCTACTTGTATTAGGCACTGGTGAGAGTTGACAGATTGTGAATGGCAGATGTAATTTTGCCTAGTATGTAAGACTACAGGCTGTGGCAATGAGCAGCACACTTCTGCTGCAGCAGCAGATACTCTGGCAGTCACTGAGAAACCTGTCCTTTTACTTGCACATATCTTAACTAGTCTGTTCCATAGAGTCAGGTGGCATCTGGATTGTAAGGAGAAAGCCTCCCTCTTAAACTGTGCAGAAATCCCCCAAGTTGGTTTCACTCCAAGTTATCCTCCACTGCTGTAAACCTTCCTGCTTCCAAGCTGGCCTACTCACCAAGAGGAACGGAAATAAATAGGGGTATCCTGGGCAATGCCTGGCATCAGTGGGTCAGAGGCGCAACAAAGTTACACTTGTAAGGAGTCATACGACACAGATTCCAGAAAGTACTGGAACATTGACCAAACAATGACCTGCACCAATTATGGTGACACAAGCATATATATAACACAGCTCAAGACCAAAGTAACACATGATATAGTATAACAAAAGAACCAATGCTACACAAATTTCTGGTGCACTAACTTTACCAACACCGCACTTCTACTACACTCATTGAATAGTCAGAACAGGGGGTTTAACCCTTCCTGTGCAACAGGCTGAACTGTTCAAGGAGTGCCTCCATACCACCTTACACGCTGATCAGGCATGTGTAACTAACACACGCAAACAATCTCAAAAACAAAATAATAAAAAAAAATTACAGAAGCACAGCGTGTGTGCCTGGAAACATACGTTGTTTACACTTCTAAGACACAGAAGCAAATCTCTGAACTGTATAAACAAAGAACTACTTATAATATTTTTCTAACACACATAGCAGCAGAATAATTCATACCAGGTCCCTCTGAGAGGGGGACTCAGAAGGTGACCAGGAACAAAACGGGGAGCCATGCTAGGGACCAAGAGTTAAAGCACACCGGTGACCAAAATTTAGAAGAATGCCACTCTGGAGACCATCTCCAGTTTCAAACAAATATAAAGAGACAAATGTAATTGTTTGTATAGTGAAAAGTTGTACAATTTTCCAATATACTTTCTGTATCAATTTCTTATAGTTTTCTAGATCTCTGCTTGCTGTCATTCATTCTTTACTTCCAGTGAATATAAGTCAGTCCATGGTCATGTGATGAACACACAGGTGCACAGCTCATTACCAGGCAGATGTCTGATTACTGTTCTGTGACTATAACGAACTGTGCACCTGTGTGTCCATCACATGACCATGGACTGTATATCACATGACCATGGACTGTATATCACATGATCATGGACTGTATATCACATGACCATGGACTGTATATCACATGACCATGGACTGGCTTTTATCCACTAGAAGTAAGCAGAATAAATGACAGCAATCAGAGATCTTGAAAACCATGAGGAATTGGTACAGAAAGTATATTGGAAAGTTTTATTACTTTTCATTAAACAAACAATGCTATTTGTCTCTCAATATTTGTCTGAAGCTGGACAATCCCTTTAAAGGGGTGACATGTTGGAGTAAAGAATGATGGGTTTCCATGGGAAGTATGAAAGAAATGTCTCCATGTATGGTCTTGTGTTTTGTGTTGGGGCAATGTGTACACTGTACAACAGCGTTTCCTAGTCCTAGTCTAGGTCTGGTTCTGTGTGATATGATGTGATGTCAATCATAAAATATGTGATTTTGGACTCTTTCATTGTTATTTGTTTTTTCTAGGGACCATACATGTTTGCTGACTCCATTAGACACTGTACCCTGCATTTTGTATAGTTTTTCTTTCCTTTGAGAGAACCACCTTCATGAAAAACTATTTTGAATGCAAATTTGTCTAGTCAGCTCAAAAAGGTTTCCCCATGTCTTCCTTACGTTCTTGCACAACTTTTTACACTGCTAACAGGAAGTTACATTTAATCAGCAGTGACTTGAAGCTTGATATATTCCATAGCAGTGTACACATATTCTTTTAAAGGGGTTGTGCTGTTATGGACACTTCTCCCCTATCCATAGGATAGTGAATAAATGTCCGATCACTGGGTGTCCGCCAGGTCCCCCAGTGATCAGGAGGGCGGTTGACCAAAAGCTCCCCTAAAGCCTCTTTGTGAATGGAGCATCAGGGAGCTTGCAAGACCGGTGCTCCATTCACTTCTATGGAGCTGTAGGCACTGGAGGAGATTACAGTCCTGGAAGCCCCACAGCAGTGAATGCAGTGAAGGTCACTCAAGTGCATTGGTACTCCATTCGCAAGGAGGCTTTCGGGACTTTCGGACCTGACGATTGGTCCCCCAGTGATCGAACACTATACCCTATATTGGAGATAGGGGAGAAGTGCCCATAACGGGGCAACCTCTAGAACTTTTCAAAAAGATATCTGCTGCAAAATTCCAAATCAAAAGGCAATTTATGCATATGTATGTTCCAAGAAGGAGCATTTCCCAATGTATGCTATAGGGACAAAAGTATTGGAACACCTACACATTACACCTACTGTAGGTTTTTAAAATCCATTCTAAATCTTTAGGCGGTAATATAGAGTTGGTCCTCCTTTTGCAACTAAAACAGCTTCCACTCCTCTTATTGGCTCCCTGTATATACATTCCATTCCAAGAGTTTTCTGTATTTTCATGACTATAAAAATTGTAGATTCACACTGAAGGCATCAAAACTCTGAATTAACACATGTGGAATTATATATTTAACAAAAAAGTGTGAAACAACTGAAAATATGTCTTATATTCTAGGTTCTTCAAAGTAGCCACCTTTTGCTTTGATTACTGCTTTGCACACTCTTGGCATTCTCTTGATGAGCTTCAAGAGGTAGTCACCTGAAATGGTTTTCACTTCACAGGTGTGCCCTGTCAGGTTTTATAAGTGGGATTTCTTGCCTTATAAATGGGGTTGGGACCATCAGTTGTGTTGTTCAGAAGTCAGGTGGATACACAGCTGATAGTTCTACTGAATGGAGTGTTAGAATTTGTATTATGGCAAGAAAAAAGCAGCTAAGTAAAGAAAAACGAGTGGCCATCATTACTTTAAGAAATGAAGTCAGTCAGTCTGAAAAATTGGGAAAACTTTGAAAGTGTCCCCAAGTGCAGTGGCCAAAACCATCAAGCGCTACAAAGAAACTGGCTCACATGAGGACCGCCCCAGGAAAGGAAGACCAAGAGTCACCTCTGCTGCGGAGGATAAGTTCATCCGAGTCACCAGCCTCAGAAATCGCAGGTTAACAGCAGCTCAGATTAGAGACCAGGGCAATGCCACACAGAGTTCTAGCAGCAGACACATCTCTACAACAACTGTTAAGAGGAGACTGTGTGCAGCAGGCCTTCATGGTAAAATAGCTGCTAGGAAACCACTGCTAAGGACAGGCAACAAGCAGAAGAGACTTGTTTGGGCTAAAGAACACAAGGAATGGACATTAGACCTGTGGAAATCTGTGCTTTGGTCTGATGAGTCCAAATTTGAGATCTTTGGTTCCAACCACCGTGTCTTTGTGCGACACAGAAAAGGTGAACGAATGGACTCTACATGCCTGGTTCCCACCGTGAAGCATGGAGGAGGAGGTGTGATGGTGTGGGGGTGCTTTGCTGGTGACACTGTTGGGGATTTATTCAAAATTGAAGGAATACTGAACCAGCATGGTTACCACAGCATCTTGCAGCGGCATGCTATTCCATCTGGTTTGCGTTTAGTTGGACCATCATTTATTTTTCAACAGGACAATGACCCCAAACACACCTCCAGACTGTGTAAGGGCTATTTGACCAAGAAGGAGAGTGATGGGGTGCTACGCCAGATGACTTGGCCTCCACAGTCACCAGACCTGAACCCAATCGAGATGGTTTGGGGTGAGCTGGACCGCAGAGTGAAGGCAAAAGGGCCAACAAGTGCTAAGCATCTCTGGGAACTCCTTCAAGACTGTTGGAAGACCATTTCAAGTGACTACCTCTTGAAGCTCATCAAGAGAATGCCAAAAGTGTGCAAAGCAGTAATCAAAGCAAAAGGTGGCTACTTTGAAGAACCTAGAATATAAGACATATTTTCAGTTGTTTCACACTTTTTTGTTAAGTATATAATTCCACATGTGTTAATTCATAGTTCTGATGCAGAAAACTCTTGGAATGAGAAGGTGTGTCCAAACTTTTGGTCTATACTGTAGCTGTTATTTAAGTGATATATAGTACTTCTGTAACTGACCTACTGGACAGCTGGTATGTTATTGACCCAAGATAAGTGATAAATTAGCTGTGGAAGTTTTAATCATGTTAACTTGCTAAAGTTTATAATTTATCCCACTGTGCATTTTTTCTGCTCTAGGACTTGTAGTACCTCAGCCTTACACACAGGGGCGTAACTACCGGGGTAGCAGTGGTAGCAGCTGCTACAGGGCCCGGGACATTACGGGGCCCCGCGGGCCCCCGATGCGTTTTTTTTTTTTTTTTTTTTTTTATAGTCCGTTATCTGCTGGAGTAACCCCAGCAGGTAACGGGCCCTATATACTTACCGTTCCCCAAGGTCCCGCTCACGGCCGCCTGCGCTTCCGATTCTGCGGAGACGGCTGTGATAAGGAGCGGGGATCGGTATGTGAGGCCGCGGGCCGAACACCTGCTATCATTATACTTCGGGGTCTTTTCAGACCCCGGAGTATAATAATCGGAGGCCCAGAGTTGGTGAGGGAACATAAAAAACAATATACACTTACCGCTCCTGCGCCTCGGGCCTGTTTGCTGACGTCCCAGATGTCAGCCGACGTCATTTTGCGTCGCGACGCCGGTCCCGCATCACGTGACGCCGGCCTGGTCCGCACAAGAAGAAGGCCGGAGTAGCGCACGGGCATGCACCGGAGCAAGGAACAGGTAAGCAACGTTGTTTTTTTTATGTTTCTATCCTCCCCTAGGTCTCCAATTATTATACTCTGGGGTCTGAAAAGACCCCAGAGTATAATAATTGTTCATGGGTGGTCCACAATGGGACATATAATAGTGTGTGCAGGGGCCACTATGGGGAATACTACTGGTGAGAGAACATAAACAACAATGTTACTTATCTCTCCTACACTCCGACAGGCTTTGGACCTGTTTGGTGATGTCCCAGACATCAGCCAACGTCATTATACATCGCAACGCTGGCCTGGATCACACGAGATCTGGTCCAACATTGAAGATGGCCGAAGTAGCGCACGGGAGTTCATAGGAGCCAGGGAGAAGTAAGTAGCATTGTTTTTTATGTTTGTATCTTCCCCTGAGTCTTCGATCATTATACTCTGGGGTCTGAAAAGACCCCAGAGTATAATAATTGTTCATGGGTGGTCCACAATGGGACATATAATAGTGTGTGCAGGGGCCACTATGGGGAATACTACTGTGTGCAGGGGCCCCTATGGGACATGATACTGTGTGCAGGGGCCCCTATGGGACATGATACTGTGTGCAGAGGCCCCTATGGGACATGATACTGTGTGCAGGGGCCCCTATGGGACATGATACTGTGTGCAGGGGCCCCTATGGGACATGATACTGTGTGCAGGGGCCCCTATGGGACATGATACTGTGTGCAGGGGCCACTATGGGACATGATACTGTGTGCAGGGGCCCCTATGGGACATGATACTGTGTGCAGGGGCCCCTATGGGACATGATACTGTGTGCAGGGGCCCCTATGGGACATGATACTGTGTGCAGGGGCCCCTATGGGACATGATACTGTGTGCAGGGGCCACTATGGGACATGATACTGTGTGCAGGGGCCCCTATGGGACATGATACTATGTGCAGGGGCCACTATGGGGCATGATACTGTGTGCAGGGGCCCCTATGGGACATGATACTGTGTGCAGGGGCCCCTATGGGACATGATACTGTGTGCAGGGGCCCCTATGGGACATGATACTGTGTGCAGGGGCCACTATGGGACATGATACTGTGTGCAGGGGCCCCTATGGGACATGATACTGTGTGCAGGGGCCCCTATGGGACATGATACTGTGTGCAGGGGCCCCTATGGGACATGATACTGTGTGCAGGGGCCACTATGGGGCATGATACTGTGTGCAGGGGCCACTATGGGGCATGATACTGTGTGCAGGGGCCACTATGGGACATGATACTATGTGCAGGGGCCACTATGGGACATGATACTGTGTGCAGGGGCCACTATGGCACATAATAGTGTGCGCAGGAATGCGTTTTTTTTTTTTTTTTTGTGGGGGGGTTGGAGGGGGCGGTCCGGGGGGGGAGGGGTCGGGGGGCGGCGGTTCGGGGGGGGGCCCCATGTCAAATGTTCGCCTTGGGGCCCAGCCATTCCTAGTTACGCCACTGCTTACACAGCTGCCAGTGAGTATGTATATCTGTACTTGTAATGAAGAATCATTTCAACAAATGTCCAGCGTAAAAGGATGTTTTAATAAAACTCAACAGACCACTTTGTAAATCAATTAGATCTGTTGGGTAAAGGTGGTGTCTGCCATGAGTCAAAGCTGACACTATGTCATGGTTTTACATTTAAAAGAGAAGCCATGATGCAGATATAAACGAAGAATTAAATTCTGTTTTTCATTAAAGGGGTTATCCAGCTTCCAAAAGTTATCTGCAAATACATCCACTGCAGTTCAAAATACTCTCTGCTCCCTTGTGCACCGTTTTTTGGCTTTATTTTACTTGAGGCTCCTTGTATCACTGTTATTTACATGCAGTTAATCTATGAAAAAACTACATTTATCATGATGCATCGGCCTGCTCTCACTCTCTGTGTTTGCTGCTCACAAGGGGGAGGGAGGAGTGAGTTTGCAAATGAAACATCCCAGCATCATGTGACCTCAGATGTTGGAGTGATTTATTACCTGTAATTTCATTGCAGGGGAGGGCAGGCAGACGAATCATGGGAACTGTAGTTTTTTCACAGATTCACTGCATGTAAATAACAGTGAAACAAGGAGTCTCAAGTATAATAAAGCTAAGAAAAGTCTGCACGAGGAAACGGGGTATTTAGCACTGCTGTGGAAGTATATGCAGATGTATATGTATATAAGTGACAAGGGATTTACCAAGTGAGAATAAGCAGTTTTTTTATTTTACCAAATTTCCTGTATTTAGCATTTCAAATATGTAACACAAATTTTGTTCCCAGCTTTTAAATATTATATTCCAATTGCTTATGTCTAAAACAAATTAAAAATTGCTTACATTCATCATAAACTTCGCTTTTGTGACCACGGCAACGAAAATTATGCATTTTTACTATAGAAACAGACGATTTTGCATCTTCTCATTTATACAATCAGACAAACAAAATAATATTTGGATTGAGAATTTGATTTAGGCCTATTTCACACTAATGACTAGTGATATTTACAATATTAACACAGTTATTCTGCTATTTAAGAGAGTAGCATTTATCCACTTACCTTCAAGAGTTTTCTTGCAGTGCTCACATGTGAAATGAGGAGCCCATGGTTTGTCTTGGTCACCAACAGGCATGCCGAAGTATGCTTTGTAGGCCTCACACATCTTAGCAGATGCTTCCACAGAGTACTTTTTCGCTCTTGTCTTTATAAACTGGCCACATACGTAGCAAAATGCGTCTGCTGGATGTATGCAACCTCTTGATGCCATCTAAATTGACTAAGTTGCTGTGGACTGTAAGGAAAAAGGATGTCTCTCCAAACTTGATAAAAATGGTCTTTATTCCATGCAGTATTAAAGTTCAAGAGTGTACTGAGGATTCAGCAGAGCAAGATTGATCACCCGGTACCAGAGTAACACACAATATATACATTTACATTCCTAAGCTCCTCCTGTAATGGGTGTGGGGTGAAGTGTGAATACTGTCGTTATCAGAATCTGAATAGATATTGAATTCACACCTGTCTGTCTAGGTCAATTCCCCTTTGTCTGTGATGGCCATTGCCCACTTACTATGCAATCCCAATCAATTAGATCCTGTCTCTCCGTCTCTCAGGAAGGGCTATAGTGGCCCTATATAACTGTAGTTATACAGCTACCTACAATTCTGTACAGTCCCAGAAAGTTCTAGATAATTCTGGGCAGTTCTAGAAACTTCTTGATAGTTCTCACAATTCCAGAAGCTTCTTAAGTATCTTGAAATATTGCGAATATCCTTAAAAATAGATCAACTTCAAAATATCATTGTGCTGAACACAAAAGCAAGGTTTACAGGGAATAATAACTTTTTTCTATTCATTTAAGGTACAAACAATCAGGAAAACACACTTAACAACTGGGAACAAATATTTTTTTGAAAATTGTTACATGGTGTAATTTTTGGAAGCTTGATAACCCCTTTAAAGATTTCTTAAAAAGTGCATTGAGACTACAATTAATACTTTATATGTATGATAATAGTATTGATGTAAACTTCCAACCAGTGCTTACATTACTGTATGAGTAAGGCTATGTTCCCACTTTTCAGTTTGTTGTTCTAACAAATGCAGACTGCACACCCAGTTGGTGTGGACGGGCCTTCAGCTCCTGGAGCACTGCTCTTGCTGGTCCAAGATGGTCCAACAAGTTCAACTCATTTTGGTACAGTTGGAATTTTTTTTCTCTAGCCCCCACCATTCCAGAGCAAACAATGCTGTTACTTTTGGCGTCTGATATGCTATAGGCTTTGTACTGTCAAGAGGGCGGTGTCAGCCAGGAACAGGCAAGGGGTGTGATTCTGGGCTAAGACACTGGCTGCCTCTGATTTGAGATCTGAATTACACCCCTTGCCTGCTGCTGCCTGACACTGCCCTTCTGACATTACAGAGCTTACAGTACATAGCACATCAGTCATCAAAACTAACTTTGCCTGTTGCACAGAAATGGTGAGAGTTAGAAAAAAAATTCCAGCTGTGCTGGAATCAGTGAAGCCACGTCTATTAACAGATGCTAAGAAGTTGAATTGGTGGAGGTGGTGAAAGGTCCTCTTTAAATATGGTGGTGACCGTTGAATATGCTTGGGGGAGGTGGTATAATTCCTTTAAACTGACTGGAGATTAAAGCAACAGCCTGGGTTTGTTCCTCTGGGCAATGCAATGCATATTCAGAAAGGAATAGAACTTTAATTAGCTTGTTACACGTAAAATTTTATATTCTAATAATTGTCATGGCTGTAAAGACCTAAAGGTTGCTGTAAACAATTTAATGGGGGCATTTAATATCCGCATTACTAATTCTCTCTTCATTCTTGTGACTAATGTGAATATGCCTGTGAATTGATTAACTGCATATGAATGGGCTATCCCATGTGTAAAAACCTTATAGTCATTTACATATTTATGCTAATGTGTTCCAGTAGCTGCATATAATTACATGATCAAATGACAAGATCTAAAAGATTATTTTTTTGACGTAAATTAAAAAGGATTAATTGTGTGTGCTGAAACGTAAAATTATAGTAGTGTAGAAATACATATCCTAAACATGCAACTATGCTGGGTTGCCTCACACTGCTATTAATATATATACCTTATAGTATGAGATTTCAATGTAAATAATTTTCTGTCGTATATGTCATAAATGTAACATTGCCAATGGATATTGGTTCTGCACACCGTACTGTATGTATAGGGTGCAATCAGAAGGACTTGTCATAGCCATATAACATGTAGAGAGTATTTAAGGCACTCCTTTCTTCTGGGTGACATGCACTAGTTCTCAGCATCCTATAGCTATTTTCAGCCTCATCCGGTCTTCTACATCCCACTAAAGAAGACCGAAACGTCTGGGATGGGATGAATGACGTGGTTGATCATAGTTGATCATATATTTGTTGATCTATATTTTCCAAGTATTATGCTGTATGTATTTGGTTATCACATAATAAGTTAATCACATCGGCATCTTCCTTGCATTGGAGTGCCTTGAATACTCTTTACATTAATGTAACATTGGTGTGGGCACAGCAGATGTGATATGACTGTGTAGTCACTTCCTTTGTTGAAATAGTTTTGTCTATTCTAACCTAGTAGGTTAGAGTTTCAATAAATCCTATCCATTTCCCTGGAATTATGAGGGTTTCAGCTGCTGGATGTTTTCTTATCCTTGACATGGATTTTGTATTTTGGTTCAGATTATCTTAATTTATTTTCTTGTTGAATGAATTTTTAACCAGTTGCACTAACAAAAAGCAAACCTTTGACTGCAACTTTGGACTACAATACAGGCAGCCTGGAGCAATATGTCAGCTCGAGGCTAAGACCCCAAGTTGTGAAATGCAGCTAAAAAATGTTGTGGAAAAAAATGCATTGCATTTTTTTCTGCAGCGTTCTTCATACATTCATCTATAGGGAAAATGCTTGAGTTTATGCTACTAAAATTAACATACAGCATTTTTCAATAATGCACACTTTTTTCAAAAAGCAGCTTTACAGCAGTTCTTCTTTTTCACAATGTTTGGTTGAAATTGATCAAAATCTCATTCGCTTTGCTGGTACTGTAAAACACAGTGTTTTTCCCTCTGCATTTTCACAGAAGCCAAAAAAGCTGAGTTTCTGCAACATGGGGTCTTAACCTTACACAGTTTTGTAGCTTTACACAGTAATGCAATTTATTTGTCAAACTACTTGGCTTTGTACACACAAACAGACATACAAATATATACTGTATATACAGTACAGACCAAAAGTTTGGACACACCTTCTCATTCCAAGAGTTTTCTGTATTTTCATGACTATAAAAATTGTAGATTCACACTGAAGGCATCAAAACTATGAATTAACACATGTGGAATTATATACTTAACAAAAAAGTGTGAAACAACTGAAAATATGTCTTATATTCTAGGTTCTTCAAAGTAGCCACCTTTTGCTTTGATTACTTCTTTGCACACTCTTGGCATTCTCTTGATGAGCTTCAAGAGGTAGTCACCTGAAATGGTCTTCCAACAGTCTTGAAGGAGTTCCCAGAGATGCTTAGCACTTGTTGGCCCTTTTGCCTTCACTCTGCGGTCCAGCTCACCCCAAACCATCTCGATTGGGTTCAGGTCTGGTGACTGTGGAGGCCAGGTCATCTGGCGTAGCACCCCATCACTCTCCTTCTTGGTCAAATGGCCCTTACACAGTCTGGAGGTGTGTTTGGGGTCATTGTCCTGTTGAAAAATAAATGATGGTCCAACTAAACGCAAACCGGATGGAATAGCATGCCGCTGCAAGATGCTGTGGTAACCATGCTGGTTCAGTATTCCTTCAATTTTGAATAAATCCCCAACAGTGTCACCAGCAAAGCACCCCCACACCATCACACCTCCTCCTCCATGATTCACAGTGGGAACCAGGCATGTAGAGTTCATTCGTTCACCTTTTCTGCGTTGCACAAAGACACGGTGGTTGGAACCAAAGATCTCAAATTTGGACTCAGAATCAGACCAAAGCACAGATTTCCACAGGTCTAATGTCCATTCCTTGTGTTCTTTAGCCCAAACAAGTCTCTTCTGTTTTTTGCCTGTCCTTAGCAGTGGTTTCCTAGCAGCTATTTTACCATGAAGGCCTGCTGCACACAGTCTCCTCTTAACAATTGTTGTAGAGATGTGTCTGCTGCTAGAACTCTGTGTGGCATTGACCTGGTCTCTAATCTGAGCTGCTGTTAACCTGCGATTTCTGAGGCTGGTGACTTGGATGAACTTATCCTCCGCAGCAGAGGTGACTCTTGGTCTTCCTTTCCTGGGGCGGTCCTCATGTGAGCCAGTTTCTTTGTAGCGCTTGATGGTTTTGGCCACTGCACTTGGGGACACTTTCAAAGTTTTCCCAATTTTTTGGACTGACTGACCTTCATTTCTTAAAGTAATGATGGCCACTCGTTTTTCTTTACTTAGCTGCTTTTTTTCTTGCCATAATCCAAATTCTAACACTGCATTCAGTAGGACTATCAGCTGTGTATCCACCTGACTTCTGAACAACACAACTGATGGTCCCAACCCCATTTATAAGGCAAGAAATCCCACTTATTAAACCTGACAGGGCACACCTGTGAAGTGAAAACCATTTCAGGTGACTACCTCTTGAAGCAAAAGGTGGCTACTTTGAAGAACCTAGAATATAAGACATATTTTCAGTTGTTTCACACTTTTTCGTTAAGTATATAATTCCACATGTGTTAATTCACAGTTTTGATGCCTTCAGTGTGAATCTACAATTTTTATAGTCCTGAAAATACAGAAAACTCTTGGAATGAGAAGGTGTGTCCAAACTTTTGGTCTGTACTGTATATACAGTGGGGAAAAAAAGTATTTAGTCAGCCACCAATTGTGTAAGTTCTCCCACTTAAAAAGATGAGAGAGGCCTGTAATTGTCATCATAGGTAGACCTCAACTATGAGAGACAAAATGAAAACAAATCCAGAAAATCACATTGTCTGATTTTTTAAGAATTTATTTGCCATTGGGGAATGGGTAAGAGCAACATAACAAAATAAATTTGTCTTAACTACCCCTGGTGCTCCTTTTTGAGCGGTGCATCCCCTTTTCCCTCTGCTGCTGGCCCTGCTGCTCCCGCAGTAGTGAATTATTATATGGTATTTTTGGGTGGCCACTTAGACATGGCCTGCGGTGGTAGTAGAATTTTACATATACAGTGTGGGCGATGCATAGCTACTCCCAGCATAGTGAGGGAGCCTACTGCTCTTTTACAGAAGTCCCCAATCCTGTATCCCTGCCATTTTGTTGCATGCCTATATAAATTCATCCTGGACTGTAGTTTTTGTTTGGTTTCCCCAATGTAGATTCCTTCATTGGAGCACCTTGTACATAGTATCATTTATACTACTTTGGAAGATGAATTGGAGTTCAGCTCCAACATTCCCCAAGAGGATGGTATAATTGCATGCCAATACTTTCTTAAGAAAAACAATCAATCTGAACTCCAACTCATTTTTCACAGAGACAATAAACTGGATGAAATATTCCTGGATTTGCTGCTCCTTGCATGGAAATAGCCACCAAATTTAAGGAATCTCCTGGTCAGAAGTGCCCTCTCAACACTAATTCAACACATTTCCATGCAGCAGCAAAAAAATTTGAGACTTGTATCCATATCTTTCCATTAAACACCGTCCATATATAAGGTGAATAGAGCTTCTTTTTTTATTTTATACCTCCACCGGCCACCAGTGGGTTTCCTGGTTAACCCAGAAAACCCCTTTAAGTTATTCTCTTGTGGACAAACTAGTGACCACTATGTGTAACCACCCAGTCATTATTTGGTTACTTCTCTCTGCTTTTTTTGATGTACCTCATCAGTAGGTTACATTGTATAGTAATGGAGAATGTTCTGAGCAGCTCCTGGAATTTTCCCCTATATCTTCTGCTACAAGCATGCCATATAAATAGTAAATATGATTATCTCTTAATGTCACAGAGGACATAAAGTTAAAAGACAACTACTAACATTTTAATGACATAGAAGTTAAATGTTCCCTCGGGGATGTACACAGCGCATTATGCCCGAGCGGCGTTTACTCATCTGAGTGCATTGATTAAGACAGGTTTAATGAAAGCGATGAAGAAATTGTGTAATGTATGAAAGTCTTGTAGTTTCCTTCTCCGCCAGCTGATGCTGCTGTGATTCCACTGCTGACTTACTGATTGCCAATGATTTGAGAGTACGAGAACTTTTCTTTGACATACAGCTGTTAAGAAATCTTTTTCCCTCTTTGGCTGTGTCAGATGTAACTTATATTTGATACAGGTCATTAACCACAGAGGTTTACATTTTACCATGAGAACAAAAGCAAAATGTGAAGGGCAAGGGTATAGCCGGATAAGCCCTGTTCTGGATTGAGCGCTGTGTAAATCCAATCCTTTTTATTGTCTTGCAAACAGATGTACTGAAAATTACGCGCGAGTGGCTTTATCCGAATGAACAAAATGCCTTTGTTTGCAGGAGTTTACAGTAAAATTAAAGATAAACACAATGCTTTCATCTAATAGAACAGGCGTTCATGGAGTATGCAAAATATAATCTAAAACACTGTAAATGTGAATTCCCAGATCTCTCTGGTGGGTTAAATAGACAACATTCAATGTCTAGTGGATGAATCGGTCACATTGTCATTGACTGTTAGGTTTCCTGATTATAGAATCAGTGTTTTAGAAGAGACTATGATACAGTTCATTAAAGAGGAGTTAACACTTTAAAAAGGATGTTAGATACTTTTCCGTCAAAAAAGGCAAAAGTATTGTAGGTATGATCCCTTTATTGGATAACCAGAAACATTTCATTTGCAAGCTTTCAAAGCGCAGAGGTTCCTTATTCAGGAGAATACAAATGAATGACTTAGAACACGGCACAACACTGGTAAGATGCTAAACAATGGTGATAGTTCATAAGGTGATACATCAGAACCATAAAGAAGAGCAATAAAACTGAGGATATAGGGGTGAGAACTTAGGAGTTAAGGGATCTGGAATCAGTCTGATGGGGGTTTGAAGTGTGTCCATATAAGGGCTCATAAATACAGATGTTAGATTGATTCTTTTTGTCAAAGACTGGAATCTTATCATGAGCTTGAATTCACAAGTTTTTCTCTGTCTGTCATTCTTGAAATCACCCATTAGTATCAGTACTTTCAAGTCTACCAAACTGTGGTTTGACTTAAAGAAGTGTCTTCCCAGGAGAGTATTCAACTGCCATTTTGTTGTATGCCTTTATAAATTCATCCTGGACTGTATTTTGTTTTTTAAGGTTTTTTTTTATAGATTTCTTCATTGGAGCACCTTGTACATAGTATCATGTATATTACAGGTGCATCTCAATAAATTAGAATATCTTTGATTTAATTCAGTAATACAATCCATAATCAGCGTCTTCCATGATTGTGTGTCCTACTGAACCAGACTGAGGGACCATTTAAAGGCTTAGGAAACCTTGGCAGGTGACACACTGAATTTACAATACTGAACTTTTTTACAATATTCTAATTTTCTTAGCTTTGGGATTCATTACCTGTAATCCATAATCAACATTTACAGAAATAAAACACTTGAATAGAACACTCTGTGTGTAAAGAATCTAGAAAATATAGGAGGTCACTTTTTTTAATGTAATTACTGAAATAAATAAACGTTTCAAAGAAATTCTAATTTATTGAGATGCACCTGTACTTTGGAAGATGGATTGGTGTTCAACTCCGACATTCCTCAAGAGGATGGTATAATTGCATGCCAATACTTTGTTAAGAAAAACAATCAATCTGAACAAGTGAAGTATTCCTGAATTTGTGTCCACTTGCATAAAAACACCAAACTTAAGGAATCTCCTGGTCAGACGTGCCCTCTCAACACCAATTCAACACATTTCCATGCAGCAGCAAAAAAAAATTGAGATTTGTATCCATGTCTTTCCATCAAACACCTTTCATATACCAAACAGACAACAATACTATACAATCACTGGAACATTTTTATGTACTAGGTGCCACAGTGACGGAATTTACATTGGGGAAACTGAATTTATACAGGCTCACAATAAAATGGCAGCTGGGTACCCCTGTGGGAAAACACTCCTCTGGACCAGAGCACAATTTATCAGACTTGAAAGTACTCATACTAATGGGTCATGTCAAGAATGACAGAGAAAAATATGTGGATTCAAGGACTCCTGAGGCTAAATTCACATCTGTGCATAGGTTTCCATCGTTTGGGTCTGCTGGGGGACCCAAACAACAGCGAGCCAGACCGCTAAAACAACAGTTACCCGGTGGTTACTCTGTGCAGGACTTTTCTCTCTGCCGATCTTCTCTGGTTTCTGCGGTGGAGTCTCCAACAGAGACTCCGGCACAGATGTGAATCTAGCCTAATTCCTCATCCCTATATCCTCAGTTTTATTGCTCTTCCTTATGTTTCTGTTTAGCATCTTGCAAGTGTTGTGCTGTGCTCTCAGTCATTTCTGAATGCCTGAAGAAGGAGCTTCTGTGCTTTAAAAGCTTGCAAAGGCATTTTTTTCTGGTTAATGTGTGTCGAGCGACAGCAATAATGCATAGCATATGCTAACAGCCTGATAAATAACTCGTGCCCCTCCACTCCCCTCCCTGTTAGGCAGGTACCCATCCAGTTGCTCAGTGAATAAAGCATCACAATGAAGCCTACCGATCACTAGCCAGTAACATTTACTGCTGGGAGAAGAGAGGGGGAAGACGTTGAAAACAGCGTTCCAGTTTCCAAGGAGATCACCATAAATATCTGTGAAGAAGAGCACTAACCAAGGATAAGGTTTAATATAATACATATATATAGGATGTAATATATATATACTGTGTATATACTGTATATATATATATATATATATATGCAGCATGACACGGGTGTTATAAGAAAACATTGGCTGTAAAAGCAACAGCTCCAATTACCAACTTGCACATTAATCTGGCACCTGGCAATAAGCCATATAACCCAATGTGTATTGAATAGCAAAATCTAGGTACAGATTTTATGTTTAGGTTGACCACATAGTATAGGTAGACAAGTGGCAATTGTCCTAGTGGTGACATTAGCTGAATGAATGAGGTGAAAGACAGCTGATCATTTAAACCAGGAGGCCACCACTTCCACCCCCTGGAAGCTAATATTAGATGGTTCACCATTGTGGAATTCTCTCATATGACATGCGATCAGGGTATCTTCTGCATGATTATCATCCCCCACATGATTAAGTATTTGCCTGTGGAATTCATGGCTAGTCTTACTAACATACTGTATTCCACAGACACATGTCATCAAATATATTACCCCTTTTGTCCGACAATTTACAAATGATCTCATGACACAGGAGTTAAAAGTAGAGCAAAACTTTAACTTTTTATTTGGTCAAATATTGTCACAAACTCTACATGCGCCACCTCTAAAGGTTCATGTCACTCTCCTTTTTACTGGCTAGAGATGGCTATGGACCAGCTGGTCCCACAAATTGTACCCCCTACAATATGTAATCGAGGGGTAATCACCCACCAGACCTCCAATCTCTGTATCCACTTTTAATATTCCTCATATTAATAGCATGGATCCTATTCAGGGCCTTGCGGCCAAGTTGGAAGTTTTGGTAGGCCTGGTAGCTGAGCTTGCTAAACAGGTGCAGACCCTTACTGATGCTGCTGCAGCATCTCCGGTTGTTTCTGCCCCTTTCAGGGTTAAGATGTTACTCCCGGATCGTTTTTCAGGGGATCGTGAAAAATTTGAGACTTTCCGGGAGTCCTGTCACCTGTATTTTCGGATTAACCCACACGCATCCCAGGCCCAAATGGTGGGAGTAGTTATATCCCTCCTACAGGGGTATCCACAAGCTTGGGCCCTTAAACTCCCTCCTGGGGCTGAGAAGTGGATTAACTTTGAAAATATTTTTTTGTCCCTGGGGTCTATATATGCTGAGCCAGACCACATTGGACTTGCAGAATCGCAACTCCTCACTATGCGGCAGGGCAAACGCTCTGCTGAGGAGTACTGCTCAGAATTTCGCAAGTGCAGTGTAACTGCAGGTTGGTGTGAGTCAGCTCTAAAGGCCCACTTTAAACAAGGCCTATGTGACCGTGTTAAGGAGGTCTGGGTTGGTCACCCAGATCCCCCTACTCTTAAGCAGGCTATGACATTGGCTGTCCATATTGACCGTAGGATCTGGGAAAATATTAAAGAGAGAATAGGGTCTGCTTCTTCCAAGTTTTCTGTCTCTCCCTCTCTCTCTCCTGAAAAACCTGTTATTTCTCCCATCACTCCTGGTGAGGAACCCATGAAACTGGGAGCTATGGACGCCAAGACTCGACGAGAGCATCGTCTCCGGAATAACCTCTGTTTGTACTGTGGTACTTCAGGGCATATCATACGAGACTGCTCCATCAGACCTCGTACACCAGGGGAAAATCTTCAGTGCCTGAGTGGTAGTCAGAAGAACCACTCAGGCAACCAAGTATTTGCCAGTAGTAACAATAAGATGTTGTTATCTGTGTCTCTGTCCTCTGGGGACAGATCTGTTTCTGGCCAGGCCTTAGTTGACTCTGGGTCTGCAGCAAACTTTGTCACATTCTCGTTTGTCTCATCTTTAGGCATTGAGCTTTTGCCACTTGACACTCCTCTGGCGGTTACTGGAGCGGATTTTGCCCCACTGGCCAGGGGTAAGGTCCGATTCAAAACCCCTTTAATCACGTTGCAAGTGGGTTCTGCTCATTCAGAGGTCATGAGCTTTTTTGTTATGGAGCATCTGTCTTCTGATATTATTTTGGGGCTCCCCTGGTTGAACCTCCATAACCCTATTTTTGATTGGGGTAAAAGGGAGTTGGTAAAATGGGGAGATCAGTGCTCATCCCACTGTATTGTTTTGCACTCCTTAGATTGTGTCAGTGAGCAGACGGTCTCAGCTGTAAAGGTTGGAAACGACAGGTGAATAAAAAAACGTTTGCCTGGTCCTCCAGCGCCTGTTGTTGTTGTTCAGGGAGATCTGGAATTGAAGGCAGAGAAAATACTAGGTCCTACTAAAACTGGTTTATCTGGTGAGGGTCCGGTGGCCCCTCATAAAGGGGCGGGTACTGTAACATCTCTGCCTGTTCGGGTCTCTGCACCACCCTCCGCTTGTACGCTGCGGCTAAGGAGGCGTGTTCAGTTTGGTTCCTTGTGTAGGTTTCTTGTTGCTCAGTCTGAACACGGTCCTAGACTATGTAATGGATTTCCAGCCACACCCGTGTTCTGAGCATTTCTCTCTGGACCACATATAGCTAATCTCAGCCTTGCCTGTGTGATTGACAGCCTGTCTACCAATCCAGTCTGGGGCTTGCCCAGACTTTCTATAAACAGATTGTCAGCCCTCATATGGTCGCCAGTTATTGCACTGTCTTTGCCTGCTATCTTTGTTATATCTCTTGCTGCTTTGTTACCTGATTCTCTGACCTTTGGCTTGCCTTGTGACTATTCTCTTGGATTGTGATTTTGTACTGCATTACTCGATTGTTACCGACCCCTTGGCTAGCTGACCTCCCTTTGTTGTTGTGCGTCCTGTCTGCGTTCTGTGTGGTCACTTTACTCAGTATAGGGCTCTTCTTCAGGTTGTCCTTTTACTGTTTAGGGTAACTGAGGCAATAGGAAGTGACAGTGGCTGGGGTGAGATTAGGACTCACTTGTCTCTGTCCCTCCTCCCAGACCGCTGCAGTAGTGTAGGGTATTGCTACATCTGGCAAGACCCTAACAGGTTCTGATTTTGGAAAAATCCCTGCAAAGTTATTCTACTAAGATCCTTCTACTAGTGACTGCAAGAAGACAGAATTGTACTATTTTCTTATTTAACTCTTTGCAGAAGATTTGAGTATCAGAAAAAGTAAAACTCTTACTGCTATATAGATATTATATTAAGAAATGTATCAGCCCATAATGGTGTTTACTAAGGGCCATATAAAGAAATTTACAAAGTGGAGCTCCATCATTTATTAACCAGTATTCTAATATGATAATCCCTTATCTCCTGTCAGAATACAATGAATCGGTCGGTATGGGATGCCTTTAATTTATTAGACTGGTATTCTATTGAGCAGAATTTTTCCAACGGTGGAATTGAAGTTATTTTTCATTTTCCACATAAGCTCTTTTTCCCACTTTCCATTTATTAACTTATCTGGTGTGGAGATTTGACCACTATTACAGTAGTGCATCAGTAGTCCCTGTACAGCGCTTCAGGTTTGCTATGACAATATTCATTTCTATATAAGAGTAATTGTATTTTTGGAGGGCTGCGCAGTTATTCCTTTGCTCTATTACTTTCAGGTAAGATCCAATTGATTGGGTCTTACTCAGGGAGTGCATTGATTTCAATAGGAACTCTGTAATGGTTTATGTTCCCTGTGGTGCCACTGCAGGGTGAATTAAACACTTGCTGCCAGGATACCCCACAGATTACAGTTTAACAGTAGGACACTCTGGTACATCACACATATGAAACACTCTGGAAATCTGTTCTTGTTTTTTCCAAAATATACATGGTAGTAACACAGTTCACAGGTATATAAAATGCTCATACATTGTTACATGTAGTGTACATAAATATACCCAACACAACTTTTGAAGAATGATTGTCCTATTGTGCCCACATAACATAGAAAAAACAAGGTAGCTGTGGTGTTTTTTTTAAATTGGGCAATGCACTTGGCATAAAAGAGCATCCATGCTTGATCATTGTCCTGTGAAAGAATTTGCATCTTCTGTGTTGAAACCCATGGGGCATATGACTGGAGAATTGCTCAAATAAAACTTTTTATTTATATAACGCCTATATATTCTGCAGCACCTTAGAAATCATAGAGTACATAAAGAGACAAAAATCACACATTACACTCTGATAAATTAATGATCAATTCACACAATAGGAATGAATGAAGTCTATGAGAAAGCGTAAAAGTGCTGGTACAATGTTCCACCCATTGTTTATAGTACAATGCAGCATAAATAACTAAAGTTATATGATCTAGTCAGAGGTGTACACACAGGGGTGGTTTGATAGTTAAAACTACCTTTTGTTGACTCTGGCCTGGCTGGCACTGCTCCCCTGAATGAGTCTTCAGGAGAGCAATATCCTAATGACCAGTGAGCTCTTCCATCAGTAGTGATGAAAGCGCTCATTCCAGTGGTGGAACTTTCACCGTAGCTGCGGGGCTCATGACATCAGCAGTTAACTATTGGATTATTCTACCAGTTCACAGCAAATATTTAAGACTCAGCAATCACTGCTCATGCTCAGGGCTGCCTCCACTTTGGCATCCTGGGAGCACTGCACTTTCTGAATTTGTTCAACGTGTTACTGAGGTATGCAGCAGCAGCAGGCTGGAGGCAAAGCAAAGTGAGCCTGGTCAGGAGCAGGGATCAGGGAGTAATAAATATTAGCCATTACCTGTTGGAATAATCCAATAGCTAACAGCCTAATGTGTCACTGTGTGGGGGCCAATAAAGGGAGCAGTATACTATGTACAGGTCAATAAATGAGGCAGCATACTGAGTGGTGGCCAAAAAGATGGCAACATACTGTGGGGGGGGCAATAAAGGGGGCAATGTACTGTGTGTGGGTCAATAAAAGAGGCAGTATTATGTGAGGGAAGCCAATTACATGGGCAATATAATGTGTGTAGGCCAAGAAAAGGTGAAATATACTGTATGTGGGTCAATACGTCCACTACGAACTGTCCTCCTATCTCTCGTCCAATATGCTCTTTGACAGACTACAGTCAGGCTTCAGACCCCATTACTCCACAGAAACTGCCCTAACCAAAGTCACTAATGATCTTCTAACTGCCGAAGCCAAACATCACTATTCTGTCCTCCTTCTCCTCGACCTCTCCTCTGCCTTTGACACAGTCGACCATTCCCTCCTGCTAGAAATGCTCTCATCCCTTGCAATCTCAGACCTGGCCCTTTCCTGGATCTCCTCATACCTCACCAATCGCACATTCAGCGTCTCCCACTCACACACCACCTCCCTGCCACGCCGTCTTTCTGTAGGTGTCCCCCAAGGCTCCGTCCTAGGACCCCTCCTGTTCTCAATTTACACCCTAGGCCTTGGCCAACTCATAGAATCCCATTGTTTCCATTACCATTGCTATGCTGACGACACCCAAATCTATCTCTCTGGACCAGAAATTACCTCTCTGTTGTCCAGAGTCCCAGAATGTCTAGCAGCCGTAGCCTCCTTTCTCTCCTCCCTCTTTCTCAAACTCAACATGGAGAAAACAGAGTTCATAATCTTCACCCCTCAACGCATGACCCCCCTACCTGACCCATCTATCAAAATTAATGGAACCACTCTCACCCTAGTCCCACAAACCCGCTGCCTTGGGATAACCTTAGACTCTGACCTATCCTTCAAGCCGCTTATTCAAACCTTCAACACCTCCTGCCGCCTCCAACTCAAGAACATCCATCAAATCCGCTCCTTCCTCACCCCTGAAAATACAAAGATGCTTATCCACGCCCTCATAATCTCCCCGCCTAGACTACTGTAACACCCTTCTCCATGGCCCCTCTCCAGTCCACCTTAAACTGTGCTACTCGCTTAATACACCTCTCCCCCCGTTCTTCATTGGCCGCCCCCTCTGCCAATCCCTTCACTGACTACCCGTTGCCCAGCGAATAGAGTTCAAAGTACTAATGCTGACATACAAAGCCATCCACAATCTGTCCCCTCCATATATCTCCGACCTAATCTCCCGCTACCTGCCCGCACGTAACCTCCGATCCTCCAAAGACCTCCTACTCCACTCTGCTCTTATCCGCTCTTCACACAAACGTCTCCAAGACTTCTCCCATGCATCCCCCATACTCTGGAACTCATTACCAAGACACATAAGACTGACCCCCACAATCACAAGCTTCAAGAAGGCCCTGAAGACTCACCTATTCAGGAAGGCCTACAACCTCCAATAACGCTACTGTCACCACACCACCACCTGAACAGCCTCTCCCCTCACCTTCTGTCTCTATCCCTCTTCCCTCATAGATTGTAAGCCCTTGCGGGCAGGGCCCTCTATTCCACTGTGCTAGTTGGTCACTGTTAGTATTATCTGTTTTGTACATCCTGTGTACCGTATGTAAATCCTCAAAAGTAAAGCACATTGGAATTAATGGTGCTATATAAATAAACAATAATAATAATAATAATAATAATAATAATAAAGGCAGGAATATACTGTGTAGTATCTTGTAAAATGAGAGTTATACAGTGTGGGGGTACAAAACATTGCCCAACACACCTTCTAAATCCCAACTCTGGAAAATCCTGTGTATGTTCCTGGAGCTGGTCACCAGTCGTTATGTATGTATGTACATATACCAAGTGCATGGACTTTCAGGGTTATTCTTAGCTGACAGCATCAGGTCCTGAGGTATAATATAAAGGATTAGGTTTGATAGAAAAGGGTTAATTTAGGTAAGGTAAGTGTGAAAGTGTTAGATCAGAGAATGAGATAGGCCTATCTACAAAGATGGGTTTTTAGGAGATTCTCAAAGCTTGAAAGTTGGGTAGTGATCTTATTGCCCAGAATAGTGCATTCCAGAGAATTGGCACGATTTGGGAGAAGTCTTGGAATTGGAAGTGGGAAGTTTGTATTATGGAGGATGTTAGTCGTAGATCACAGGAAGAACAGAGAGGACATATAGCATGGTTAACATATATGTTGTATTCTGAAGTGGATGGGTCACCAATGAAGTTACTGGCACAGGCTGCATTTGGACTGAAAGATGAGCCTGGCTGCTGCATTGTAGATTGATTGCAGAACCACCTCATTGTATTGCCTCCCAACTTTTCCCTCACTTAAAGGCAGGTACAGTTTCTCGCTCTCCACTTCTAGCCTAGCAGCGTTATCCCCAAATAAAAACTTCCAAACTTACAGCAAATCATTCCCCAATTTTACACCTCCCACGCTGTCAGGAATATCCACATAATAAATTCTCCTACCACCAGTACCAGTCGTATATTGCCTTTGCCTCCAAATTACAGCATTTAGATTGCAGAGTCAGGCTGAACTGTTCCCAGCTGAAATTTTCTAGTAATGGAAACTGCACTGATAATGTAAGACCAGAATGATCATTGCAGTTTCTGCTTTACAGTCCCTGCTTTGACCTGCGTCTCTCTGGCCAGTTAGCCTTGCTCCACTACTGAGGTCCACCTCACAGTTTGAGAAGCACTGGTGTATACTACTATTCTAAAAATTACATTGTTATATAGAGATGCAGCATAGAATGTAATTAATAAGTACAATGAAAATAGTGTAGAGTGCCGAACCCGTGTTCAGTGAGTTCAGTTAAAAATGGTAGACTGTATGGTTAATAGATTAATTTTCACCTAAAAGTATAATTAAAATGTAATAAAAAATGTGGTAACCATCTTATTATCAACTGCGAATAGCTGCGAACTTAATAGCTGTGATTTGCAATGTATGAAGTCTTATGATAATTGATATAATGATCTACACTTGCAAGTTTAGTTTTCATCAGCAACTTTATAATTTCCTTTGCCTGAAATAAAGCAATGACTTGTATGGCTGTAAAATTCTCTAGATATCTTGTCATGATTTCTTATTTGATTTGCCTTAGGCTAAAAGTACACTTCAGTTGTAGGAATGTTCGACTATTCACACAGGTATACAAGAAGGCAAGGCAAGAATGAAGTTTTGTGATTAAATCAAATGATCAAATTTTATTCTGTAACTCAAATCTGAAACTTATATTTACTATTAATTTAATTTAATTTAATTTAATTTTACCTTCTTGGAAATGTGATATTTAACAGTGGTGAATATATGAACATGTGTTTAGTGGAGGAATCTTATAGAACATGGATACTCAACTGGTAGATCAAAGTCCAAACCTGTACCATGGTCACCAGATCTCTGGACCCCTGCCTCTTGGCACTCTCATTAGGACAGCAGCCGGGAGAAATCATCCCTGCTGCCTTCACACGTTGCGCAGAAATTATCCGTGCTGCCTTCAAACATTGATTGGCGAACCCTGCTGCCGCTTAGTTTAAGGGATCAGGGCTTGGGGAGAACGGGTGGGAGATCAATATTCCTCCTGGCCGCTGTTAATGTTAATTATATGTGGGGGCACTAACAAGGAATTATACTGTGGAGGGGTACTAAGGAGCATAACATGAAAAGGCACAATAATGGAGCATTATACTGTGTGGGGACACTATAATGCTCCTTAATGCCCCCGCCCACCATATAATGCTCCTTAGTGCCCTCCCACCGTATAATGCTCCTTAGTTCCCCCACCCACAGTATAATGCTCCTTAGTGCCTCCCCACAGTATAATGCTCCTTAGTGCCCCCACACACAGTATAATGTTCCTTAGTGCCCCCACCCACAGTATAATGTTCTTTAGTGCACCCACACATCAGATAATACTCCTTAGAGCCCCCACACACAGTATAATGCTCCCTGCATTGATATAGAACACCAATGACTGTCTATCTGCTGTCTCAAATATCATGTCTTCGCTCTATCTGAAACTGAATCTCTCAAAGACTGAACTACTGCTGCTTCCACCATCTAATAGATCTGTCCCTGATATCTACATTGCAGTCTCTGGCCTTACCATAACTCCTAGGCAGTATGCCCGCTGTGACGGGGTTATGTTTGAATCAGACCTTTCCTTCACCCCCCATTTCCTATCACTCGCATGCTTATGTCATCTGCACCTTAAAAACATCTCCAGAATACGCCATTTCCTTACCAGAGATACACTAAAGACACTTATTGTTGCCCTGATTCACTCTCGCCTTGACTACTGTAACTCCTTACTAATCGGTCTTCCCCTTACTAAACTCTCCCCTCTACAATCTATTCTGAATACGGCGGCCAGGCTCATCTATCAGTCTAGACGCTACAGCGATGCCTCCGGTCTGTGCCGGTCACTACATTGGCTGCCTATTCAATACAGAATACAATAGAAACTTATTCTCCTCATATACAAGGCTCTCCATAATGCTGCACCTCCCTACATTTCCTTTCTCATCTCTGTCTATCGCCCAACCAGTGCTGTCCATTCACTCAATGACCTAAGCAGGGGTGTAAATACCGGGGTAGCAGTGGTAGTGGCTGCCACAGGGCCCCGGGCCCCATAATATTCCGGGCCCTGTGGCAGCCGCTACCACTGCTACCCCGGATACTGTGAACCCCACAAACACTGCTATCATTATACTCCGAGGTCTTTTCAGACCCCTGAGTATAACAATCGGGGGCCCAGGAGAGGTGAGAGAACATAAACAACAATGTTACTTATCTCTCCTACACTCCGACAGGCTTTGGACCTGTTTGGTGATGTCCCAGACATCAGCCAACGTCATTATACATCGCAACGCTGGCCTGGATCACACGAGATCTGGTCCAACATTGAAGATGGCCGAAGTAGCGCACGGGAGTTCATAGGAGCCAGGGAGAAGTAAGTAGCATTGTTTTTTATGTTTGTATCTTCCCCTGAGTCTTCGATCATTATACTCTGGGGTCTGAAAAGACCCCAGAGTATAATAATCGTTCATGGGTGGTCCACTATGGGACATAATACTGTGTGTAGGGGCCACTATGGGGCATAATACTGTGTGCAGGGGCCACTATGGGGCATAATACTGTGTGCAGGGGCCACTATGGGGCATAATACTGTATGCAGGGGCCACTATGGGGCATAATAGTGGGCGCAGGAATACGGTTTGTGCGGGGGGGGTGTTGGAGGGGGTGACCGTTCGCCTTGGGGCCCAGCCATTCCTAGTTACGCCACTGGACCTAAAACTAACATCCCTTATTATCAGAACCTCCCAGGCTCGTATACAAGACTGCTCCCGAGTTGCACCACTTCTCTGGAATGCTCTGTCCCAGACTATCAGATTAACCCCCAATTTCTACAGCGTCAAGCGTAAACTAAAGACATATCTTTTCAGACAGACCTATCACAATTCCTAAAACGTACCCTCCTCTGTTTACACTCCCACATTACCTCACAGGATATGATGCCATATCAGGCTAACTTTATATGTCCAGGCACCGTCTGCACGTTAAAGGACACGACTGGTGATGGCTCATACAGCTTTATATATTTTTAATGACAGTAACCTCTATTACAAAATTGTCTGACCATTGTATAAGCAATGCTACCTCCGATGCCGCCCCTGCTACCTCTTGTGTCGCCCCCTCTACCTCATAGATTGTAAGCTCTTGCGAGCAGGGCCCTCAGTCCCATTGTGTGAATTGACTATTTCTTTGTAATGTATCTTTTTTGTCTGTAATTGAACCCTACAAATTGTACAGTGCTGCGGAATATGTTGGCGCTATATAAATAAAAATTATTATTATTATTATTCCTTAGTGTCCCCATGCATACTATAATGCTCCTTAGTGCCCCCACCCATCGCATAATGTTCCTTAGTGTCCTCCCGCACACCATAATGTTCCTTAGTGACATCACAGGTGGGAGATTGCAGGAAGTAGCTTGGGAGTCAGGGGTCCAGAAAATGCCTTGTGGTACATGATCTCTTTGTCAGAATCTTTGCTGCACAGCTAGTGTGGGATTGGTCCATTTTCTTTCGCCACGATCCAACGGCCAGGATTAAAACAGATCTTTTATTTGTTATTCTTTTTTTATTTTACACTAGCAGAAGGACCCGGCTTCGCACGGGTATATTTCATGTTTTGTTTGTGTAGTGACCCCATAAGAATTGGCCAGTTTTGCACTTCACATCTAGTATGGCAGTCCAGTATAGGTACAGTCTATTTATGGCTGTGTTGCTATGGAAACCTGGTAAATGAAATGTGAACTTATATTGGCTGATACACGTCATATGACTGAATATTTAAAGACCTGCGAACTGCTATTGACTCATACAGGTCATAAATAGCTTGATTGCTATGGAAACCTGTGTGCCTGAGGAGAGTAAGTGTCTGCGAGCTCTTATTGGTTGATAAGGGACATGTCACCGTATGTATGGCAGTTGGAATATGAGTGAAAGACTTGCAAGCTTGTATTAGCTAATGTTGGTCATTTTTTGAGAATACTGTATCTCAGGAACGGTACGTCCTAGAAAGCTGAGACCCAGTCTATAATATTCCCGGACACCTGATGTACATGTGTGCCAAATTTGGTGAGGATCGGTCCAGTTGTTTGGTTGCGCATAAAGAACAGACAGACAGACAGAAACTCATTTTTATATATATAAGAGATTGTGTGTCTGTATATGTCTTTTTTATTTTATCTTTTTATTGTTAAAGCACTGTACTTTTTGAGTATATAAAATCTAAAATTTAAGATTATTCTTTGGCTCTAAATGTCTCCACAAGTCTGAAGAGAGTAAACCTCACTTAGCTGTGTTACCTTTTTGTTTGCTACTTGTGCATGATTTGGGTATATTGGTGTCTCGTCTACCATTCAAAGGCGTGTGGTGGCAGCTCTGTGTGTAGATGTGCGATTGTATGGGTCGCTTCACTCTTGTGCAGCCTCCTGTCATAGGTGAGTTGGAAGGGAGTGTGGAAGCAGAATCCCCTTTTTACGATTGCAGATGCATGTGTGCTGAGCAAGGTGTACAGATACCCGACAGAATTGCTATACAGTGAGTCGGCTATATCTTGTGTGAAACCCCGATCTCTGACAGTACACTTTTACGTTATTTAGTAGTCATATCCAATGGTGAGTTGCCTGTTTCAAGTGAAATATGGATGGCCTCTCTTTTGGTGATATGATCATCTCTGCTACACCCTGACTTTAGGAGGATGTTAATGATGTGACTAAACACCACGTTCATAAGTGATGTTCCTAAACCTTTGGGTTTCTAGTTATGCCATAACTACAACTCCTATCATTCCACTCAATCTGTAGCTTTAAACTGGTGACCCACAAAATAGGATATGTAAGAAACAACATAAATGGCATACATTTAAATACAGCAATAGTATTTGTGCTGAAAATATCCATTGTAAATTATTGTATTTTTACAATTGCTCAAATTACAAAACCATTCACCTTTGAAGAAAGTGAGCATTGTGAATGTGCTTTGTTTCCTTGAATATATTTTCTGTCATGCTATTATTGAAATATTTTTAAAGCTGTAAGATTTGGTGACCTGTCATTTAATGTTGGCAGCATGGCATCCTGTTTTTCTACTTAACCTTACACAGAATGTGCCAGGGCAGCACAGCTTTTCAGCCATCATCCAGAGCCTGTTCTGATTATGTGAGGTGCATATTTATATGGGCTCAGCATTCCTGGCAAATTATAGCATGAAGTTTAATTACTTCCTTCAACAAAGCCCAGAAGGAAATCAACATGGCAGTGAATGCCCGTCGGACAAGATTTCTTCCTATCTTGCAGGCAGCCATGAATTCTTCAGCAGCTGGTGGAGATACAGTGATACATTTGGATCCTTATATTTTACTAAGTGAGTAGTGTTATTTATGCAGCCTATATATTTACTATAGAATGCTACAGAAAATGCATCACTGAAAAAATATGTAAGCATTCAGTGCAGCCTTTCTAGCTTGCTTATAAAGTCAAGAATAAGAATTCCTGTGCTGATTTGTTCAATGTTTTTGTCTACATAAAGCAGGTAAGTAATCCAGGCAAAAATGAGGATATTGTAGAATTAATATCAGAGAAACAAGATGACCTTCCAAAGATATATTATTTGCCTTAGACACTATATGCAGAAATGTAAATTGCAAGTATATGGTCATAATTATATAATTACATAAATAGAAGGGTTAGTATCTATTCAAATCACGTTTTTACGTCTGTTTAACGGATATAAAAACGGACACAAACGGATGCAAATGTTTGGCCATCCGTTTACATAGGCATCAATGTTAAAAAAACAGATCCGTTGCGGTCCATTTTTTTGGATGGACACAAAAGTATGGTATACTGCAACAAATCCATTTTTATTTATTTATTTATTTTAAAACTGATGTCTATGTAAATGGATTGCCGTCAGTTTGCATCTGTTTGCATTCAGTTTTGCATCTGTTTTCTGCATCCGTTAAATGGATGTAAAAAACGTGATCTGAAGAGAGCCTAAAAGGAATATCCCAATTCTTTCAAGTTACTTCCATCCATAATAACTTACTGATCATGGGGGTCCAACCACTGGGTCCCCATCCAATCAGGAGGTTCCCATTCCCTGTCTAAATGGAGTGGCAGGTCAAACATGAATGTTCTGCTCCATTCAGGGGAGTAGCTATAAGGGCATAAAGAGGTAACAGTTGTTACTGAATCCTGGACCCCATGGGACCCCAAAAATCCCTCTGCCTCAAAAAATATACTCTTATTCTAAATGGCACATAATAAGTAGGGGTCCTATAACAGATTTTGCTATTTGGCCCAGGAGCCTTAATTAATGTGTCTGGCTCCATTAATTTTCGATGGGACTGCTGGAGATGGAGTGGCCGCACTTGTGTGACCAATTTCTCCATTCACTTCAGTTCTTAGGATAATTGCCTACCTAGAAGTCAGACCCCCACCAGTCAGTATTTTACCACAGTTCCACAGGATAGGTGGTAAATTGAAATAACTGAAATACCTAGTGTTTACTAGTGCTGGCACAGAGGAAGACATTACTCCAAAAGGGTCAAATTCCTGAATCAATTATCCATTTTGGTCAATTTATAAATAATGGAATCAGTAACCAGTGCTTCCCACAAAGTTGCAAATTTGTACACAAGCCATAAAATTGGTAATTGCAGTTTTGTAAATTTCAGCCATTCTTGCCACAAAAAAAAAAGAAAAAAAAGAAAAGGTAGGGCTTAACAGGAGTGATGGGAGCCTTCACAGTCTGCCAAATTTACTATAATGTATGTCAGAAATAGGGTAAATTATACCACAAATCTATGCCAGCTCTTAGAGACTGATATATGGACTGGTGTAAAGATGTGCCAAATTTATTTAAGATATGTGTGCCTGTCATTTGAAATTACCTATCATTTCTCATAGACTTTTTTTTTTCTTTATATAACTGAAACATGGTTGACACCCTCTCACACTACCTCCAATGCTGCACTCTCCTATGGCGGTCTCCAGTTTTCACACACTACAAAACAACAACAAACCAGTAGAGGTGTTGGTCTTCTCCTGTCTAATAACTGCTCCTTCACCCCAACCCAACTGTTACCTGCTCTCACTCTTCCCTCCTTTGAAGTGCATTCTGTCTACATCTACTAATCCTCCAACCTCCAAGTGGCTTTCATATACCGACCACCAGGAATCACCACCAGCCTCATCAACCACTTCACCACTTGGCTCACGTACTTCCTTTCGACTGATATCCCCACTATCATCGTGGGCAATTTCAACATCCCTATTGACTCAACCATCCTTCTGCTTCCAAACTTCTATCTCTCACAACCTCCTTTGGGCTCTTACAGTGGTCTTCCTATACCACTCACATAGATGGACAGACACACATAATCTGATCTTCACCCGCCTCTGTTTCCCTACTGACCTATCTAACTCTACCATCACGCTTTCTGATCACAACTTTCTTACCTTCTTATCCCTTTCCTCTTTAACAGACCCCCTAATCCAGAAACTAACACCCCTCTTCAGGAACCTTAACCACTTTGACATCCGCACACTCTCTGACCCTCTTCTACCACTTTTTGGCATATTTTCACTTCAGGACACATATACTGCCACTGCTTTCTGCACCACAACCATTACTTCAGCCGTCGACTCAGTGGCCCCCATCATACACCAAAGCTTGACCAAACAATAGGGAACCCTGACATACGGTCCTGACAAATAAATTGAGAAGGCTTCAAGGGCTACAGAAGATCTCTGGAAGAAAAGGCACTCCAAGGAAGACTTCATCAGTTACAAACAGGCAGTTCTCAACTTCAAGGTTGCAGTCACCTCTGCAAAACAGGTCTATTCAACTGCACTCATATCTTCCCTATCCTACAGCCCCAAACAGTTATTTAATACCTTTAACTCCCTTCTCCATCCTCCGATGCCTCCTCTGACATCACCTATCTCAGCTGAAGACTTTACCTCTGAGGCTAGGAGACTCCGCCACAGATTCCACCAAAAATCGTCGGAGAGAAACATGTCTAGCAGCCATAGGGTTCTTCCTCTCCTCCCACTTTCTCAAACTCATCATGAAAAAAATGGAGTACATCATCTTCCCCCTACCCGATCCATCAATCAAAGTTAATGGTACCACACTTAACCCAGTCCCACAAATCTGTTGTCTGGGGCTAACCTTTAATTCTACTCTATACTTTAAGCCTTACATCCAAGCCCTCAACATGTCCTGCCACCTCCAACTCAAGAACATTCATCGAATCCGCTCCTTCCTCACCCTTGAAGCTGCTAGTCAATGCCCTCATAATTTTCCACTTAACCTCTTTCGGGACACAGTTTAAAAGTGCCTTATGGACATGGCCTCATTTTTCAAAACTGACTTAACCAAGTGATTTTGACACTGTTTGTTCGTGATACATTGTACTTTATGTTAGTGGTAAACTTTGATCAATATTTTTGTATTTCTTTATTAAAAAAAAAAAAAAAAAAAAAAAGAGATTTGAGGGAAATTTGGAAAAATTAGCTATTTTCAAAATGTGAAATGCTCTGCTTTTCAGACAGATAGTCATATCACCAAAATGCATTAATAAATATTATCTGCCATATCTCTGCTTTATACTGACATCATCTTTTAATCTTCCTTTAATTTATTTTGGACGTTAGAAGGCTTACAAGTATAACAGTGATTTTTCAGATTTACAAGAAAATTTCCCAAACCCATTTGTTATGGACCACTTCAGTACAGAAGGGGGTTTTAGCAGCCTATATATTAGAAACCCCTCATAAGTCACCCCATTTTCAAAACTGCACCCCTAAAATAATTCAAAACAGCATTTGGGAAGTGTCTTAACTCTTTAAGCATTTCACAGGAATTAAAATATGTAGGTGAAATAATATATTCATTTAGCACTAAAATCAAAACATTCAGAAGGGGTTAAAGGAGAAAATGCTTCTCACAGTTTGTTATGCAATTTCTCCCGAGTACAGAAATACCCCACATGTGGGTATAAACTGATGTTTGGGCACACAGCAGTTCACCAAAGGGAAGGAGCGCCCAAAAGGTCTGCTATACTATCTATTTATCTATCTTTCTACCTACAGTGGGGAAAAAAAGTATTTAGTCAGCCACCAATTGTGCAAGTTCTCCCACTTAAAAAGATGAGGCCGGCCTGTAATTGACATCATAGGTAGACCTCAACTATGAGAGACAAAATGAGAAAACAAATCCAGAATATCACATTGTCTGATTTTTAAAGAATTTATTTGCAAATTATGGTGGAAAATAAGTATTTGGTCAATAACAAAAGTTCATCTCAATACTTTGTTATATATCCTTTGTTGGCAATGACAGAAGTCAAACGTTTTCTGTAAGTCTTCACAAGGTTAGCACACACTGTTGCTGGTATGTTGGCCCATTCCTCCATGCAGATCTCCTCTAGAGCAGTGATGTTTTGGGGCTGTCCCTGGGCAACATGGACTTTCAACTCCCTCCAAAGGTTTTGGATCTGGAGACTGGCTAGGCCACTCCAGGACCTTGAAAATCTTCTTATGAAGCCACTCCTTCGTTGCCCTGGCGGTGTACTTGGGATCATTGTCATGCTGAAAGACCCAGCCACGTTTCATCTTCAATGCTCTTGCTGATGGAAGGAGGTTTGCACTCAAAATCTCACGATACATGGCCCCATTCATTCTTTCATGTACACGGATCAGTCGTCCTGGTCCCTTTGCAGAGAAACAGCCCCAAAGCATGAAGTTGCCACCTCCATGATTCACAGTAGGTATGGTGTTCTTTGGATGCAACTCAGCATTCACTCTCCTCCAAACACGACGAGTTGTGTTTCTACCAAACAGTTCTACTTTAGTTTCATCTGACCATATGACATTCTCCGAATACTTTTCTGGAACATCCAAATGCTCTCTAGCAAACTTCAGACGGGCCCGGATATGTACTGGCTTAAGCAGGGGGACACGTCTGGCACTGCAGGATCTGAGTCCCTGGCGGTGTAGTGTGTTACTGATGGTAGCCTTTGTTACGTTAGTCCCAGCTTTCTTCAGGTCATTCACTAGGTCCCCCCGTGTGGTTCTGGGATTTTTGCTCACCGTTCTTGTGATCATTTTGACCACACGGGGTGAGATCTTGCGTGGAGCCCCTGATCGAGGGAGATTATCAGTGGTCTTGTATGTCTTCCATTTTCTAATTATTGTTCCCACAGTTGATTTCTTCACACCAAGCTGCTTGCCTATTACACATTCAGTCTTCCCAGCCTGATGCAGGTCTACAATTTTGTTTCTGGTGTCCTTCCACAGCTCTTTGGTCTTCACCATAGTGGTGTTTGGAGTGTGACTGTTTGAGGTTGTGGACAGGTGTCTTTCATACTGATAACAATGTCAAACAGGAGCCATTACTACAGGCAATGAGTGGAGGACAGAGGAGCCTCTTAAAGAAGAACTTACAGGTCTGTGAGAGCCAGAAATCTTGCTTGTTTGTAGGTGACCAAATACTTATTTTCCACCATAATTTGCAAATAAATTCTTAAAAAATCAGACAATGTGATTTTCTAGATATGTTTTCTCATTTTGTCTCTCATAGTTGAGGTCTACCTATGATGACAATTACAGGCCGGCCTCATCTTTTTAAGTGGGAGAACTTGCACAATTGGTGGCTGACTAAATACTTTTTTCCCCACTGTATCTATCTATTTTTCTCTCTGTTTTATGTGTTTATCTGATAGTATATACTGTATTGTCTCCTGATAATGTCTTTCTAGATTTAAGTCATCCCTGTGTTCTATAAACGTACAATGTGTTAACTCGGAAGTATACACTATAGGCAGAACTATTTTAAGTAACACAACATGTAACTATGAATAAGAGTTATGGGAATATGCTTTTCCTTGCTTTACGTAAATTGATTTACCTTTAGAAGATGTATATATTTGTCACTGTGGAAAAATGAGCAGCCCTGTAACTAAGTTATATTGCCATTTGCCATTATACTGTCATTTCTTAATTTGCCGGTGTTTGTTTTAGCTTATTTTGCATAGAGTAATAAATGGCCTGACACCTGTGAAGATGCAGCAGTTTTATTGCATATGTCCACTTTGCATTAGTCATGTGCTGGTTGGTAGGTTTATATAATATTTGGAAATGGCATCATTATAATTGGGAAGAGACACTAAGGTAAATGAGTCAAAGGTAATATGCACAGTGCAGGAGCAATGGAAAGAGAATATGTATGGAAATGGAAATGTATTGCTGTAGCTTCTACATTAATTTAAAGTTACTGCGTATGCTCCATAGAGGAGAGCTTGTGGCAAAAAACCTTATAATAGAAATCTCACATATCTTTAGCCTAGAAAATCTTGTAAAAAAGCCATACTTTATGCTAAAAGCATTCGGTGAGCTGAGTTTGTTGTGATATTGTTAGATCCCCCATAGGATTTTGTTAAATTAAATTATCTATCTATCTATCTATCTATCTATCTATCTATCTATCTATCTATCTATCTTCCACCTGACTTCTGGACTGCTGCCTTTGTTTTAATATATATATATATATATATATATATATATATATATGCAATAAGACCTTGAGAAAGGTCCATGTGTATTGGAACTGAAACATCACATGGAATAAACCCACAGTAATTATCTCCTTTCATAAATTTTGGAGTGCTGTCTTTTTGTGCTATATACAGTATATATATATATATATATATATATATATATATACAGTACAGACCAAAAGTTTGGACACACCTTCTCATTCCAAGAGTTTTCTGTATTTTCATGACTATATAAATTGTAGATTCACACTGAAGGCATCAATACTATGAATTAACACATGTGGAATTATATACTTAACAAAAAAGTGTGAAACAACTGAAAATATGTCTTATATTCTAGGTTCTTCAAAGTAGCCACCTTTTGCTTTGATTACTGCTTTGCACACTCTTGGCATTCTCTTGATGAGCTTCAAGAGGTAGTCACCTGAAATGGTTTTCACTTCACAGGTGTGCCCTGTCAGGTTTAATAAGTGGGATTTCTTGCCTTATAAATGGGGTTGGGACCATCAGTTGTGTTGTTCAGAAGTCAGGTGGATACACAGCTGATAGTCCTACTGAATGGAGTGTTAGAATTTGTATTCCCCTTACGTCCGACAGCAGCACAATATGGGGTATCTCTGCCCCTGTGTGTTGTTTAGGACAGTGGAACCTTTAATTAGCACCAAATTTAAGGTGCCTCCTACTAGCCCTATAAGAGGGCACCTGAGACCTCCCTCCACTGTGTTTTTTTCTGTCCTGTGTGGGACAGGTGGACGGAGGTCTCTGGTGACCTCCCGTTGCTAGGGGTTTTTTCCCTAAAAAAGCTCCTGGCTTACCTTTTTGGGGGTACCTCGGTCCTTTCCTACGTTCCTAAGATCCTCCGGTCCTTCGGGCCTTTTTCCGCCCCGCAGCGCAGCGTTACCCGGCTCATCGCTCTGCAGGCAGCGCGATCCCGGAAGTAAGCGGGGAACCTCTTCGGCCGGAACCTTTTTTTCGGTCCCGTGTTCCCCGGGGAAGTAAGCCTTTGCGCACCACCGCAGCCTACTTCCGGTTTTCTCGGAAAAGTGCGGTAAGTTTGAAAATTGGAATTTTAATGGCAAAATATAGATTTGTTTTTTGCTGCTTGTATGTGGAGCCTCTGGCTTAGGCTTATGCTCCTCTATGTTCCATTATGGCATTTGACCTTGTTTGGCGCTGTATGAATATTTTCTTTCTTTGGCTCCTCCCCTCGCTGCTGTATTACATTTAAAAGGGCTTCAGTCCTTTACTGGGTGAGCTCGTGGTTACTTGCTCCTCTGCTGCGATTTGCGGTGTCTGGGTTTTTCCTGACGGGATCTTTTTTTTTCAAGTGACCGATTTAAAAAAGTAAGGTACCCTTTGGTTTTTTTTCTTCTTGTAAGCGATGCTTGGCAATCTTCTATTCTACATTGTCATGTGGCTTTTGATGTTTCAGATGTCATCTTCTGCATCAGGTAATGGCGATGGGCTTAGGAGGAAAAAAGTCCTCTAAACGTAAACACCTAATGTGTTTGGATTGCAATACCCCTTTACCTGACGGCTATGATTTTACCCGCTGTCGCCAATGCCGCGGACCTCCGTCAGAAGAACCTTCTATAAGAGAGGTTGTCACCTGGGTAAAGGACTATATGGAGAAGTCTCTTAAGGAGATCCGTTCTTCCATCGCCCAGATTGCCAAGAAACCGCGGGTTGAGACACAGTCCTCCCTACGCATCGCTGACGAAGATTATCAGATAGTGGACGAGACACTCTCATCTGACGATTCCACTGAAGATTCCAGCAGGCCGTGCTTCCCACTCGAAAAATTAAGCCGGCTGCTGAAGTCCATCCGGTCTAAGGATCGTGATGTTGACGGGGGAAGCCTCCACGTCCACCTATAGAGGGCCTAGGGTCTTCCAAGTGGACGAGACATTACAAAGATTAATGTCTTCAGAGTGGAAATGTCCTGAAAAACCTCTTGTGGTTTCTAGGAGGTTCAAGGCTTTATTCCCAGTTGCTCAATGGGATCAATGGGGTCCTCCTCCCAAGGTGGATATGGCGGTGGCCAAACTGTCCCGCCGCACTATGGTACCATCAGATGATGGATCAAATTTGCACGACGCCATGGACAGGCGCATCGACAATACCCTCAAGAAGGCGTATTCAGCTGCTAGGGTTTCTAGGCTCGGTTTCCCTGGCAGCTGAATATTTAGCGGAGGCCTCCCACCATCAATTAAGGCTGGCGGCCAAATCTCTGGCACTTACCACTGCAGCAAGAAGACCTCTATGGTTAAAACCCTGGAGAGCTGATTTCCCCTCAAAATATAATTTGTGCGCATTACCCTTTGAGCCAGGTAGAGTCTTTGGCAGTGCCCTAGACGAGATCCTGGAGGGCTTGGCTGATAGGAAGGGTAAAACTTTACCCCAGGCCTTTAGGGGTAGATCTAATTCTGGCCGTGATAGAGGCTATCCGCCTCGTCTGGACGGCAGTCCCAAAGAGGCTCTAGATATTCCTCTAGAGGCGCCGTCCAGAGATTCCCGAAGTCTGATGATAAAAAGGAGAAGCCTAGCTTTTGACATCAGGAGCAGTCTTCCTGTGGCCGAGATTCCTGTCGGGGGTCGTCTCCCCCATTTTTTCAACTGCTGGCAGGAAAAAATTCAAGACCCATGGGTCCTGCAGGTAATCCAAAAAGGATATGCAATCGAGTTCCTCCATCCTCCTCAGGATCGGTTTGTGTTAACTCGCAGCCTGCCTATAATGCAGCAGACTACATTGGAATGCTCCATCCGAGAATACATTCACAAGGGAGCCCTGGAGGAAGTCCCTTCTCTAGAAGAAGGATCCGGTGTCTATTCTCCCGTCTTCCTGGTACCAAAACCGGCAGACAAGTGGAGAATGGTCATAGACTTAAGGTACCTCAACCGCTTCATCAAAAAGAAGCACTTCCGTATGGAAACCATAAAGTCTGTCACCACTTTTCTCCTCCAAGGCGATGTTTTCGTGACTTTGGATCTAAAAGACGCCTATTTGCATATTCCTATTTATCCTCCACACAGAAGGTTTCTAAGGATTGCCGTAGTAGTTTCCGGCCACACGAAGCATTTTCAGTTCACAGCACTACCCTTCGGGATCTCCTCTGCTCCCCACACCTTTACAAAGGTAGTGGCTCCTATAGCGGCTGCCCTCAGACTTCAGGGGATATTCGTGGTGCCTTATCTAGACGACTGGTTGATAAAAGCCCAGTCAGAGTCTGTTCTGCTCCAGCATCTACAGACAGCCGTGTCCCTGTTTCAGAGTCTGGGATGGCTTATAAACTGGGAGAAGTCGGTAACGATCCCTTCAACCCAAAGGAAGTTCCTCGGCTACTTCCTGGATTCAGTCTGCCTGCAGGTCTCCTTGACACCAGCAAGGAAGGAGAAACTGGTCGGTGCAGTCCGGCACCTCTTCAAAAAGCCGATAGCCTCCATCAGAACATTGATGAAGATCCTGGGCTTGATGTCTTCCTCAGTGGAGGCAGTCCCATGGGCTTTGTGGCACTTACGTCCCCTCCAGAAGGAGTTACTAGGGGCTTGGGATCGCTCCCTTCTTACACTCAGCAAGAAGATTCGACTCTCCCCCAGGACCCGTCTTTCCCTCAAGTGGTGGTTGCACCTGAAAGATGGAAGGTCCACGGTCCAACCTTCTTGGACCCTGTTGACTACAGATGCATCCCTCTCGGGATGGGGAGCCCATTTGGACGAAAACTCCATAAAGGGAGTCTGGAGCGCTCCAGAAAGAAGGACCTCGTCCAACTGGAAGGAGCTCAGAGCTGTATATCGTGCCTTACTCCATTTCTCGCCTCTTCTCAAGGGAAGAGCAGTCAAAATCCGGTCAGACAACATGACCACAGTGCTGTACGTGAACAGACAGGGAGGCACCAGATCACCAACCCTCTTCAGGGAGGCAGATCTGATATTTACATGGGCAGAGAAAAATCTAACCCATTTATCCGCAGTTCACATCAAGGGCTCCCTGAACATAGTAGCGGATCGGTTGAGTCAGGGTCATGCCGTATCAGGAGAATGGTCACTCAATCCAGAAGTCTTTCATCAGATTACCCTGAAGTGGGGTCTTCCAGAAATAGACCTCATGGCAACCCGACTCAACGCCAAGTTGGAGACGTTCTGTTCCCTTTACCAGGAGGACAATCCCTTGGCAGTGGATGCCCTGTCCATCCCTTGGAGGTCCAGGCTGGCATACATCTTCCCTCCAATTCCAATAATACCGAAGGTATTGATGAAAATCAGACAGGACCAAGTCTCTGTGATAGCCATCATTCCATTCTGGCCAAAAAGAGCTTGGTTTTCCCAACTCATGGAGATGAGTCGAGGGATATATTGGAGGCTTCCCCCCATCCAGAACCTGGTTTCCCAAGGATCTCTGAAGTGCCAGGATCTCTGGAGATTCAACCTGACAGCCTGGAGGTTGAGCAGTCCCTACAGCAGGATAGAGGACTGTCAGAGGCCGTCCTGAAGACCCTTTCTTCTGCAAGAGCAGACTCTACCAATAAGAACTACCAGAGGACAGCCAAGATTTTCATGGAGTGGTGCTCCAAGAAGGGTATTAATAATTTACAACCTTCAACGGCTGATATTTTAAATTTTCTTCAGGACGGTTTGGATAAGGGCCTTGCCGCTGCCACTTTGAAAGTGCAGATTGCGGCCCTCTCCGCTCATTTGAACAGACGTCTGTCTCAGGATCCTCTGGTTGCAAGGTTCCTTAAAGGGGCAATGAGGCTAAAGCCCTCAGTATCATCTCCAGTTCCCCAGTGGGACCTTGCGGTAGTCCTTACAGGTCTGTGCGATCCTCCATTTGAACCCTTGGAGACTAAGGAGCTAAAATATTTGGCATACAAAACCGTTTTTTTGTTGGCTATTACATCTGCCAAAAGAGTAGGGGAACTCCAGGCTCTCTCTTCTAGAGAACCGTACATTGTGTTTTTTGCAGATAGGGTGCACCTTAGATTTTTGCCTGGGTTTAACCCTAAGGTCCCCTCATGCTATAATAGCAATCAGCTAATTTCGCTACCAGTGTTTTTCCCCACTCCAACCTCTGAGGAGGAAGAAAAGCTCCACACCTTAGATGTGGTAAGGTGTCTGCGGATTTACCTATCCCGCACTCAACCGTTTAGGAAGGCCGAAAACCTACTAATTAATATGCAGGGTAAAAACAAAGGCCTCAAGGCTTCCAAGCCTACTCTATCCACATGGATCAAGGAGACAATTAGGTCTTCCTTCCTTATTCAGGAGTTACTCCCTCCAGTTTTTTCTACGGCCCACTCAACCAGGGCTGTGTCGACTTCTTGGGCTGAGTACCGGTCCTTACCTTTGGACCAGATTTGTGCGGCTGCATCATGGTCATCCCAGTTGACCTTTGTCAAACATTATCGTTTAGACGTCCGCAGTTCCCAGACAACTGCCTTTGGTCAGACAGTCCTTGACGTTGTAAGGCGAGGAAACCCTCCCTAGGGGAATTACTTGCTATCTCCCCATATTGTGCTGCTGTCGGACGTAAGGGGAATCGTTGATTGTAATGTTAATCTGTATTCCCTTAGTCCAGACAGCAGCACAAGGCTTCCCTCCCTAGAAGCTTGTTTCCTTTTACTTTATAATTTACACAGTGGAGGGAGGTCTCAGGTGCCCTCTTATAGGGCTAGTAGGAGGCACCTTAAATTTGGTGCTAATTAAAGGTTCCACTGTCCTAAACAACACACAGGGGCAGAGATACCCCATATTGTGCTGCTGTCTGGACTAAGGGAATACAGATTGACATTACAATCAACGATTATGGCAAGAAAAAAACAGCTAAGTAAAGAAAAACGAGTGGCCATCATTACTTTAAGAAATGAAGGTCAGTCAGTCCGAAAAATTGGGAAAACTTTGAAAGTGTCCCCAAGTACAGTGGCCAAAACCATCAAACGCTACAAAGAAACTGGCTCACATGAGGACCGCCACAGGAAAGGAAGACCAAGAGTCACCTCTGCTGCGGAGGATAAGTTCATCCAAGTCACCAGCCTCAGAAATTGCAGGTTAACAGCAGCTCAGATTAGAGACCAGGTCAATGCCACACAGAGTTCTAGCAGCAGACACATCTCTACACCAACTGTCAAGAGGAGAGTGTGTGCAGCAGGCCTTCATGGTAAAATAGCTGTTAGGAAACCACTGCTAAGATCAGGCAACAAGCAGAAGAGACTTGTTTGGGCTAAAGAACACAAGGAATGGACATTAGACCTGTGGAAATCTGTGCTTTGGTCTGATGAGTCCAAATTTGAGATCTTTGGTTCCAACCACCGTGTCTTTGTGCGACACAGAAAAGGTGAATGAATGGACTCTACATGCCTGGTTCCCACCGTGAATCATGGAGGAGGAGGTGTGATGGTGTGGGGGTGCTTTACTGGTGACACTGTTGGGGATTTATTCAAAATTGAAGGAATACTGAACCAGCATGGTTATCACAGCATCTTGCAATGGCATGCTATTCCATCCAGTTTGCGTTTAGTTGGACCATCATTTATTTTTCAACAGGACAATGACCCCAAACACACCTCCAGACTGTGTAAGGGCTATTTGACCAAGAAGGAGAGTGATGGGGTGCTATGCCAGATGACCTGGCCTCCACAGTCACCAGACCTGAACCCAATCGAGATGGTTTGGGGTGAGCTGAACCGCAGAGTGAAGGCAAAAGGGCCAACAAGTGCTAAGCATCTCTGGGAACTCCTTCAAGACTGTTGGAAGACCATTTCAGGTGAATACCTCTTGAAGCTCATCTAGAGAATGCCAAGAGTGTGCAATGCAGTAATCAAAGCAAAAGGTGGCTACTTTGAAGAACCTAGAATATAAGACATATTTTCAGTTGTTTCACACTTTTTTGTTAAGTATATAATTCCACGTGTTAATTCATAGTTTTGATGCCTTCAGTGTGAATCTACAATTTTTATAGTCATGAAAATACAGAAAACTCTTGGAATGAGAAGGTGTGTCCAAATTTTTGGTCTGTATTGTATATATATATATATATATATATATTGTGGCAATTTGGGGGGGGGATTAGCCTCAATGGCGGCAGACTCCTGAACCTGACAGCGGCGTTGGTGGTACTGGGCGCCGGAGAAGCAGCATTCGGACGGTGCTAGTTTAAAGTAAATGGCTTTATTTCAGCTTTAAAGGTGGAACATAAAAAAACAAAAACAGCCTGGGCCACAGTTAGGGCACTAACTCACTGCTTGACCCCTATCTATCCTCTGGGGAAACAAGCAGCCTGACTTATGCTCCGCTCGAGCCAAAAGTCCCCTTTTGGACCTCAGCCCTCCTGGGACAGACCGCCTCTCTGTCCTTGGCTGGTTCCACAGTCCCTGCAGTACTCGACAGCAGCTCTGCCGCTGTATCCACTCCCTTTGGAGTTACGCCCCAACCATAGGTGTGGCTGAGGGCCTTTTCAGGCCTGGCCTTGGGTCGCTCAATAGCGCCCTCTGGGTTCACACACTCACAATATATATATATATATATATATATATATATATATATATATATAATGTATTATTATGCATATATACAAGACCTACAGACTTTGTCATACAAAATGATATTACCTGCAAAGAGAACATCCTCAATTCCAGAATATCAACACATATCTATTCTACAGATCTCCACCCTTGTGCCCAAATAAATGTAGTGCCCCCTAGAAGAGGCAGCTTTAAATATATAAGTGAATTGGAATTCTATAGATCTCCGGTTTCTCTCTTGAAACACACCAAATCATATTTTATGGATTTTTGTATTTCCACTTTCCAGTATCCACACCACACGTTAAAACATACTCTATTTTCAGTGAATATTTTCAGGTTAATTTCTGCCACAAAATTAAAGATTTGGAAGTGTAAGGAAAAAGGTGTTGCACAGGGTTAGGAAAAGATGTCAACTTTCTTCTTAAGACAGCGTCACTCAAGTTTATTTGTTGTAGCTGGTATTGCATCTCAGCTCCATTAAAATGAATGGGGTTGAGCTGCTATACCACACTCAACCTGTGGTCAGGTATGGTACTGTGTTTAGAAGAAAGCAGCTATGTTTTTTTCATTCTCTATTACCTCCGTTGGGATAATGCCACAGGTAGCAGGCCATAGCAAAAAAGCGCTGTAACAGTAACACATTGCAATTTATCCCGCAGAGCTTTTCACAGAAAACCTCTGCGAACTTCCTGCTTCAATTATACCTTTAGGGAAACTGCCGGCGTTTCTTTAAGTATAATTGACATGCTATGATTTCCAAAACAACAACGGTTTTGGAAATCACAACGTGTCAGCTGAGCATATTTTTCCGCAATGTGTGGATGGGATTCGCTAGAGTTAGCTAGACTTAGGGTCAGTTTATTGTCCATGTTACCAGTTTTCCATAAATTCATCATTCCAGTTGACATTTGTTGGCCCTATTGAAAGCCCTGGGGATTATCGAATATGGGGAGACACTTATTATCCTGGAAAGGAGTATGCTGTAGTGAAGTCCAGTTGTTCCACCTCAAGCCATTTGATGCTATTACACTAACTGCAAGCATTTCTTGATGTCACGCCAGATATAATAAATTGGAATATCTGAATTGCCTTTAGAAATCATTGAATTACGTTGGTTGTATCCAGGACGTGTCTAGTACACACGATTCTTACCCTGTCTATACTCAATGCCTATAACTCATGTATGTTCATTGTGGCTGATTTACTATGAGTATGAGTGAGGTATGCTAGAACCAGTTATAGAGTTAGACTTTGTATTATACACTAGTATAGGAATTCAGTATGCACAAGGACTCTGTTAAAATAAATAGCAAAATACCAAGCCATGTGAGGTTAACCCTTCTCCATCCCGTTGAGCTGATCATCCCGTTTTTAATCTTTTGACTGCAGCCACCCCCATATCATCATTTGAGTCTTTTCCAATTATATACTTTATGACATGTCAGTCAAACCTGTCATAAGGGTCACATCGGTCAGCGTCTATATTCCTCACTGGTGTTGAGAACAAATTTCTCCCTATATTGATCTTAATTTAGAGATGACAGTGACTGCCTGGCAACATCTTAGTCAAAATCATTGGCTGTTATGGAAGCCTTGCATTTAGACTATTTGAAGCCACTCAATTGCAGGCACTCACTTTGAGGCTGAGGACACGTTGCAGACAATTTGTGTTTTTTCGGTGCAGATTTTGCTACTGTTCTTTTTTTTAGCCAAAGCCAGATGTGAATTTGGCATAAACCATTCCTTTATATTTCCTTTTGAAAAGACTCTTGCCTTTGGTTTAAAGAACCACAGAAAAACGGCAGCTTTTCCACAATGTGTGTCCTTATCTTAAGCTGAGGCCCCATGATGCGAAAAAGCATCTTTTTTTTGTTGGAAATTTTGCTACGGTTTTTTGAGGCAAAACCAGGAGTGGATTGAGCAGAAAGGAGAAGTATAAGAGCTTCCTTTATATTTCCCATTCCTTTTGTAGCCACTATTAGGTTTGGCGCAAAAAAACACAGCAAAATCTGTAACAAAAAAAGCAGCATTTCTGCAATGTGGGTCTTAAGCCCAAGGTTGCGAAAACGCAGCATTTTTTTCCGGTGCGGAATGCCGCGGGAAAAAACACTGAAAAGTGAATGGAATTCTAGATAATCCCATACACACATTGTATATATGGGTAACTATAATATGGGTAAAAAAAAATAAGCAGAGAAAAACTCAGCAAAACGCAATGAAAAACACGTGATGCGTTTCTGCTGCATTTTTTCCAGCAGTGTTTTTATGCTGCGTTTTGCTAAGTGGGGCCTTAGCCTTAGGCCCCATGTAATGAGCCGCAGCTGAGAATGCAGTGGAAAAGACTGTGGCAGGAACACACCACGGTTTTTTCCGCAATGTGTTTCATAGAAAGTCTGCAGAGTTCTTCTCTGCGTACTTTCTGCTTCTATTATACTTTTTTTTACATTTGTGAAATTGCAGGATTTCTGCTACATATTTTTTCTGCAATGTGTGGATCAGATTAACCAGAATCTCATCCATCCATCATATTCTGCAGCACTTTATAGACATTGTCAGTCTCTGTCCCATATAGGGCTCACAATCTATATTCCCTATCAGTATGTCTTTGGAGTGTGGGAGGAAAAAAGAGTACACAGAGGACTCCAGTGTTGCAAGGCTGCACTGCTAACCACTGAGCCACCGTGACACCCATATATTGCTGCAGCCAAAACGCCATGTTTTCAGAACAAACTTCATAGCACAAAACATAAAGATAGAAACTTGGAGAATATATTATAAACAACAACAAGTGTTGTCTCCAAAACTATCATAATGAAACCCTCTTCAAATCATGCTCTTACTACCAACAAATAGCAATAATCCAAAAAAGAAAAGTAAGAAAGCACTCAAAATAATAAAAATACAAAAGGAATTTTATTGAAATACAAAAACAGTATAAAAATACAAAACAGAAACAACGGTACAAATACCTATGTCAGCAGATGTAAAACGAGAGAGGCAGAGGCTGAGTAGTATAAATAAATATAAGGGAGATAACATGCAACCATGCATAAAGTATATAGCAGTATATAAATGCAAGGGATACTAATGGTTAATAAAAAGCAAGTGCATATATACAGTAAAACCCCTATACATATATAATACACTATGCATGTATTTTTGCAAAGTAAATTACATGGTACAAGACCTAAACAAACCCATGACAAATGCCGCTGCCTAGTAACCAACATGATAGAGGCAGGGGCTAAGTGATAAAAATAAATATGAAGGAGATAACATACACCCATGCATAGAGTATATGGCAGTATATAAATACAGAGGGTACTAATGATTAATAAAAAGCAAGTGCATATATAAAACCCCTATATAAATGCCCAATGTATCACACTATACATATATTTTGCAAAGTAGGTTACATGGTATAAGATCCAAACATACCCATAACACAAATACCACTGCCTGCTGACAAAACCCAACGCACGTTTCGGCACACACAGCCTTCCTCTGGGGGTGGTGTCAGTGGAGCAAACCAGAAGCTTATATAAGCAGTGTAATCAAGGCCAAACTTTAGAACTGGTGTGTTGCTACAAATCTCCATACCAATAGTAATACATGAAAACCATCCTGAAGTTACCTGTTTATAATGGCGCATGCCCAGGACATCAGTACCTCTTACAACCAAGTGACCACATCCGCACGCGCTGACGTGGGTGGGAATCAAAACGTGATGACGTCATAGTCACGAGTCCCAGCCACGCCTTGCGATATTGCAGATAGGACACATGGGAAAGGGGTAAGATAGCCAGGCATGCGCACAGCAGGTTAGATGAATAAATGAAATAATACAAAAGGCATGAAGGGTCGCAATAGACCAGAAATATGTATCGCTACAGTTACAGGAATAAATAAATACATCCAAAGACCCATATATATAAAAATTATATATAAAATAACGATGAACACACAAATAGTGCCATAGTTGTGAAAAAGAGGTTGTAAAGAACCAAAAATATGTCCTCTAAAACAATTATATATAAAAAGTGACATGTGCAAAAAGTGACATGTGCAAGAAGCAAAACGTACTAAACAAAATCATAAATAAAATTGTGTAATTATAAGCAAAAGAGATGTGATAAAAATATACAAAAAAATAAAAATAAAATAAAAAATTATTATTATTATTTTTTTTTTATGTTATTAATGATAGATAAATGGTGTGAAATCAAAAGGTCCATTGATCCATAAAAGATGTCCTGAACTGTATCAATGTAATCCAATCAGAAAAAGGCCAGGGATGACAACTAAGTAGACAAAACAAAAAACAAGATAAATAAAAACAAGCAAAAAATATATAAAAGGCAACCCCACTAACACAAAACAAAAGAATACAAAATATAAAAAGGGGTTACTAGGTCCAAGCAATAAAGATCACAAGAATGCCCCAAAGTTAAGAGTCTCATTTAAACCTGCAGGGGAAAGGGTCCCTAAAGTCCAAATCCATTTAGCCTCACATTGAGCTAATCGTGATTTCAGTCCAACTCCTCGTATATTTATTGGGATACAATCAATGCCACGTACTTGTAGTAATGTCGGATTGCTATCATGATATTGTGCAAAGTGTTTAGCAATTGGCTTGAATTTATCATGTTCTATGTTATTTTTGGTAGCCAAAATATCTCGTACGTGTTCCCTAACTCGTATCTTGAGTTGTCTGGATGTAAGACCGATATAAATCAGCGAGCACGGGCAAGTAGCATAATAGATAACATAACGTGTATTACACGTTATGTGATGTTGAATTTGAAATGTCTTATTGCCTAGTGCATTACAAAAATTAGTAGCTCTTTGAATGTTAGGGCATGCCACACAACGTCCACAGGGAACACAACCTTTGCTAGGGCCTCTAGCTCCAAAAATCCCTTGATGTCTCACCTCATAGTGACTCTTAACGAGTAGATCTTTCAGATTCCTGGATCTACGGGAGACAATGCTTGGAAATGAAGGAATATATTGTCCAATAACAGCATCACCCTGTAAAATAGGCCAGAATTTGGATAAAGCTTTCTGCATTTCCTTCCAATGGGAATGGAATTGAGTTATATAACGTACCTGATTTGATTTAGATTTTCTACGACTGTTGTTATGTATCAAATCTGAACGTGGCGTACTTTTCGCTCTTAAATAGGAACGTTTGATTTGTCTTTGGCTATAACCTCTGTCAGTAAATCTCTGTTTCAAATCATGGGCATAACATTCAAATTTTTCATCTGTAGAGCAGATCCTTCTAACACGCAAAAACTGACCTATGGGGACCGCGTTAATGGTCTGGAAAGGGTGAGATGAAGAAGCGAGTAACAAATAATTAACTGCCGTTTCTTTTCTAAAAATTTCCATTTGCAGCATATCATAATTATCTCTATATAGATTGACATCCAAAAAATCTATTTTGAATCTATCAAATTTGAAAGTGAGATGAATGTTAACATTATTCTGATTGATGTCATTGATAAAAGATTGCAACTGATGCCCAGTGCCCTCCCAGACGATCAGGATGTCATCGATATATCGCATCCACGTATGGATACGACCTACCGACACATCCCGATCATCGAGGGAGAGGTCCCTCTCCCACAGCCCCAGAAACAGGTTAGCATATGAGGGTGCACAAGCAGCCCCCATCGCTGTACCCTGTTTTCAGAACGTGGAGCCTTGGCCTAAGGCTAAGGTCCCAGGTTGCAGAAACGCAGCTTGTTTTGTTGCAGATTTTGTTGCGGTTTTTTGAGCCAAAGCCAAGAATGGCTACAAATGGAAAGGGAAATATATAGAAAGCTCTAATACTTCTACTTTCTGCACAATCCACTCCTGGCTTTGGCTCAGAAAACCGAAACAAAATCTACAACAAAAAAAGCTGCGTGGGGATTCAGCCTTAAGGTGTTTTCTAAATGTGGATAAGTGGAGGAGCCACATTGGTAGTTAGAGGAAGAATCTCATCTTAGATATTTATGCTGTAGTCACAGGTTTTGCTATTAATTTCTCATAGATATACAGCCTACTTCCGGGACTCATAGCCATATCCATATCAGGGGTTCCTTAAGCCTTTGTCCTACATTGTGCTATGGCCACTGTAAATTGTAGAGGTGGCTGTACCTGCATGGCTCTCTCCATTCACTTTTAACGAGGTTCTGAATATAGCTTGGCAAGTATGTGCAGCTGTTTTCAGAACTCACATAGAATGAAATGGAAAGATGCAGGTGCCTCCACTGTTCACAGTTAGCTTAGCAGAATATGGATAGATAGATAGATGCTAGTACCAGCTGCATCACTTAAAGGGGTATTATAGTTTTAAACATTTTTTGGTATATCCACAGAATATGCCATAAATATACAGTATGATAGATGCAGGTCCTACCTCTACCTCGCCAAAATAGGGCCCCCATATTCTACGTAGCTACAGTGGCTTGCAAAAGTATTCATACCCCTTGAACTTTTTCACATTTTGTCACCTTACAACCACAAACTTAAATGTATTTTATTGAGATTTTAAATGATAGAACAACACACAGTAGCAGATAATTGTGAAGTGGAAGGAAAATGATACATGGTTTTCAAAATTTTTATCAAATAAAAATCTGAAAAGTTTGACATGCAAAATTATTCAGCCCCCCTGTACTCTGATACCCCTAAATAAAATCCAGTGTAATCAATTGCCTTCAGAAGTCACTTAATTAGTTAATAGAGTCAAGCTGTGTGTAAGTTAGTCTCAGTATAAATACACCTGTTCTGTGAAGGCCTCAGTGGTTGGCTAGAGATCATTAGTGAACAAACAGCATCATGAAGACCAAGGAACTCACCAGACAGGTCAGAGATAAAGTTGTGGAGAAGTTTAAAACAGGGTTAGTTAAGTTATAAAAACATATCTCAAGCTTTAAGCATCTCAAGGAGCACTGTTCAATCCATCATCCAAAAAAGGAAAAAGTATTCTACAACTGCAAACCTACCAAGACATGGCCGTCCACCTATACTGACAGATCGGGCAAGGAGAGCACTGGTCAGAGATGCAGCCAAGAGGCCCAGGGTCACTCTGGTGGAGCTGCAGAAATCCACAGCTCAGGTGGGAGAATCTGTCCACGGGACAACTATAAGTCTATTTCTCCACAAATCTGTTTGCAGTTTGCCACAAGCCATATAGGGGACACAGCAAACATGTGGAAGAAGGTGCTCTGGTCAGATGAGCCCACAGTTGAACTTTTTGGCCTAAATGCAAAGCGCTATGCGTGGTGGAAAAGTAACACTGCTCATCACCCTGAACACACCATCCCCACTGTGACACATGGTGTGGAGAGGGGATGGAGCTAAATACAGGGCAGTCCTGGAAGAAAAGCTGTTGGAGGCTGCAAAAGACTTGAGACTGAGAAGGAGATTCACCTTCCAGCAAGACAATGACCTTAAATATACAGCCAGAGCTACAGTGGAATGGTTTAGATCAAAGAATATTCATGTGTTAGAATGGCCCAGTCAAAGTCCAGGCCTAAATCCCATTGATCATCTGTGGCAAGACATGAAAATTGTTGTTCACATACGTTCTCCATCCAATCTGGCTGAGCTTGAGCTATTTTGCAAAGAAGAATGGGCAAAAATCTCAGTCTGTAGATGCGCAAAGCTGGTAGAGACATACCCCAAAAGACTTTCAGCTGTAATTGCAGCGAAAGGTGGCTGTACTAAGTATTGATATAGGGGGATTGAATACCAGCGTTTCCGTAGGTATAATTGACATGCTGCGATTTCCAAAAACGCAATGTTTTTTAAATCACAGCATGTCTGCTGCGGATATTTTTCTACAATGTGTGGATGGGATTAGCCAGAATCCCATCTACTTTGCAGGTTCTGTAAAATGCCATGGTTTTTACTGTAGCGTTTCCGCCGCAGCAAAATTGCAGTGTTTACGCTACTTGGGGGCCCTGACCTTAAAAGTGAATGGAGAGAGCCATGCAGATCCACATTCAGAGATATTGTATAATTTCCTACAATGGTCTGTGCCACAAATGCGGAGAAATATTGGACATGCTTTATAATTCGCAGATCCCTTCTACGGACCAGACATGTGTGTATGGGCCCATAGAAATGTATGGTCCGCACTTTTATCCACAATTGCTGGATTACGGTCATGTACATGGGGCCTAATAGTTTAGGTATTATTCATTATGTACACTCACAAAATGCATTTACCATGGCAAACAAAAAAAAGCTTATTTGCCCATTAATCATTTTACTATAACTAAATCTTTTAATTTTCCTTTCTGTCTGTGATTCCTGTTTTGATTTCTTTTATTGCTTTCAGCAAAACAAGAAACAAAAAAAGGAAAGGAAAAAAAAAGTGCGCATGGTCTGATTGCCAGCACATTTTAGTATTATTGCGAGGCCCATGGGATGCTTTCAGCACAGTAAACCTACTAGGTAATATGGAAATATGCTTTCAAGATAGTTCTCTGTAGAGTCTTTGTTCAAACATCTGTTCTTTTGTCCATTTCAGTGGCATGTTCTTCTGTGTCTCAGCAAAGCAAAGAAATCAATGTTGACAGAATAACAGTTTGTTTGTATCATTTTAGCTTCCATCAACTCCAGAAAAATAAATGCAATGATGTAAAAATACATAATACTAGACTCTTAGATTCCATATTGGTTCATTTATCTATAGCAAGGCATACTTTATTATTTCATATTTATTTTTATTGCATCTCTGTTTAGGTATTTGACATTTTATTTATAAATGAATTATGATACAATGTATAAACATATTTATGAAATCTTCATAAACCATTGTTTAAAAAATGTCAAATTTGGATAATAAACAAGGCTTCACTTGAAAAATTTGTATGGACAATATAAAATAAATTTTTAGACGAAACTAAAATGCGTAAAATCATTAGCACTGTCTTGAACATTGAGGTTAAAGGAGTTATCCAAGGATTTGAAATAAATTTACCTGGTCCGGGTGTTTGTTGTGACTGGACCTTGGGGACTCAGGCTTTTTCTGGCTTGGGGTCATGTGATCAGAACCAGCCCCAGTCCCCCCACGTCGCTCCACCCCCTCCCTCTAAAGCCAGCCCCTATAGCACAGGAAAGGAGGTGGAGTGATCCCAGGGAAAGGGTGTGGCTCCGATCACGTGATTCAGCTATTCAACTGCAAGTCCAGCTGCAACAAATTGCTAGACCAAGTCAGTTAATTTCTAGTCCCCAGATAAACCCTTTAGATAAGTCTACTCTACGTGTAGCAGGTTTGAATAATATAAAGCGTCATAATAGAGTCTGCTCTACAATGAGAAATATTGCCTATACTAATACTAGTGAATGCCAGACAAACAGATAAAAGCAATGTCTTCTGCTTTGTAAAAGAGAAAAGAAAATGTCTAGGCAGACACAGGCAGCGCTGCTAAAGGGCTCATGATGAATCAATGATACTGTTGGAGGTTTCATAATCTATGTTGATGGGGAGTAGTTGAAAGACACTTTCATGGTATTATACATTAAACAACTAAAGGAATGTAAATTTATGGTATATAATACAAACAAATGCAAATAGCGGCCATTTACCTTTTGATATTTGTCAGGTACATAGACGTTGTATCAGCATTGGCATATTTCCTCCAGGAATAAAAATAGATATAATGCATAGGCAGATGAAGACTCATTAGCAAATGTTATACATGTCACAACCACAGTGAAAAAAACAGAACATCAGAGCAAGCTGGAGTGAAGTGTTTATGTGTCTGTCCGTGTTGTCCTTGCCTGGATAGCAATTAAGCCACTTAGTCATTTTATATAGAACTCAATGTTACATATATAAGAAGACAGGAATGTGAAACCCACAATAGCCGGATTATTTCTTTTTGTGTAAGGAACACCCCAAATAATTTATAGATGACAAAACAACATCAGCCAAATGCTTTTTTGGCCTACAGCTACCCCTCCTGATGACCCATACCCATGCATGTTTGGCTAAACATACATGGGGAGTTGCTACCAGACACCTATGCTGGAAGATAATCTCCCTTGAGAATAAAATCCAGCTGTCTGATTCTTCTCTCCCCCATATGAGATGTATTAGATTTAGGAGATCAGTCTCATTGATATTGGCAGCTTCACCCAATATTAATCTAATATGTATCACAAGCTATCACTGGCATTTGGATATATTAGCATAGTGCTAAAACATAATAAGTGCCTTGTACTTCATTGTCCTTTTTACAAATGGCTGTTATTGTATAAATTGCAGCGAGTAAATGGTAATCACAAATAATTTCCTTTGTTAGAAAACGTGGAAAAAAGGAAATTATATTGTTTTGTACAGGTGGTAGATCCACTAAGCTGTTGTCTGATGATTTTACCAAAGCATCAAGGGCACAGACAGTTGTCATTGGTGTAGGTAACTGATCTACCTTTAAAAGTCAGAATGGAGAAACGCTCTATACTAGAAGCCACTGTTCCTGCACACTTGAGCTATTCTTTTTTTATATGGACTGCGATTCATCTGAATGGTAGTGATGCAAAACTACATTTTGCCTACAGTGGCTGCTGCAGGAGAAATGTTGGGCTGCAAGATCTGCATGAACTTTCATCTGTTTGCCTGTGGCGTTGGGTGTGTGTCCTTTAATACTTAAATTACACTAGCTCTTTGTAAAGTAACATCAATATCTTACCCAGAAGGGAATTATGAGTCATTTGAGTGTCCATCGAGGGAAATTAATAGTTAACAAAGTCATGTGATTGCAGCAGCCTCAGCACTGAGGCTGCAGTGTACTAGCAGCTTAGAGGTGAGGTGTGGTAAGTGTAATGCAAGCTGTGGAGGCTTGTGGAAGCAGTGGCTTTAACTAGAATGTAGCTACACTATGTCTGAAACATGGTAGACAAAATGATAACTTCCTGTTGTCAATTGAAAGGAATAATTTGCTGCACACATTAGTGGCAAGGTGCCACTTAAAAAGGCAAGGTGCTATAAATGTACTGTACGTAGTAACCTAGGAGCAGTTATTAGTAAGGTGAATTATGTTGGTGTAGATGAACATTGAATCCATTATCTAGACCAAGGTCTAAGTCCACACAGATGCAGCATCTGATGCTAAATCCCATTAATATTTGCATTTAGTATTGCAGTCAGAGATGGAGATTGTCATATTTTAATGTCTGCCTATCTGATGTTTCCTTTTCTGCTGTCAGCGCATTGTTAATATAGCTTTCAGTTAATGGGCTGAATCATGTCTGACAGCTTTGTTGCTAAATATACAATAAATGGCAAATGTAAACCTGGTTGTCAAGACAGGACAACTCCAGATGCATGTAGACCCTTTGCAATGGTCTTTCACCTACCTGTTCAAATTGATCATATGTGCATGTTTTTTTGTCCTATGGAGGTAGCCATGGTGCCTAAGGAGCACTGTCCTTACTCTGCTGGTGCCGCTTATGTTGAGAGAAGTGTAGGAGGTTGAAATCAAATAAAAAGAAGCTATATTTTCAATGTCCACATGAACATTAGATAGTTGAACTGATCTTGATGTGATAGTTTCTGGTAGGAACAGAGAGTTCCAGACAGTACTTAGCACATGTAGTTCTCCCAGCTGAGCCCAACAGGTACCAAAATTATTAAATTTTGTCCAACAACGGCCATATAAATAAAAAAATATATATCGTATGTAAAACTCTGGGTGGTTTGAATTACCATTTCTGGGGGGAGATGGCAGGGGAAATCTTATAATAGCTACATTTAAAACATAAATAAATATCAATGAGTTATAACGATTGTTTTTTTTATTTGCGTTTTATACTTTGATGACCAGAATTATATGTATTATATGGTTTAACAGACTATCAATACAATACAGACACTTAATACAACATAGACACAGAGGAAATGAAGGCCAAACTCCACACATACTACTGGAAACTTCAGGACATGCTTATTAACAACAAAAAGAAAAAGCTCCACAGACTGAGACAAAAAGGCCTCATTACTACAACTGTAAATACCATCCCAGCTCAGCAAAGCTGTGTTGTGAATCTTTCCTCCTATGAGCCAAACACGAAATGTCAGTTCTCTCCAAAGGTCTCTCCTTCTGCCCCTCAGCACACACTGACCATATCAAACTCTGCAATGATATGGAGGAGTTTTTCAGAAAAATGAGATTAAGGGAATATTTTTATGACAAAGACCCTCCATACAGCAGCAACTCTGAGATGGAACAGCCCATAAGGAATCCTACCAAAAAATCTACCTGGACCCCACGCCCTGGAACTAACACAGCACTGGATAAATATATTGACTGTTTCAGAAGCAAAGTAAAATCAGAAATCCTGGAGAAACATAAGAAACAGGCGCATAACCTAACCCTACAGGAACAGAAGGCTATTACTTCACTGAAAGAAAATCAGGATATAATAATAAAACCAGCTGACAAAGGGGGCGCAATAGTCATAATGAACACCTCAGACTATATCCAGGAAGCAAACAGGCAACTGTCAAATCCCATCCATTACTCCAAACTTGGCAGTGATCCCACAGAGGCCTATATGAAAGAACTAAAGAGTATGATCAAGAAGTTTCCAATCCAGATCCAGAACCAGGTAAAAGGACTTATCCCACAAGATCCCAGGCCGGGCTGCTTCTATATGCTCCCAAAGATAAACAAAGATGGCAACCCTGGGAGGCCTATCATTTCTGGCATTGGGACACTGACAGAAAACATCTCAGGTTGGGTGGAAAATCTCCTAAAACCCCTTGTCAGGGATACTCCAAGCTATATCCAGGACACCACTGACCTTCTTAACAAACTGAATGCCCTGGGCCCACTACCTGAGCGTACCATTTTGGCCACCATGGATGTGGAATCCCTGTATACCAACATTCCCCACAAGGATGGAGTTGCAGCATGTCGGGTACACCTGGCAAAACAAAACCTCCCAACAGAACCAGTAACGCAGCTCATACAATTCATCCTTAGCCACAACCATTTTACCTTTGGAGAGGATCTATATCTACAGTGAATGGGAACTTCAATGGGGACCAGATGTGCACCCCAGTATGCAAATCTCTTTATGGCAGAACTGGAAGGAGCATATTTATCAACATGCACCACCAAACCTATGATTTACCTTTGTTATATCGATGATATCCTTGTCATCTGGACTGCAGGTGAGGAGGCCCTACTTCAATTCCATAATGACTTCAATGACTTTCACCCTACCATCAACCTTAAACTTAGCTATTCAGGGAGTGAAATTCACTTTCTGGATGCCACAATATACATCAAAGACCACCGGCTACTCACATCAATATACCACAAACCCACAGACAGAACGGCCTACCTGAGAAACGACAGCTTCCACCCCAAGCACACAAGACAATCAATTATCTACAGCCAGGCTATACGATACAATCGTATTTGCTCCAACAAAGCAGACCTGGACAAGCACCTCCTGGATCTGAGGACGAAATTTCTCCAATTTTGATGCAAACCAAAAGTGACGGACAACCAATTAAACAAAGCGGAAGCCATTAACAGAGACAGTCTGCTCACATATAGAGAGACCCAGAAAGATGCCCGAGTACCCCTAGTAGTCACCTACAACCCACAGCTGGAAATCCTACGAAGGATTGCCAAGGAGCTCCAACCTGTGCTACATAGGGACAACAGACTCAAGGACATATTTCCAGTCCCCCCTCTCCTTTCCTTTCGACAACCACCAAACCTGAGGCACATTATTGTCCGGAGTGCCCTGAAGGCCCCAACTGAAAATGGCACCTCACCTTGCCTACATAAAAGGTGCATGACCTGCAAGCACATCCACACCGCTGACAGTGTACCTATCCCACAGTCACAACAGGTGCACAGAATTAGGGGGACATTCTCCTGCAGGTCTTCCAATGTGGTGTACCTCATAATGTGTGTGCAATGTCCCACCACAGGCCTCTATGTGGGGGAAACAGGCCAGAGACTTAGTCAACGAATGAACTCACATAGATCCAATATTAATAACAGCAGAACAGATCTTCCAGTGGCCGCACATTTCTCCAGAGAAAACCACTCTATTGAAGATTTGCGGGTTGTTGTTTTAATGGGACATTTTAAGACGCAGGAGAAAAGGAAAGAAGCGGAATACAAGTTTATGGAAAAATTTCAAACTCTGCAATTTGGACTTAATATTCATGCCAGCTTCATGTCACACTATGTATGACCTGTGAGGGTCACAAATCACCTCCTGATAGCAAACAGATAACAGATCCCTCTGTCACGCACCACAACTTTCCAGATTGTTTTTTGACCTGTTGTAAATAACTTCTCTACTTAGATTGCATTTTATTTTGGTTTTTTTAAGGACTCTAAAATCCTTTGAAGATCATGTGTATAGAGTATAAATAATCTGTGAATTTTCAGTTCTTGTATAACACCATGTCTGAAGAAGAGAGCCAGTACTCTAGAAAGCTTACTTATAAATATACTGAGTTAGCCTCTAAAAGGTATCGCCTGATTTCTTCACTCTTCCAGTACTTTCAATGGCTAACACGGTACAACATTATACTACTAAAACATAGTCAAACACTAAGTTTGTTACTCAATCATGTTAAATATGAATGTTTTAATACTGTATATACAAATAAAAATATCTTTAAATTGTCACTAACTTTTCAACAAAGTTTTCATGGATTATTAGTACAAGCGATATAAGAACTTTTATCTTATTAGAGAAAAATGCATCTTTTTCCACTTATCTGGCACTTTTCTTGCTGACTAACTAAGCTGACTTTTACTCTGAAACCTTTCTTGAATATGTCTTGCTAAAGGAAGACAGATTGAACCTCACAGAGGTATCACTATACACAGAAGTCTGTGGTGACAGGAGGGGAAGGATTAAAGAGGTTTTTTTTAATGCCTAGACAACAGTTGGAGGTGATTAAAATAAAAAAAAAAATCATACTCACCTGTCCTCAAAATGCTCCGGTGTGGTCCGGGGGCGTTCCGGTCCTTCTGCTTCTCACAGGTCTCTTCCTGAGTTCCGCTAAAGCCGCTGATTGACCTCAGCGGTCACGTGACCACTGAGGCCAATCAGCTATCTCAGGAAGAGACCAGTGATGTCACAGATAGTGACATTGCATGCTCTTTGCTGAGACAACTGATTGGCCTCAGCGGTCATGTGCGACTGGAACCGAGAAGACCGGACCGCGCTGGGAAAGGTGAGTATGAATATTTTTTATTTTTTTCATTGCCCTCGTTCCATTTAAAGCTTAAATGGGTTGTCCATTTTTGCCTGGACAACCCCTTAAAGCAGGAGCTGACTGAGTGAGAAGAGACACAGGCACAGACAGAAACTTCTGGAGTCAAGTAGGAAGTTTTTATCTCACCCCAAGTGCTTTATGTACATCAGTACAGATTGTTACTTCTCTATAATGTCCTATGTGATCCTACTTTTGCTTTTCAGTGTGTGAGAGAGTTATAGAACAGACCCTACTTTACTTTCTGCAGTGTATGGGAGACCTCAAAGCAGATAGACACTACCCACCAGCTCTGAGATATCTGAGAATTAGAGACTGAGACTGCAGAGGGGAAAACTGCTCTAAAATACAGCATAAAACTCATATTATGACTAAAAATATTGCTAATCCTCATATATAGACACCATACTATTGAACTATATGCAACGTTTATTGAAAGATTAGCTTTATAACAAGCTCCATTTTTACCATATATCTGGGAGCTACTTGTTTACCTTTTTATGTATGCAAATGTAGTTGGCCCCAAATGTTTGGTGTAGGGTGCATTGATCTCATTTAGGATAATATAGCAGCTGTTTTTTTCTGAACTACAAAAAGTAGCGGTTTATAAGTTAATTTGCATTAATGGTACTGGTGTATCTTTGCTGGTGGGAATTGCAAACATGTGTTTGCTCAATGCTTTTTATAATGTTTGCTTCTATTGTTCTCTCTTTTCCTTGCATTTGCTTTAGACCTCTAGACAATATTTGTTATAATTAGACAGAGATTCTGTCTCACAGGTACTTTTCTCTCCAACATTAGCAGCTGTTCCAGAGCACACAAAATAGCTCACTCGTCCTGCGGATTCCATCTTTGTAATGCCTAGCTAATTTATTTCCTAGTTATTGTTTGTGAACTGTGATACAGAGCATTAGCTCTATAACAACACTCTGGGTATATCTTCTTTATGTCAAGTGGATACTTTATATGATTGATTGGGAAAAATAAATGTTTTCATTTTATATACTTTATACCTGTTTTCTAGCATAGCATCAGGAAACACCAATAACGTAAAAATGCCTTGTAAGTAAAGCCTGTTTTATAGGCAACAAATCCATTTCAGATTAGATTCCTATGTAGTATACACAAGTAATACGGGTTATTATGGACCTGTCAAAAGATTAGTTTGATATCTTGAAAGAATATGTTTGCATTGATATTATACATTAATAATGGGATTATTGCCTTATCTATTTATTGCAGCTGTAAAAATATACATAAAAAACATTTAGCTGTCAGATAGCTGGACTATTTGCACCTCCAGTAGTAGGACAATTTTCACATGGCTGATATGTACAAGTATACTTGAATTATAGGAATTATAAAAATCATATTGTATGTCATACCCATATATTTTCTTAAAATAGATACCTGGCACATTGTCAGTCACCTTTTAAGTAATTTAACCTTTTTAAAATAATGTAAATTCATATATGTGACTAAATGTATGCCCTAAGAAGCATCCTAGATATACAACACATCAAAAAAAAAAAAATTAACATGTACATAATTCATGCATACTACTTAATTATACATGCATATATTTTTAGCTAATAAACATAATTTAAAGAGGACCTGTCTAAAAAGCCTAATAACATACATCATCTGATGGCGCTGTCACCATGAGCATTTTGGTGTTTTGTTTATCCAAATCTGTATAGTAGCCAAGTTGGTGATAACACTGTGATTTCCCTGGAGGCAGGGTCTCTTTGAGTTGTACATCATGCAATGTTACCACCCGCTTGGCGAGTATACCATAAGTGTCATTAAAAGCCCTTATATCTTGGAATTTCTGGATGGGTTTGTATAAACAAAAACACTAAAATGCTCAGGGTGACAGCGCCTATCAGATGATGTATGTCATTGGGCTTTTCAGATCTTGTGACAGGTCCTTAAGTTAAGAAAAAAAATGCTCCAAGGAAAAACAGGGTTTGAACACCTTGGATAGTTCGTTAAACCCTTTCACTGCCAGGGGTCTCCAGAAATTTTGCACCTCCGGTAGCCACAGCAATTTTCACAGTTTTGAGATGGACAAATCAAACCTAAATTGCAACATTAATAAAATCATCCAACCCCCCCCATACCTATATATTTTCTTAAAGTAGACACCTGTATCATTGTCAGAATGTCACTTGGTACTGTATGCGAACAAGCACCTTCATGCAATTTTGATTTAAAGTGAATGTTTTATAAAAAAAATGCAAACAAATGTATATTAGTTGCTAAAAGTGGAAACCAAACAAAAAGTTATCTGCACCAAACCTCCTAAAAATAAGAGATCAACATGTGCAGAGTCCATTCATATCACTAAGGCCTACACCTGCATGCACATAACTTCAGAAAATCACTAGAACTGGAAGGAACAAAAATCTGCTTTGAAGTTGGAAATGTTAAAAAAGTATCATCCTATAAAATGTAGGGATTACACACCATGGAAAGCAAGTGAACCCCTAAACCCTATTATTTTTTGAAAGTAGACAACCTGAAGATTATGTGTGTGTCAATTGGTTATCAATAGCCATGTCCACCTTCATGTAACTTTGTGACAAACACAAATAATTTTTTGAAAAAATGCACTAAAACATATATTTGCACTTAAAACTCCTATTCAATTGTACATTCACAAACAAAATACATTTAAAATAAAATACAAACAAAATACATTTAAAATAAAAGATCAAAGATCAAATTTAATTAAGAATCAAAGATCAATTTATATATACCATAAACATCAGCTACAACAAGAGCTCGTACTCTCAAAAACACTGATACAGAAGAGAAGCAAGATTTTGCTGTTATTCACTATGTTAAAAATCTATATTGTACATAGCAAACTGTGACTGTGATACCAAAATCTAACTTTTTTGAGATTGCACAGAATACTGTATATAAAAACATAACTTAATATTTGATATATACAACCACCATCATGTAACTTTGTAGCAAACAGAGATTACAAGCAAAAAGTGCACAAAAATTCAGATTTGCCACTAAAGTGCATGCTCAAGCAGTCCCTTTCTGAAAACAAAATGTACTTCCCAAAAAACTGCAAGATGTGAGGAATTCATACATACCACACATACAGTGGGGGGGAAAAAAAGTATTTAATCAGCCACCAATTGTGCAAGTTCTCCCACTTAAAAAGATGAGGCCGGCCTGTAATTGTCATCATAGGTAGACCTCAACTATGAGAGACAAAATGAGAAAACAAATCCAGAAAATCACATTGTCTGATTTTTAAAGAATTTATTTGCAAATTATGGTGGAAAATAAGTATTTGGTCAATAACAAAAGTTCATCTCAATACTTTGTTATATATCCTTTGTTGGAAATGACAGAGGTCAAACGTTTTCTGTAAGTCTTCACAAGGTTGGCACACACTGTTGCTGGTATGTTGGCCCATTCCTCCATGCAGATCTCCTCTACAGCAGTGATGTTTTGGGGCTGTCGCTGGGCAACACGGACTTTCAACTCCCTCCAAAGGTTTTCTATGGGGTTGAGATCTGGAGACTGGCTAGGCCACTCCAGGACCTGGAAATGCTTCTTACGAAGCCACTCCTTCTTTGCCCTGGCGGTGTGCTTGGGATCATTGTCATGCTGAAAGACCCAGCCATGTTTCATCTTCAAAGCCCTTGCTGATGGAAGGAGGTTTGCACTCAAAATCTCACGATACATGGCCCCATTCATTCTTTCATGTACACGGATCAGTCATCCTGGTCCCTTTGCAGAGAAACAGCCCCAAAGCATGATATTTCCACCCCCATGCTTCACAATAGGTATGGTGTTCTTTGGATGCAACTCAGCATTCACTGTCCTCCAAACACGACGAGTTGTGTTTCTACCAAACAGTTCTACTTTGGTTTCATCTGACCATATGACATTCTCCCAATACTTTTCTGGAACATCCAGATGCTCTCTAGCAAACTTCAGACGGGCCCGGATATGTACTGACTTAAGCAGGGGAACTCGTCTGGCACTGCAGGATCTGAGTCCTTGGCGGCCTTTGTTACGTTAGTCCCAGCTTTCTGCAGGTCATTTACTAGGTCCCCCCCATGTGGTTCTGGGATTTTTGCTCACTGTTCTTGTGATCATTTTGATCCCATGGGGTGAGATCTTGCGTGGAGCCCCTGATGGAGGGAGATTATCAGTGGTCTTGTATGTCTTCCATTTTCTAATTATTGCTCCCACAGTTGATTTCTTCACACCAAGCTGCTTGCCTATTGCAGATTCAGTCTTCCCAGCCTGGTGCAGGTCTACAATTTTGTTTCTGGTGTCCTTCCACAGCTCTTTGGTCTTCACCATAGTGGAGTTTGGAGTGTGACTGTTTGAGGTTGTGGACAAGTGTCTTTTATACTAATAACAATGTCAAACAGGTGCCATTACTACAGGTAATGAGTGGAGAACAGAGGAGCCTCTTAAAGAAGAAGTTACAGGTCTGTGAGAGCCAGAAATCTTGTTTGTTTGTAGGTGACCAAATACTTATTTTCCACCATAATTTGCAAATAAATTCTTAAAAAAATCAGACAATGTGATTTTCTGGATTTGTTTTCTCAATTGTCTCTCATAGTTGAGGTCTACCTATGATGTCAATTACAGGCTGGCCTCATCTTTTTAAGTGGGAGAACTTGTACAATTGGTGACTGACTAAATACATTTTTCCCCCCAATGTATATATATTTACAGATGCAGATGTTAAAGAAACGCCAAAATCGCAGAAATGCGCATTTTGTGCATGCAAATTAAATAGGAGCGTACATAAGAATATAATTTTCTATTCCCCTATAAAAATTGTAGCAATTTATACGTTCATCTCTAGTGATAATCGTTATTGCTATTATTTTAGCGTGTAACAGATTTCGCTAGAGGCGTATTTTACTCTATAAAGATCAGGTATAGACAGGACAGGGATTGGGTGAAATGTAAACATTATTGGTGACTTTGTGCATGTGTTGTGTAAGTGTTTGGTGCAACTCTTTTGGCGCTGCGACCTGGACAATGGTAAACATCTGGGTCACAGCGCCAATAAACTTCCTGGTTATGTTCAGAGGGCTATTACATAAGAATACCCCTCAGATTAGGCTCAGAGGGTTATTACATTATCCCTCTATGTGACAATCAGAGAGAAAAAGTATAGTATGCTCTCTGATTGATAGAAGAGGGGATAACATGGACAGAAATTCCTGCTATCCCCCCTAGGGTCACATACAGGTTATGCACAGATGATGACGACAATTTCTCATCTCTGTGCAGACTCCAGGGCTGCTCCTCCCCCCTCCTTCTCCTACCGCAGCTCTTAAGATGCTTCCTGAGACAGGAGGGGGAGGACATTTTAGAGCCCCATATCTCAGGATCCGTTAGGAGCATTAAGAAGATCTTAGATTCATTTTAAAGATGATATCTCTTACAAATTCGGAGCGAATAGCTGTTAAAAATGCTGTTGGGAATTGAGATCTGCAATGGGATCTCAATGCTGAATAACGTTTTCAACAGTGAATCGCTCCTAAACTGTAAAGGCTATTATGAAGATATTGGTATCATTTTAAAGATGAGATTCTTAATAGACGTAAAGGATCCTGAGGTATCATCATTAGAAGTAAGAACGTATTAGATATGTGATTGGTTACGGAAGTGCCACCCTGGGACGACATAGAGCATACGTGGCTGGCAGGGAAAGAGTTAAACTTTATATTTCCAGAAAAAGAAGACATCGCATGTAAGGCCAAGTGTTTTACTATCGCAAAATTATAGTATAAAGTATATAAAGTTCACAGATATCACAAATATCTACATATAGTACATACCTTAAAAACATCAACGTTGGGGAAACACAAAGTTTGATTGTCTTAAATTGGAAAGAAGTTACATCAGTATAAACAGAATAAAACACCCTAAAGTCTGAACTTGTAAAATTAAAGAGGTGGTCCAATTTCAGAAAAGAAATGTTATCATTTGTATAATGAAAAATTCTACCATTTTCCAATATACTTTCAGTATCAATTCCTCATGGTTTTCTAGATCTCTGCTTGCTGTCATTCATTGTTTAGTTCCAGTGAATAAGAACCAGTCCATGGTCATGTGATATACAGTCCATGTGGTCAAGTTATATACAGTCCATGGTCATGTGATATACAGTCCATGTGGTCATGTGATATACAGTCCATGGTCATGTGATGTACACACAGGTGCACAGATCGTGATAGTCACAGCACAGTAATCAGACATCTGCCTGGTAACGAGCTGTGCACCTGTGTGTCCATCACATGACCATGGACTGTATATCACATGACCACATGGACTGTATATCACATGACCATGGACTGATTTTTATCCACTGGAATTAAACAATGAATAACAGCAAGCAGAGATCTAGAAAACCATGAGGAATCGATACAGAAAGTATATTGGAAAATTGTAGCATTTTTCATTATGTAAACTGTAACATTTATTTGCTGAAACTGGACCACCCCTTTAACTTTAAACTATAAAGATGAAAACCAGGATGAGTGCAAGTGAATCAATATACAGTGGTTTCACAGTAACAGATTCATTTTATGTGTAGATTAATAGCTGATGAATAAGGAGCATCCATGTTAATGATAACGTTTTTCTGCTATTTATAAGTGCGTTTTCTCAGTTTAATCATAAAGGCTTGAATTAGGGTTGAAGTATTCTTGGCAAAAAATTAAATGCTAAAAATGATTTCTTAAAATATTGTTAGCATTTATTTGTTATTCAGATGCCTGTAATCTATAAACAACAGGTTTATAACAGATATAATAAGAGTTTCGCAATAATAGTACCTATACATCTCATTGGCATTGGGATCACATAGACGCTCCATGGGGCCTCTGTGATTGACGCTGAGGAGGACTGTGGTTGACATCTGAGGCACTGAGACTGACAATTGTGAAACTGTAGCTCACTAAGGCAACTGTGATTTACATATGGAGCTCTATAACACTGTGACTGTCATTGTTGTGAGCAGGGGTGAGATAAGGGTACCATGGACCTCAGGTGGTTAAGAAAGTGTGGCTCCCCACCCCATTCACACCAATGATGATAGTACCAATCCTATGCAATTAGTGCGATCAAAAAAAATCCATATCAATTATATTCTCTTTCCTTATCTTCTCCATTTGTTGCCGAGTGCCATGAGCGTTTCTTCCAGTCACATATCATTTCTGCAGAGTTTGCCACACAAATGTCTTAGGTTCCTCACATTCCCATCACTCCATGCATCCTGCTGCTGCATCTGATACTATGTCACAAATACTGTAATATTGCCATACAGAGGAAAATTTTGGGAAAGAGAAAAAGCAACAAACACTGCAGCAACTTGAATTTCTTAAAACACGCCTTACCCTCCTTGGTGCCCCCACACAGTATATTGCTCCATAGTGGCCTCCATGCCGTATAATGCCCCATAGTGACCACCCATAATGTCCCATATTGGTCCTCCACACTGTATAATGTCTTATAGTGGGCCCTCCAAACTGTATAATGACCCATAGTTGCCGTCCACACTGTATAATGCCTCATAGTAGCTATCCACAGTGTATAATGCCCTATAGAGACCCTGCACACAGTATAATACTCCATAGTGTTCCACACACACAGTATAATGTCCTATATTGTCCCTTCACACTGTATAATGTCCCATAATGATAATCAACACTGTATAATGTCTTGTAATGATTATCCACACTGTAAAATGTCCCATAATGTTCATCTACACAGTATAATATCCCATAGTGGTCCTTCACACTGTATAATCTCCTATAGCGGCCTCCACACTGTATAATGCCCCATAGTGGCCCTACACACAGTATAATGTCCCATAGTTATCCCCACACACAGTATGATGTCCCATTGTGGCCCTTCACACTGTATAATGTCCCATAATGATCATCGAAACTGTATAATGTTCCATAATCTTCATTCACACAGTATAATATCCTGTAGTGCTTCCTACACAGTAAAATGCCCCCCTTGTGTCCAGGGGTAAATTAAAGGACCGTGGACCACGTGCTGTTAAGAAAATAGGCCCCACTCATTCACGCCAAAGATCCCTGTAACAGAATGCAGTAATGTCCCATATCGACTCTCTTTCTTATAATGGCCCATAGCGGATGTCCATGCAGTACCATAGTGGCCCCCACTTGGTGTAATATCTGATAGTGGCCCCCATGCAGTATAATGTCTGATAGTGGCTCCCAACAGTATAATGTCCCATAGTGGCCCCTCCACACAATATAATGTCTCACAGTAGCCCTTCCACACAGTATAATGCACAGAGTGGCTGCTATGCTAATAAAATGGAAAAAGACACATACAGTACAATTATTCAAAAATTTCGACTTCGGCCAAAAAAGTCCCCCCCAAAAAGTCCAAATGATTTCACCATATCATGTTTAAATAATCTCCCAATGCTCCTAGCAAAACATGAAATTTGCTACAGATTTCTTTTACCCAGATGCAGAGGAAAATACAGCACCATACTCTCTCAGTTTCTCAGGACCATCCTTCAATGCAGGATTGCCACCTCCTATTGTAGTCCTGTACCTAACTTTTATTTAACGTACAAAAATAACTTATACAGATCTAGGACTGAAATCTAGGGAGGTCAGGAATATAGCAGACATTTTGTAGCATTTAGTCAGGCCCCCTCTTTAGTCCCTCAAATATGTAAACCACACCAACAACACAAGAAGTATAGTAAAAGTGGAACCTAGAAACACCTAATCACATGGTTAGAGAAAGGCCTACACTTAGTTAAGTTAAGTTCAAGTATATACCATCACTATACAAGCACCAATACAACCTCTAATGCCACCATATTAACCATATGTTGGTCAGAAACCTAGGGATTCTATATACACTGTGGATGAGAGAATACAGTGGATAGTCTGTAAATTATTGTGTACATCAAGTGTTTGCAATTATTGTGTACACCAATAAGTGTACACCAGTTTTTGCACAAGAATGTGCCCCTTTTTCCCTATTTGTCACTTTTCTTAATACTGGGTGTGATGGAGAATGGATGGGACTTCATGGCCTGACAAATTTAACATTATTTATGCCACAAAATTGGCCTAACAACTGACATCTATACTAGCTGATGGCTGGTTTGGATTTCAGCTTCTGTTGAAAGTCCACTCAAGAGGCACCAAAATTATTTTGAGGTTTATGCTTCTTAATAATTTCGGTGCATTCTTCTACTGCCAGTATTGAAGATTAAGACTGGTGTGCTACAAGTCAGTCTTAAAGAGGACTTTTGACCACCTCCACCAAGCCCAGCTCTTTGCATCAATTACAAACTGCTGTTCCATTGATTCTGGCACAGTTGGATTTTTTTCCTTTAGCCCCCACCATTCCTGAGCAATCACTGGTGTTAGTGTTGGTGCCTGATATGTTATTTAGGCTCTGTACTGTCTGGTGGGCAGAGTCAGGCAGGAGCAGACAAGGGGTGTGATTCCTGCTCCTGTCTGACCCTACGCACCTCCTGACATCTAGTTTTTAGCATCTGTTAATAGGCGCTGCTCCACTGATTCCAGCGCAGAAGGAATTTTTTTCTCTAGCCTCCACTCAGATGTCAGATGGGCTGTGTCAGGTAGGGGGCGTGATCTTATATCACCTTGTCTGCTGCTGTCTGACACCGCCCTCCTGACAGTATAGAGCCTAGATAGCATAACAGGCACCAAAAGTAACAGCATTTATTGCTCAGGAATGGTGGGGGCTAGAAGAAAAATCCAACTAGGCTGGAATCAGAAGGGTAATGCCTATTAATGCAATGATGCAAAGAACTATATATTGTATATACTGTAAAAAAACATAATTTAAATCTTGACAACAATATCTCAAAAGTGAACAAAAAAGACCAATATTAAAGTTAAAAAAAGCTTGTAAAACCATTTTTTTAAGTGGAAGGGGGCAGTTACTTTCTCACATAGATCATGTATTCTCCCTCAAATAAATGCCATTCACAATGTACTGTGTGATTTTTCTAGCTTTTACCATACAGTACAATGCTCTGAAATCATATTGTGATGTCTATACGGATATGTTTTACAGATGCTACCGTTATATATATTGTACTTGTACTAAGAATAAAATCTGCTGGGGCATTTCATGAATTTGAGTGGAAAAGTGTCTACCTGTAATCTTGACAATTTAGAATTACATAGTTCTTGTTCTGCGACTAGAAAAGTAAAATCTCAAGTGTGAAGTGGGAGATCTAAGCACTTACACTGATCATTTAATGAAGCTTAATACACATGTAGGACTCTATTAAGTGATGGTTTGTTGGCCTTTTTGAGCAATCAATGCTCTAAAGCCACACAAAGCTATAATTTGTGAATTTTATATGGCTGAAGCCTGAAGCCTGAGTGAATGAATTCGTTTCATGAAGTAGATCGATATTTAGTACGTGAATTGATAGCTGTCTACAAAGACAATAGTACTTTTTGGTATATGATGAACCATAATCTCATCTTGTTAGTTTACATTTTAGGGATGATATCAGTTTTGCAATTAATTTAATATACTACAGAAGTATAGCAACAGATATTTTACTTACAGTCCTTGGCATTTTGCTCTAATGTAATACACGTATCTAGGCTTAAAATGGAATTCCACTAAACCTTATTATTTTTTTATCCAAATCCACATTCACATCTCCTTATTTGACATGTTCATAAACCCAGACTTTTCTTTTAGTTCCTACTGCTTATATAGTGTAGTAGAAACAAGGCAAATAGAACCCATAAAACTTTTACTAAATAATAATAAATGACACATATCCAATGAAAACAGCAAGGTTTATATAAGACAAAGCACAGGTAAGTATCTCTACCACACCCCAATATGATTTCCCAAAGGAGAACTTCTCCGTCTAGGTCCATCTGGTCTAGTTTCACCTTATCCTGGCATGTCCATATTTCCCACTGCTGTGGGTGTATATCTATTTGTGTGTTGGCCACTGCATTAAAATCCCCTGATGATTCTTACCTTCTAGGACAAAATGCGTTGGGTTGTATAGGGAATATTACGGTACATATAGGGCACAGTTTGTGGTACTGCACTTGTAAGGGTGGAAGTTATTAATCTGGGACTAATGGGGCAAGGTTTAGGGTAAATCAGGGTTAGTCTACTTATCCCAGGAAGGTGTCCTTCGATGGTGATGTTTTATCCCAAACCTAAGCCTGCTCCTGGATCATTAGATGGTTACACTGGTAACATTGTTCCCACTTTCTCTGCATACTGTCTATTATGGGAGCAGTTCCCCTTTGAGAAACTATATTGGGGTATGGTAGAGATACTTACCTGTGCTTTGTCTTTTGTAAACCTTGCTGTTTTTATTGGATATGTGCTATTTATTAATATTATTTAGTAAAAGTTAAGTTTTATGGGTTCTATTTGCTGTGTTCTCCTATGGATTTTTGTGAAACCCTTTTATTCAAACTCTTGAATCTTCTGATATTGATGTATACGTTTGCTGTTTTTCATTTATATAGTATAGCACCAAAATATAGTATTGCACTATGTCGAGATTTTATTTACTCTCTGTCCTCACTGTTGAATAAAATATGCGGCGTTGGGTTGATATGCTGGGTTCTGGTGATAGACTCCATTTAAATATGTTGTTATGGAGTATACTGATAGTATTGTACTATATGTACTATTGTACTGTGATAGTACTGATACTGATTCATAGATTGTAAGCCGTTGCGGACAGGGCCCTCTATCCCACTGTGCCAGTTGGTCACTGTTAGCATTATATTTGTCTTGTATATTTTGTGTACCGTATGTAAACCCTCAAATGTAAAGCACCATGGAATTAATGGTGCTATATAAATAAACAATAATAGTAATAATAATAAAAATACAGATGCATCTTGAAAGGGAGTCTACCACCTACCTTGCTGTAATCATATTGACCCACATAATAAAAGTATCATATTATTTATTCTGTACAGTGAACAGCAAAAAATGTGAAATCATTTTAAATAAGTCAGTAGCATTAAAAGATGCTAACTCCCGAGCCACCATGCTGCCTTGAAAACTAGCAGAACCAGGAGACCTGTGTAAGTCAATTTTTTTTGTTCCAGGAAAATGTTTGAGGCTAAAAGGGTAATACAGTAAAAATAATCGAAAAATGAGTCACATTTTAAATATATTTCTTAATAAAATGTTATGAGATTTTTCTTCAGAGATGTGACCTTATAAAAGCATAAGGCTGCAGGGGTATATCATGATTTAGATATTTCCTTTTGCCGTCTTTGTTTAGAGAAGGAAGCATACAGTACCATCTTTATTATATACTCTTCAGGGTTGGTTCACACTTGCGCCCGGAGTCCGTCTGCCGTGAATCCGACCTAAATGTCAGAAAAAAGGATTGGGAAAGGTTTGAAACGGTTTAGGTTGGATTCACGGCGGAAGGACACCAGGTGCAAGTGTGAACCAACCTTCAGGTGCTAAAGAACCTCTCAGTTCAGACCACATTTTCCATAACGTTGGTAGCATATGATTTTAACCTAAATAAAAGGGCACATGTAGCCAGTAGTGTCTCCTTTTGGTATATGTCCAACCTTATTCATAGGGGTTTTCCCGATTAAAATTTATCACTTTGGAGCAATGACAATGCCCTTGTTGCACCAAAGAGCTTATTTGTATATTAACGAAAATGGCAATATCTTGGTCACTGAGGCATTGATTCACAGGAGGAAAACACTGATTGAGGTGACCCTAACGTATCTATTTGCGGGGCTGGGTTCTGGTGACTCCTATTAACAAGTTAAACAAAAAGTTGCAGCAAATGTTAACTAGACTCGATGGCATTTCAATGGCTTTTTTTGTGTGATATCGTGCTGCCGAAACTCATCAGATTCTTGACATGTGTATTATGAGGTGCATGCCTTTCTATAAATTTGGCACAATTCACAATTTGTTTTTTATCGATTTGCGTATGAGACACCAGACTTGATAAATCTTTCCCATTATGTCTATATAGAACAGCCTGTATAGACATATGCTTACAAATATATATGTAGCCACAGGTGAGTAATATTTTCTAAAATACATATTGGAAAGTGTGAGTGTTCGATGGAGCTGTAAAACTAGTAAATTCTTACATGCAAAAGATGAGGCATTATTTGGAAAGGCACAAGCCGTGGGCTTGTATATTCTAAGTATCTGCAACCAAGGAGTTAATGGCTCTGTATAAGTTAGATGATTGCTTTTCTGTTTCTCCTAAAATATTGGTTGAAAAGACATTTTGTTAGCGCTGGGGGAATTACTAAAGCTGCAGTACCCAGTGCAGAGGATCATTAGCAGGAAGATAATCATCGGTAAAGGCAATAAAGTGCCTGAAGCACAGCCAAGAATGCTTATCCTTCAAGGGCTTTAGCTCACCTATAGATGTTACTATTGTTCTACATCACTTTCCTCATCTTAGTTGTGTTTCTGTGAAATAAGGTCCTTCAAGGGTAATTGAAATGACAGAGCTATGTGACTTTTCCAAAATCCTGTGCACTTTTCTTTATTTTTCTTGTGATATTTGGTTATAAAAAAACAACAACATTTTCTCTTTAATATTAATAGGTTGCGGGAGCTCCAAAGTTCTTATAGGTTTTTGTAATAGAAGTACTCAGGACTTTCAAAGTTTTGTTCTAAAAGATGAGGTTCTTTGGTGATATTCAATATCCTATGTAATAGAAGTACATGCTGAAATAAAAGAAGATGTGGTTTGCATTCGGGTGGAATGACACCAGAAAAAATTGCTCTATGCTGTTTCGCTCAGTGCCTGTTGGTACTGAGAAGAGAGCTAAAAGATCTAGAAGTTTCCTCCTGAACAAGTAATGTCAATGAAACATTGCATCTTATTAGCCTCTCTCTACATGGTCACACTTTGAAGTGTTAAACAGTAAAGTAGATACCAATAAATTGGACTCCTGTATGTGAACCTGTAACTGCAGATTGCTATAAAACTGCCTATACATATACACTAAATAGCCAATGGAATATTTTGGCTGAATGAAACTCCCCTTCCCCCAAATACACATTAAATAAAACATTCCTGGGTGAGCTGGTGAGAGGAGAGAGAAGCTTCTAGATGATTCTAGTAGCACTTATTTTAATGGATGTTAGGAGTAACAAATAGGTAAAATCAAGGGGTTTATTACTCCCACCTCCTACCTTGAATATCTGATTTAAAGGGAGTCTATTACCAGAACCCAGCATATCAACCCAGCCTCATAGATTAGGTAGGTTTGAGTCACTTGATCCAAATGGTATTTTCCCCTTGTGAATTGGTGTCTCAGTTGCCAAGATATCACAGTTTTTTCAATATGCAAATGAGCTATTTGGAGTAATGGGGGCACTGCCATAGCTCCAAAGAGGTAAGCAGAAATGCTCTCATTGCTCCGCATAGATAATTTGCATATTGACAAAATGGCGGCATCTCAGCAACATATGCACTGATTCACAAGGGGAAAACACTATTTTTTTAAGGAGATCCTAACCTAGTTATCTTGGTTTTATAGGCTTGATAAACTGGCTGCTAGTGACAGACTTCCTTTAAAAGGGTGCCATTCTAGATTGCTGTGGATGCTGATAGTCATCATATCGGTTTTCTGCTTTGGCTAATAGAAGTCCCTGAATGGGACATCCACCTTTATGTTGATCATCTTCCAAAAATACTAATTCAGGTCTAGGGCAACTGCAGATATAAACAGGCTTCACCTTTAAAATGACACCAATTATATGATGTACTGTATATACAGTACTTTATATAGTGAAATTGTGTCAAAGTAAAACTGCAATGTTAAACTTGCTAAAGTGTTAACCCCTTCCCGAGATCGCGGGAGCCAACCTTTTCATCTGACAGCTGGGAGCCTAATGAAGGCTCCCAGGCTTCTCATAGCAATATTACTATTGTGGCTGGTCTATGATAAAACTATATTTAAGCCCATCTGCCGAGACTCACCTCTCTTAGGACCTTTTTCTCCCATGAATTAAGGGCAAGTGCATTTTAGCCATAATATACCTAGTATACACCAAAACGACCTCCTCTCTCTGGACCTGAGCCTCCAAATGAATGAATGGGAGTGTAGTGCCCCCATATTATGTTCTAATTAAAATCAGCCTTTGGCAGATGGGTTGTGTGCACAAACCAAAATGGAGGTCAGCCACACATCCTCAAAAGCACAATGCAACAAGCACACATAATTGGTCAGCACAAACAAACAATGTGAGCAAGAAATGCAGGTGCACGTTGCTGTGGCTGCAATACAAATGTGAAAACAAAAAGTTGCAAAAGCCCTCTGCGTAAGCCCTTCTGCCAGTGATAGCTCATGGGAGGCCAAGGCCCTAAGATAGGTGAGTCATTTTAGTGTAGGAACCCATCTAAAACAGGTCACTTGTCATTGGCAGTTGGGTTTAAAAACAGTTTGATCAAAATCCAAAAAAGAACAATCTCATTCTCATGATCCTTATATACAGTAGTTATTTGCAGTAATGTACTTGGTGCTAGCAGAGGGCTGTTGCAAATTTGTGTGTTTGCATTTGTATTGCAGCCATAGCCACAGCATTCTGCATTTCTTGTTCACATTGTTTGGCACCGGGACCGGCTTTGGGTGGGACCATTTTTTCATGGCTCGGCAGGGCGGGGTGGGGGTTTGGCAGGTGCGGGGCTTTGGTCGCGTGGGGGCGGGGGTTATGGAGGGTACTTGGCAGCGCTATACACCAGGCAGCGCTGTGGACCATGGGGTGTTGGCGTGACCTCAATGTGCAGCACTGTGGACCGGGTACCCGATGGGAGCTGTGCCGAGAGCCACAGGGCTGTGGCCAGATCGCCGACCCGCTCCACCACGTCCCATGTGGTGTGCTGTGTCGGGAACTGCGTCCACTGAGGCGGACCGGCAGGGGGCACCCGGCGGCCCGGTCCTGGTCTACGGACCAGTGGTTGGGGACCCCTGTCCTAGAGAACCTAAGCCCAAATTTACCCAGCTAACTCCTAAAGCTGTCCATATACATAAACAGATATTTTTTGGCCAAACACCATATTGCCGACTTATTTATACACATGCACACTTGGCTCAGCTGAGTGGTGTATACGTAGTGAATATGTAGTGCATACAGTATGTAGTGGTGTATATGTAGATGGAATAAAGTTTCTGCCAGGCTTGTGTGACAGGCGCATATCTTCCCATAAATAAAAGGTCTATTGAGAATTCTTATAGCGATTGAAAAGTGCTCTCTCTCCCTCCACTGCCCTGAGACATACAGTACAAGGACTGCTGACATAAACTTTGTGTCCATCCCATGTTTGTCTTCCATGGATCCTGCTGTTCTTCCATGGAGGTCGACAGGAGAACAGCACTAACAAGTCATCTTCAGGTATGAAAAGTATTGTTTATCCATGGCAGTAGCATGTTTTTTGTGTGTTTTTATTTGATACTTTTGCTATCTTGTGGATTATGATGGATTCAGTGGACTATTTTAACCCAGTGTTTTTTTAATCCAGTGATCAAAAAGGGATATGTGGAGTAATCTATATCAATATACGTTTATACAGTATGTGGTGTAGTCTATGTCAATATACGTTTATATGTGGTGTAGTCTATATCAATATACGTTTATATGTGGTGTAGTCTATATCAATAAAGTATGTTTTCTTTAACCTGTATTATGGCCTTAGTAATGATGTTGTCGGGCAGACAGCTTCCTACTGTGCTCTGAAAATCGTATTACTGGAGCTCCGAGGGACCAAGATATATAGTAGTATGAAAGCTTATCCAATGCAGTGAATGCACTGGTAAGCTTAATTTTCCCTCGCATAACTCTTTTAAAATGTGATATGCTCCAAAAATTGTTAAAAATTTTAGTGTACTTTTTGTCATATACTAAGTCCCAAATGGGTGGTGTGAGGACTAGGTAGTGTAAAGATACGCCAGATTTATGATCTAGCATCAGCTACTGTGATAAATCTGGCACTTGTTAAGACTGTCTAGTTTTCACAATCTATTAGACAGTATTCAGAGTTCCAGAGGTATGAGTGCTGTTAGTTTCGGCTACCGATATCACTATCAGAGGGGCTAGCCTCATAGCTCAATGTCATTACTGGGTGGTAAGGAACGCTCCCAGACAGTAGACTTCTATAGACTTGTACTGTAAAGGGAGACAATCCTCACCAACGCTGAGCTGTGAGGCCGGCCCCTCTGACAATGCAGTGATACCAATACCCCAAGCTAGCACCGATATCTCTGCAACCAGGGCATGTACTTGCAGAACTGAAAGTAGGCAGAATTCAGCACACTGTCAGCTTTGCAGGGTTATATAACATGCCCCATCTTAGAGGACATGAAAGGCTCTCCTTAGGGTTGTTGTTTCCTGTTGCCTAACTTTCCTGTCTAAATGTAAGCTTTGTAGCTCAATGAAATCAAAAGAAGAACACATTCCTCTGGCCTTTGAGATTCCATTGCAATCCATTATTGTGATATCATTGATTTGACATGTCACATTTTAGGGAGAGACTATAAAGGAGATTACATATTTATTGATTACCTTGTGTTTTAGGGGATGAAATAACTATTTCTTGTGCGTGAACGGATTTACAATAATGGCGATGCCTTGTTCCTTAATGGTCTGCTAGAAAGACGAAGCATCAGAACCTGAACTATTCTCATCATTTCCATTTATCATTGGGTGTAAATAGAAAGAAAGAAGTAGATCATCTTTGATAAATGGCACACATGTGTATGTCACAGTCACATATTGGTTATTTGCTGATCATGCAGAATAGCGCTTACAGTATAATGGATATGGCATAATATTGTTTTTACCATATAAGCATGGTTTTAATCCTTTAGTAACCGGCTAGTTTTATGTCTTAATGACCAAACCAGTTTTTGCATTTTGCTATCAGCACATACCAAGACCTATGCCAATACCCATAGCTTTTTTATTTTTCTGTCTATGTACCTGTATGAGAGCTTTCTTTTTTGTGAGACAAGTGGTAGTGTTTAATGGCACTATATTGGGGTAGTTTACTTCAATGATTAACTTTTAACTCTCTGTGGGAAGGAATAGAAAAAAAAAGCTCACTGTGTGGCTTGAATATAAGTTTATTTACTGGGTCCGTGCGATTAAATTAACAACAAATTTGTATAGTTTTTTTTATAGTTTTACTAATTTTGCAAAGTAAAAACCTTTTTATACTAACAATCTTTTTTTTTGCATCGCCACTTTCCAAGACCTATAATTTAATTACTTTTTTGTCAACAGAATTGTGTGAAGGTTTATTTTTTGCAGGAACACTTGACATTTTTATTGATGCCATTTTAGGTAACATAAGGCTTTTTGGTCACTTTTCAGAACGTTTTTTTGTGGCCGACAGACAAAAACAGTGATTCTGGCATAGATTTTTAAATTTTTATAATCCATTCACCGTGTGGGTAAAATAACATTACAGTTGTGTTGCTCAGGTCATTACGGATGCCGCAATACCCAATATGTGTGTTATGTTTTTAATTTTTTTTCTTATTTATTAAACTTTTTGGGATGTGTTATTGTGTTATTTTACTGTGTTTTTTAAACTTTATTCATGTCTTTTAATATTATGTTTCAGTCCTCCTAGGGGTCTTTAACTTGCAATCTTCTGATCGCTTGTATAATACATTGCACTACCTATGTAGTGCAATGTGTTGTAATGCCTGTCAAGACAGGCTGGACTAAAAGGCTAGGCCTTAAAAGGGAGGCCTACATGACAGGGGTGCCAGGAGAGGACAGGAGAGGGGGACAGGAGGGGTTAATTTGGCCATTGGAAGGGACTTTGAAGGGTGGGGGAATAGGGAGAGGGATGTGAGGGGGTACATATAAGTTGAATGGGAGTTTTGGTGCCATTCAGGAAAGAGGCACCCAGAACAACACAGCTCCCACCCACCCACCCACCCTTCTTTTGGTTTGTTTATGTGGAGTTTTATGACTGTCACAGTAGCTTGGTGGGGGGTCCTCGAAGTTGGTGGGGTATGGAAATGGTTGTGGTGGGAAGGGTCCCGCAGTAGGGACTGGACTCCCCAGGCTATTTGGTAGTTCTGGATGGGTTTCTCTTTTAGTGGACTGGAATGAAGAGCACCAAGGAGTTTAAGAGATTGGTGCCCCGAGCTGGGGGTAATAGTCCTGGTGCTAAGGGAAGATATATCTTTGGTTAAATGGGCTTTGGGCTTCGAGGACCTCCTTCATTGGGTTATCATTCTCTATTGTTTACAGTTGGGTAGGAGGTAGACCCTTATAGTATCTACGGGATTAATGTTGGGGTTTTGTAATATGTTGGCACTTTAAATGTTATTTATGTATTTAATACAACGGCTGCTGTGACCAATTTAATCCATCCTGGTCTCATGTCTTTATTTAACATGAAGCGACTTGGCAATGCCCTTGTCATGACTTTGGCATGGCCTAATAGTATGATATAGTAGGCATCCCAATGCCTACAGGAGGGAGTCCCTTCCCTCTCAGAACATTTCATATGCTGTGGCTTCTAAAGGGTTAAATGCTGGGGATTATCAGTTTTGTGATCCAAGGCATTAGGATCAGGTGCCAAGCTGTGAGTACACAACCTGTCACCCCCTTCTGACAGTGTGGGAGACCCTGGAATATTCCACAGCAAATGACCTAGAAAGTGAATTTTGGCGGAATAAGGCCCTATAGTGACATTCTAGTCTCCCCCAACATTAGAAGGTCTGACTGTGTTCTGCAAAAAATAATAACACAAAGGATTATTTGTTATGTGGCCAAAGAACACAAACTCACACCCCATCCTTACTGCTTTGTAAGGTCCAGTGTAAAAACCGAAAGCAGTTGTCTGAAAAAGGAATCAAATTTACACCATATTACTGAAAACAGCCATACTTACTGATACAAAGACAGGTTAAATCCATGAGGGGGATGGGTGCTCATTATTGTAATTGCACACACGTAAGGCTTCTGTAATGTTCCATTCACATCATGCTAGCTTACAGCCTCTTAATTATACCCATACTATTAGATCAGAATATTTTACAGGTTTTATGTCACCAGTAAACTCAAGTGTTTAGCATCTGTGTATAAGTGCCGCTCCACTGATTCCAGCACAGTTGGAATTTTTTCTTTAGCCTTTACCATTACCAAGCAACTAGCACATGTAGTTTTGATGTCTGATGTGCTATTTAGAGAGGACCTTTCACCACCTCCACCAACTTCAGTTCTTAGGATCTGCTAATAGTCGCTGCTCCACTGATTTCAGCATAATTGGAGTTTTCTCTCTAGCCCCCATGGTTCCCAAAAAACAAGCACAGTTAATTATGGTGCCCAATGTGGTATTTAGACTCCAATCAGAGGCAGCCAATGTCAGAGCTCAGAATCACACCCCTTGTCTGCTCCTGCCTGACACCGCTGTCCTGACAGTACTTAGTCTAAATAATATATCAGGTACCAAAACTTACAGCATTGATTACTCAGGAACGGTAGGGACTAGAGAAAAAATTGTGCCAGAATCAGTGGAGCAGCAGCTATTAATTGATGTACCGAGATGGACTTGTTGGAGAAGGTGAAAGGTCCTCTTTAGTGCAATGTGCACATGTCAGAGCATCCAAAGGCTCTATTTCCAGGTTTGATCCACTACTCCATATACATACAGTGGGGAAAAAAAGTATTTAGTCAGCCACCAATTGTGCAAGTTCTCCCACTTAAAAAGATGAGAGAGGCCTTTAATTGACATCATAGGTAGACCTCAACTATGAGAGACAAAATGAGAAAACATATCTAGAAAATCACATTGTCTGATTTTTTTAAGAATTTATTTGCAAATTATGGTGTAAAATAAGTATTTGGTCACCTACAAACAAGCAAGATTTCTGGCTCTCACAGACCTGTAACTTCTTCTTTAAGAGGCTCCTCTGTCCTCCACTCATTACCTGTAGTAATGGCACCTGTTTGAAATTGTTATCAGTATAAAAGACACTTGTCCACAACCTCAAACAGTCACACTCCAAACTCCACTATGGTGAAGACCAAAGAGCTGTGGAAGGACACCAGAAACAAAATTGTAGACCTGCACCAGGCTGGGAAGACTGAATCTGCAATAGGCAAGCAGCTTGGTGTGAAGAAATCAACTGTGGGCGCAATAATGAGAAAATGGAAGACTTACAAGACCACTGATAATCTCCCTCGATCAGGGGCTCCACGCAAGGTCTCACCCTGTAGGGTCAAAATGATCACAAGAACGGTGAGCAAAAATCCCAGAACCACACAGGGGGACCTAGTGAATGACCTGCAGAAAGCTGGGATTAACATAACAAAGGCTACCGTCAGTAACACACTACGACGCCAGGGACTCAGATCCTGCAGTGCCAGACGTGTCCCCCTGCTTAAACCAGTACATATCCGGGCCCGTCTGAAGTTTGCTAGAGAGCATTTGGATGTTCCAGAAGAGTATTGGGAGAATGTTATATGGTCAGATGAAACCAAAGTAGAACTGATTGGTAGAAACACAACTTGTCGTGTTTGGAGGAGAGTGAATGCTGAGTTGCATCCAAAGAACACCATACCTACTGTGAAGCATGGGGGTGGCAACATCATGCTTTGGGGCTGTTTCTCTGCAAAGGGACCAGGACGACTGATCCGTGTACATGAAAGAATGATTGGGGCCATGTATCGTGAGATTTTGAGTGCAAACCTGCTTCTATCAGCAAGGGCATTGAAGATGAAACGTGGCTGGGTCTTTCAGCATGACAATGATCCCAAGCACACCGCCAGGGCAACGAAGGAGTGGCTTTGTTAAAAGAATGTCAAGGTCCTGGAGTGGCCTAGCCAGTCTCCAGATCTCAACCCCATAGAAAACCTTTGGAGGGAGTTGAAAGTCTGTGTTGCCCAGCGACAGCCCCAAAACATCACTGCTCTAGAGGAGATCTGCATGGAGGAATGGGCCAACATACCAGCAACAGTGTGTGCCAACCTTGTGAAGACTTACAGAAAACGTTTGACCTCTGTCATTGCCAACAAAGGATATAACAAATTATTGAGATGAACTTTTGTTATTGACCAAATACTTATTTTCCACCATAATTTGCAAATAAATTCTTTAAAAATCAGAAAATGTGATTTTCTGGATTTGTTTTCTCATTTTATCTCTCATAGTTGAGGTCTACCTATGATGTCAATTACAGGCCTCTCTCATCATTTTAAGTGGGAGAACTTGCACAATTGGTGGCTGACTAAATACTTTTTTCCCCACTGTAGTTAATTACATCCTCTACCTTTCCTAACAGCTATGACGCTGATTATTGAATTCCTGCACATGTGCCTGGTGGAGACCTTGGAGGTTCCCCACACCCCACTGCACTTAATGTTGCATGTATTTAACTATCTAGTGGTATGATGGTGCTCAGCGTAATGTTCCCCTCAATACACTATGACTTTTTTTTATAGTTTTTTTTTACAGTTTTCTGGTGACAGACTCCCTTTAAGTGCTTCCCATGAAATACTGACACCTCATCTATCATAAGGCCTGGCCGCCTTCCTGCAAATACTGTGCACTGTGTGTTATCATGTGGCCACCCACCTTATGAGTTATGGGTGTGTGAGTGGATGTTTATCAGTGTTTTGCAATCCATGTCATCCATGAAATACCATTGAGGTACTTTCATGAGCTATAACTTATGGTACTTTATACTTAGGAATATCACTTTAAAGGGGTTGTCGAGAAATTGGACAAAATCACAGAGGAGGTGGGAAAAGTGAAACATTACAAAAAAAATAAATAAATCACATTTACCTGTCCCCAGCGATCTAGTGTCCGCCACTGCTGTCTTTCCAGGCAGACTGTGCCTTTGCCATTGAGTGTGTGGCCACTGACCGTATGTGAGTGACATTACAAACGGATAGCAGTGGCAGACACTGGAGTGCTGGGGACAGGTGAATAAGTTTTTTTTTTTATGTTTTACCTTCTGCGGCCTCCTCTGAGTTGTCGAATTCCTGAAAATCCCTTTAAGCATTAATAACTAGTTAAGCGTATCATCTAACATGCTCTAGCTTAGACCAGAGCTTTTCTAACTGTGCTGAGACACCTCTAATTCTTGGTGAGGCTCAGCAGCTGACTTCTTTTGTGTTTTTGTTCAGGAGACAAGTTTAGATAAATTGAGGTAATGTGTAATAATTTTTAGTATGCACTATGGCCGATGATGAGGGGTGTTATACCTAGACTGACAGTATATGATTGTGATGTTAACAGCAGTGCTTGGTCCTAATTCACCTGTCATAAGCTGTTGTACAGTGCTGGCCAAAAGTATTGGCACCCCTGCAATTCTGTCAGATAATACTCAATTTCTTCCAGAAAATGATTGCAATCACAAATGCTTTGGTAATAATATCTTCATTTAATTTGTCGTCAATGGAAAACCACAAAAAGAATTGTCAAAAAGCAAAATTGGATATAATTCCACACCAAACATAAAAAAAGGGGGTGGACAAAAGTATTGGCACCCTTTGAAAAATCATGTGATGCTTCTCTAATTTGTGTAATTAACAGCACCTGTTACTTACCTGTGGCACATAACAGGTGGTGGCAATAACTAAATCACACTTGCAGCCAGTTGAAATGAATTAAAGTTGACTCAACCTCTGTCCTGTGTCCTTGTGTATACCACATTGAGCATGGAGAAAAGAAAGAAGACCAAAGAACTGTCTGAGGACTTGAGAAGCAAAATTGTGAGGAAGCATGAGCAATCTCAAGGCTACAAGTCCATCTCCAAAGACCTGAATGTTCCTGTGTCTACCGTGCGCAGTGTCATCAAGAAGTTTAAAGCCCATGCCACTGTGGCTAACCTCCCTAGATGTGGACGGAAAAGAAAAATTGATGAGAGATTTCAACAAAAGATTGTGCAGATGGTGGCTAAAGAACCTCGACTAACATCCAAACAAGTTCTAGCTGCCCTGCAGTCCGAGGGTACAACAGTGTCAACCCGTACTATCCGTCGGCGTCTGAATGAAAAGGGACTCTATGGTAGGATACCCAGGAAGACCCCACTTCTGACCCAGAGACATAAAAAAGCCAGGCTGGAGTTTGCCAAAACTTAACTGAGAAAGCCAAAAACTTTTTGGAAGAATGTTCTCTGGTCAGATGAGACAAAAGTAGAGCTTTTTGGGAAAAGGCATCAACATAGAGTTTACAGGAAAAAAAAAGAGGCCTTCAAAGAAAAGAACACGGTCCCTACAGTCAAACATGGCGGAGGTTCCCTTATGTTTTGGGGTTGCTTTGCTGTCTCTGGCACTGGACTGCTTGACCGTGTGCATGGCATTATGAAGTCTGAAGACTACCAACAAATTTTGCAGCATAATGTAGGGCCCAGTGTGAGAAAGCTGGGTCTCCCTCAGAGGTCATGGGTCTTCCAGCAGGATAATGACCCAAAACACACTTCAAAAAGCACTAGAAAATGGTTTGAGAGAAAGCACTGGAGACTTCTAAAGTGGCCAGCAATGAGTCCAGACCTGAATCCCATAGAACACCTGTGGAGAGATCTCAAAATGGCAGTTTGGAGAAGGCACCCTTCAAATCTCAGGGACCTGGAGAAATTTGCCAAAGAAGAATGGTCTAAAATTCCAGCAGAGCATTGTAAAAAACTCATTGATGGTTACCGAAAGCGGTTGTTCGCAGTTATTTTGTCTAAAGGTTGTGCTACCAAGTATTAGGCTGAGGGTGCCAATACTTTTGTCCGGCCCATTTTTGGAGTTTTGTGTAAAATGATCAATGATTTGACTTTTTTTTTCATTCTCTTTTGTGTTTTTTCATTGCAAGCAAAATAAATGAAGATATTATAAACCAAAGCATTTGTGATTGCAATCATTTTCTGGAAGAAATTGAGTATTATCTGACAGAATTGCAGGGGTGCCAATACTTTTGGCCAGCACTGTATATGACTGTCCTTGGACGGGTTGGTCAGTTTAGCTGTCTATTATCTTTATAAAGTAAATAGGTTTGCCACTTTGTTGCAGAAGGTTTGCCATTACAACTTAGGGTAAGAAATCAATGTCCTGCATTAAATGGTGAACACATGGGACATAATTAAAAGAGATTTTATTAGTTCAAGGATGAAAGTTTATTGACGTATCAATCCGAAAGTCCAGCTGAAAGGTTATCTCATCTAAAAAAAAAATCTCAGGGGACCACGAAATGACACATTCTGCAGTCGTACCTAACAATATATTCACCATTCAAGTCAATAACATAAATCACTAGGTCAGGTTGTTCTTGTTGGCAATAGTATGTAATTTATGTTTTCAGTCCCGTTAAATGTATTTGGTTTCCATGGCAACAGAATGTTAGCAAGTGACAGATCCAGCTCTGTCGATTGATCTCCAATAGTACTTTTTCAATAGTACGTTGTCTATTATTATTATTACTCTATTTTTGTCATATTTTATGTTGTCTTTATGCATCACTAAATCTCTGTGTATGTTCAAGCACAAAGCCGCACCGTCTTAGAAGTCACCGCTGTTTGCACAATACCGTCTTGAAGTATTGATTTACTACTTGGCCTGGAGACTATATGAAGTGTAGATTTAATTTTCTTCACTTTTTGTCCAAATACATACAAGTATTTTCTGACAATAATGTTTCACCAATACTAAAAAAAAAACCTTGAAGTTTCCAATTTAACAAAATCTCAGATTTGTTTTTACAACAGTATAAACATACGGGAGAAGGTTATTTTGTATTCAAAATGTCCTACATCTGTTTTGTGATATTAAATAAAATACAATGATGCTTCAAATAATGCACATTTTACAGTTTAGGCTCTTAAGATGGAAGTTTATAGATGTTTCAAGGCAGCGTACAGGTGTTCTGGCTGGAGGTTATAAATTATTTACAAGCAGCAGCACAAGTAATGGATATTCTGCAATATAATAAAGATAAATAACATTGGTGCTGTCATATCGGTATGCAGCTTCTCACCTTCCTTGTCCTTTTACTCATTGTTTGTAAAACTCAAGTTATAATTGGTCTGAAACATTACTTTTTGGCAGTTCTTTGCTGCTTCTAGGAACCAGATTTTTGAAAGTTGGCGTGTCTATTGCTGAGAAATATCTCCGAAATTCATTTCATAGTCATAGGCTGAATGATAAAATATTAAAAACATCTATTTTATATCTTTTGGCATTGGAAGCAAAGAACTGATTGTGCAGGTCCTACCCTTGTGGGGTCTGGTTTCCCCCAACACATTGACTCCCATCTGCCAAACTATATTAAACTCATTGGCATCACCACATCTCAATGGAGGATGTGTCAGTCTGGAGGTGGTAGTCACATTCATCCATTCAGATATCTAAATCCAACAGTTACATTTTTTTTTTAGATGAGATGAAAATGGAAATTATTGTCATTAAAGAAATGAAAACATTCATAGATATCCAATACACTTTAAAAAGAATGCCATGGACTTCCCCTTGCAGGCTCTACAGAGGATAGGTGGAAGAAAACCATTGCCAACAACATAATAATTAACTACCCCCCACTTACTTTTGTCATCCTGGAACTATGACACTATGATATTCACTCCCATTTGCCTCTTCATTAACATTTTTCAATTTTTTATTTTTGAAATTCATATTGATATATATTTCACCATTGCCACAAACAAATATTTCTTCACTTTCAATTAAAATTATATAATTTTTTTAGAAGGATGAGGAGGAATAAAGCAAAGTAAGCCAATATGTCACAGCATAGAGAATATAAGGAGCAATTTAGAAAGTTAAAGGTGTGCTCACAAGGCCGCATGAGGATGTAAGAGAAAACAACAGGAAAGTCATCATTTCAATACCACAGTTATTACATGATGGTGGTGATTGCCATCAGCTCTTCAGTGAACAGCTTCATCGGTGAAGGGAGCATTTGTTTGGGATCTCTACAAAAATCCGAAGAGGTATATCAGATGTAGAGTCCAATATAGTCAGGTGATAGTGGCTGCTTGATGATAGCAAAAAAGATTGGGAACTCAAACCGCAGTTGTGTTTGCGGGCTGCCAAAGTGTATTAGGAACTGCAGGACATTTTGAATAAACTACAATTTTTTTTGTTTGACTTGTTTTTCAAATCTCGGCATTTCAAATCTTGGCATGGTAAAATGATATTTTTGTACATTAGAATTATTTCTCTCTCATATCAGTAACTTTTTATGTATAATTGGTAGAACATCCAGATCATTACTCTGACCACACTCCTACTCTTCAAAATCTGACCCTAAAGTTATATCCCCACACCAGAAAAAATGAGACCACAATTTTTTCTTAGAGGTGACAAGGTCAGGGTGTTTATTCATTAAAATTTAAAGTAAGATCAAACTAAGATCAGTGGTAAAACCTCAATGTAAACCCATCAAAAAGAGGGAGAGATCATGGTTAACCCTTCATCCACATGGGTGAGTATGTCATCAGACTGAGGAGTGCTAGATGGTTTGGTAGAGATTAATGCCATCATGACTATAGCTACTATCACTCCCAACCTCCTGGCCTTTCTCCTAATGAGCTGTTGCAATTACATAGTAATCACAGGATAACAAGAATATGAAACCCTATATCACTACATTACCTAGTACTTACTCATGGGAGGGATTGAAAGCTTTTGTCCAGAAAGTGACAGATCCCACACAGACAATACTTTACCTATGACATTAAAACTTCTCCTCTCAAGGCAAGGCACTCCTGTACAAAGCATTGTGTTTCAGAACTCCCATTCTTGTTTTGCGAATAGATTGCTTGTTAAATTACTGTGTATAACATTCATTGTGTTTACTTGGTCTTCATTTAACTGCATGGAAAGAAGAAACAAATAAAATAAGAGACATAAATTTCATAAAAAAATGGTCATTATTTATATTTCCAAAGTTCTTTGCTGAGGACCTTTTGCACTTGGCACAGTTTACTCATCAATAAAGGTAAAACTGCAACTGGACATTGCAGTCGCCATCACTGGTATCTGTATAATTGGCGTTTGTACTCCAAGGTACAAACAGGTCATGCTGCTGATACAAGTCTTTCCCTTTATGTATGACCCACTATGACTGCTTCCTTCCCTTATATCTGTATTTGTTGAGTTAATATAATTCCTTGCTTGCTCATATTTAGATTTTTTTCTCCTAATTATTTGGAACTATGTTTAACCTTTAGATAAAATAAAATGGTAAAGAATGTACTAAAAAGTACAGCGGTATTATCACAAGAAAAAGGGCACATTTCATAAAGTGGAGTGCCAAGGTACCTTGGAATGTCTAAATGTTAACCCTGACTCATAGCTTCTAGGGAAAAAAACATCTAAAAGAAAACAAAGTTCTAATTCTCTAAGTGTGTATATAACTGGTTAAAAACATTTTTCAATGTTTGAAATAAAAGTTCTATAAAATTCACCCAGTTGGTGGTATTCTATTATAGAGTTGTATCTACCCCAATGGTACCAATAAAAGGTTGTCCTGGAAAAAAATAAGCCATCACAAAGCTCTGTCGATGGAAACATAAAAATGTTGTGGGTCTTTGAATGTACAGATACAAAACCAAGGATTTCTTTTTTAAAAAGTGCATTTATTGTCCAAAAAAAAAAAAAATGTAAACAAAATTGGTTTTGTCATAATTGTATTTGTTTACCTTCACTATATTTACTACATGCTGAACGCTGTAAAAAAACAAAAAAGAAAACTAACAATATAATCTCCACTCGTTTCCCACACGGCATAATTTCAGTTTCCCCACGTAAAGGTTAGGGAATACATGATATGTATGATGACACAGACATTAAAGTAAAAAAGTCATTGCTTTTTGAAATGTGGAGAAAACAAAGAAATCCAATGCATTCTGTGATCCAAAACTGAGTGGGTACCTATGGGGTAAAAACAATTAGTATAGAATTTAGAGCATGCCGCAAAGGGTTAAAATGTAAATCTATGCTTTTTGCCCTACCTGGCTCTCAGTCCTGGTCACAACATGGCGTGACCTCTCTTAATGACCTGTATACCCAAGATGTTTTTCGAACATTTGACTCACTAAGCACTTCCTGTGACATTCCTAGATTGCAATTCTTTAGATACCTCCAGATTCGGCATGCACTCTCTTCTCTGTTCCCTAATAAGCTGAACAATATTTCTGAGTATCCGCTTATCGGAGTACTTTGCTCTCGGGGCCCCGGGGGTTTAATATCTACCCTGTATGCAGACCTGATCCAGGTAAAAGTGTCCTTGTCAGATGCCCCAGCCTTGACACGATGGTGCACTAATATTCCAGCTCTCACAAATGAGATGTTTCAGGACATTCTTGAATCTCCTCAGTATGTGTCACCTTCAGCTAATAATAGACTAATTCAGACTTACATTTTGCACCAATGCTACTTTACCCCCTCCCATCTATATAAAATAGGGTGACTGCCCGTACAGGGTGCCTCAGGTGTCCTTGTCCGCAGTCGGACTTCTGTCACATGAGTTGGGTTTGTCCGATCATACAAGGTTTCTGGAAAGAGGTTGTGGATCTCCAGGTGGAAGTTCTGAATATACCTATACCATTCACCCCAGAGGTATGCCTTTTTGGCATATTAGATGAGGAACTATGGTGGCACCATATTAGAATCTTCCTGCGGGAGTCTTTATTTTATGCCAGGAAAGCTATCGCACTGCAATGGATGGCTTCTAGACCCTCATCAGTATCTCTGTGGAGGAAGCTCATTAATTCTGTTCTCCTCTTTAATCAGATTGTATATAAAGGGAGGGGGTGCCCTCTGAGGTTCCATAAGGTGTACGGGACATGGTGCAGTTCTTCTGTAACCCAGTACATGGCTCCCTCACTGCGAACCGCCATACATTCACTTACGCGGTCAGGGGCGGGGAGACGCCTGGAATATCCACAACCTCTCATCATTCTGTGATGTGTTCTTGCTGATGTCATTGATTTGTAGATTGCATGTTTCTGCTTATCGATAATCAAATTGTACTGTATTATGTTCTGCATATTTATCCTCTTTATTAAGCCTGTTTGATGGGTCTACTTTGTGCTGTCTATATGGTGGGTGGGCTGTGGACTGACTGAGGTGGTAATGTGGCATTTTGTGTGCTTATTCATCTGATTGTTCCTTGTGTGCAAACTGTTACCTGTATTGTCTTTTTTATTGTGTTTGGTACGCAATTTTCAATAAAACGAGTTTAAAAAAAAATGGAAATCTACAGCAAAATCTGTATGTAACACATCTGCCAAATCTGAAGCCAGTCAGTGGGTTGATTTGGGTGTTGCATGTATATTTGGTGTTAGACATACAATCATGAAATGTTCACCATTTTCAATTATATGTGCTGTTTCTTTAAGAACAAAACAAACTCAGTAAAACAAATTTTTGATTTTGCTTGTCTTCATTCACTTCAAAACAGATGGCTGAGTTAATGGGACAGTTTAAGAAAAAATAATGGTGAGAAAAGAGTGATATGAATATTTCATCAGTAACAAGGAAGTAACAAGGTTTATAGAGGATGTAAGCCATGAAGATATTTCAGCCAGACAGACTGAGAAAAATAATAGTACACATTTGAAGGTGTAAATGACACTTCTTTAAATAATTGGATGCTTTAAAATAAGATTATTAGACTTCTAATCCAGGGAAATGTGTATAAAAAGTTAATTCTTATATCAGCTATTTCACTCATTGTAAGTTTTACATTCGCACTGGGTGTATCTGCTAATCTGTTGTTCGATGAAAGAATGAAAGGGCATGGACAGTCAGTGGTGGCGCAACTGTATAGGTCTATATAATATAATATCTAAAAATATCCAAGAAGAAAAAAAAGACATTGACTGCACATCCCAATCTTATATATTGAGCTTGTGCTTCTCAGCAGATTCTACAATACTGAACATGAGGTTCTTGGTATACATTTTGATCAAGTTGTATAAGCCCACTAGCCACTTCACGGTGACCTCTTTATAGTGGCTCCCTACTGTAGCGCTGAACAGAAACCGCAACCACGACAATACAGCGCCCACAGGGAGATCTGGAACACTTGATGAAGCAATGCAACTGAATCTGACCAGCTGATTAGTAGATTTGGACCAGTGGAATAGCTGAACTGAGACTGTGATATAGCAGTGTTGGACTACTGGTATAGTAGTGCTGATCCAATATTATAGAAAAGTGGTCCAGTTGTACAGAAGAGTGGTCAAGCAGTATAACAGAGTTAAGTATATGGGGTGGTATAGAGTGCACCAGTGGTGTAACGGAATAGACTGATGGTATATCAGAGTGAAAAGTGGTCATACTAGCTGAGGACTGCAACCTATATGGTAACCCCACTGGTGAGTGTTGGACACCGTACTGACCAGGAACTTAATGCAGACAGGCAAGCAGACGGAGGATCAGAAGGTAGTGTGGCAGTGGATGAGGGAGTAACAGTATGTGGTTGTATTTTACCTAAAGATTGATGTGTTTGAGGTGAATTCAGGAGAGACAAGTAACACTGTTTACTTACCCCCCTGGGTCTCCGCTTATTATACTGAACAGCCAGTGGAACCTCGCAAATCTTAGAGAGACGAATCCCATGCTCTGCCACAGTTTACAACTGTATCAGCGGATACTGATACAGTTGATTAAGAGGTTGAATTATAACAGGAGCAAATGGGCAATTACTTGCTGCCTGGCCCCTTTGCCGCCTAAGGCCCTGCAACCTATTTTGCCCTTATGATAATATGCCTCTGTTCATCATCATCAAACCCATTGTTTGATCTAGAAAGAAATATGGCAACAAATTTTTATAATGAATTCATCAAAATCCATGGAAAAAGTCCAATCACTCAGACTTTTGCTTTCATTCACAATGCTGCGCTGGAAAAATTACATGTGAACAAGGAACCCAGCAGTAACTTTTTTTTCTTTTTGACATTCCTATAATCAGAATCAGCCACATGGCCACGATGACCAATAGAGGCAATGACAGTGCGTTGTGTATATCACATTAAAGAAGAAAGAGATGGCAAGATCCATTTCTCCTCTACTGAGAGACATGTAATGGAGTAGGTTTAGGGGCCGTGACAGCCCTTTATTCCTGTCATTTTTTCTGTAACCTCTAAAAGCAGGTTCACACTTTCCAGTAGTGGTGTGGCAGCAAACCCTTCCATTACTGAAAAACCACATAAAAGACATGTGTTTGATTTTCTATTTTCCCACACTTAACAGCACTCACCCATACTTGTTAAATGGGTTTTTATTACCGTGTTTTTGCCCTCTTGAAGTCAATGGGGTGGATGTCACATAAACACCACAAACATGCAAGCGGTAAGCTTTGCTGCTGCTAAAAAGATTACTACAATGTAAAATCCACTTCTAGATGAATATAATAAACACATACAGAAACCTTCACATTGGAACCTGCTCTATATCTTAACCAGTGAATAGGACCTTATTCATTTATTTATTAAAATAGAAATTTATATCTTATCCACAGTGTACATTCATGTGTAAAATATTTTTTCCCTATTCAGTAAACCCAGGAACTAAAGTATATCATTTTTTTTTATCTTCATAAGATTTTGTTCAGTGAGTATGTGTTAACACATAAGGAAAACCCATCACGTCTCAATGCACAGAATACATTTATTGCGTATTTTATAATGCTATAACACATGTGAAATGAAATCAGATTTTACTGCAGTGTAATGAGCCCAAACAGTGGCGCTCACATACAATTAACCTAGGAGGCGAGCCTGCGAATACATTGGGAGACTTTAGAATGAGCTCAGGTGGGTCAAAAATCTTATAAGTCAGCCATGAAATATTATACCGTAATCCACAACGCAACATTATTGTTTCAGTATGGACATGAGAAGCGTCGGGGGAGGGAAATGTTATATTTCATGCAATTCATGGGTCAATGATAAAAATAAAGGATGAACTATATTTTATAAAATACATAAACATTTTCTGCCGGTAATTTACTGATAGACCACGCTGATATAGTCACCAGCCGCTACTTTCAAGGTAACCGACTTTATTACAGGTTCATCAACAGGAAAGGTTATTCGTGAATTCATAAAGACTCTTTGCACATTATTCTTGCAACTTTTTCAAGAGCTCTGTTTATTATCTTAAGGGCATTTTTCTATGTCACTAACCACAAAAGGTAGCAATACATTTTTCCTGAACATGGATGGCCTATCTGGCAAGATGGATTAGCTGTCCTTAGACGATGATAGATGATAATAGCATTGATGTAGTGCCCCAACACTATGTTAGAAATTTTTGCTCTATATGTTTATGCATGATGGGACTTTATGATCAATGTATACATTGGTTACCTGATTGATACATTTTCATCTCAACCTTTTGGCATGATAAACCAGAATATGTATCTTGAATGTCAGATTAGAAGAGAATTAACCTTCTTAGTGCTTGCAGCAAAATACATCTGTCTTCTTGAGGCAAGTGGAATGTAAAATTTCATTTACAATAAAAACTACATCCATTGTAACACACCGTATAGAGTTGCAGCGCAAGTCTTTTTATCAGTTGTGGACATTTTGTTGCAGCAACATCATTCTGCCTGCAGGAGACAATGCTCCTTAAGACAAGATTAACCCATGATTTTCTACTGTGTTCAGTTACACATCAGACAGAAAAATGCTCTAAATCCAATTCCTTATAATATGGGACTTTCCATCAGACTTTGTACACTATGGAAAAAGATAATTGGTTCCATGCTAATATTTCTGTCTTTATTTATAATTTGCAATAAATAAGTAAAATGTCTTTATACTTTTTTGTTATGTCTTTAATCAGGACCAGAATATCGGAAAGCAAAGAGGTCAATTACGTAGGGATTCAGAGCTTCAATGCTACCGCTACCTGTGCTGCTTGCTTGAAGAGATCCAGTGCCATAGGGGAAAATTAAGCGACTCTCAAACCAGTTCAAGCTCTCTCTGGGCAGAGCAATGAATTCAATATATTAAGATAAAACATGCTCAAACCATGTTTTTCTCAGCAGTAGACCTTGGGGGATATCCAGGATTCGCCATGTTCCATACAATAGATTTGCAGTGAATCCAATCAACATTGGAGACATCTGCCCACAGTTATGTAATACTTATGGTCAGATTAAAGAGCACCTTTTCATAAAACCTGTCATAAATTAATAGTACAGGTGAATGTAAGACACTTTTTAATATGTTATTAAACCTATCAAGCCATTTTCTTCCTCCTTCTCTTCAGTGTCTCACTAATAGATTCCGCCATTTGTATCCATCCTTACAGAAGTCTATTGAGAGGAAAGGGAAGAAGAGGCTACTGCTGGCTAGTAAGTGGTTAATTGCCTCAGTAAATAAGTATTGTAATGCCAAAAGAGCAATGGGACACCATAATGCTTGCATGTGACATCATTAGAATTACTTTCTTCATATGCTGTGATGACACAGTGTGCACAGCGATCTTTTTGTGTGGACATTGTTCCTGTGCATGATGTCATAGTGGACATTATATCCATGTAGTGACATCACTTTGTATGCTATTTCTGTCCTACAACCTTACTATGTGCATTATCCATGTACTGTGACATCACTGTGTGTTTTATCCTGGTACTGTGGTATCCCTGTGTATATCATTTCTATATGGTGACATTACTGTATTCATTAACCCTGCACAGTGACATCACTGTGTGTATTATCCTGGTATTGTGATATCACTGAGTACATTATTTCTGTACTGTGACATCACTGTGTGCATTATCCCTGTATTGTGACATCACTCCGTACTGTGACATCACTATGTTTATTACCCGGACTGTGATATCACTGTGTATTATTTCTGTACTGTAACATCACTGTGTGCATTATTCCTGTATTGTGATACCAGTGTGTGCATTGTCCCCTGTACTGTGACATCACTGTCTGTGTCCCTACACTGTGTCTTCACTGTGTACATTATCCCTGTAGTGTGACATCATGTGTGCAATATCCCCATACTATAAAATCACTATGTTTTTTTATCCCTGTGTGTAAAGCAGACAAAAAAAATTGTATACTTTTTTAATGCTCTGAACTTGCTACTTGATGCTCACGGTAGAGTGGGGCCCCATTACAAATTTTGCTATGGGCCCCATGGTTACTTTTTATGCTACTGTCTCTAACCAATGAAACGTTCAGCAAATAGGATTTTCTACATTTTTTGATCTACTGTATATTGTAGATTGTACAGAAAAATACATGAGCAATATTTCACTAAAAACAATATTTACAAGAGTGAGAATATTTTTCTTTGCTGATTGTCTCATGAGAACATCTAGCTGTCAATACCAAGCATTACTGAGTCATTTAATTTGCCAACTACAAGATTGTCTGCAGAAACTGCCTCAATTAAAGGTGAAAATACAGAATGTAGAAACTGAAGAATATTGTAGAATTGGTGGATGGGGTATTAACGTTATGCAACAGAGGTTTTCTCCACAGCCCTTGGGGCTTTGCAACTCTATTTACTTATTGGTCCAAATCCATATAGGTGAGAAAAGTGAAGAAATGGCATACAGTGACTTTCACATATCAATGATAGCAAAACCTCTGCATGATGATAGTAACTGTAGGAATTATAACACTTATACTGTACATATGCAATTCATTAGTAAATAAGCAATTATGCCTAGTATACCTAATACTATTCATTACTTTGATGGAACAGACAAGCCAAGGGCTACAGCAGGAGCTGGAAGCTGATAGTTGTCTACTGATGTAGCTTGTACCACTTTCACAGAGTATATATTCCCTATCTCTCTGGTGCCAAGTCATTGGTTATGATTAAATGTAATAAAAATTTTGCTGCAACAACCCCCAAACATATTGTTGGAAGGGATGGAGGAGATGAATGTTATTGTGTAAGCATAGATTAGACTATGTTCACATTAGGCGTCACAGAGGCAGAAATAATAGTGGAACGTGCATTCCTATTTTTTTCTGGTACATTGACTCCATAATGAAAATCTAATAGGCTCCGTTATAGTCAGTGGGGTCCATCGGGGACGCATCTTATAACAGATCCAGCACTTCCTTCAATTTAGTTATTCTAGTCCTATGACAAAGCAGAACAATGGAAATGAACATCACAAATATGAACTAAACCTTAGAGAGTAAAAGAGGAAAGGATATTATTTTTGAACAGGAACGACATTTAGTTTTATGGCCCAAGATTAGCTGTCTTAGGCACTTGTCCAGGCTCTCTTCCTTACCGTAGGAAATTATCCATACTCAGAGTATTTTTTCATACTACAGTATAATGTGAGATCGCTGTTGGGATTTTTCTTTAAATTTCTTTTTATATAATAAATTTTATTTTTGTATGTATGCAATACCATGTAAATTAAAGTAAAGCTCCACCTTTCAGCACCAACGCCAACTCTTTCAGTACCCAGTATGCTAATTAGGTTCTCTACTGACAGGTGGGTGGTCCTGATTTGAAGCAGATAGAACCACTGGTGGCTTAGGAACAGAGGGGGCTAGAGAAAAAAATTCCAACTGCACCAGTATCAGTGCCTGTTGAATTATGTAAATAATTGTAGTTGTCGGAGGTGATGAAAAGTACTTTTCAGGACTACACTAAGGAACTGAATTCTCTAATTCAGCAATTTTGTAAAATAATATTAAAATTAGCACAGCCTGTCATTTGGAGTCCACTGACAGAATACAGGTTACCCTAAACAGAGCTTGTAATCCACAGCCATGTGGAGAATGCATTATATATAAACAAAAATAATATATAAATACATATATAAAATAGGAAAACAATGCTATATATATATATATATATATATATATATATATATATATATAAAAATACAGTACATAAATACATTAAAGCATAAAAGGGAATTCTAGCAATTCTTTGCCAGTTCAGGATACTTTAGTGACTCCAAGGATCACCCAAAACTTCTCTATTTCAGGTCTTTATCATGATTGTTTTTACAGTTTTTCTTCTCTAAAACAGAAGAAAGCCCTGACTTCATACATTAGTAACGTTCGTGCTTGAGTTATAAAACCTACAGTATGAGGTAAGAGAGACCTAATTGCTCACTAAACTATTACCTATAAATCTACCGAAAAGACGTGTGTATTGTTCCAAGTGTGGACAATTCCAGGTTACTGATTGTGTAGAAGAGAGGAGTCAAGGCAAATGTTGTTAGATTAAATAACCCTCCTATTACTCTACTTGTTAGGTTGAAGAATATCCTTCTCTCTAGAGAAAACGGAGCTGTTTCTTGTGGTCTCTGCTAGTGTGAGTTCTGAAACCTATTATCATCAATAAAGTGTAATGTAAGTGGAAAATGTACTTGAGATGCCATTCACTGGGAACCTGGAATATCTATCAGCCGTTTAGAATTAATTCTCTGAGCACAGGCTGCAGCAACACTTAAGCCACTTCCTCCCCAGGGAAGAAGCACTGTTTTAAGAGAGATCTGGTGCATTTCATCACAATTTACAAAACATGATCATAATTCTTACTTTACAAGAGAAACAAGCTGCTTGGACTAGGGATTTAAGTATATCCTGAGTTATTGTATTTCACTTTATCCTTTGACTTGCCAGCAACTGAGATCTTTAAATTCACCCTTGAGTTAACTTTATGTGTATCTCTATATATATATATATATATATATATATATATATATATACACACACAAGTATATAGTCAAGAAATGTGTTAATTTCAAGATGAAAAGAAATGGCTTACATCCTTTACAAGTTTGAAATGGACTCTTTTAGCACTAACACATTCTCTAATTTTTATAAATTTCCTATTTATTTTAAAAGTGTCATTAATTCCAGGGTGCTGTAAATATGAAAGAAAGGTTTAAAGAGGTATTCCCATGAACATAATCATATCTATATTTGTAGATAACTAAATGTTAAACATTTTTACAAATATAAGTAGTTAAAAATTCTGCACAGTTTTAAAGTTTTTCTCTAACCATCTTAGTGGTGACAGTCTGTTGTCTTGATCAGTTGCCAATGGATACAACCACGAATGCAGAAACTTTCTATGGTCTGGGACTTGTCAGGAACCCAGCCAGGACTTTCTTATTGTAGCTGGACTATCAGGCAGAGACACTACATGTATCAGAAGATATCCTGGCCACAATAAAGAAATCATGGCTGATTTTCTGACCTTAGAAAGGTCCTGCATTGATGGACATATCCACTGGCAACCAATCAAGACAACAACTTGTGACCAAGAGATATTTAGAGAAAATCCATAAAACTTAGCAAAATGTAAAATTACTTATATTTTCAAAAATGTTTAACTTTTAATTATCTACAAATTTAAAAATGGTTCTGATCGTAGGAATACCCCTTTAAGTATATAACATGAGCAAAAAAACAAGCACTGGTGGTAGGCTTTCCTGAGGTGGGTTTCAGGTGCTTTTTGAATGTTTCAAAGGTGGATGAAGGTCTGATATGTTATGGTAGCAAATTCCATGGTAGGTGGGAATGGATCAAATGTACCAAAAAAGCCACCAAAATCATGTCAAAAATTCTGGCTCAAATTAAGCAAACTAAGGGTAGCAGAACATGACCGTGTTTCACACGTGACACACAGTCCGTGTGTTAGCCAGATTTACCAGCTTGAAGTTCATGCTGGGAGGGGGACTCCTAGTAGTATAGTTATCTATGACGCTAGGAGTTCCTGCTTCCCAGCGACATACTGTCCCGTAATGTAATTGATATGGTACAGTATGTCACTGGGAGGCAGGGACTCCTAGCATCATAGATAACCAGGATGCTAGGAGTCCCGCTCCCAGCATGAAGTTCAAGCCGGTAAATCTGGCTAACACACGGACTGTGTGTCACGGGTGAAACCCTTAAAGATGGTATAAATGTAGACTAGACATTCTGCAAATGTGGGCATTGTGGGGCGGGGATCGAGGCAGACTGAGGCATCCCTGATTTATAAAAACCTCACCCTAGTTTCCTGGTTAGTTAGAATGGAAATCTGTACCAGTTCCTACCTGGCATAGATTTCCATTCTGGTGATGGTGGCTGCAGCCTCTTCATAAATCTTGGCCCCTGTGCCAGTCTGGCCATTTATCAAGAATGGCTTACGATACACCACTCTTAATAAATTTGCCCTACTGTATTTTAAAAACATTGACATTAGGTCATATTCATACATGAGAAATTTGTGGCCAGATTTACAATGACTTGCAAAAGTATTCATACCCCTTGAACTTTTTCACATTTTGTGGTTGTAAGGTGATGTGAAAAAGTTCAAGGGGTATGAATACTTTTGCAAGCCACTGTATATTTAATGACATATTTATTGTGTATTTTTAATGTGGATTTTGAAATATGTAAATATTGGCTTAAAAGCTCACAAACTTTTCTACAAACTTTCCATACAGTAAATCAGTAGTACAAATGACTATAGGAAATGTAATATATCTGATTAGAAAAAAAAATGCTTCTTTCTCCATTTATCTGGCTTTTTTCCTGATCTCCCCTTTCTGCTGAACCAATATTTACTTATTTAATCTCTGCTGAATTCCACCTTGCTAAACAGACAGAAATTCATAGAGGTGTCGTATGACAACTCATAATAGACGTCTATAGAGAGGAAAGGTGAATGCATGAGAATGAGCTAAGTGAGAGAGTAGAGACAGATTCACAAAAAAGACTGCAAGTAGCTAAATAGGAAGTATCTGTCTTACCCCAAGTGCTTTAGTTACATCAATAAAGGTCAGTACTTCTTTATAATATACAGTATATGTTGCAGCTTCTGAGAAAGAGAAAAAGATGAGCAGATTCCCCTCCACTTTTTCTGTGCTGTCTATGCCAGCTCAGGGGGAAACTAAATATTAGATATATAGCCTGCAGAGAGGAAAACTGCTAGAATGCAAGTCATATATTTATTGGAAATAATGTTAATCTTCATGCACAGATATTTAATTAGTGATTAATGCAAAGATTGTCAAAATTTAGCTATGCTTTTATGTACTGGTGAGGCCAAACCTGCCTATGCAACTAGAAAATTCTTACTGAACTTGCAAAAATCTGTTCACTAAATATACAACATTTTTTCTATGGACCTATGTATCTATCTGTACATTTAGAATAAAAGGAAGTAATCTGGCATATTTTTGGTGAGTTATACCATTAGATAAAATAAGTTTAGTAATGTATTTATTTATCTTTTCAATGAATGTTAACTATTCTACTGTATACTTCTTTCCCATACCCTAGAAAATCTACCACTTTATCTGTGTGCCAAAGCACTTCTCAGATATCCTACTATTTGGCAACAGTGAATAACAATGTTACATTTGTATTCTACATCAGTCACGCATTGTCCTGCACCTTTTTGTAAACCCCCTTCCCTTGTGTACTGGAGGGAAGAACCTCCGATTCTCCCTTGGTTTTCATGAAAAATGAATATCTGCTGAGGGAGCTCTTTCTATTCTTTTTTTCCCCATTTATTTCTGTACTTGTGGACGCTTACACACAAAAGTCTCTATCATCTACAGGGAACACAGGAGCCAAATGATTGCTTTGTTCCAGATGTCTGGCGTTTTAGAGGAAAATGTCACACTTTCTCCTTTAACCCACTCTTTTTATAGGTAAATTTACCACTTCACTTGAGTACAATTTTTATTGTTGAGAAAAAAAAAGAATCTAACACCTAAAATATAGTAAAACTGAAAATAGAACAATCAGAATAAATAATTCATCAGCTTGCAAATTTCAAACAAGACCAAAAAACAGAAAATGGCTTTCATATAATAAAATACAAAATATTGAAATATGAAAACCAATATTCACTTCTAATTTGTAGATATTACTTGACCTTATACAGAAATTAAAAAAGGCTGTTAATGGAGTTTATTAGTATATATTATGTTGATCCAAACATATAAATTTATGTACTGCTTGTGGCATGTTGTAGTTAAATGGTCACTAAGGGGTTGGTGACCGGCAGTAGTGTCCGTTGCTAGTGTCCATTACAAGATTTTAGCACATCACAACCGTCACAAATCCGTTAAAAATTCCACTGATTTCAATGGGATTTTATCTGGTGTGCATTCGTGACCGTTAGTGTCTGTTTACACCAAATCCGTCACATGTTCGTTATTTTTCGTGGACACAAAAATCCGGGGTGCAGGACTTTTGTGTCCCTTAAAAATACGGTTTTATGACTGACGTCAATTATCCGTTATTTTTTAACATTAAAGTCTATGACTAACAGTAACAGACGGGCATCCGTTATACTGTCTGTTATTACTGTCCGTTTTTTTCTGTGCATGCTCAGAAAGCAGAAACAAAATAAAAGAAAAAAAAACGGACAATATAAAAACGGACATTAACTGATGCTCATGGGTCCGTTTTTAAAAAAAAAAAATCAGTTAAATCAGTTAGTGTCCATTAATGTCTATTATGATAGGTGTCTGTGTTTGTTTTTTTTAATGGACAATATCATGGCGGACATCCAACGGTAGCGTGAACCCACCCTAACATTTCAGAAAGCCTAATCTCATTTAATAGAGCTTGTGATTCTAGACCAAAATGTAATCTATTTGAATTAAAAATGTTCATGCTTTCTGCCTGAAAAAAGTCTCTAAGGCTAAGGTCTAACATTGCAGAAAAGCTGCTTTTTTGTTGCAGATTTTGCTGCATTTTTTTTTTAGCCAAACCTAGTAATGGCTACAGAAGAAATGGGAAATATCTAGGATGTTTTTATACTTCTCCCTTCTGCTCAATACATTGCTGGCTTTGGTTCAAAATCTGCAACAACAAAAAGCAGCGTTTCCACAACGTGTGGCCTCAGCCTAAAGCTCCTGCCACTCCGTTACTATGGGAATTTTTCCATAGATGCAAGCTTCACAGTGAGTGGAATAAAAAGGGATTGTTCTCTCTTCACACAGTGAATGGAGAGGGGAAGGGTTGATTCTCATCACAGCCAACCCCCACACATGCAAACAGTTTTTTCTGTGTACTGGACTGAACATTCTGCACATCACACAGCTTCCAATGTAACAAAAAGGTCTACTATGTACTTGTATCTACTTTTTTCTGCTTGTGTTATTGCTGTTGGGATGTTAATCATAGGCCGCAACAAGCGTTCCTGACTGTGCATATAGATTTCTCTTTTCCTTTGTCAGGGATCTTTTTAGGCGCATCATGCCTACCTGTATTTGCCCTATATTTGCAGTTCAGTCTTGCTGGATCTCCTATAATAGTGTAATGTCTCTGCCTGTTCAGGTCTCTGTGCCACCTTCCGCACGCACGCTGTGGCGAAGGAGGCGTGTTCAGATTAATTCCTTGCATAGGGTTCTTGTTGCTAAGTCTGAACACTGTCCTAATACCTCTTGTCTGTAATTGAATTTCAACCACACCCATCTTCTGCACCTTGTTTCTCTCTGTTCCTCAAATAGTTAATATCAGCCTTGCCTGTGTGATTGACAGCCTATCGTCCTATCAAGTCTGGGGCGGGTTTTTCCTTCCTATTTATTCTTTGCTCACAGTCACATTAGCTCTTGCTATTGCTTCTGCGTACCTGCCTTTACTCCGTGCTGTTTTGTTACCTGTATTCCTATTCCGGACCCTGGCTTTGTCTGTGACTATTCTTTTGGATTGTGATTTTGTACTGCATTACTTGACTGTTACTGATCCCTTGGCTAGCTGACCTCCCTTGTTGTGGTTTGTCCTGTCTGCGTTCTTTGTTGTCACCTATATTAGGAAGGGACTGTCGACCGGTTGCTGGCTGTTGCCTAGGACAGATTGGGCACGTTAGCCAGGGACAGTGGGGAGTTTTCAGCTTAGGGTCTACTGTCTTGTTGTGCCCCTCCCCCCAGGGTTCTGCAGCAGCTACTGGGGAATTGCTCAACTGGCAATTCCCTTACAAATATGTTCCTGGCAGAATTACATGTAAACAAGCCAGTAGTAGGTATAATGGATAGGGGAGGTAGGCAGACTGCTCTTTATTGTATATACCCACTGCCTCCTTGACAAATATAAAATGTGCTGCAGACATAATGGACATGTTAGCAGCAGAAAAATTGGTAGGACACCATGTATGAAGGCTTATACAATCATAGAACAGACTACCCAGCAAGACTTTGCAGATATTTTCAATTTGTCATGAAAACTCAGGTTTTTTTTTAATTGTTCTAATAATGTTTTCTGTGTTTTCTATTGTTTTATTATGTTTAGTTTCCTAGCTTTATTCTGGATCATGAAGACTAATTCCTATGCTGCTGTGTGAACATCACAGCTCTTCCTATGATGCTGTGTAAACAGGAATGGCATTTGCTCTGTGATGTCTTGAAGGTAGGATAATTATCTGTAGCCCAGCAACCAATCGCAGTTTTGGATTGTTACAGGAGGTCAGTAGGAAGTTAGCTGCATTTAGGGGCAGACATGTTTGAGAGAGCTCTCTAGATTAGTTAGTGGTAGTTAGGCTATGCCAGGCTGTCTCACACTATTAGACTCGACAACTCTTAACACAACTCTTCCTTAAGGTTTCCAGAATTTTTTACAAGAGCAGGTAATGAGATCAAATTAAAAGACCCAACCTTACACTCTTCTTTTCAAATTCCTCTCTTCCAGTGCCACTGCTTTGGTGGTGCCATTGGTCTCTGCTTACTGTACTTCTTGCACATTATGTACAATCATTATGTTTATGAGACTGCTGAAGTCAATCACAGGTCTCAGCGTTAACATCCCATATACATGACAACATCGCCATTAAAGCCAGTGAATGGTCATATACACATGTATAGCTTATACAGCAGCAGCAACAGCAAATATGAGCAGAGACCACTGGGGCAGTGGGAATTCTGGAGGTGGGCATAGCTTTTTTTATTATTTCATCCCATTTTTTGTAACTCCCAAACAACTCCTTTAAGATTCTTTGCTGACCCATTTAATTTCTTATATTCATTTTCTCATTTTGTGCTCACAGTGCCAAAGGACATTTTTGTGAGAAATTGAGTATTCTTGTATAAGTCTTTCATCACTTGAAGACTGACTTCATGTGAATGCCCTGTCTGTCATCAATGGTTCATTTCCTATTACTTTTAATGTTTTAGGGTACAATCACAACTTCAGATTTTGTTCAGATTCTGTTTTAGAAGCCAAAACCAGGAGTGAATTCTATGAAAAGAAGTAGTGACTGTCCTGTGTAGTTTCTTACCTTTTGTGATCCCTGTCTTTTTTTGTGTTTGAAAACTTGATTAAAACCCAATCAAAGTCTGAACAAAACCTAAATGAAATAATATACTTGATGGTTTGTAAAGTAGAATATAAATTGCTCCATCCAGAGAACCTGGAATATCTACTAGACCTGTCTTAAATCTGTCAGGCATGACAATATATTATCTTTCCTATATCCCGATTATTTTAAACATTGTTTACCCCTAAAAGTTTGCATATTATATAAACAGGGGATATAACAATTGGAAAGATTCACTGTAAAATGCTCCAGAATTCCAAAAACTGTCTAATATGCCTCATGTCATACTTGTGTTTTAGAAATTTTTTAGACACTTTCACAACTTTTACGGAAAAATGAGAGTGGCTTCATAGGAAGGGGCTTTAGCGTGAAGTGAATGTGGCCTAAATTGTCATACTTTGCGCCAAAAAATGCTATTTTCCTGGCATAAACCACTCGAACTAATAAGAGTCTAATAATGCGGCAGATTTATCATCCACCATCGTATACTACATTGCATATACTATACTAAATCTGACAAAGTTTAAAGCAGTCTAGTGTAACTTTTCAGTGTTTAACTTTTACATTTACTAAGACATTTGTGCCTAGAAAGTGGCCAAAAATGTGCCTTGGCTTGCTGCATTTTTGGCGCACTGTGGCGCATCTCTTTTTTAGACAGTGGGCAGAGCAGGGCGTGAATCTGGGTGGTTCACCAGACTTGCTTACTGACAGACTTACTTAAAGCACGTTGGCTCAGTGGTTAGCACTGTAGTCCTGGGTTCAATTCCTACCAAGGACATCATCTGCAAGTGGTTTCCATGGGTTTCTTCTGGATACTCTGGTTTCCTCCCACATTCCAAAGACACACTGATAGGGAATTTAGCTTGTGAGCTCTATAAGGGATAGTGATTGACAATGTCTGTAAAGCACTGAGGATTATGATGGCGCTATATAAGTAAGCAAAATAAATAATACTATTGCTCACACCAGAAAACTGGTCTAAGTTATCCTACAAATCTATACCAGCCCTTGGCTGGCGTAGATCTTAGAATTACTAAAGGTTGGATGGTGATAATTTTATTCTGAATACTTCTGACAAAGTAACCCTCCATGTGCTCTCTTTAAAATTGAAGGCATACAGAAGTAGTGTAGGGCCCAACAGACATCTAAGGGTGCCGAAATAAATTACCATTACCATTTTGTAAGCACATTACAGGCTTTAAAGTGATGAAATATGTGAGCAAGCGTAAAATTGTATTATTAGCTTATAAAAAAGGTATTATACGAGTTAACTCTGTGTGAGAACAGATTGTGAAAAGAATCATATACAGTAATTCGCTGCATCTATCAAGAATAAGATTAAATGGAATAAAAAGAAAAAATAGTCTTGTAAATTACACAACAGTCTTGTAGATGTAGCTCTTTGCTTTGCTGTACACGGTTGACTTATTTTTCATTATAAATCAAATAACCATTTTTTAGCCGTAAATACACTTTTCAGCAAATATTTTTGCACTTCATGAGTCTTTCTGCTAAATGATGGTGATTTCATAAGAGGTACTGATAAATAGTCCTTAATGTTTGCAGGATTTCTCTATAATTAGAGAATGGTAGAGAACATGAATCCCCGAGCTTTGATAAACAATTGCATGGGGAGAATATTCCAAATGTCACTGCATTGGGATTCACTGAACCTAGGAACGCAACATAAGATTTATGGAGCAGGCCTGCGATTTCCTTATGATTAGCCAGTTATACAGTTCAACAGTATTGTGAATATCACTGAACAAAGCTCCGAGGTTTCTGGGGCTCTGTAGGGATATTGTTACCAGGGGTTTGTGAGCTGAACTGAATACATTAATACTACTAATTTATATGTTGGTTTTAATAAGTCATTTTTGTATAGTATTCCCTATGTGGCTTATTATTTTTTTATTGTGTTTTACCTCTCCATCTCGTATTACTATTGTATTTCTAAAAAAGGTAAGCTAAAACATAGCAAACGCAACAAATCAAACTCATGGCATCAATAAAAAAATGTTTTCAGCTCCCAAAGAATAAAGGACAGCATTGGTCTGGCCCACAAGTAAACAGGTGGGTGTCTAAGTCACTTGAGCCTCCAGCTCAGCCTGGCATGGCACAATGCACTATTTGTACTTCATATAGATACTCATCATACAGGATCTCAACCAGAGATATACTGAGTAGATTATTTCAGAAACTGTCCAGCTTATTTTTATATACTGTAGACACTGGGTGGCTGAGCTGACATCTAGGTGCAGAGCAGAATCAGAGGCATAGGATAAGCAGTAAGCTACTACTGAAAAATACATTTATGTTAGAGACATTTTCAGCATTTCACGAGTGTCAGGTATCTGCACATATAATGGTCCCCCCAAATGAATTTTACTCGTGAACTCTAGGCACTCCAGTCTGACACTAATAAAAGATCCTCAAAAGTTATGTATCTCCAGGCAAAATTGTCTATAGTTATATACCGCAGCAAGAATATAATTCAGACAGAACATGTATTACAATTAAAATGCAAAATAAATGAAATGTGGTGAATTGAACCAATGGCGTACCTACCATGGAGGGAGGGTAGTCAATTGATATGGGGCCCATGGAGGAAGGGGACCTGCAGGTCCATCTCATAACACTTTGATCTCTTTTGAGGTCTGGAAGTCCAAGTATCATACCTTCTCCCTTGTTCTGTTTATTGAGCTTTAGGATACAGTCAGTCACACATGCCCCTTTACCCTGTGAGATCATTAACCCTTGAATTAAAAAGTGGCAGTAAGTCAGAATATAGTCAAATAAAGAAAGCTATGGGTAAAAATGTACATGGTAGGGGTTACTAATACTGCCTGGACTAGTCAGCTAGACTAGTGGATTCTTTTTTAATTGATCAAACTCATTTACTTAAAAATATCAATTGAAAATACATTGGGGGACATTTACTAAGCAAAATGGGCGAAAATTCTGGCCTAATTTGTCCCAAAAACTTGTCTCGCATGCTTTGCGCTAGATTTATCAAGTGTTTTAGAGACTTGTTAGGCACTATTATGACTTGCATGAAAAAGAGGCATGACTTCTCAGAAAGTGGGTGTACCATAATTTGCAACACCATGTGCATAATAAATGAGCTAACATTTTGGTGCATTTTTTAGTCCTAATCTCAGCCAAATAAGTAATACAGTGCTGGCCAAAAGTATTGGCACCCCTGCAATTCTGTCAGATAATACTCAATTTCTTCCAGAAAATGATTGCAATCACAAATGCTTTGGTAATAATATCTTCATTTAATTTGTCGTCAATGGAAAACCACAAAAAGAATTGTCAAAAAGCAAAATTGGATATAATTCCACACCAAACATAAAAAAGGGGGTGGACAAAAGTATTGGTACCCTTTAAAAAATCATGTGATGCTTCTCTAATTTGTGTAATTAACAGCACCTGTTACTTACCTGTGGCACATAACAGGTGGTGGCAATAACTAAATCACACTTGCAGCCAGTTGAAATGGATTAAAGTTGACTCAACCTCTGTCCTGTGTCCTTGTGCGTACCACATTGAGCATGGAGAAAAGAAAGAAGACCAAAGAACTGTCTGAGGACTTGAGAAGCAAAATTGTGAGGAAGCATGAGCAATCTCAAGGCTACAAGTCCATCTCCAAAGACCTGAATGTTCCTGTGTCTACCGTGCGCAGTGTCATCAAGAAGTTTAAAGCCCATGGCACTGTGGCTAACCTCCCTAGATGTGGACGGAAAAGAAAAATTGACGAGAGATTTCAACGAAAGATTGTGCGTATGGTGGCTAAAGAACCTCGACTAACATCCAAACAAGTTCTAGCTGCCCTGCAGTCCGAGGGTACAACAGTGTCAACCCGTACTATACGTCGGCATCTGAATGAAAAGGGACTCTATGATAGGATACCCAGGAAGACCCCACTTCTGACCCAGAGACATAAAAAAGCCAGGCTGGAGTTTGCCAAAACTTACCTGAGAAAGCCAAAAACTTTTTGGAAGAATGTTCTCTGGTCAGATGAGACAAAAGTAGAGCTTTTTGGGAAAAGGCATCAACATAGAGTTTACAGGAAAAAAAAGAGGCCTTTAAAGAAAAGAACACGGTCCCTACAGTCAAACATGGCGGAGGTTCCCTGATGTTTTGGTGTTGCTTTGCTGCCTCTGGCACTGGACTGCTTGACCGTGTACATGGCATTATGAAGTCTGAAGACTACCAACAAATTTTGCAGCATAATGTAGGGCCCAGTGTGAGAAAGCTGGGTCTCCCTCAGAGGTCATGGGTCTTCCAGCAGGACAATGACCCAAAACACACTTCAAAAAGCACTAGAAAATGGTTTGAGAGAAAGCACTAGAGACTTCTAAAGTGGCCAGCAATGAGTCCAGACCTGAATCCCATAGAACACCTGTGGAGAGATCTCAAAATGGCAGTTTGGAGAAGGCACCCTTCAAATCTCAGGGACCTGGAGAAATTTGCCAAAGAAGAATGGTCTAAAATTCCAGCAGAGCATTGTAAGAAACTCACTGATGGTTACCGGAAGCGGTTGTTCGCAGTTATTTTGTCTAAAGGTTGTGCTACCAAGTATTAGGCTGAGGGTGCCAATACTTTTGTCCGGCCCATTTTTGGAGTTTTGTGTAAAATGATCAATGATTTGACTTTTTTTTCATTCTCTTTTTTTGTTTTTTCATTGCAAGCAAAATAAATGAAGATATTATTACCAAAGCATTTGTGATTGCAATCATTTTCTGGAAGAAATTGAGTATTATCTGACAGAATTGCAGTGGTGCCAATACTTTTGGCCAGCACTGTAAATAAAATATATACCACATTTATCAAATAGCATAAGACAATTTGATAAATCAGGCACAGTTTAAGTCTAGTCTGTCTGCTCTGTCTAAAACTTATGCTAGGTTCACACTAGCGCTTTCTCTCCATTGTTCTGGTCTGTAAGAGGACCAGGACAACGTAGAGGCGAACCGCTAAAGTAGTGGTTACACACGAAGCCTGGCGGACCCAATTGACCATAATGGGGTTCATTGTGTGTCCGTAGTTTTAAGACTGAAACCAGTGGAGGAAGAAGTCCCCTATGCAGGACTATTTCTCTACCGATTTTCAGTGAACACTGCGACGGAGTCTCCAAAAGAGACTCCAGCGCAGATGTGAACATAGCCTTAGACACTATTTGTAAATAGTTAATAATAAGTTATTACTATTACTATTATTACAACCACTATTTCTACAACCACTGTCCTTCTTTACCCTGCATTTTTCGGAATGGGGTGGGCCCAATTCTGAGTTTTGCTATTTGATTTTTATGTACACCCCAGGACCTTTGCCCTGGGGTGTACATAAACCTAGCCCTGCTTGGGATTTTTTACTTTACAATATTTTGCTGTAGCCCACACTATAGCACCAGCGATTATTATCAGTTTATACCAATAAACAAGTATTCATACTCATTGGAGGGCAGATGGGGGTAACTTTTCACTTTTCCTGCTTTACTTGCATGCCATTTTATGAGGCAGCAGCAGCATGTAATAGCTACGAGCTTCAGCTATAAAGAAAGACTGCACATAAGTATTTGGCATGCTAAATCCCATGCCAAAGGATTGATTGTGTCCTGCAGCTGGATGACGCAATTGACGCTGTATAATGGGCAGTTTCATAGCCAGGTAAATAGCCCATACAACATGCTTTCTGTCATTATATTGCCTATATCACATTATCCTTTGTAGGAAAGATAGAAAGCTTTCTTGCTTTTACTGATATAGCAAGGGTGATGTAAAATACATTTGTCATAGAAAAGAAATATAATTGATTTTTGTCAAATTTACGGCAGTTATTGTGCACCTAGTTCACCTCATGTTTACAGCTCTGACATTGATCAATATATCCTTGTGTCCATGTCCTCTGAAATTGTGACCCTGTGTAATTGTAACTGAGGGAGTCGTGTAGAAGATTTTGCCGAGGCAACTGGTCCTAATGAGATAATCTGATCAAAGTAATATAACATCACAAAAGGAGAGCCCCTTTCTGAATCTTCATTTCCTTGTAGTAAGATTAGCCCTCAACAATAATAAATGAAGGTGTCATGATGAAAAAGGCCGGGAAATAGACTATGCGGTTGCTTACGGAATTAATAACAGGCTGATTTTTTACATTTTAGAGGGTGGTTTACTACTTGAGGAATAATTACAACTTGTAAAAGACAGAAAACTTTAAGAAAATAAAAGAAAGAAAAGACGATATAAGAATAGAATGCATCAATAATGGATGATAAAAACTCTAGATAACATTCTCATTAAACCAGATTTACCGTCTTCACTAAAAAGATACAAGCTCTTTTTAAAGTGGGAATGTTCTTTCACCTATTTTCCAGAAGATATATATGGAGAATATGATGGCATTAAAGCATAAATTTACCTTAGGTGAACCTATGCCAGTATATTAAAGGGGTTGTCCAGGCAAAAATGGACAATAAATGTATTCTTTAAATAGGCTAGGGAAGGTAAAATAAAAAATAAAAATCATATTCACCTTTCCCCAATGCTCCGGTGCCTCACAGTGCAGTCCGATCTTCTCAGTCCAGTGTTGATGTGTAGAAGTCCCACCACATGGCCCAGCTGCCTCAACGAAGGGCATGAGATGTCACTACCTGTGACATCCCGGGTCTCTTCCTGAGTCCTGCTGAGGCTGCTGATTGGGATCTGGGACGTCACAGCAAGTGAGCAGTTTCACTTTGAGAAGACGTCGGAGCAGCCTAAAAAATGGAAAAAAAATTCCACTGCCATTTACAGGCACAAGATCTTTTATGTCAACCTGTGTTGGTTGTGTCATAAGTGGAATACTGACTGTCATAAATGATTGCTTTTATTCAATGGTGGCTTCTCTGTTGTGCTACTGGAATCACTCTAGCACACATAGCTGGTTATATGCAAATCTCTTTTCTAAAAAAAATAAAATGGGGAAGGAGCAGTACAAAGATGGAATTGTCCTGTCAGGGAAATACCACCACCCTCCCCCAACAAAACACTCCCTTTTTAGGTCCAATCCATCCCTTTTCCATCAATTTCCAATCTGTATGTGCCACATACATTTTGCCTTTGTTTTTCATGGATCACATTTTTGCAAAATGGATCAGTGAAACATGGATGGATCTCAGATGACATACGAGTGCAGTCCCTTTTTTTGCTGATTCATAGACATCAATGGGCAGGTCAGTGGAAATGGACCTGAATAACATGTGCTCTAAAAAAATTGAACAGATACACTAATCAGTTAAAAAAACATACATGAGCCATAGGAAGGCATTGATTGTAATGCTATCCGAGTGCCAACAGTTAAAAAACTGAATGTGTGGACTTTCTACCATTTCAAAACCCTTGTTTGCAGCACCAGGCATTAGAAGCATTTTCATGGTGTTGCTGGTGGCTTTTTGTAACGTTTCGAACGAAGCATGCTGAGTTTGCAGAAAACAAGCACTAGTCGCAAAAATGCAACAAAAAAGCTGTGTATGTAGAAGAGAGTATCCATGAGCCTTCATGTGTCCGACATAAAACTTATAAACAAGAGCCAGATATGACTAAGGTGTCTGTATTTTTCCAAATGCCTTCAATTTCACTAGATTCTTGGTATGTCCATGTCCTGTAGTGTGAGAGCTCCTCAAGTCTATGAACCTGGTCAACCTTAACAATCCAGAGTACTTGAGGTATCCCATGGTCACCATCATGGGATCAGCAAGCTAGCTTATAAAATCATATGCTCAACTTAGGACCAAGCTCACAACTGTGTGTGCATCTGATTTGGCAGCCATGTTTATCACAGAATGCAGTCGAATGACACTTGGAGTGACCTCCGAGTGTCATCTGAGTGCATTCCATGATGCATTCCCGTCTATGGGGCTTCCAGACCCATTCTGTTCCAATAACACAGAGCAGAATAGGAACTGCTCTATAATAGTCTGGAATGGATCTGGAAGTCTGATAGACATGAATCCATCACTGCATTCTGTTATAAACTCTGCCCCAACTCGGACACACTATCGGTCCTTAGGATAGGTCATCAATTGAAGATCAGTGGGGTCTGACACCTGTGACCCCTGTGGATCAGTTGTTTGAAACAGCACCAGTGCTGCTTTCCACTTCACAGGCCATATGACATCAAGTTCATAGGTCATATGGCCTGCGTGTGGCTCAGTTTCATTCAAGTGAGTGGGGCTGAGCTGCATTAGCAAGCACAGCCTCTGTACAATGTATGGTGGTGTGCTTGGTTTTTGGTGAAGAGGCTGCAGGGATCACCTAAATGCTGTGGTCTCTTCAAACAGCTGATGGACGGGAGTCCCTGATCCATTGATAAGCCTGGAAAACCCCTCTAATTATTTAACACTGGTGCTTTGCATTAGATATAATGGTGCTACACTCCTATAGCTGCTATACTGCTGTATGAAGACAACCAATGTCTGTACCATATTACCATATTCTCTAGTCTTAGCTGCGTGCTGTCCTACTGTCAAGAAAATGGATGTGATAACATAATATAGAATTGCTGGCTAACCATTAAGCTCTATCAATGCATGTAGATATTTTTTATGGACTAGTGTGCACAGGCAAATGCTGTCTAGTAATAAATAGCCATCGGAGCAAAATAAATGCTTAGTAAGTGCCTCATGATTTCTCATAACAATTGTTGTAATGGCCTAACTATAGCATACTGTTATACTCAGATAAATTGAAAAACAATAAAAAAGTACTCTTCTGACACAGACCAAGACACAATAACTGTTAACAGCACAAATTAGTTCCTTAAATCTTCCTACCTGTTAGCGGAAAAAGCATTTTAAATAAATGCACTTTTCTTCCATTCTGTGCTCCTATGGTAAATAATGGAAAATAATGCAGAAGTGTTCTCTGAATGGCAATTAAAAGACTTTTAGGAGTGAATGTTATCTTCAGCAACATTAAAATGATTTTTACAACAGTTAAACATTTTCTGTGATTCAGTTTATGGAGTGTCACTAAAAGGAAAAGAAAATGATGCTGAATGCTAATACATGAATTCCAACACATCTTTATGACGCTCACCCCGCAGCCTTATAACCGGTGCAAAATATGTGACCAGGCAAAGCTGGCATAATCCTGACTTTCTGTAAAAGACATAACAAATGGTTTGTTACATTTCACGGACCTCTACGTACAATATAATACTTTTATTACTAGAGGTGCCAGCACAGGTCTGTCTGCAGAATGCCGGGGTCCTCGCACAAAATGTGATATATGAAAAGATGTAGCGAAAATAGAGGAAATAATTGTATAATACAAGGAAGAATTGTAGAATCTTACATCGTATATAACATGCAAGTTGCTTCTAAGTGAAAATATGCATTTTCCATCCAACTATGGGCCGTGTGCATTTGTAATTGGAATAGATTTGTGTATTTTTCTTTAGTTATATATGTTTATTATTGCTGAGTTTATATCATTTATTATATTTGTATTTTTAGATTTTTTGGGGGCTCTATGGCCTTGTTCAACGTATACTGTATATTTGTATCATTTCCCAACATATACACCCGATGTACTTTGCAAAAATAGTGCAAATAAGCTTATTATCACAGCAAAAACAACCGGACCACAACACTATTACTGCACTGGCCTTTAGGTTTTCAGTGTGGCAAATTGCATAAGGAAAAACTCAATTTATGAACCCCGTATCATGTATATACAGTATTGTGCAAAGGTTTTAGGCATGAGGGGAATTCTGCAAAGTAAGTAAAGCTTTCCAAAATAGAATTGTTAATTGTTTTTTTTTTTGTCCATTAAAAATGCAAAGTGAATAAACAAAAGAGAAATCTAAATTAAATCAATATTCGGTGTCACTGCTCTTTGCCTTCAAAACACCATCAATTCTTCTTGGTACACTTGTACATAGTTTTTGAAGGAACTCGGCAGGGAGGTTGTTCCAAACATCTTGGAGAACTGAGCACAGATCTTCTGTGGATCCTTCTATCTCTTCATGTAACTTCAGGCAGACTGGATGATGTTGAGATCAGGGCTCTGTGGGGGATATATCATCACTTCTTGTTCTTCTTTATGCCAAAGATAGTTCTTAATGCTGTTGGTTGTAGGTTTGGGGTCATTGTCCTGTTACACAATAAATTTTAGAGCCAGTCAGCCAGGTCCCTGATAGTACTGCATGATGGATAAGGATCTGCCTGTATTTCATAGTATTGAGGATACTATTAATCATGAGCAAATCCTCAACTCTGGTGAAATGCAGCCCCAAACATGCAAGCAATCATTGTTGCATGCAGTTGCTGGTTATTCTAATGCTCTTCACCCTTTGGTGAACAAACTTCCCTCTGTTACAGCCAAATATTTCAAATTTTGACTCATCAGTCCAGAACACCTGCTGCCATTTCTCTGCCCTCCAGTTCCTATGTTTTCGTGCATAGTTGAGTTCCTTGGCCTTGCTTCCACATCATAACTTTATGAGTGCAACTCTTCCATTAAGACCACTTCTGGCCAGACTTCTCTGAACAGTAGATGGGTGTACCTAGGTCCCATTGGTTATTGCCAGTTGTGAGCTGATGGCACTGCTGAGTGTCTTCTGATATTGTAGGCAAGCTAACACGGTGTCCTTCATCTGCTGCACTAAGTTTCCTTGGTTGACCACTGTGTCTACAGTCCTCAACGGTGCCCATTTCTTGGTGCTTCTTCAAAAGAGCTTGTACTGTATATCTCAGAAACCCTGGGAGAGATCTTGCTTATATAGACAACAACCCCAAACATACAGCAAATGTCATTAAGAACTATCTTCAGCGTAAAGAAGAACAAAGAATCCTGGAAGAGCCCTCATCATCCCATTATGTAACTCAGAGTCAGCAAGTTACAGAGGTCCTGTCACAAAGTAGAAAATGCTAAATAATAATACATTATTTGATTTTTGCTGTTTCTCTGATCAATTTGGTGTTTTTCTTTTTAAAATCCGTCCACCCATTCAAAAGATATGAGCCCTGGAAGATTCTATGTAACCTAGCTCTGATTCTCCATGTGTGGGAACTTTATGTTTGTCTAGGTGAAAATAAAAGGTTCCCGTCCACTTGGAGAATCAGAGCTAGGTTATATATAATCTTCCAGGGGCCATTTCCTTTGAATAGGTGGATGGATTTTAAAAAGAAAAACACCAAATTGATCAGGGGAACAGCAAGAATGTGACAGGTCCTCTTTAAGTAAAACATTTGCAAAATTGCTTTCAGGAGTGAGATTAGAGGGCAACTAAACACTAGGCAGTGCAAGTACTTGAGCGGTTTTCCTATATATTTGAATGTTTTAATAATAATAATAATTTCATATATATATTCCGTAGCACTTTACAAAACAGAGGACACATGAACAGACAATATGAGACATTACAATGTGACAAAGAAATAAACATATCAAACAATAGTGAGGGTCCTGCTCGCAAGAGCTTACATTCTATGAGGAGATAGGGGGACACAAGAGGTCAGAGGGCTTGTTTGCTACAATGGTCCAGCCATCTTTTAATATAAAAGGTTGTGTAACTGAAGCTGTATGAGCCGTCACCAGCCAGTATCTGTGAATAAGCAGATACTAAGTGCAAGGAGTGCCTGACGATACAGATGTGATTTTAGGGCAGTTTTGAAGCTGCTGTAGTTGGGGATTAATCAGTTTGTCCAGGGTAAAGTGTTCCAGAGCACCGGTGCAGCTCGAGAAAAGTCTTGGAGACGGGAATGGGATGATCGGATAATAGGGGATGCAAGTCTAAGGTCATTGGCAGAACAGAGAGGACAGTTAGGGCAGTAGACAGTGACGAGAGAGGAGATATAGGGGGGTGCAGTGCTATGGATGGATTTGTGGGTCAGTGTGATAATTTTATATTGTATTCTGTGGGGGATGGGCAACTAGTGCAGTGACTGACACAAGGTAGATGCGTCTGTGTACCAGTTTGACAGAAAGATGAGTCTGGCGGCTGCATTCAGGACAGATTGTAGAGGAGAGAGTATAGTAAGAGGAAGCCAAGTTAGAAGAGAATTGCAATAGTGAAGACAAGAGAGAATCAGAGCAACGATGATGGTTTTTGATGTTTTCACGGTGAGAAAAGGGCAAATTCTAAAGATATTTTTAAGGTGCAGATGGCAAGAGCAAGCAAGTGTCTGAATATGTGGGGTATAGGTGAGATCTGAGTCAAATACAATCCCCAGACAGCGGGCATGCTGCCTCAGTGTAATATTTAGGCCACAGACAGAAATGGAGATATCAGGGTTAGGTTGGTTAGTGGATGGAGGGAACACAAGAAGTTCAGTTTTTTAAATATTCAATTTCAGATAAAGAGAAGACATGATGTTAGAGACAGCAGAGAGACAGTCACTGGTGTTCTGTAGTAGTGCAGGGGTGCTTTAGCTGATCATAGAGAGGACCATACAGCTGTATGTAGCTGCAGAATATTCTCCGATGGGTAGTGCAGACAAGAGGAGGAAAGCTGACAGAGACTGAACTTTTATCAATCTATCACAGCAGCACATTACTGGAAACTGGAGAGGTGAGGAACCCACAGGACATTACATATTTAAAGGGAGAGTACATGTATTGCCATCTTAGCACTTCTGGCTATAGCCCTAGAATGTGCCATAAATACCTGATATATGTGAGTTCCATAACTCCCATACAAGTGAATGAAGAGATGCATACTTCATTCACTTTCCCAAACAAACAGGGCCCAGTTTTTGAGATAGACGCATCTATAGGATATTTATTGCATATCCTATGGATATAGCCATAAATACTGAAATGGGAATACCCCTTTAACCCCATAAGCTGCAAGATACTTTAGAATTAAGTCTTTCTGTAGCCCACCAGGAGTGTTACATTATTCCCTTTATCTCCCTAGATCACCAAAAAATAGGTAATAGATTCTTTTATTACTCTAAACTGTCAGGGTCATTGACATCACAATAAGCCCAGGATCCCAGATTTAGAGGTAACCCCAATTTTCAATTGCATCGATGTAGGAAGCAAATACTGCTGAATAATATAGGGATGCAGGGAGATGTATTGTTATTTCTATTATAAGAATAGAATAACAAAAATAACAACAGCCTCAGGTCCTTTGCATGACGAAAATAACCAGCATCCCATGGACTACAAATGGTGTTATTTGTGGTGTGTCTGCCATTGGACCTGGCGATTTTCTAGATAAAACAGTGCTACATGCTAGTTTTGTTGACATTTTAAGGCTGGATTCACACTAGCATTGGAGTCTCCATAGTAGACTCTGCCGCTGAATCCACCTAAAGTCGGCGGAGAGAAAAATCCTGCAAAAGCCTAACCGGTGCGGACCAAGGGGAACCTCTCAGGGTGGTGGCATTGGTGGTAGTAGTAGCAGACCTGTTTCTGATGTTGCTAGTGGTAGTAACTACACGTGGTCATCTTCCATGTGGGAATTTTTTTGTACATTGCCAAACAATAAGTCCATGGCAATGTGTAAGATCTGCGAGCAGAAACTTGTAGAAACAAATGTAGGAATGACATCTCTACGTACTCATATGAAAAGGCACTGTCATGAGAAGTGAGCAAGACTGTTCTCCTATTCCTCATGATCTTCCTGGCAGGACACATGTACAGGCAAATAGCCTGTATGACACATGTCCTTAATCTGTTGGTTTGCCTCTTTATTAAGCTGTATAGTGGTTTAAAAGAGGTGCTCCTCATGGCCAGAAAACTCTGCGCATTTCAGCCATTCTTACGTTGCAACAAACACTCTGCTCGATTTGTAATGACAAAACGGTCTGCCTTTGTACCGCCTTATGTGCAATGTTCCAACTCGCTGAAACATTACTTTTATCAAAATGAATCAGGCATTAATTTGTGAAGATTTTCATACAACTGCAGCTAATGCCTCGAATAGTGGTGTCCAGGGCCGGTTTTAGACAAAGTGGGACCCTGGGCAAAATTAAAAGTGGGGCCCCATATGCTGATATGCAAACAACACTATCGTCTTGCAGCGGTAACTCCTATAATAACGCCTCCTTTCTGCCAACAAAAAAGTAATAACAAGCCCCATTTTACCACACACAATTCAAATGAGCACCTTTGTACCACCTAATAGATTTTTGCACCCAGTCATCAGTTATTATAGCGCCTCTTTATAAATAATAGTCCCTGCTTATAAATAATATTACACCTTTATCAGTAATAGCTCCCTTAGAAATGAGAAATAGTGCCCTGTATCAGTAATATTCCCCCTTATCAGTAACAGTCACCCCATAAAAATAATACTGCTCCCTTATTAATAATAGCTCACTCATAAATAATAGTTACCCTTATAAATAATAGTCCCCATTATCACTAATAGCCCCCTTTATAAATAAGCCCACTTAACAATTATACCCCCCTTATAAATAGTTCCCCTCTTATAAATAATAGTTCCCCCTTATAATGGATGCCTTATATATAATAGTTCCCCCCTTATAAATAATAGCCCTTCTTATAAATAATAGTTCCCCCTTATAATAGCCCCCTCATATTTAAGTTTCCCAATTATATACAGTCATATGAAAAAGTTTGGGCACCCCTATTAATCTTAATCATTTTTAGTTCTAAATATTTGGGTGTTTGCAACAGCCTTTTCAATTTGATATATCTAATAACTGATGGACACAGTAATATTTCAGGATTGAGATTGAGGTTTATTGTACTAACAGAAAATGTGCAATATGCATTAAACCAAAATTTGACCGGTGCAAAAATTTGGGTACCCTTATCATTTTATTGATTTTGAATACTCCTAACTACTTTTTACTGACTTACTGAAGCACAAAATTGGTTTTGTAACCTCACTGAGCTTTGAACTTCATAGCCAGGTGTATCCAATCATGAGAAAAGGTATTTAAGGTGGCCAATTGCAAGTTGTTCTCCTATTTGAATCTCCTCTGAAGAGTGGCATCATGGGCTCCTCAAAACAACTCTCAAATGATCTGAAAACAAAGATTGTTCAACATAGTTGTTCAGGAGAAGGATACAAAAAGTTGTCTCAGAGATTTAACCTGTCAGTTTCCACTGTGAGGAACATAGTAAGGAAATGGAAGACCACAGGGACAGTTCTTGTTAAGCCCAGAAGTGGCAGGCCAAGAAAAATATCAGAAAGGCAGAGAAGAAGAATGGTGAGAACAGTCAAGGACAATCCACAGACCACCTCCAAAGAGCTGCCGCATCATCTTGCTGCAGATGGTGTCACTGTGCATCGGTCAACAATACAGCACACTTTGCACAAGGAGAAGCTGTATGGGAGAGTGATGCGAAAGAATCCGTTTCTGAAAGCACGCCACAAACAGAGTCGCCTGAGGTATGCAAAAGCACATTTGGACAAGCCAGCTTCATTTTGAAAGAAGGTCCTGTGGACTGATGAAACAAAGATTGAGTTGTTTGGTCATACAAAAAGGCGTTATGCATGGCGTCAAAAAAACACAGCATTCCAAGAAAAACACTTGCTACCCACTGTAAAATTTGGTGGAGGTTCCATCATGCTTTGGGGCTGTGTGGCCAATGCCGGCATCGGGAATCTTGTTAAAGTTGAGGATCGCATGGATTCAACTCAGTATCAGCAGATTCTTGAGAATAATGTACAAGAATCAGTGACGAATTTGAAGTTACGCCGGGGATGGATATTTCAGCAAGACAATGATCCAAAACACAGCTCCAAATCTACTCAGGCATTCATGCAGAGGAACAATTACAATGTTCTGGAATGGCCATCCCAGTCCCCAGACCTGAATATCATTGAACATCTGTGGGATAATTTGAAGCGGGCTGTCCATGCTCGGCGACCATCAAACTTAACTGAACTGGAATTGTTTTGTAAAGAGGAATGGTCAAAAATACCTTCATCCAGGATTCAGGAACTGATTAAAAGCTACAGGAAGCGACTAGAGGCTGTTATTTTTGCAAAAGGAGGATCTACTAAATATTAATGTCACTTTTCTGTTGAGGTGCCCATACTTTTGCACCGGTCAAATTTTGGTTTAATGCATATTGCACATTTTCTGTTAGTACAATAAACCTCATTTCAATCCTGAAATATTACTGTGTCCATCAGTTATTAGATATATCAAATTGAAATGGCTGTTGCAAACACCCAAATATTTAGAACTAAAAATTATTAAGATTAATAGAGGTGCCCAAACTTTTTCATATGACTGTATAGTAACCCACCCTTATATATAATAGTTCTCCGTTATACAGTGTCGGACTGAAGGGCCTTAGGCCCACCAGAGGAACTTGTTCTGGGGCCCCACCCAACAGCTTCCTGCTAATAGCCTACACCACGGCTCCTTCACTGAAGTCTTACATATGTGCTGACTATCTGGTGTTACTGAGTATGTTCCCAGTATAGTCAGCCCCTATAGTACTGTGCAGGCCCCAATAACTCCATGGCCGGTTCGTGCACAGTACTTTATGGGGAATGACATGGAGCACTACACATATGTGCAAGATTATAGTGAGGGAGCTGTGATGCAGACATAGCACACAGGGCTGCCAGCAGGAATTTTGAGCCCTTCTCCCACAGTATAATGCTCCACATGGTATATAATGCTCCACGGTATAAAATGCTCCCCTGAGCCTTCCACAGTTTACCCACATGGTATATAATGCTCCACAGTGAACCCACACAGTATAAAATGCTCCCCTGAGCCCCCCATAGTGGCCCCACATGGTATATAAGGCTCCACACAGTATACTACCTCTTAATGACTCCAGACAGTACAATATGCTCCCCAACAGCCCCACACAATATAATATGCTTCATACAGTATAATATGTATCCCACAGTGCCCCCCAGTATAATGCTCCACAGTGGCCTAACACAGTATAACATGCTCCACAATGGCCTCCACACAGTATAATATACTGCCCAGAGGGGTTCCCCCAGTATAATGCTCCACAGTGGTCCCCCACAGTCCCCCCCAGTATAATGCTCTACAATGGCCCCACAGAGTATAATATGCTCCCGAGAAGCCCCACACAATATAATAAACTCCTTAGTGGCCCCACATGGCATAATAGGCTCCCCACACTGCCCCTTCCCCCCCAATATAAAGCTCCACAATGGCCCATAATATAATATGCTCCCCAGAGGGCCCCTGCTTGTATTATGCTCCACAGTGCCCCCCCAGTATTTTGCTCCACAGTGGCCCCACGCAATATATTATGCTCCCCAGAGTGTCCCCCCAATATAATGCTTCACAGTACGCCCCACGCAGTATAATATACTCCCCCGCCATGCAATATAACATGCTCTGCAGATGGCCCACCCAGAATAATGCTCCACAGTGACCTCACACAGTATAACATGCTCCAGAATGGCCTCCACACAGTATAATATACTGCCAAGAGAGGTTCCCCCAGTATAATGCTCCACAGTGGCCCAAAACAGTATAATATGCTATCCAGAGGCCCCCCCAGTATAATGCTCCACAGAGGCCCCACACAGTATAACATGCTATCCAGAGGGGGGCACCCTCCCCAGTATAATGCTCCACAGGGGCCCCTCACAGTATAATATGCTATCCAGAGTATAATTATCGAAGGCTCGGGGGAGGTAAGGGAAAATAACAAACAGTTATACTTACCTTGCCTTACCTCTGCTGCGCCTCCTCGCGCTGCTCCGCTATCCCCTCTGGCTTCCTCTTCTCTGCGGCTGTCACACGTTGTGAACGTCACCGCTGAAACCTGTGATTGGGCCTCAGCAGTTACATGAGCATTCCCCAGGCCTCAGTGGTGATGTCCGGAACGCCAGAAGATGATGTCGGACGCAAGGACAGGTGAGTAAAAATGTTTGTTATTTTTACTCACCTCTGAAAGGGGCCCTGCGGCACATGATGCTGGGTTCCTTTCTGTTATCGATAAGGCCGGTCCTGACTCCGCGATCTGGAGTCATCAGGCTCTGGATCCCGGGGCCCATTTGAGGTTGGGGCCCTGGGCAATTGCCCAGTTTGCCCCCCCCCCCCAATGCCGGCCCTGGTGGTGTAACCTTCTCCCTTTATCATCATCTTCCATTTACTGACCTACACCTGATGCTGGTTGCTGCTACTCCTAAATAGCTACCACAACTGCCACCACTCAGCCAGACGTGCTGCGGCCTTGTCCATCATATTATGCCCTGCTGCACTGCCACAAATGTTGGCAAAGCTACCACCAGTGCCACCACTTAGGTAGACATGTCATGCGGCCTGATCCATCATATTATACCCTGCCACACAGCCACACATGTTGCCACAACTGTCACCACTCAGGTAGACATGTCTTGCAGCCTGGTCCACCCTCACATTCCACTATAGGACACTCTTGGTGCTACAGTGTTGATATATAAAAATATATATATATATATATGTATATATTTTACATCTGTTCCAATGACAGGATCATTTTTGGTGATTTTTTTTTTTTTTTGAAAAACCAATTCTTCATCATCTTTCAGGTGGCTCACAACCACAAATTTGTTTTGCAAATATCAATAAGCCCCTGTAGCACTTACAAGCCATCAAAACGGGCAAATTTTTCTCTAAAACCATTGCTTTTTGCAATATAACCGCCATGTGTTTCTAAAAAAACATGGGCAAAGACATTTCCCTAGTAATTGGGTAATTTTTGGAGCACTTTAAATGTTAGATGCATAAAAGTGAGTGTCAGCGCATTGTATGAGTTTGTATCCATCCGTTTTTTTCATTGCAATACATGTCATTTTCACTTTGACATAACTTCGGCTATGTTTGCCTTAGAGAGCTAGAAATTGGATAGATAGGTTCCCAGGAGCCCTAACAATGTTTTACACTATTTTACAGTGTGATTTATACCGAATTTGTTTGTCCCAAAAACAAACTGGGGACCTGAGCCTCCGAACCCGAACATGAAACGAATCTTTAGAGGTTCGCCCATCTCTAACAGTCACCCAGTACTGTTGGGGAGAAACAAGGCTTCAGGAGTGATTACAGACCAGGCAGCAGGACAGGGGTCACACCACTATGTTTGAGAGAGGCAGCAGAGGCCAAAGGCTACAGCAGGCTGGGGTTGGATAATGCTCTTTAAGGCTGTGCACTGACTTATTAGAATAACAGAACACATATACTCACTAATACAGCATCCACTTGATATTCTTACAAATCACTTACAGCTCATGAATCTTTACTGAACCAGAGCACAGTCCCTGCCTGCATTCCTATTTATGCTGCTGAATTTGAAGGCACCATTATGGAATTGATGGCGCTAAGCGCCACAGTTACTGAGGACTTAAGGGGGTTTGAATACTGAGAATGAAGGCACTAATGGGCTAACATTGCTAAAGAGGGGCACTAAGAGAACATCATTACTGAGAGGGAGGACACTAAGGCGGCACAATTACTGAGTAGGGAGCACTAAGTGGCACCATTACTGATCTGGGTCACTAAGGGGCAACCATTAATGTGAATGGAATACTACACCAGTTCTGCGGTGGCACCTTTGTTGAGTATATGAGGGGACAATTACTTTGGACAGAACTAGTGAGGAATGACTAATATGTTGTGGGCACACATCACTTGTGAGTCATGTGTACAGATAGTCTGTGTAGAAAAAGTAGTAGTGTTATTTGATAACTATATATGTATATAAATCATTCTCCTGTGTTTGTATATGGGGACATATGCTTTGGAACTTGTGCCCCTGATCTTTTGAAGCCCTAGCAATGCCCCTGTGTGGTACCAAGTATTAATTAAAAATATGAGTATATATTATTTAATAATAAAATATGTTTCCATCTACTCTGCTACTATTGCATTTTTTTCATCATTAGTCTTTTTTATTTGTTAGCACAGGAGATAATAAGTTTTCTGTTCAGCAATGGATATTTATAGCTGCAAAAAGCATTTGGAACATATTAAGCTTTACTAACAGAGAAAATGTGACTCTTACTTTCTGACATACAATATAATGCTATAAACTTCACTCTCTCTGTACAGTCCTTGAGTGCTTCTTGGGCATAAATTAACCATTAGTAATCCCACTCTTATTGACATGTATATTTGAACATAGCCCTTATCTTTCCTTTAGCTGTATCTTAACAATATCATTGGAGCACAGTTTGCTGGTCCCTTAGTTTAGTCTTATTTATCTGAATGTACCGTAAACTTCTAGGGAAAGCGAATAGCACATGAACTCAGAGGATTAATGATGACTCTGCACATTAGGAACAGTTGGTGACATCAAGTTGCCTTTAGTACATTGGCTCACATGAGATTAGTGTACCAGCACCTCATTTATATCATGCCCGAGGCATTTAAAGAAGAGACGCCTTGGCATAAAGCTAGAGCTGTTTCTCCCAACTAATGGCATTTATTTTAATAATTTCATAATTCAGGTTGTACAATTAGATTCTCAATGCCACATGTGAATGCTTCATACACTATGAAACAATGGATTGCTGAAGTATGTATTGAGTCTATAAGCAGCCTACATTCAATACCTAAGTGACAATTATCTCTTAATTACAGGCGGCTAATCATAATTTCCATAGAATAAAAAAAAGGAATATTCACAATAATTTAATAAGAGTGAGAAGTAGAGGGAGGTTGTGTGTGATATATAAGATAAACAAGGAACTTCAGGGGTTAAAGAGGTCTATAAACCAAGAAGGGCTATAGCTAAGCTGACCATACACATTAGATGTGCACTGGCCAAACCCATCAAGTTCAGTGGGCTCTGCCAAACTTCTAAGGATGCATTCACATCATGTGTTTTTTATATCCACTCAATGGATGCAAAAAATGAATGCAAAAGGGTGCTAATGGAAGGTTAGCAAAGTGAAAAAAAAAGTTTTTGTCCCTTTTTTTGAAGTTTAGTATACCACGTTTTTGTGGTTTTATATCACAAGGCATTATGGGAAAGGAGCTGGGAGCTCATACGCCCTCTGTTGGATGTAACAGATCCTCAATTTGCTTTTGACTCACCGAGTCTTGAGACAGCAAATGGGATTTTAGCCAAGCCAATTTCACTTATCTGCATACAGCGCCGTTTCGGGATTTTTGTCCCTCATCAGTACAGAGCAAAGTGAACTGGCTGGCTTTGTGAGAGGCAATGAGTGGCTTAACGTGTATAATGGAACTGCCTCTTAAGCAATTCCCAAAACTGCCGAAAGTGGCAGATCACAGGTAGCAAGCAGCACAGCTACCTAAAACCCCACACTGCCCTGACTAATAGAGTCTAAGGCAACCCTGATGTCTTCATCAGACATCTGCAGGGAAATGAGTGCCCACACAGACCTTGCATTGTGTGGTCTTGCACAACCAGTTGTCAGAGGTGATTTGTTCTATGAAGAAGTTGTTCAAATTGGAATACCCCTTTAACTTTGCTGTAGCTATAGTACTGTTTATCCTGTTAGTAAATTCATCCAATACATTGGGGAGGGATAAAAGATTATGTGCCCTCTATCTAAATCAGGAGCCAAGGACAAGTCATAATATAACTTCTTAGTACACAGCCAAGGAGCCATCAGAAAAGCTCTTTCAGCTGTTGTGATTTGGCTCAGGTACAATACTCAAATGGGGAGTGTCTTCATTGTTTGCCCATTTATTGGAAACAGATATACCCATTAATTTCTTTTTAATAATCAATTTATAGATATCCTAAAAGTACTATGTTGGTCCATATACGTGAAATAACAAAAAGGGACTGGCCTTTTGTTTCTAGTTTTCTGAAGGAGGTCTGGGTTTGGATCCCACCAGTCCATTTTAAAGGTAGAAAGACGGGTACGGAGAAGGAGATGCATCGAGAAGGATGTATACAGATAAATGCTCAGAGCATTTTAGGATTAATTTATGTAACGGTTTATTTTAGGTAAAAACAATTGTATAAATGAAGTTTGCTTTCAGATTTTATTTTGCCTTTGAGACAACTTTTTTGTTTATTACATAAGTAAATAAGGCACTTGGGATATTAACAAGGATCACAAAACACCTTCCTGGCTATGTATTTCATGCTCTTATTGGTTTTTAATGGTGTGCACATTTCCAGCCTACGGAGGTTTACATATTAATATTTCCTGTCTACAATATACTACAAAATAAAGTGCAAACAACTGCACTGGGCAGATTGAAAGCAGCAGAGGGAAGTGGCATCATCTTTTTGACTTGTTTTTTTCCCATTTGCACCATCAGGCTAATAAATAACCCCTGCTGCACCTCAATTTCACAGCCCATTAGATGTCAGATTTCTAGAATGCATATACAAATGTATAACTTAGAGAGAACATCAATGTCTCTGTGCTACACTTTCGGCTCAGCCAGCAGAGAGCAGTAATACACTAAATTATCATCTTCCCTGAGCTTCATGCTTTATTTTTCCATCAGATTGCCTTAGTGGACAAGACATATTTTAAAACAGTTCTCCACCAGCATTATATAATATATATTGTCAGGTCAATGAAACTCTTTGTTACAATATATCTGCCGCGTTCAGATGACGGTGCAGAACTTAAAAAATATGTCTATTGCTCATTCCAAAAAAGATCCTTGGAGGTGATGAATTCTGCAGCCATGGCCGTTAATTTAATTTAGCTGATTCACACCGATCCTATGTTACATTAAGCTTTAAAGCCCAATTTCCTGCTCACAATCACATTATGTAATGAAATAAAAATACATTAAAATAGGTCTAGAGTTTGCCTACCCTCAATACGAACATGAAATGCTAAACTATCTGGAAGAGTTTCCATATATCTTTGTGTAGCTTTTATCATACAAAAGTCTTTTATTGTTACATGAGTCTACAAGTCTACTAGACTATGGGAATGTGAATTTAAAGGGGTTGCCTCATGAGATAAATTATTTTAGAAAAGAGATAAAAGGTGTTAAAATACAATAATCACTACTCACCAATTCCCTGCCACTGACATTTCAATGCTTACTGGATCCCGCATTCTGAGCCCTCTCAACATGTAGGATATGACCATTCAGTCAGTCAGTGATTGTCTAAGTGAGCATTATTTAGCATTTCCTGTGGGCCAAGATGTGCTTAGGAATTTGAGACCAGCAGTGAGTAATAATTGAAATAGCATGCAGCCCTGGGTCCCTCTGTGATCAGGAGGACGGGGGAATGAAAGTCCCCCTAAAGCTCCGTTGTGAATGGAGTGTCAGTGTGCTTGCATGACCAGCACTCCATTCACTGCTGTGAGGACTAATGTCTGGGAGTACCCGCAGCCCCATAGAAGTTAATGTAGTGCTGGTCGCTTTTGGTCCCCTGTTCTCCTGATTGCTGAGGGACCTGGTGGTCAGGCCCCCAGCAATTGGACACTTATCTCTTATACTGTGGATAGGGGATAAGTGACCATAAATGAACAACCCCTTGAATTCTATATTATCTCTCTATGTAAACACAAAGATAACACCGAGTCTGTTCTCTCCTCTGCAGCATGTAAGTTTGTTTTTCTTTCCAACCCTGTGTAATGTAATATACATTAAATGTGCTTATTATTTGATCTGCATGTAAATTAGATTTCTAGTAATCAAAAATAAATAATCTCTCATGGTAAAGGCAAAACTATATCTATTGTGATACTTCATAATGTCCTGTTCATCAAGCAGTCAAAGCCTTCCCACCTGCTTTCTGAAGAATACAGGAACTGAGAAGAAAGACAGCAGGCAAAGCTGCTGAGACAGGGAGATGGGAAAACTCCTTTAAGTCTGTATTAATTGGGCATCTAATATATGGTCTGTAATAATTTTCATGTCTGGTCTGTGGTTTGTATGAATTCGGCACCTGATCAGGGGTTTGAATTAATTTGGCATCTGTTCTGGTTTCTGTAGGAATTTGGTGTCTAATCTGGGGTCTGAAGTCACAGAAATGATATGAAAGAGTGAGGCTGAAGCGTAAACTTTAATAAATACATAAATAAAATAAATTAACATGCTTATGGATGTGTCATAATAAAGCTTGTTACACCACAATTAGTGAAACTGCAGATAGTCCGTCAGGTACATTACAGTTCACTTCGCTGACTGGGTGTAATTACAAGCTGTATCTGGTTAAACTCATCCGACAGATAATGACTGCAATCTTTGTTATATCATCCCCGTAGGGTAGTTGCAGGTAAACTGTGGATAACTGGAGGAAATTGATTGATAAATACCTCCTTGTTTTTCCTAAGGGTATATGTATCAAATATAAAATACAGATACACCCAGTTCCTTACATGTAGCGATATAGCTATGGATAGTAAACCATTACATGCAGTGCTGGACAAGTAGACAAAATACTTTGTCCCAACCCTGCATAAAGGTGGAAGAAATGAAAGGATAACAATTAAAAAAGAAGTTTCCTAAATAAAGTTCATCTTATTAAACAATATAAAAACAATGGTACTCCTACAAAACATGAAAGACCAGCTAGACCACCAAATTTGTCACCATAAGGTAAGCCGTAACTAAAGCTTTCATCTTTGAGACACAAGAATAAAATCAGGTTTTAGAAAAAAAAATACATAAAAGTAACTGTACATCTTTCAACTGTATCGGCTCAATAATAATAATAATAATAATAATAATAGTCCTTTAATAGTCCCACAATGGGGAAATTCAGTGTGTTACAGCAGCAAAGATAAGCAGATACAAATACAAATACAACATGTACAGGAATGTTCCAAGGTAAGAGGCATTACATTGATAGCCGACAGACAGATAGGACGTAGCAGAGGTGGGGGGGGGGGGGATATAACAGGCAGAGAGATATTTCAGTTCTCTGTGGGTAATGATCTCCGCTTAGGTCGGTGTTGATTGTACAGCCTAACCGCGGTGGGGAGGAAAGACTTCCAATAGCGCTCCTTCTCACACCTAGGGTGTGAGAAGGAGCGCTAATAAGTCTGAAATGATATGTAGCAGTCAAAAAGCTACTAATAAGAAGAGGAAAATGACAAAATGTAGAAACTTTGTACAGTAATATTCTGACATCAGAGATACGGAGTATGGTTTTATGGACTAGTGAGTCTAAACATAAGAAGGGGCTGGGGATATTTATATCATATATATTATGCAGCTGCATACAAGTATCCCAGTATCGACTGTGTTTTCAGCCAGTGATATCAATGGCAATAATATACATAGCAATGCAATCTCCTCTTTCATATGAGACTAAAAGCAAGTTTGTACGTTTTATAACGCCCGAGATATAACTGTTTGAAGCGACCCTCTCCTAATTTTCTCTACATGTTACACAGAATATAAAGATAGCAAGTTATCATGAAGGTTATTAACCAATCATATGCTTTATCCACAATATAGCAATGTGATTAGCAAGGATAATTAAAATATAACGTTTAATAGATATGCACTAAAAGAATGTGCTAAAAATTGCCATGCCAAGAAAACACAACAATTATTCAGTGTAACATCTCTGCCTGTTCGGGTCTCTGCGCCACCCTCCGCTCGCACACTGTGGCACAGGAGGTGTGTTCAGTTTGATTCCTTCCTTAAGGTTCTTGTTGCTCAGTCTGAACACTGTCCTGGACTATGTAATTGAATTTCAGCCACACCGGTCTCCTGCAACTTGTTTCTTTTTCTCCTCAAATAGTTGATCTTAGCCTTCCCTGTGTGATTGACAGCCTGTCCTCCAATCAAGTCTGGGACAGGTCCTGGACTTGCTATAAAGAGGTCATCTGTTCACACATGGTCGCTGGCTATTGATTCTGTTTTGTCCCTGCTAGCTCCTATTCTGCTATTGTTGTATTTCTGACTTCTGATCTTTGGCTCCCCTGTGACTACTCTCTTTGATTTCGTTTTGGTACTGCATTGCTCGACTGTTACCGACCTCTTGGTTTGCTGACTCTGCTTCTGTGTTGTTTTGTCTTGTCCTGTTCTGTGTGTCACTTATTTAGTGAAGGGATCGGCTCCAAGTTATCAGATGTCACCTAGAACAGTCAGGCAAGTAGGCAGGGCCAGTGGGGGGATTCAGCTTTAGGGCTCACTGTCTTGTCATGCCCCTCCCCACAGGGTTCTGCAGCAGCACTGGGGAATTGTTCAGCTGGCAATTCCCTTACATTCAGCTCACTAGGCAGACAGCCAGTTTATTTTGTTTTATTAGCGTATCCATACTATTTGTATTGCACTGACCCTGACAGGGCAGTAGCATTTTATTCAGCTTTTTAAGCTAGTCAAGTAGTCCTTGATGACTCTTTTGCCCCCAAGAACAAATGTACATAGGGACTAATAGAGCTTGTTTTTGAGGGCTAGCTGTGGACTGTCCTTGTTAGGGCAGGAACTCTTATTGGGGTGTAGCAGATACAAGCAGGGTGTTAATAGTGTAAGTGGTCGCTGGACATCTGGCATCCTGAATTACCCATTCCCTGCAGCAATTTGGTAAGACCGTTCTTTGTTACTTGATTTGGTAATGTATGCCATTTTTTGTAACATTTTGGTCTACCGTTAATTCACTTGGATGAGGTATTTCTGTGGCAACAAAATTAATGTGCACATTGAGATACTTTCAGGTTGGCCACAGGATTTATACCGCAACCTTTTCATCTAAAAGGGTTGTCATAAGAATATGATCTGACACCCATTTGTTTGTATTGTTGCACACTACATATTACACAGCCCCATACGCCAAGCCTGTACTCCATACACAGTAATATTTAGTGAGAGGCAAAAACAGATCTCAATACAGAAGCAAAAGGAAGGAAAGAGAGTCAGGATTTCACAGAAAAGAGACATAATCTGTTAATAAAGTAGATTACAAAATTTATAATTTAATGACACAAATACAGTACAGACCAAAAGTTTGGACACACCTTCTCATTCCAAGAGTTTTCTGTATTTTCATGACTATAAAAATTGTAGATTCACACTGACGGCAACAAAACTATGAATTAACACATGTGGAATTATATACTTAACAAAAAAGTGTGAAACAACTGAAAATATGTCTTATATTCTAGGTTCTTCAAAGTAGCCACCTTTTGCTTTGATTACTGCTTTGCACACTCTTGGCATTCTCTTGATGAGCTTCAAGAGGTAGTCACCTGAAATGGTCTTCCAACAGTCTTGAAGGAGTTCCCAGAGATGCTTAGCACTTGTTGGCCCTTTTGCCTTCACTCTGCGGTCCAGCTCACCCCAAACCATCTCGATTGGGTTCAGGTCTGGTGACTGTGGAGGCCAGGTCATCTGACGTAGCACCCCATCACTCTCCTTCTTGGTCAATTAGCCCTTACACAGTCTGGAGGTGTGTTTGGGATCATTGTCCTGTTGAAAAATAAATGATGGTCCAACTAAACGCAAACCGGATGGAATAGCATGCCGCTGCAAGATGCTGTGGTAACCATGCTGGTTCATTAATCCTTCAATTTTGAATAAATCCCCAACAGTGTTACCAGCAAAGCACCCCCACGCCATCACACCTCCTCCTCCATGCTTCAAGGTGGGAACCAGGCATGTAGAGTCCATTCGTTCACCTTTTCTGCGTCGCACAAAGACACGGTGGTTGGAACCAAAGATCTCAAATTTGGACTCATCAGACCAAAGTACAGGTTTCCACAGGTCTAATGTCCATTCCTTGTGTTCTTTAGCCCAAACAAGTCTCTTCTGCTTGTTGCCTGTCCTTAGCAGTAGTTTCCTAGCAGCTATTTTACCATGAAGGCCTGCTGCACACATGCTCCTCTTAACAGTTGTTGTAGAGATGTGTCTGCTGCTAGAACTCTGTGTGGCATTGACCTGGTCTCTAATCTGAGCTGCTGTTAACCTGCGATTTCTGAGGCTGGTGACTCGGATGAACTTATCCTCCGCAGCAGAGGTGACTCTTGGTCTTCCTTTCCTGGGGCGGTCCTCATGTGAGCCAGTTTCTTTGTAGCGCTTGATGGTTTTTGGCCACTGCACTTGGGGACACTTTCAAAGTTTTCCTAATTTTTCGGACTGACTGACCTTCATTTCTTAAAGTAATGATGGCCACTCGTTTTTCTTTACTTAGCTGCTTTTTTCTTGCCGTAATACAAATTCTAACAATCCATTCAGTAGGACTATCAGCTGTGTATCCACCTGACTTCTGAACAACACAACTGATGGTCCCAACCCCATTTATAAGGCAAGAAATCCCACTTATTAAAACTGACAGGGCACAACTGTGAAGTGAAAACCATTTCAGGTGACTACCTCTTGAAGCTCATCAAGAGAATGCCAAGAGTGTGCAAAGCAGTAATCAAAGCAAAAGGTGGCTACTTTGAAGAACCTAGAATATAAGACATATTTTAAGTTGTTTCACACTTTTTTGTTAAGTATATAATTCCACATGTGTTAATTCATAGTTTTGATGACTTCAGTGTGAATCTACAATTTTTATAGTCATGAAAATACAGAAAACTCTTGGAATGAGAAGGTGTGTCCAAACTTTTGGTATGTACTGTACAGCCAGAAAATCAAAAGTTGTAGAAAGTTTAGTTTAAAGTGGAGGGAGTTCCTCTTGAGGGACCACTGTTATATAAGGTAAACTATACAGTATAAGTGCGTTTCCACTTTTAATTATTATTACATATCACATTTCTCTGGTAAGACATGCAATATAGCAACCTAACAATTACACTTTATCTGTTGGAATCATTTCTAGAAGTGTCCCTTTGTGTAGGCTAGCACTGGACCTACTGCGTTCAGTGTTGGTAGTCACAGATGCTCAATACCTCAGAGTGAATGTCCTCTTGTAAACTGCCAATGCAGTGATTCTACATTGTCCCCAGAAAGGGGCCACTAAGGACTTTGCTGATTTATGGATGTATAATATGTTCCCACTGTTTTGCAATGCTTTGTATTGTTATTGTATTGTTTGTTGCTGGATATTTGTGCTTCCCAGCTTTGTTCAGTAGTTAATCAGTCACTTCTGAGTTGCTGTACAATCAGGAGTGGCTTATGCACTGTGTTTAGCATTTAGCCAGTGAGTTACTTCCTGTTCAGCTCAGACCTTAGTTAACCATAGATCAGGGAGTTAGATTATTGAACAGCACCTTCAGCTCTTAAGGCTAGTTAGTGACAGGTAGGGTTAACAGGCAGTCCTATGTCACTGCACCCTATGATAATAAAAATAAGATTTTGTGAACCTGTTAAATGTTGAATGCTTCCACTGATAAACCAGTGGGGAAACTTAAGTGTCGACAGTTGAGACATACTCTGCATTTCCACAATAGTGGTTGGAAAGGAGGACGAGGTCCCAGGGGATACCCCAGATCACCATAGTTGAAAGTTTTAAAGGACTGTGAAAGAAGTGAAGAGCAATATGCGTGTAAAGTGCCATACATGTGGATCCCACCATTATAAGTGAATTGTGCTTCCATGTTGATCTGTAAACTGAGCCATGAGCGACGCTTGTCTCAACTACCTTTCATTCACACTTAAGACCAAGAGCACCCTGAAACGCTATTACAGAGCTAGGGTCTGTAGGAGGATTTGGTGTCAAAAACCATCTTGGGTCTATGCTTAACTGCACCATCTCCAAACTACTGAGCCTCAGGTCGCTGAAATTCTGTCTTTTGAGTAGGCCAGCCAATAACAATTGCTCTAGAAGCAGCTTGTTTTCACTAGCACTCAACACATTAGGTAGATGTCCTGAGAAGGAAGTAAGGGAATGCCAGGAGAACCACAGCAACTATGTTTCAGCAATATCTAGATAATTCTACTTGCAATATTGTTAGGTTTCACTTGATCTATTGAATATTTAATCATGGGATAGCGCCATTATTGAAATCTGGACATAGCATTGCTCAATAAAGTCTATTAGGTTATTTATGAATAAATTGTCCCTAGCACTACATTACTTACTTGCTGCCCTTTTATTGTAGGCATCCATATTATGTCAGAACTTGAGCCAGTCTGATCCTGCCTTTCCTCACTCAAATTCCAAACCTTAGGTAGGCATAAAATATACCAGTACTGTGAACGGCACCTGCAAATAAGTGCTGGCCTGCTCTATTATTGGAATAGCTCATTTATTAAGGAACTGTTCACAATACGGTTCTCTAGTATAATAGCAGAAATAGCTTCAAATGAGTGCTCTGGGAGAGGGAGTGAGAGTGAAAGATGTATGATTGAAAGTTGAGTTTGCCCAAGAATCCTGCGACTATTGTACTCTTCTGAAAGTACTTTGATTCCTTTGGGACAGAGGCACAATATTAAACAAAAGCGCTGCTGTAATCATTTATATTTAAAGGCTAACATGAAATCTATTTTGGAAGAGTGCCTTGTGCCTTAAAGTCTGCAAGTCACATTTGCTATTTTTTCTAACTTGTCCTTTCAGGTTATTTCCATGTGCTTTGATAATGGCAACTGCTACAGTGAGGAAACCGAATTTGCTTGGGTCAACTAAATCATGCATAGTTCTCCTTTGATACTTACTATCAAACAGTTACTTGTGAAAATAGTATTAGAGCTCATAAATCTGCTCCTGTCCTAGAAATTATTTACTGGGGTTTTCTTAATAATGGTATTAGCATTTTATGGCTCGTGGTTGGTTTGTGGAATATGAAACATTTGACACATTAAATCAGACTGCTGGCTTTACTGCATTATTATTTACTGCTGTCTCTAGTCTTTATCAGGCTTTCTCCTGTTTACAGTCTGTAGCTTGTTCTTGGCATTGTTAAGGCAGATTAGTAGTGATGCAATAAGGTTCTGCTTGGACTGGTTCATGAAAGTTGTGTCTCTCTGTATAAGCGATAATTACAGTTAATATAGATTGTCCTTACATAAACTTTTTATTACATTTAGATATTCTATTCATATTCATTACAATGAATGTTACATATATTTATTTTTGTTTTATTAATTAGATTGATGTCTGTATAAAAGGAGAAATAGGGGTAGATTCAGTGGCGTAACTAAAGTCTTGTGGGCTCCGGTGCAAACTTTTATCTATGGCCCCCTACCCCCTCCCTAGAGCGAATTCTTGATAGTGACGGTTACGGGTGCTGCAGCGATATCTCAGATACTTGAAAGGGATACAGCTGTAGTACCCACAACCGCAGTTATCAAGAATGCAGTGAGTGAGCAGCGCAGCAACCGGCATATAAAAACAATACTGGGACAATATTATGTGCTCCACAGTAGCCCCCACACAGTGTTACGTGCTCCACAGTGGCCCCCACACAGTACTCCGTGCTCCACAGTGGCCCCCACACAGTACTCCGTGCTCCACAGTGGCCCCCACACAGTATTATATGCTCACAGTGGCCCCCACACAGTATTATATGCCCAGCAGTGGCCCCCACACAGTATTATATGCTCACAGTGGCCCTCACACAGTATTATATGCTTCCAAGAGTCCCCCATCCCCCCAGAGCCGGTGCTATTATTATACTCTGGGGTCTCCATGCAATCATTGATCACTTACCTAATAAACAGTAACATTCCTGTGCTGCAGTGTACAGATACATATCAACTACTAAGATGCATTCTATAATAATAATAATAATTTTTAATAATAATTTTTATTTATATAGCGCCAACATATTCCGCAGCACTGTACAATTTGTAGGGTTCAAGTACTGACAAAAAGATACATTACAAAGAAATAGTCAATTCACACACTGGGACTGAGGGCCCTGCTCGCAAGAGCTTACAATCTATAATCAAAGCCAGCCTGTGAATTGGTCAGTTCTGAGTGTGGCCCTTAATATGGGCCCCTATTCCAGGATGACATAGCAGTGAGAGAGACACACGGCTGTAACTTTGAACTTCAACTTTAATAATGTGTATAAATATACAAATGAAAATATGGAGAAAAGCTGTTCAATGTAAAATCCTGTCAAAAGACAAGGGAGCACTGCCTCCACCTGGAGAAAAAAAAGGTTTAATCTCCAGAGGGGACAAGACTTCTTCACTGTAAGGACTGAGAGTGTGTGGAAAAGCCTACCCCAGGAGCTGGTCACAGTTGCAACAGCTGACATCTTCAAAAATAGCTTAAATGCCTTTTTACAGCAAAATAGCATTGATACTTATATAAATGTATAAAATACTTATTTCCTTCACTTGTCCCTTCAGTCATGCCCTTTCCCATCCCTTGGTTAAACTTGATGGGTATATGTCATTTTTCAACCATACTATGTAAATATGTAAAAAGACACAAGCCTCAATAGCTACAATGCACATTACTGTTGGTTACAGACACTTTTAGGTATAAGACTTAGCAGTCACAGAAACTAATAAAAAGGCAATGAGCTTGGATTTTCCTATAAGCAACTGAACACTAGTGTTCGGGCTTCCATCCTTCGAGTCCACTTGGGGACCCGAAAGACGGAAACCCTATCCTATAATGGGGTCCACCGGGATTCCGCCCTGTTTCTGCCTTGCAGGACTTTTCTCTCTGCCGATTTTAAACGTAATGTGGGACGGAATCTTGTGTGGAGACTCAAATTCTAGTGTGCACCTAGCATTGGTTCACACATACATCTTATAAGGAGGGTATAGTTTACTTTAACCACACAATTTACAAATCCAATACAAATGTAATTAAATCTTTTAATAAGTCTAAGAAATGATGTACATAACAATAAAGTAACTATGCAAATTATTTGCTTTATTTATTTAGTACAAATTTTAATCAATGAGTAAACTCCTGGTTTTCAGTTCCAACAGAGCTGTGTCTTATTGTAAGCTGTAGTATCATTTGTAGAAGGGTGAATGGTGATTGACATGATTGACATATACTATGTCTTTACCTAAGACAGGTTAGTAGACCCTGTATTAGCAGGTGCATTTCGTGTTGTGCTTGTTTTCTTGACAAATGTGATTTCTGTATTGATCTTTGGAGCTGTGTGTTAATACTTTACACTGGGATGTGTTGACTGCTGTCTTCTCTTGCATCTGCAAGCAAAAAGGCGGAACTCTGGTTGTATCTAGATGTTGTACCATAGGAGGAGTTATTTGGCACATCCCATGGCATGATTCTGTTCTGGCTGCTGTGTCACATTTAGATTACATTTTTTGGAGATCTTACTTTTTTCAGGGTGTAGTGCTAATAAGATTGGATGGCTATTTGAAGTATATTCTAGTCTCCATTTTGTATATTCTAGTCTCCATTTTGTATTATAGACTCCGTTTTGTGTCTTAAGCAGAATTTCTCATTGCTGTATGAACTATGTTATTCAACATAACTGCACAGGCTTGTCTACCTTTGATATCTTAATTATTTTGTTTATTTCACGAATCTATGTGAACAAATGTATGAGGTCTATCTTACCCAGTTTATTACGTTGGAGTCTATTATCATATTAATTGGAGGTTGTTTTGGCTACCTTATCTGAGGCTTTGGAACTGGCCACTCCATGGTACAGGATGAGGTAGACAAACAACTCCTGCGTATTTCAAGCTTATGCCACAGTAGGCTGTATCAGAAGAAGGGGGCGCTGATGAAGTCAGAAACTCTGTACCTGGGTGTAGAGGACACTCTTCACGGTGTTGTTTTCCCAGGGGTTCTCTGCCTTTGCCGGTTGTTTCCACGGTTGATGTTTTTACGGGCAGATGATGTTAATAAACTCTTGGTGATGTTGTAAGTAATTTCTGTATCTTAATCTTTGTATTTTAATCTCTGTATTTTAATCTTTGTATCTATCATTTTACAAAACTGTACGCAATATAACACTATTTCTTGTAATCAATTGTAATCAACGTATTATATCATTTACATACTATCAGTTTACTATAATTGATTTGTCATTATACTATTTAAAATAAAATTGTGTTATATCCTAATTGACTGGCCTTCTTTAAAGCCATATCAAGCACCTGTACTGATAAAACACAGGGTGAGCTCAGGAGTCCAACCATGTGTTGTTCTTGTCTGGTCTGTGTTATCCCAGACACTATCACAAAACACCAGAGGCCTAAGTCTGTCTAAGTGGGAGTGTGAGCATCTCCTGGGAAGACCAGAGTGTTGTCCTTCGCCTTGTATAAACTCCAGTCGCTGTTTTAAAGTGTTGCAACATTTTATATGACTTACTTGTCTTTTACACCATAGTCAAGCTCAGTAAGGTTGTAGTTCCAGTATTTGCATTTGTTGGATGGTTCTTTCCATCTTCACTTCACTGCACCACCAACCTATACATTGGTATCACACAGTCTCATTAAAGTAACATTACATCAAAGAGGCAGCTCTGCAGCGTAGGGACTTATTAGACCATGCATGCTCTGCTAAGAATTCTGGGAAATGAATATACAAATAAGACCTCCTTTTAAGTTCCCCTTTTCCACCAAGGAGGACTTATTTGCACATTCCTTTCCCAGAATTCTTAGCAGGGCATGCATGGTCTAATAAACTCCTGTATGGCTATGTTGTTAAATTTATTTGCATAAGAATTGTGGTAAAAAAAAATCTCTAACGATAGGTCCACATCTGCAGCTGCTATTCAATTTTTCTGTGGTGTCATATGAACAGAATCTGAAATGCAAAATGGAGATGGATCTGTTACACAATAGATAGCAGTAGAGCCCAACAGATCCCATTGGCTGCATTTGGAATTGTTAGGTTCCCATTAAAGTGTCCATCATTTTGCTATAGGGAGAGGAAATTTGCTTATGGCTGACAATTCCTTGTACTGGATAGTTTGAGCTTTGCAAATACTATACCTGCCACAATTTATTTTATTAATTGTTACAGTGTAGCAGTACAACATGGAACTAACATGAAGTTATGGCCCCACACCATGGCCCCACATATGGTCAAAACCATGCCAGCATGCAGTAGTTGGGATTTTCAAGTAGCACCAAAGTTTTACCAACTGTGACAATTTGGGGGGATTAGTCTCAAATGGCGGCAGACTCCTGGTCCCGACAGCAGAGGTTCGTGGTACTGGGTGCCGGAGAGACAGCGTTCAGACGGTGCCAATTTAAAACAAAATGGCTTTTTATTCAGCTGAAGTGCAACATAACAAAACAAAAAAAACAATAGCGCCCTCTGGGTTCACATACTCACACAACATAACTACATGACCATTAATATTCACATAAGTGGTCAGGGTTTCACGTGGCCACTGCAACATGAAGCCATAACCTTGACTACACATTCTGCAATGTAAAGTTAAGGAACACATCTCAACAAGATTCATGGCTAATTTTTTACTTTACCATTTTTCCTTAAACAACTTATTCTATTTACACTTATATCAAGATGGATTTTCTTCCATTTGGACAAGAATAGATTTTTTTTCTTGAGTTTGGTATTTACAGATCAAAAACCTGTGCTATCATTTTTTTCCTAAATCTTCTGTTCCTTCCCTGCTGTACAATAAGACATGCATTTCAGTGATTGATGTTAGTTGACCATCATACATAACATAAGAGCAAAATAATATTATTTTATTTTCAAAATATATTGAAATATCGATTCGTTTTGGTACCTAAACTTATTAAGGTAAAATTCTTTATCTTCTCTATTTCTATGTTCTTCAGTGAACTGGCAGTACAAAGTATTATCATCAGAATAAGTTTCCTCTTCCTCCTATAGTTTATATTACTCTAGACATCTTTTCTGAAGGAAAAAAGGAAAGTCTAGATGCTCTCCACTGTATTATGTAACAATGGATATGTTTTTATTAGATATTTTCTAACAAGCTTTGAATCTGAAGAAGCTACATGCTCGACTGGATCCTGTGAAATGGCGTCGTGAAAGTAGGACACTTCTTGGTAGTTTATGTCAATGAACAATTCTTTCTCTTCTGCTGTATTTCCACCTCCAGCTACTCGAAAGTATTTTTGCAAGAAGATTTAAAGCTTCAGTAACCTACCTATAGGGATAGTTGGAGTCACTTGCTATTCCCAAGCAGATCTGACTTGTGGAGTGGATTGAGTGACTGAATTCAAAGTCAATCAGCACATAAAATTGATTTTCTTATTACCGTCTATTTACTTTGTAAATCGATAGAGCAGATTACACAGAACATAATGTAGCACAGGATTTCACAGCATCTGCATATTTACTCAGTGGAAAAAAAAACACCTAGCCTTTGTGTACAGGGGAGCCAACTGTAGTTGAAATAGATAGCAGTGATGCTAACCATAATGTTATTTACAAATCAATATTACCAGCTGCTTCAAGTATGTTGTGTAATATATTGATCCAAAGCAATGGGGTTTGTTGTTTCTTTTTATTTGAGCTTTCTACCTGTGTCTTTATGTCTTCATTAAACATTGTGTGTACAGAAAAGATCACACTGCTCAGAGAGTGTATACAACATATAATCGAATAAAATTATATTACATTTACAGCGCTGAGATCCCAAAATAGCAACTGCTTTAATATGGAACCCAACTATCAATATGCCATTGCTGTAAGGCCTAAACTACAGCATCAAAGTGCACTTGAACTGGAACCAAAAGCATGTCATATATTCTGCCACATATTTATTATCATATTCCCAAGCCACATAAAGTCAATATGATATTATTCAGCAGCTCTGTACAAAGCATTTATATATATGTATGCATTATAAATATAGATTTGAACTGGAACCAAAAGCATGTTGTGTATTCTACGACATCTTTATTAACATTTACAGCGCTGAGATCCCAAAATAGCAACTGTTTTAATATGGAACCCAACCATCAATATGCCATTGCTGTAAGGCTTAAACTACAGCATCAAAATGCATTTGAACTGGAACCAAAAGCATGTTGTATATTCTAATACATATTTATTAACATATTCCGAAGCCGAATAAAGTCAATCTTATTCAACAGCTTGGTACAAATATAACTATCTACACTGTCAAGCAAAAGGGCGACAATGTTTTGAAGTTCTGACTTTCAGACTCCATATCTCACCATCCACTACAGCTTCGAACTGTGAGACTACCATCATTTTATAGACTATCATCTTGGCTATCTAATACATAAATTTGACTTGTAACTATTTAGCAAATGACTAGTTATGCAGATTCTTGTCATGTAACTGCATTGTTACTTTTTCTTCTTGTATACTACTAATTACAACCTGTTCTCACATTCCCTAATAGCTCAGTGTATTATTAGGTTGACTCCCAAGTTAAAGGTCACTGGTTCAAATTGATGATCAACCATGAAGAAGATTTCCCAAGAAAAGAGAAACAGCATCATCCAACTCATCAATAGTGGTCTCTCGGCCAAGAAAAATGCCATACTGCATCATGTGAGTGTCATGACAGATGGAAGAATACGAAATGAAGTCTGTCCATCCATTCAAAAGCCAAGAGACATAATATCAGAGACAACAAGTCGGCTCATCACAAGGTCTATCAGTTCTAGCATGACAAACATGGTAGTGGAGGTGGCTCATATGCTTTGTAATAGTGAGATCACAGACGTCCATTCAAGCACCATGTGATGTGAGTTACACAGTTCTGGAATGATGGCCCGTTGGATATAACCCTAACTTAAGTGTTAAGGTTTGTAGTTGCTGTAATATACTGTGGTTGGTTGAATTTTACCTGGTGCTCTATGGTGGGTTTGTCAATGGATGTACTATCACAGAAGTCAAAATAATGGTCTCTAAAACAATGTTGCATGCACGTCTGCATCTTTATTTCCTCAATTTCCACTGGGTCGTGACACCTAAATGATTTGTCTACATATGTTTTAGTATTAATGGCAGTGTAACAATAATTATATACTTTTTGCTTGGATTGTTTTATTGTTTTTCATTGTTACTTTACTGCCCATTTATAGCCTTATTTTCTCTATTTTTTAAGATGCAAATATCAATCAACCATATGAATGGTGTATGAACATAAAATATTCATCTGTATAATTCATTTCTTTTTTTCTGATGCTCCATTGACTTCAATAGTGAGTTTACAGCCATGAGACAATATTTGATGCAACCAGAATAACGTATGGATGAGTGCGCTGCTTTGTTGACTAACATTATTTTCAGATTATTAAGTAAAACAAAATAAATTATCTACACATAAAAAATATGGTTGTGCATATGAGAATTAAAGGTGCCTGTACACCTTTAATAGCTATCATCTGAACCCAACCCCATACATTGTGCAGGAGAGAGGAGTAAAGCTGCTGCCATATACCTTGGATTATCTCCCATGAGAACAAAGTATTGGGTATGTTGGATTACTAGGTGTACTGTCCTTCTTTTCCTTTCATCTATCGTGGAAGAATTGGGATGTCCCATTCATATTAACTAGTTCCTGCAATACGAAGGCATTAAAGTTAACACTCAGCGTTGTAATAGTACAGTGCTGTGATGTCGCGGGCACAGAAGCCTCCTGACTGCCTATGCATAGTTCTATGTCCTGTATTGCAAGACATTGCACTGAGGATCTGAGATCCATAGCTTCAAGTCCCCTTGTGGGGACATGCCGCAACCCAGATGGAGGGAACCGGAGGATGGGAGTAGTAGTGGCGGATGATGTGCCACCTGCTAGGCCGAGCACACTCAACCAAGCACCCCAGCCCCGCTCCTGGGCCGTACACTGCTGAGGGGGGGTCCTGCAGCACTACCTGATGGTGGTGGTAGTAGTTTCCCCTGGGGCGCTTCCAGTTGGAGAGGGGAACTCTCTACCCTGAGTCGGTGTGATGGTGTTTGGAAGGGCCCTGATGGTGAAGCAGGCACGACGCAGGCAGCCAGTAGATGAAGTTAAACAGGATAACAGTTTTATTCAGCAACTGGAGAAAGGTACAAACTGCAGCTTCCAAATGGGGATAGTAGTACCTCAGTGTCCAACTCCCCAGCCTTGGCCTTAAGAGGGTGTCCAGGAATGATGCAGACTCTAAGGCAGACTTCTCTCCAACTACAACCCCTCTCGTGCCACTCCCAGCTAGGGATTCTGGGGACATAGTGCAGGGAGTCCTGAGAGGGACCTGGTTACCATTGCTTAGGCCCGAGTCAACTCCTCCTGTCAGTGTCCTTCACTGATCCTTCTGGCACGGATTCCAAAAGTCCTGACAGCTGAACTCCCTTCTCAGGGATGTCTCTGAATGAGCCTAGGGCAGCAATCTCTCCTTCTAGAAGCTGTATGGATGGCCGTTGAAGTCCAATCTCAGTGATAGTGTTCTTCTCTCTGCACAGTGCAGAATGAACTGCACAGGACCTCTGCTATCACTAGACAGGAAACTAGACTGAGCCCTCAACGGTCGCCATGGAGACAAAAGTCTCCTACAACCCCCGCTCAGTGGCCTGTGATATGCCAGGGCTGTACCAAGGGGAAAGGTTTGAACACTGAGGCGAAAAATAACAAGGGAAAAGCTGCATAACAATGTATTTACAAGACACAGAACATAGAACATAGAGAACAGGATATACCAACACAACCCAGAGGCACAAAAGACAAACACTTAAAGCAGTAGCACTCTGGGATGCTGCAGACACACACATACCAAAAAAAAACAAAACACACATATACAATACACACTAATAAATAAGCAGACAATAAAAAGTTAAAAAACCCACCTTTATATTTAAAAAATATACAGTCATGGCCAAAAGTTTTGAGAATGATACAAATATTAATTTTTACAAAGTCTACTGCTTCAATTTTTCTAATGGCAATTTGCATATACTCCAGAATGTTATAAAGAGTGATCAGCTTAACAGCAATTACTTGCAAAGTCAATATTTGCCTAGAAAATGAACTTTATCCCCCAAAACACATTTCAACATCATTGCAGCCCTGCCTTAAAAGGACCACCTAAAAAAAAAAAAAACAACACAACAAAAAAAAAAAAAAGAGGAAAAGAGAAGAGAAGGAGAGAAAAAAAAAAAAAAAAAAAAAAAAAAAAAAAAAAAAAAACAAAAAAAAAAAAAAAGGAAGGGCCACCCCCCCCTCTTCCCCTCCCCTTAACCAAACCAAATACAAAAAAAAAAAAAAACACACACCCCCCCACCCCCCAAAAACCCACACACGGAGAGGAGGGAACACCAAAGAAGATGCCCCCACCCCCCACCACCCCCCCCCCCCCCCACCCAAACACAGGGGGGGGGCCCCCGTGCCCCCCAAGCCCCCCCCGCCCCCCCCAAAACCCCCCCCCCCCCCCCCCCCCCCCCTAAAAATTTTTCCCCCCCGGGGCCGGGCCCCCCCCCGGCCCGGGCCCGCGGGGGAATGGCAGCAGGCGGGTGTGAGTACACCTGCACGCACTGTGAGGCGGAGACTCTTGGAGCAAGGCCTGGTCTCAAGGAGGGCAGCAAAAAAGCCACTTCTCTCCAGAAAAAACATCAGGGACAGACTGATATTCTGCAAAAGGTACAGGGAGTGGACTGCTGAGGACTGGGGTAAAGTCATTTTCTCTGATGAATCCCCTTTTGGTTTGTTTGGAACATCTGGAAAACAGCTTATTCGGAGAAGAAGAGGTGAGCGCTACCACCAGTCTTGTCTCATGCCAACTGTAAAGCATCCTGAAACCATTCATGTGTGGGGTTGCTTCTCAGCCAAGGGAATCGGCTCTCTCACAGTCTTGCCTAAAAACACAGCCATGAATAAAGAATGGTACCAGAATGTCCTCCGAGAGCAACTTCTCCCAACCGTCCAAAAGCAGTTTGGCGCTCAACAATGCCTTTTCCAGCATGATGGAGCACCTTGCCATAAAGCAAAGGTGATAACTAAATGGCTCAGGGAACAAAACATAGAGATTTTGGGTCCATGGCCTGGAAACTCCCCAGATCTTAATCCCATTGAGAACTTGTGGTCAATCATCAAGAGACGGGTGGACAAACAAAAACCAACAAATTCAGACAAAATTAAAGCATTGATTCTGCAAGAATGGACTGCTATCAGTCAGGATTTGGTCCAGAAGTTGATTGAGAGCATGCCAGGGAGAATTGCAGAGGTCCTGAAGAAGAAGGGTCAACACTGCAAATATTGACTTGCTGCATTAACTCATTCTAACTGTCAATATAAGCTTCTGTTACTCATAATATGAATGCAATTCTATTTCTGTATGTGATAAAAAACATCTGACAAACACACATAAAAACCAGAGCGCAGCAGATCATGTGAAAATATAATATTTGTGTCATTCTCAAAACTTTTGGCCATGACTGTATATATGTAAGCACCCACTATCCAAAAATAGTGTTATTTATCCCATACAGTGAACGCTGTAAAAAAAAAAAAAAAAAAAAAATACTGCAATGTGCAAATTAATGTATTATGTCACTTTGCAGTATTAAAAGTGATAAAAAAAGTCAAACATACAAAACATTGGTAATAGAAAGTACAACTTGTCCCACAAATAAAGAGCCCTGATATATCTCCGTCAACAGAACAGTAAAAAAACTATAGGCGTCAGAATACGGTGACCCAGGAAAATCTTTCATTTTCAAAAAGTGACGTTTTATGATAGAATTGTGTGTTATTTCACATGGACCCCCAAAAAACGTAAATAAAAGCTAATCATAACATTATATATACCCCAAAATAATGGCAAATGAAAGCACAACTCATTACGCAAAGAAAAAGCCCTCACATAGCTACTGTATGTCAACAGAACAATAAAAAAGTTATGATTTTTGGAAGATGGGGAGGGAAAATATGAAAAATGTCACCGAACATTGACGTACAAACTACCCTATGTCCTTAAGGGGTTAATGTATATGAGGACCTTTATACATGTATCCAGTGGCGTAACTAAAGTCTTGTGGGCCCAGGTGCAAACTTTTGTCTGTGGCCCGCTACCCCATTCCTAGAGCGAATTCTTGGCGGTTATGGGTGCTGAAGCGATATCTCAGATGCTTGAAAGAGGTACAGCTTTAATACCCACAACTGCAGTTATCAAGAATACAATGAGTGAGCAGCGCAGCACCTGATATGTAAACAATACAGTTTTACATGCTGTGGACCTCACACAGTATTACGTGCTCCACAGTGGACCCCAAACAGCATTACGTGTACCACAGTGGCCCCCAAACAGTATTACGTGCTCCATAGTGGCCCCCAAACAGTATTACGTGCTCTACAGTGGCCTCCAAACAGATTACATACTGCATAGTGGCCCCGAAACAGTATTACGTGCTCCACAGTGGTCACCAAACAGTATTACGTGCACCACAGTGGCCCCCAAACAGTATTACGTGCACCACAGTGGCCCCCAAACAGTATTATATGCTCCACAGTGGATCCCACACAGAATTATATGCTCAACGTGGCCCCCACACAGTATTATGTGCTCACCAGTGGCCCCCACACAGTATTATGTACTCACAGTGCCCACTCCCCCAGAGCCTGAACCCCTTATTCCCCCCCTCTTGCTCACACACAGCCTACACCCCCATATACCCCTCTTGCCCACACACAGCCTGCATCCCCACGTCACCCTCTTGCTCACACACAGCCTGCACCCCCATTCCCCCCTCTTGCTCACATGCAGCCTGCACCTCCATGTCCCCCTCTTGCTCACACGCAGCCTGTACCGCCATGTCCCCCTCTTGCTCACACATGTTCTCTTTTCTCCTCCTTCCATGAGTCTCCGCCCCCAGCAGCTTCCTATGTAACACCACACTGTCCCGTACAATCCAGAATAGCTCCGCCCATACAAGATTCTGATCACATGCTCATGACTTCATCAAAGGTCCTTTAGCCCACTAGGATTTAGCATCTACCACAGGAAGAGCCCCGAAGCGGATGCTCAGCCAAGGACAGGTGAGTAAGTATTTTTTTATTTTTATACACCTCCCCTGGGCTGGCATTTAATGGAAAGGGGCCCAGTCAGACTTTCCCCGACCACTATCATGGTGGTCCGGGGCCCTGGCCATTTCCAGCTGGCCCCATACCCCTTCGGGCCCGGTCGTGGTCACACTCCCTGCGACCACGATCATTATGCCACTGCATGTATCTGTAGTGCATGTTTTGTGACAATTCCCTATCCATTGCAAAGAAGAGTGTCATAGTACAGGGAATATTAAAAACAGAGAGTATGTGCACTCGTGGAGGGGGGGACTGGGGACACATTTTGGAACAGGGGCCTATGAGGGTATTTACCTGCTCCTCTGTGTGCCAGTTTGATCCAGGGCCCAAGTATAGTTTTGCACAGGGCCCTAGCTATAGCTTTATTTGTATGGTATTGAATCATTACCATTTTGCATATTAGCAAAATGAATAAATCTTCAAAAAATACTATTGTGGTATATATTTACACGTTTTCACCTTTTTCTTGCAATTCTTTGAAATTAGCCTAAATCAGTCTTTTAATGTCACCAGTAAATACACATTTGTATTCATGTAAATGTTCTTGTGTCATTAAAGTCAGAAAATATAAAACCAGCACCTTCATAAGCAGCCTAGCTCTAACACACAGACCTTAATCTAGATTTAGCCCCAGCAGGACACATCTAATTTTATAATGTGAGCATGAAGATTTTGCCTTTCCTCTTGTCATTTCAGCACTTGTTAACTATTTAATGCCCATGTAGCTGCATGACACCATGTTATTTGCTGGACTAGCTGTACCTTTTATTATATACCGGTGTGGTATACATATGCATTAAATTAAGAATTTATACTGTATATTTTCGAAGCTTTATAGCTATCGTAAGCAGTGTTAGGCTGGCCCACCAGAATACCAGATGTGGGCTCATGTTTTGACATAAGATGCCCTCCATCCCCCACGCACACACCATCTATACACATCGTGTCTTGTCCTTTTAATGGAACACAAAACACATTCATAAGGTCTAATAGGGTATTTGAAATGAACTCAACATATATATATATATATATATATATATATATATATATATATATATAACAGTACAGACCAAAAGTTTGGAACACCTTCTCATTCCAAGAGTTTTCTGTATTTTCATGACTAGAAAAATTGTAGATTCACACTGAAGGCATCAAAACTATGAATTAACACATATGGAATTATATACTTAACAAAAAAGTGTGAAACAACTGAAAATATGTCTTATATTCTAGGTTCTTCAAAGTAGCCACCTTTTGCTTTGATTACTGCTTTGCACACTCTTGGCATTCTCTTGATGAGCTTCAAGAGGTAGTCACCTGAAATGGTTTTCACTTCACAGATGTGCCCTGTCAGGTTTAATAAGTGGGATTTCTTGCCTTATAAATGGGGTTGGGACCATCAGTTGTGTTGTTCAGAAGTCAGGTGGATACACAGCTGATAGTCCTACTGAATGGAGTGTTAGAATTTGTATTATGGCAAGAAAAAAGCTGCTAAGTAAAGAAAAACGAGTGGCCATCATTACATTAAGAAATGAAGGTCAGTCAGTCCGAAAAATTGGGAAAACTTTGAAAGTGTCCCCAAGTGCAGTGGCCAAAACCATCAAGCGCTACAAAGAAACTGGCTCACATGAGGACCACCCCAGGAAAGGAAGACCAAGAGTCACCTCTGCTGCAGAGGATAAGTTCATCCGAGTCACCAGCCTCAGAAATCGCAGGTTAACAGCAGCTCAGATTAGAGACCAGGTCAATGCCACACAGAGTTCTAGCAGCAGACACAGCTCTACAACAACTGTTAAGAGGAGACTGTGTGCAGCAGGCCTTCATGGTAAAATAGCTGCTAGGAAACCACTGCTAAGGACAGGCAACAAGCAGAAGAGACTTGTTTGGGCTAAAGAACACAAGGAATGGACATTAGACCTGTGGAAATCTGTGCTTTGGTCTGATGAGTCCAAATTTGAGATCTTTGGTTCCAACCACCGTGTCTTTGTGCGACGCAGAAAAGGTGAACGAATGGACTCTACATGCCTGGTTCCCACTGTGAAGCATGGAGGAGGAGGAGGTGTGATGGTGCTTCGCTGGTGACACTGTTGGGGATTTATTCAAAATTGAAGGAATACTGAGCCAGCATGGTTACCACAGCATCTTGCAGCGGCATGCTATTCCATCCGGTTTGCGTTTAGTTGGACCATCATTTATTTTTCAACAGGACAATGACCCCAAACATACCTCCAGACTATGTAAGGGCTATTTGACCAAGAAGGAGAGTGATGGGGTGCTACGCCAGATGACTTGGCCTCCACAGTCACCAGACCTGAACCCAATCGAGATGGTTTGGGGTGAGCTGGACCGCAGAGTGAAGGCAAAAGGGCCAACAAGTGCTAAGCATTTCTGGGAACTCCTTCAAGACTGTTGGAAGACCATTTCAGGTGACTACCTCTTGAAGCTCATCAAGAGAATGCCAAGAGTGTGTAAAGCAGTAATCAAAGCAAAAGGTGGCTACTTTGAAGAACCTAGAATCTAAGACATATTTTCAGTTGTTTCACACTTTTTTGTTAAGTATATAATTCCACATGTGTTAATTCATAGTTTTGATGCCTTCAGTGTGAATCTACAATTTTTATAGTCATGAAAATACAGAAAACTCTTGGAATGAGAAGGTGTGTCCAAACTTTTGGTCTGTACTGTATATATATATATATATATATATATATATATATATGTTGAGTTCATTTCAAATACCCTATTAGACCTTATGAATTTGTTTTGTGTTCCATTAAAAGGACAAGACACGATGTGTATAGATGGTGTGTGCGTGGGGGATGGAGGGTAAGTAGTGTGATTAATTTATTGTAACAGATGGGAATACCAAAAATATCTATGTATTTATATAAATTACAACACATTTTTTTCAAATTATGTTTTCATACTTTTTTATTACTTTTTATTGTTATGTTTTAGTTTTTGCCTTAAAGAGGATCTTTCATGTCCTCTAAGATAGGACATGTGATATACCCTTGAAAAATTGACAGTGTGCTGAATTTAGTGCATTGTCTGGTTTGTCGGTTTCTACCTCAGTTCCAGAGATATCGGTGCCATTAGTTTCAGCTACCGATATCGCTGCACTGTCAGAGGAACTGGCCTCACGGCCCAGTGTTATCACTGGGAGTGAGGAACGGCCCCCGACTGTACAATTCTATAATCTTGTGCTGTAGTGGGGGAGCATTCCTCATCATCCAGTGATAACACCATACTGTGAGGCCAGCCCCTCTGAGTGCAGTGATATTGGTAGCCGAAACTAACAGCAACGATACTCTGGAACTAGGGCAGATACCTGGAAAACTGAAAGTGCACTGAATTCAGCGTCACCTTTGTAACAGTATTTAACATGCCCTATCTTTTGTGACTCATTGAAGGTATTTGGAACTAATCTTTATATTTTTTCTCATATTTGTACAGCTCATTAACCTGGATAGTTGTTAGGACTCACTCAAGTATTCTTTAACATCTAGTGATATGAATAGCCAACTATAGGATCAAGTCATAGGGTATGACGCTGAAACCTCATCTCAAAGATAGACTTCGACCAGTTTCAGGTGCTGTCTGACACCACCCTCAACAGGTTCCTCTGCAGGTTCTCACCACCCATCAAAACAGAGACAAGACCATGGACCCTCCATCCTAGAGCTCCATCGCAGCCCCATAGGCTATCTCTATGACATGTAAAAATAATTGATTAAAAAAAAATAGGGTACAATATTTTGTACACCAAGAAAAGCTGTTATCTGATGTAAACTTGATATTGTATGCCTATGTTAATTTATTCCTTTACATTTTTCCTTTAAGATCTACTTTTTGCTTTGGCTAAAAAAACACTACATCATGAACTACATAAAGAACAGCACTAAACTGCAGTGTGTGAGCCATAAGAGTTAACAAAGCATGCGAAAACAGAATCACACAGTATTTCAGAAAATCTTTCAAAGCAGTTTAGAGAAAGTGTTGAGAAGTCACGTGAAATGTTTAACTTTCATCCTTGTAAATTCTGATATTTCTCTAGTTTTGGGTCACTTCAGTCTGATTTCCTTTTCAGATGTTTTGTTTCTCTTGCCTATAAAGTAAAAATCCTTTGGACGCAATAAACCGTTTATGGTGATTTTTGTTTAAAAAGCATTGTTCATTCCCTTTCTTGTAAAGATAAGAAATATGAACTTTCTCTTAAACTTCCTTTAATGTGGATTTTATTTATAGTGCCCTACAGTCACTGCGTGATAAAAAATTGATAAAACCTGTAGCCCTTTTAGCGGGTTCACAGTTTTATTACAGTACTTATTTTCCTCATTTTAGGCTGAGAATATAGTCAGTATATTATACTATATAAATTATTGAAAGTAATTGCTTGGTTATTTTATTGCCCAGTCAAAAAGACTTTTATTAATTATTAAACATGGATTTTTTTTTTAAGGTTGGACGGTACAAATACTATAAATTACATGGCAGCCCATGTCTGCAAAGAAGGGCTTTAAGCTGTGCGTGCTTGTGATGGAGATTTAATAAACAGTCTAGCCGAGACACAAGCTCCCTCTCAATTACATTACCACATGGGCATGAGTTCACACTGTTTATTAAAAAATCTTTCCCCGGTTGTTTTAATGGAGTGTTTCAGATTAATGGCCCCTGTGGAGTTTAACTGCATTTCACTTCATTAAAGTAAGATTGGACAAAAGGTTACTTCAATTAAATTCCAAACTTAACCTTAAATCTGTATAGATTTTTTAAGAAAATGTGATAAAATTGCCATCCGTTTCTTCTGAGATTAATGGACAACATCCCTTCTGCTTACGCCAGTGCCAAATATTTGTCTGTTCTAAATTTGTTTGCAGATGAATAGTGGCATTTTATGGAGTTGAAAGCCAATTTCCACTTGTTGTATAAATGGGATGTGTAGACGCTAGGGATTATTTAAGCATTAATACTCAATGATGAGGGCTTTATGTATCAGCATCCTTACGGTGAATATATTTATTCTTACCAAATCAGCTAATCATTACTGGTAGGTCCGGGGCAGGGATTTGCAAATTAGCATTTTTTTTTTTTGTATAATTCAGCGATAAAATGTTATTCATTACTTTGGAAGCCTTTGCTGTGGTTGTCGTGTATTATCTTGTCTACAGCACTATTCATCTGCTTGAGAAACTGTAATGTCGCTAGAGGAAAATGAACCAAGCCACCGTATTGTTCAAATAAAACCCTTTTGAACACCTCTCTCTGCCTCGTGAAGTGTGACAGCATGAAGGAGATTTTAGATTTGTAAGGGTGTTAAAACATGATCACATGTTAAAAAAAAGAAAAAGTTGAACTGTCATTGTACGAGAGCTGGAGAAGGTCAACGTGTCAAAATAAAAGAAATTCAAATGAAGGCAGAATGTCTGACTATACAAAAACGAGATTTATTAGGACTATTGCAAATGAGGAAACTAGCTCAAATTCTCATTGTCTGATACACTTGGAATTGTCTTGGAAAATAATTAACATGCCATACTTTATGGCCTCAAGAATGTAGTGTATTGTTCATGTTATAGATAGAAATTACATATCATTAGGAGATGGATTAAATAGCAATTGCTTTATGTATTCTCAACAGATTTGCTGGTGTTCAAATCTAGAAATTCTTTCATGGACAAATTGCTTTCTATTGCTTTCTTATTCCTATGTTATGCAGGTGTATTTATAAGCAGCAATGGTGGCTCAGTGTTTAGCCTTGCAGCAGTGGAGTCCTGGGTTCGAATCCTGCCAAGGACAACATCTGCAAGGAGTTTGTATGTTCTCCCGGTGTTTCTGTGGGTTTCCTTCCACACTCCAAATACATATTGATAGGGAATGTAGATTGTGATCCCTATAAGAGACAGTGACTGACAATGTCTGTAAAGCGCTGTGGAATATGATGGTGCTATATAAGTAAGTATAATAAATAAGCTAATACTAGCTCTACCGGACCCCCACTGCTTTTTTATAATAGGCAGTGGAGGTGCGGTAAGGCGCCTAATCACTTACCTCTTCCCGCTCCTGGCCAGTGGGCTCCCCCGTACGCCGAGCATTACGTCATAGCAACGCACAGGGCCCAGGCTGAAGCTGGAAGAGGAGAAGCTGCGAGCAGGAGCAGGGAGAAGTAATATGCAGCCAGGTTCTCCCTAGTTTTGCAATCTGGTTTTAAGAAGATCGCAAAACCGGGGAGAAGTGGTGCCACTGACCCGGTCCAGAGCACAAAGCCACTGGCATGGGCATACAGTGGTCCCTTCACTATTTCACCCCATACAGTGGTTCCTTCACTATTCCCCCCATACAGTAGTCCCTTCACTATTCCCCCCATACAGTTTCCCCTTCACTATTCCCCCCCATACAGTAGTCCCTTCACTATTCCCCCATACAGTTTCCCCTTCACTATTCCCCCCCATACAGTGGTCCCTTCACTATTCCCCCCATACAGTGGTCCCTTCACTATTCCCCCCATACAGTGGCCCCTTCACTATTCCCCCCCATCCAGTGGTCCCTTCACGGATCCCCCCATACAGTGGCCCCTTCACTATTCCCCCCATACAGTGGTCCCTTCACTATTCCCCCCATACAGTGGCCCCTTCACTATTCCCCCCCATACAGTGGTCCCTTCATGGATCCCCCCATACAGTGGCCCCTTCACTATTCCCCCCTATACAGTGGTCCCTTCACTATTCCCCCCCATACAGTGGTCCCTTCATGGATCCCCCCATACAGTGGCCCCTACACTATTCCCCTCCAATACAGTGGCCTCCTTCACTGGTCCCCTATACTGTATGGGGACCATTGATGTGGCCATTATATTGTGGGGGTGGCAATGATGGAGGCCAGTAGCCTAGGGAACATTAAAGGGGTTGTCCAGGATAACTTTTTTTATTTTTAATTACGCCGTGGCAAGTGAAAAGAAAAAAAAAACAAAACAAAAAAAAATCCCAAACTTTCTCTCCCTTCTCCAGTGTCTCCCAAAGCGGTTTGGTCCGGCAGCTCTGTTGTTTTCTTCCAGCGGAAGTTCCCTCTGCATGTGACTACCTGTGATGTCACATGACCCCTGAAGCCACTAAGGGAGGGGACCTGGGACATCACAGCCAGTGAGGACTTCTGGCAAAAGAAGACAGCGGAGCTGCAGGACCGGACCATGTTGGGAGGATGGGGGGGGGGGGGGTTCACCTTCCCCCAGACTTATTATGAAAAAGAAAAAAATTACACTGGACAACCTCTTGAAAGTGTGGCACATTAGGGGTTTTATTAAAAGGGTTGTCCAGACATAATTTGTTATGGTTTATCCTCAGGATAGGCCATAAATACCTGATCTGTAGGGGGCCAACCCCGGACCGATCAGTTGTACGGAGCCACTTCCAGCACCCGTCCTGTACTTAATACAGGGCCGGAAGCAGAAAGCTCTGTATATTAACCAGGCACCTTCACTGTATCTCAGCACTTATTGAAGTCAGTGGGAGATGAGCTGCAGTGAAGGCACCGGGCAACTAAACAGCGGATGAAGCTTTCTGCTTTTGGCCCTGTGTTGTGTACAGCTGATGGGGCCATGTGTCAGCCCCTTAGCAATCAGATATTTATGGCCTATCCTGAGCATAGGCCATAAAAAAGATTAACCCTGAACAACCCCTTTAATATGCCCCACACAGTTTAATATCCCCCCCACAGGATGTTAGCCCCCATCACTGATCCCACACGATATAATGGCTACATCACTGTTCCCCATACAATATGGGGGACCAGTGAAGAGGCCACTGTATGAGGGAGACCAGTGATGTGGCCATAAAAAAATTTGGCCCAGACAACTCCTTAAAAGAGGTTGTCCATAAACTGGAGCAACCACTGTGGCGGCCACCAGGGAGGTGTAAAAATAAAAAAATATAAAAAAAAGCATACTCACCTGTCCCCAGCACTCCGTTGTCCTCCGCCTTTGTCTGTTCGGTCTCATGGCAGCGCCTCATTTCTAGAAATCCTGTACCTAATTGGTCTCAGTGATCACATGAGGTGCAGGACTCCCAGCAAGGAGGCGCCGGCACAAGAATGAATGGACACTGACAGTGGACAACGGAGCACTGGGGACAGGTGAGTATGCGTTTTTATTTATTTATTTTTTATTTTACACCTCCCGCACAGCACATGGGTTGCTCCAATTCCTGGACAACCTCTTTAAAGGATTTATCCATCTTTCTAGTATTGATGGCCTGTCCTTAGGATAGGCCATCAATATTACATCTGCGGGGATACAACAGCCAGGACCTTTTTGCAGATCAGCTTTTCCAGGAAAGAGGCGGCTACAGGTAATGGTAACAATTCTAGGAGCCACACTGTTCACTTGCCATACAGGGTGTAGCAGTGGGTTTAGGTAGTGCAGTGGTGCACATCGTATGGCGGGTGAGCAGCATGGCTCCTGGCATGCTATTACCTTTAGCCGTCCTGTCTTGGTACACCTACACTGATCTGTAGGGGTCCTGGCGGTGGGCCCCTAGAAACAATTCCACTGGTGGGCCCTAGACTTCCCAGTCTGACACCGGCCTCCAATGTACCCGAGCAACAGGCACAATTACTTTTGATGTCTGATTAAATGTAATGTCAGAAGTACAGTGTCAGGCAGGGGGTGTAATTCAGAGCTCCAATCAGAGGCAGCCAATGTTAGAACTCAGACTCACACCCCTTGTCTGCTCCTGCCTGACACCGCCCTCCTGACAGTACTCTAAAGTCTAAGTCTAAATAGCATATGAAGCACCAAGACTAACAGCAGTGATTGTTCAGGAATGGTGGGGGCTAGCGAGAAAATTCCAACTGTGCCAGAATCAGTGGAACAGCATCTATTCATTGATGTAAAAAACTGGACTTAGTGGAGGTGGTGAAAGGTCCTCTTTAACACACATACACATAAATACATATATACACATTTCTCTGCTACACTCAATACAGATAATTTAACTTTTTTTTTCTTTTTCCTTTGAATGATAAAATGGATCCTTGAAGTCCAGGGCAGCTGGAGCAGAAAACATAAATATCTAGTTTGGGCTGTGAAATGCCCTTTGGCATCAATTTAAAACGGGTGGACAAAGAAAAAAAAAAATAATAAGCTGAGATGCAGTGACAGAAGTTTTGTAAAGACTTTCAAAGCTGTGTAAAGCATGGAAATAGCTTGGACAATATTGATAGGCTGTTCCCTCCTTCTTAATAACAGTAATTTGAATTGAAACTCTGGGGCAGATGTACTAACACTGTCTACTAGATAGACAGCGTAAACTCAGACTAGACAATCTAAAAATGCTCCAGATTGATCAAAGTAGCAGATGCTGAATGTGAAAATCCGCTGCATCTTTACACTGTCTGGTCTAATTTTATACCTCCTATTAGTTGGCTGACATACATATTTTGGCACATGAGGTTATATCTTAGGCCATAACCTTTCCCATAACCCATATGCCCTTTATGGTTTTAAAGGTACCATTTGTATTATTATTATTATTGCTATTATTAATGGGTAAAGGAGATTAGTTCATGGCTGTAAGCACATTATTATTTTTGGGGGTAGAGGTATAGCTTTACTGGATACAGTTTTATAGATGTTTAAAAGGGCTAGTATCCTGTTTGGGAAAACCATTGACTCTGTGCATGTTAACCGCAGGCCTTTTGTAACTGTTAAAAAGGCTCCATATTTCTGTAACGGTTGGTGCATAGCACAATAGCATTGAGGCTGATATATGGTGTTTTGTACACCAGTTTTCTGGTGTACAAACTAAGACAAACATAGTTACTGATCTTTATGTTACCTATTACCGACTTTCGCTCATTCTGATTCAATACCTGTCTGCTCATCTTGATCTGCCTGATTCCTGACGTCTTGGCCTATATCTTACCTTGTTTTGGTTGACCCTTAAGTATTGCACATCGGTATCTCTCTGGCTCAGATCCCCATACAGAGATTAAAGGGTGAGTACCAGGAAGTCTACTTAGACAATGTCCTTAGGAGTGTCCAATAGCCAAACCGGTCAGGTGGCATAGTGGGTCAACAACCTTCTGCACATTACAATCTGACTGTGGACCAATAGTTGCAACCTACTTTAATTTAGTCAAGATTTTATCTAGTCACAAATCTGTAGAGACCAATCATCCTCAAAAAGGTTGCTCTAGAATGATAACATGGTTATTTCAGTATTTAATTGTGTATAATCTACTCGTCTCTACAGCTACAAAGTAATGCACACAGCCTACTAAAATGACTGTCTTCTTATTGAACCAATATGTTTGCATAAACACATGCTCATACATTGACTCTTTTAGCTGTTAATGCCATATATAGTATCTTTTATCTCTTTACATTATAATCTGTAACATTAAAATTAGGAATTTCTGCTGTGCGGCCTAGATAACAGCTGCTAATTCACTTTTCAAGCCATCTGTACTGTAGGACTGCATGCTGGTAATGCAGAGCAAAACTTTATATAACTCTGTCACTCTTACATATGTAGAGTTAAATAAGATAGTATAAGATAGTCAGATAGAAGATAGTTTCTTAAGCTTTTCAATAGTAGATACAGTATTGTGATATTAAAGCAATTAATATATGGATATATGTTAATATATCCTGTCACAGAACAAAGCAAAAGCCACTGAATTCCAATGAAAAAGTTGAGTTAACATACCGTACCACAGTGATGTTACCATGTTAAGTATAATGTTAACCCCTTCCCGACATCCGCCGTAATAGTACAGTGGGTGCCGGTTATTTAAATATGGCAGACGCTCAGGAGCTGAGCTCCCGTTATAGCCGCCGGGTCTCTGCTGTATTATACCACGGGCATTAAGCCTCTGGCACCTCAGTCAAAGCTGACTTAGGTGCCATTTTTCCAGCGGTGCCTGGGCACCACCATTTTGTCATGAATTGCAAAATTTTAATAAATAGTGGTCAAAGAAATAGATATTCCCAAAAATGTTATAACTAAAAATTACACCTAGCTTGCAAAAAAAGACACCCTATGCATCCCCATACACGGAAGTATAAAAAATTTACCGGTGTCAGAATATGGCGACTTTTAGAAAAAAAAGGGGTTATAATGTAAATAAGACTATATAAATTTGGTATCCACAGAATCATACCGAAACATAGAATACAGGTGACATGTCATTCTGGCTGCAGAGTGAACACCATAAAAACGAAGCCACACAAGTCACACAAATGCACTTTTTTTCCAATATCACCCCATTCAAAACAATTAAGCACTAATATGGCTCTGTGAACAAAAAAATAACAAAGTTATGGGATTTGGAAGGCGGGGAGTCAAAAACAAAAATCGAAAAATTCCTCTGGCAGGAAGGGGTTAAACCCTGCTAATTCTGTATGCAATTATTTTAAAGGTGCATTAAGAGCTTAGGACTATATAAATCATGTATAGGTTTATAGGTATTTATATTTCCTAAAAGACCATAGTAAATTTTATAACAGTATACAGTATAGACGGGACTATATAATATCTTTTAAAATGATGCAACTGATTTAGCTTTGATTTTTAGCAAATACAATGTAGCAAAATATCCGATGTGTAAATATATGCTTTTCAAATGCATCAAGTAAAAGATATAGATCATGTAAGTATTATTATTATTATGTATTATTAGACCACCATTCATTTTATGGTGATGGGCATTTGAAAAGGGATTTACATATATATAAAAAAAAAACCCAAAAACAATAAATACAGAGCTAACTAGATGACTGGATTGATACAATGAGAGAAGACCCTACTTGTGAGGTTTACAATCTACACCGGAAGGACACAATGAGGGAATTCATAAAGAGTGGAATATTGTATGCTGGTCTCTATGTCCCACATTATCACACATTCTCCCAGCGTCCTTACGCCTTGGTGAAAATCTACATCTGCTACATCATTGATGCCACAAAAGTGGTGTAAATGATTATCATGATGGCCCTGCCCATGCCGTCTCTGGCTCAGCCCACTATTTTATATTTCAAATCAAATCAATCCAGGATGTGCCCACCCCAGTATCGGAACTAAGTAAGTTCCCAAGTCTACCCCAACCTAACATACACTGGCCAATAGACTTATACATAAAATAATCATATCAAAAATTAAGCCAATTTCATATATAATTATAAAAAAGACAACAGTACCCATGAAAAACAACAATGTCTCCACGCGTATCGCCGCTCCAAATGGAAGCTTTGTCAGGTGTCAGCCCCCTATTTTAGTCATAAATGGCATTGCATAGTCACAAATCGATGCTTTGCAACTATTTTATGCCAAAAAGATGACATATACACAATAATGAATTCCCCACAATAAATGAGGGTAGAAGTTGCTCAAATGGTAGTAAAGTGGCAGAAGGTTTCTATGGGTTATTATACAGTCATGGCCAAAAGTTTTGAGAATGACACAAATATTATATTTTCACATGATCTGCTGCCCTCTGGTTTTTATGTGTGTTTGTCAGATGTTTTTATCACATACAGAAATATAATTGCCTTCATATTATGAGTAACAGAAGCTTATTTTGACAGTTAGAATGAGTTAATGCAGCAAGTCAATATTTGCAGTGTTGACCCTTCTTCTTCAGGACCTCTGCAATTCTCCCTGGCATGCTCTCAATCAACTTCTGGACCAAATCCTGACTGATAGCAGTCCATTCTTGCAGAATCAATGCTTTAATTTTGTCTGAATTTGTTGGTTTTTGTTTGTCCACCCGTCTCTTGATGATTAACCACAAGTTCTCAATGGGATTAAGATCTGGGGAGTTTCCAGGCCATGGACCCAAAATCTCTATGTTTTGTTCCCTGAGCCATTTAGTTATCACCTTTGCTTTATGGCAAGGTGCTCCATCATGCTGGAAAAGGCATTGTTGAGCGCCAAACTGCTCTTGGACGGTTGGGAGAAGTTGCTCTTGGAGGACATTCTGGTACCATTCTTTATTCATGGCTGTGTTTTTAGGCAAGACTGTGAGAGAGCCGATTCCCTTGGCTGAGAAGCAACCCCACACATGAATGGTTTCAGGATGCTTTACAGTTGGCATGAGACAAGACTGGTGGTAGCGCTCACCTCTTCTTCTCCGAATAAGCTGTTTTCCAGATGTTCCAAACAATCGAAAAGGGGATTCATCAGAGAAAATGACTTTACCCCAGTCCTCAGCAGTCCACTCCCTGTACCTTTTGCAGAATATCAGTCTGTCCCTGATGTTTTTTCTGGAGAGAAGTGGCTTCTTTGCTGCCCTCCTTGAGACCAGGCCTTGCTCCAAGAGTCTCCGCCTCACAGTGCGTGCAGGTGTACTCACACCTGCCTGCTGCCATTCCTCAGCAAGCTCTGCACTGCTGGTAGCCCGATCCCGCAGCTGAAACACTTTTAAGAGACGGTCCTGCCGCTTGCTGGTCTTTCTTGGGCGCCCTGGAGCCTTTTTGGCACCAATGGAACCTCTCTCCTTGAAGTTCTTGATGATGCGATAGATTGTTGACTGAGGTGCAATCTTTCTAGCTGCAATACTCTTCCCAGTTAGGCCATTTTTGTGCAGTGCAATGATGACTGCACGTGTTTCTTTAGAGATAACCATGGTTAACAGAAGAGAAACAATGATGGCAAGCACCAGCCTCCTTTTAAAGTGTCCAGTGGTGTCATTCTTACTTAATCATGACAGATTGATCTCCAGCCCTGTCCTCATCAACACCCACACCTGTGTTAATGGAGCAATCACTGAAACGATGTTAGGTGGTCCTTTTAAGGCAGGGCTGCAATGATGTTGAAATGTGTTTTGGGGGATAAAGTTCATTTTCTAGGCAAATATTGACTTTGCAAGTAATTGCTGTTAAGCTGATCACTCTTTATAACATTCTGGAGTATATGCAAATTGCCATTAGAAAAACTGAAGCAGTAGACTTTGTAAAAATTAATATTTGTATCATTCTCAAAACTTTTGGCCATGACTGTAGGCTTTCCTGAAGAGGTTGGTTTTTTTAAGGTTTTGTTTGAAGGTTTTTATTGAGAGGACAGTCTTATGTATTGCTGTAGCAGGTTTCAGAGTATGGGGGACGCATGGGAAAATCATAGAGAAGGTTGAGTAAACAGTAGATAAGAAGAGGGTTAAAGGGGTTGTCCTGGCAAAAATGGACAACCCTTTTAAAGTTTAAATAAGCTGGGGGCAATGAAAAAAATGCATACTCACCTGTCCCTGTTGCTCCGGTGTCCTCCTGTGCCTTCCGGTTCATCTGCTCCGGTGGTGTCTTCTGTCACATGACTGCTGAGGACAATCAGCGAAGTCCCTGAATTTCACTACCTGTGACATCAAGGGTCCTCTTCCTGAGGCCAGCTGAGGCCGCTGATTGGCCTCAGTGGTCACATGACTGCTGAGGCCAATCAGTAGCTTCAGCACAAAGCCAGAAGAGACCCAGGAGGCGCAGAAGGACACAGGAACAACAGGGACAGGTGAGTATGCATTTTTTTCACTGCCCCAGCTTATTTAAACTTTAAAAGTGTTGTCCATTTTTGCCTGGACAACCCCTTTAAGAAGGAAGTCTGGTGTGGATTAGAGATTATGTAATGAATGACAAAGGGAAACAGATGGAAAACTAGGGGAAAGGTTTACCTGAGACTCCTTGTATCCCTGTTATTTACATGCAGTGAATCTGTTAAGAAACTACAGTTCCCATGATGCATCTGCCTGCTCTCACTTGCTGTGTTTGCTGCTCATAGGGGGGAGGGGAGGTGGGGTAGGCTTGAATGAAACATCACAGGACATGTGACCTCAGATGTGGGAGTGGTTTATTACCTGTGATTTCATTGCAGGGGAGAGTGGAGAAGGGAGGGGTACACAGAGAGTGATGCATCGTGATAAATGTAGTTTGTTCACAGGTTCACTGCATGCAAATAATAGGGATACAAGGAGTCTAAAGTAAAATAAAGCCAAGGAAAGGATGCACAAGGGAACACTGAGTATTTAACACTGTTGTGGATGTATTTGCAGATAATTTTTGGAAGCTGGATAACCCCTTTAAGGGTTGGAGGGGAAAAAAAGAACTTGGAGGCTGTAGAAATGGGTTTAGTAGTAGTTTAGGTGAGACATAATGATGACATGGACTAGCATGATTCAGGGTTGAGAAGAGAGCAGATACAAGAAATTGTTTTGAGGTGGAGAAGGCAGGAGGTAGTAAGTCCTTGCATATTCAGTTTAACAGAGTAGAATCAAAGTTTACCCCAAGGCAGCAGAGGTTTGGGACTGGGGAAAGTATCGAGCCATTAACTGTGACTGATAGGTCAGTTGTGGGGTTGAGTAAGATGGCAGAAAGATGATGAATTCTGTGTTATCCATGTTGAGTTTTTAAAAGTGGTAGGAGAAGAAGCAGGATAAACACTCCTGGATACTGAATACTGGAGAGCAGGGAGGTTATACCTTTGCCAAAGAGCTAGATTTTATGGGTATATGTATTTTACAGACATAGTTCAAAAACATTAAAAGGATTGAATAAGTGGTCAATAGAGGCCCACACTAAAATGTTGACATAGTTTCCGGACATTTCACGTTAACATCCTACTTCCAATGTCGCATCTTGGTCTTAATTTATTTTTCAATATAGAATATGGCAGGTCCAGGAAAAGTTGCAGTAGTGAAACTTGAAACTGGATTGCTTGCAAGAGACTGATGGTTTTATGGTAAGCATTTAGGATAGTTTACTGTAATTGGAGCCAAAACTATTGATAAAAGTTGCTTTGGGCAATATTATGCATCTTACTGCTCTACTTTAAGTCTGTTAGACTTAATTTACATACAGTATTTATTTTTGCATAGTTTCTTATTTATTTTTGGAGTTGCTTTGCCCGTTATCTTGGAAGAATATGCCAATAGTATGTATGGTATTGATCTATGGAACATAATAATTTGCACACATAACAGTGCCTGTTCTCTGACTACTCTTCTTTCTTTTCACATACACAGACAGCTAGACATAATCCCTATACTCACTTCCTGGCATTTCAGTGCCATCTAGCAGGAAGATACTGTACATCTGAGTGGACAATCAGCTGCTCCTTACAGTTTATGTCAATCTCTTTCAATGAAAAAAAGTGAAACGCGTCGTGTGTTTTATTCAATTGGATTAAAGACTACATTTATTCTGGACCAGCGCTCATCTGCTTCCTCTTTTCTACCAGCATCTGAATGAAAAAAGTGAGTCATGGTTGGACTTTGAGTGTGTAACTTGTGGGGTACACAGGGTGCTTCACCTGTCAGTTCTGAAGAGGGCAGCACTGGCTATAGGGTGGTTCACCTGTCAGAACTGAAGAGGGCAGCACTGGCTATAGGGTGGTTCACCTGTCAGTACTGAAAAGGGAAGCACGGGCAATGAGGTCAACGCAGAGGAAGCAGCTATATTTCCTACAACACTCCACACTCAACTGATCTCCAATTTGGTTAACCAATTCAAAACAATATTAGGACATGGCAAGATAGCCTTGAAATGCTTCAAATCCCCCTCTCCTCACTAGATTTTCACTCATAGACACAAATATAATGGCTACCATATACTTTGTGATAACTTGTTATGAAGCTATGTTGTGATTGAAAAAGCAGCTTAACTTGAGACACTCGTCTGAACATACCAAGGGTTGAGGACAGGTAAGAGATGGCATGTCTATACATTGTATATCATAAGAGGCAGGTACCAATGAACGATACTGCAAATTGACCTAAGGCTGGCCCTGAAGCCATATGCAGTATTTTAATCATATCTGTGTGCTGGAAACAATGATACAATTGACAGTGGTTAATTCTGTCCTGATGCTTAAAACACCACTAGGCTGCCAAGGAATTCAGCCAGCTGTCTATAATTCTGAATGTCTTCAGCTCTGAGGCCAATAATTTTGCCTAGCTCTGTTTCTGAAGAGGATTGTTTTTATATGCGTATAACTTATTCATTAATAGATAAGTGTTGTTAGAGCTTCATTTTAGAATGAGGTTAAAGGGGTTTTCCAAGACTAAAATACTGATGACTTTCCTTTAGAACTGGTCATAAATATGAAATCATAGGGGTCTAACACCTAGGATCACCTCTGAGTGCTTGTTGAGACCATGACGCTCGAGCTACCGCCTCTTTCCTGTGCTGATGATGTCATATGACTCAGTCACATAGTAAAGCTGCAGCTCAGGCCCATTTATGTGAAGGGAATTGACTTGCAAGACCACAGTCCTCACCTGAACATTGCAATATCTTCGTACAGCTGGTTTGTGGGGTTCCTCCCCTTGTCAGATCCTCACCGATCATATATTGATCACCTATCCTAAGGATAAACCCCTTTAACTTATTTTTTATTTTGCAAAGGCCATGGTGTAAACTTCCCCAAAATGATGGTAGATTTGCAACCCCTAATGGAAAATGCGAAAATTTTGGGTATTGGAATGAAGTGATACAAAACTGATTTTTATTTTTTTTTGTATAAAACATGATTTTACAATAGAAAAGTAATGAAACATTGCCCAAACTTTTTCATATGACTGTAAAATAACTATTTGTACTTACTCATATAATCAATCAATCAGAATCGATCAAAAAGTATCCGTCAAAAACAGATGTGTCTAAAGCAGAAAGCTTGCTGGATAGTTTGTCAGAAACACATCCTTAACCCCTTAAGGACCAAGATAATATTCGTGTTTTTTGTGTATCTTTTTTTTTCCTCCCACAGTTCCAAGATCCATATATTTTTTTTTTTTGGTTCATATGATACAATGAGTTAAATGATACAATGCACATGTACCAGTTCTTATGGTATACCATTCACTAAATGGTAAAAATGACAAGTTACCTATTTGCTGCAGGTCAGTACGTTCATGGTGATACCATATTTATATATTTTTCATGTTTCTAAAATTAAAAACTTTGCAAAATACAAAAAAAAATTGTGTTGCCATATTCTGACACCTGCAACTTTTTTTCTTTTTACTCATACCATTTTGTGGAATGTCTTACAGTTTGATCACTTTTTGTTCATTTTTTTAAGAGGTGAAGTGTTGTTTTTTTTTTTTTTTTTTTTTCCCCGCATTTTTGGATGTATAGGGGAGATTTTAATTTTTTAATTTTTTTAATTTTTTCATTTTTTTGACTTTTACATTTTAAAATTTTTTTTTTTTTAGGAAGTTAAATCACCCATACAATACACTGCAATACAAATGTATTGCAGTGTATTGTAAAAGCCTATGGCATCGTGTAATAGAACTATAGTAATAACAGGCCTGAGAGCCTTCAATAGGCTAGTTGCTGTCATGGCAACTGATTGCGATCATCCGATGACATGCACATCATTAGTTGTTAAATGATTAATGATGGGTACTGTAGCCCAAAATGGTGCTGATAAAAAATACAACTCATACTGCAAAAAAAAAAATCATTAACAGTTAAATTATTGGAAAAATGAAGACAAAACTATGACTCTTGGATTGCAGCAATAAGAAAAAAAAATAATCACTCATTCCTGAATACCCTAATAGGTTGGATCATAAGTGGTACATGGATTTATAAACCCCTTAACTATAGTTTTTCTTTTGTTACAATATTTTTACTTACTGTATACTCTCTTTTTATGCCAGAGAACAGCATGGGTGTATATATCTTGTTGTGCAAGCCTCTAGTGTGTGTGTATTACAGTTAATGGATAAAATGCTATGTTTGATTGAAAGGTTTCCAATTATTCAATGAAGTATAACTGAGCTGTCAATCACACAACAGAATTTGGTTGTTAGGTTTTCACAGGCAATATAATACCTTCAGGCAGTTAGTGTATTTCAAAGAGAAAAATGTCACAGAGTGCATACATTCCCGATTTAGTGTTCTAAGTTTATACAAAGGCTAATTATAGGCCTTCCAGCGTACAATCACCTTAAAAAAAAAGGAAAAAGCCAAAAATTTGAGAATTGGGACATAGGAAGTATTGTTTTTGTAATTTGTATATGGTCACTTATGCTGATAAGAATTAGTTAAAACCTGATTAAAATGAGATTCATGTGAAAAGAAAGGCTCAGCAGGAATCATCAGGATAGGAATGGCACTACATGAAGCCATCTGCTGCTGAGGAATTCTGAGGTTCAGTGACGAAGAGAGCATATTTTGGATCTGAGTCAACAAGATTTTAATGAAGGATATTTGCATTTTTCTTTCTCATCATACATATAATATGCCATATTTAGAGATGATTCCACTATAAACTGTCATCATGTCTTTTTATATGTGCATTATCAATGTGCAGCATTTAACTATTTTAAGACTTTAAAGTAACATTTCCCTATCTATAATAAACATGTGCCCTGTGCCCAAAGGTTCATTCTAACTTAGTACATAGCACAGGCTTCAGCCACAACTGCAGTTCTGTCTCCTCTCCAATTACGAGTACTCAGAACGAAGGAGCAACAGGGCTGTAAAGCCAAGCAGGTCTACATGTCCCCGCTGAAGGTGTCAAGGCAGACAGAAGTCTCTGTGTTTAGCTACCTACTTCTCTCTGCAGAACTGTACAGTCACCCACGTAAGGGTTTTGGGGGGTGTTGGGGAATTTGTCAACCCCCTGGCAAGCTCAGGTCCACATTGGGGACTCCCTCTTCACACCAAGGATGCCAAACTCATCACCTGTGTGCTATAACTCTTCATGAGCCGGTGTCTCTCCTGCATACTTCCAGGGTCCCATACAGAAAATGTAGTAACAGCAAAGCCCCTGTGCCAGAAGACTCTTCTAGGCCTGATCTAACATTGGATTTAACTTCCACCCAAGTTATGTATCATGCCCATGCCACTTCTGAATCGTCTGACATTTTCTTATCTGACTCCTCTGCACCAGGCAAAAAGCAAAAGCGCTTCAAGTTGCTGGATATCTTGTATTTTCTGAGTGATCTCCCAACATAAAAGGACTTGGAGACCATGGTGGTCAGGTTAGAAAAAGCCATTGCTAAACCAAAGTCAGAACCCTGCTCAATCTCTGATAAACCATTTTCTTGATTAGAATTAAGGAGAAGCTGTATACCCAGCATATCTTTAAAAGATTGTTTTTACTGTACGTGGACGACCTGAAAATAGAAATAGCTGTAATAATGTCAAACTGAGTGGCCTTCCTGAGTCAGTTGCCACCCTAGACCTTTGGTTTGCATTCACCTCCATCTTAAACAAAGTCTTATTTCCAGACCACAGGACACTTCCATTAAAATCAACATAGTCCACATGGTAGCTGGTGAACACTGTCCAGACACTATAGAACTTTGCAATGTATTTTGCAGGATCCATTTTTTTTTAGAGAGTAGGAAATACATGGAAATTCCTGGAAGCATGGGCCAGTCAACTACCAGGGTACCCAAATACATCTTTCCAAATGTTTTCTAATACAGCTTGGCCACGAGTCATCTTCTTAAGCTTCTTTTACAGATCATCTCTGAATTGAATATGTGAATTGACCATGTGTTCCACATCATTATCCATAAAAATGGGCCCACCTTTGCCTTACATTCTTTTAATCAAGCAGTGTCCTTAGTTTTTGCATGTACAAGATCTCCCTGACTGTTTGGACTTCCCTCTGACACCCTTACAGTAACTTCCACTGTCCCAACTGAAGGATGCACACCATCCTCGTGCGAACTGAATGACTGAAATGATCCTTCCACAGCCCAGAAGGGAAGGCCAACAAAATGAAGTGCTGTACCATTGCTGTGATTCCAACCCTGATATTCCTGAATTTTGACCACCGCTATAGGCTTCCATTCTAAAAAGTTACTGTTGACTGTTTGGACTGTGACCCCTATGGGTACAAACTCCTCACTCAGTAATATCGTTATGATACTGTATTCATCCTAACTGTCCATTCTTCTTTCAGGACAGAGACTATGATTGTAGTTTTATATTATTACTATTGTGTAGAATTACTAATATATTTATAATTAGCTCTGTGAAAGGGTAGTGGGCCATACTTGTTTTTCCTCACTCTTAGGTGCTCCATAGTTTGGTGGCCTGGGCCTTACTTTAGTGAGATTTCCCACATGACTGCTGGTAAGGTGACCGCTGAGGCCTGTGATTGGCTGCAGTGGTCGCCTGGCAAAAACAACTGGGGGACCTGTAAACTGAAGACCATGGTTCATGGTTCCTTCAGGAACACTATTAGATAATAATAATAATAAAGAATCAGAATACCCCTTTAAGCAATCATTAGTACCTCTGAGATAATGTGTTTATTCCTTGTTTGAGAACATCTTGAGAAGAAAACGTTTTTCTTTGTCTCCGTATAATCCTTATTCTTATAATAAGAGTACAGCATAGCCTCTTACACAATCATATGTACTATGGTGTTAATGAGATTAATATGACTTAAGGCGAGAGTAACTATTTTAAGTAGTCTATGTCATTTTGGCAGTACAAACAATATAGTTTTTCCAACACATATTTGAGAAGCAAATCTAGTAGAGAAAAAAGCTGTTCATACTGAGTAAATTGGGCTCATATGATAGAGAACAATTATACAAAGTTTTGAACAGACATCTAAAATAATTTTACAGACTTCCATCTGCCATCAATTGAAGTAGAAAACTAAGATGTTCCTTATACTGTAGAATCTATGTGGTTTAGGATACTATATTATCTCATGTTCTATGTGTTGACGGAGGGTCCGAACATATGGCATAATAAAACATATAAGCTAATTAAAATCTTATGGTTACAATTACAATGCATTATGGGGCATACGCATACAAATGATCCCACCATTAAAGGGGTTGTCATCTCCCACGATCAGATATTCTAAGGATAGGTCATAGAAACCTAAATCCCCAACAACCCCTTTAATGCATTATTAGGTATATTAACCAAACCAGACACTTATCTCTAGTTGTTTTAGGGTTACACATGGGTGTCTTATTTGGCTGATAGCTTTATTAAAAATGTAAGGCTCTTTTTTTGTGTTGGTCATTATTTTGCAGGGCAGCTGTAATACCTATAGGTGGCACTTGCATTCCAAAAATGGCAAAAACTATACATGCTTCACATGCTATCTTTACATTTTATTTTCTTAATTTCATATAACATGATTTGTATATGGCTGGTAGTTTAGGACAAAAGGGGACATGCAGTATTCAGATTGGGACCTTGGTGACAGCAAGAGACATTTGAGACTTTTACAAGTTTATAAGTGGAAAAAGGAAAACTATAACCTATACAAGAGTGGCCAATATGTGTCACTTTTGGCGTACCATGTAATTTTCCTGCATTGACAGCTGTGCTCACATTATGATCATATGACATGTAATATGACAAACTTCTACCTACAACACTCTGGCTTGCTATTACTGTTGCTAATATTGGTGCTTCGGGGCACTTGAGAACTTTTGATAGTAAAGATGATTATAAGTTTTGCCCCACTCTGCCAAAAACTGTTTTGCCACTCTAGTCCTAGATTGTCTTGAATGTCTTAGTAAGTAATGAAAGAGCACTTTTTATTTCAGGAAACCAAGTTTTATTTCCCTTATGTTTAACTTATATAAAATAAAGAATATTGCTAATATACCGAGCTTAGTATCTGTGATTTCATGAGATTTTTTTTTTCAAGCAAAATTTATTGTTCACATCTATAAAAAGTATTGCAAGATGTTTCAGAGGGATAATTTCCCCATAATGAAGTTGTTGACAAACTATAAAAAAAATCAGAATGCTTTCTGTTTTATAACTTGTGCTTCCATTAAATCTTCCTGACTTTTATCATACCCTTAAAACACGTTTGTGGAGGGGAAGAAATATGCTCTATTTTGATCTGACAAAGTTAGAATCTGCCCTTGAAGGGCTTCTCTGTTGTGCATTACATTTGACCTGCTCTTTGATTGATTATTTGTGTTTTTTTTTATTTCTTTAGATCTGTGCAATACTGATGGGCTGTCAGCGCAACTGAGTCCAGTTTCCTCTTTACCAATAACCTTTGGTTCAGATGTGAGTACTAACTTCATAGCAATCTATTCTCCAAGGTTATTTGAATTATATTATACAGTATTTTATCTTGAATAGAAATACAGATGAAATCTCTCCTGACATTCGGAAGAATCTATTTTTACATGTTTTCTATTTCAAGGGTGCCCTTAGAATACACAATAATGTCTTTTATTATTAATATTTCTGGGAGACAATATTCCACCTATGGCCAAGAATTAGAGGTTTCTGCTGATTGCTCAAGTTAATGTGTTAATAATCCCGTCTGCATTCTTCCAGGCCTTTCTCTCTGTGCTCTAATGCCAGTGGAGATGAGACTTAATGTTATTAAGTTTCAGTCACTGAAGCATCCAATATCCTGTAGCAGTTGTTTATGCATGATAATGTCACAAATTTGTTTCTATGGTATAATATTATGAGATATGAATGTAATATATCATTGCAAGTCTTATTTTTGGAATGTTTCACTTCCCGCAAGGAGCGGTAATTAGAATTTTTCAGCACCTACAAGTGATTAACCCAATCTGCAATGCTAAGAATGCTATAGTTAATATAGCAATAATTCACAAATTATTATAAAACTTAAACTAAATAAAGGAAAAAATCTGTTGCTGTCAGTATATTTCTATCAGAGCTATAACTACGCTTTCTGTCAACCAGGGTAAAGGTTCATTTCACTGGATTTACTCTGTATATAATACATCTAAGTGGTTTGTTTGCACCCCCACCCCCCAAAAAAACAGGCAACCAGGGCACATGATCCAGTTGCCCCTCTTGCTTTGCCTCTGATTTTAGCTTTATGTTTGGTATTTTAAAGATCTACTTACTGTAGTCTATCTGTGTCACTCTTTTATATAGATAGAGTAAATGATGAACTGGAACATAGAGAGTAGCAGGCATGGCATTGGTGAAATATTAAAGGGGTTTCTTGACTTATAAACATGTAATGAAAAGCTAAAATATCCAAAAATGCTATACTTAAAGGGGACCTTTTATGTCCTTTAAGGTAGCCAGTGTTAAATACCATAGAAAAGCTGACAGTTGACAGCAACCTCAACTTAAGTCTTATTCCCGCATTACCATCATGGGCATTCCAGCTCCTATCATAATCGGGAGGACTGAAGACTACTAGGACATGCCCTGGAAAGAGACTACCCCACCTATCAGGTACACAGCAGGACCCCTCAGCTCTGCACCATTCTAAGAGCTGAGGTTGACTTGGTTTAACATCTGTGACAAGCTACAAACACTACTACTCACAGCCTTTGGGTTCCCTCCAAAAGGTTGCTGCAGTAAGAATATGGATATTAGTCTAGGGTTTGGGGACATATTGCTTGTGGAGCCAGTCTTGCTGCACAGGGAGCCCAAGGTGCATGAAAGTCACAAAAAGGCTAGGCAGTAGAAGCTAACTAAGCATGGGACTTTGCACAGTGGCAGTATCATGGCTGATGAGGTTTAACCGATCGCTTCTCTGCCTTTTGGCTAAGATCAAGTGTAATATCTGTTCTTATCAGAACAGGGTATCCCGTTGAGCTACGGATACAAGTACTTACTGAAAATATTGCAAAAAATTCAGTTTCAGCAGAACCCAAAATATTTGGGGTACACCACCCTCGAACTATTATTATACTCTGGGATCTTTTCAGACCATAAAGTATAATGATCGGATGCCCAGTGTTACTTATCGTTTCTGGGCTCCAGCATGATTCCTGGTCCTGCTGTTTTTGGTCCTTTTCAATGACATCACAGACGTAGGTTACACCAGCGTCATTATGCGCCGTGATGCCGGCCTGACCCACGTGACATCTGTGACGTCATTATAGAGGCCCAAAGACAGCACAGAGTCTTGCTGGAGCCCAGGAGAGGTAAATAACATTGGTTTTTATGTTTGTCACCTTCCCTGGGCCTCCAATCATTATCCCTACACTCAGTGGTTTGAAGAGACCCCAAAATATAATAGCAGTATTTGTTGGGGTTTGCTCAACAAATACTCTTGCTGCCAGCCCACAGCCTTACTTACTGATCCCTGTTCCTGCTCATGGCCGTCTCTGCTTTTTCCCTCCAGGGGGTCCTAGCATTGTTATATGGGGTGCACGGGGGCCCCTGGAGGGCAGAAGGGGAAGTGGACGTGAGAAGGAACTGGAATTGGTAAGTAAATAGGGCACGTTATGTGCTGGGGTTTCTCCATCAGGTAATAGACTATTAAAAAAAAAAAAAAAAAGCAGCAGGGGCCCACTGGGCCCCCTGAGGTTTCAGGGCCTGTAGTAGCCTTCTGGGCCTGCTCTCGATCAGATTCAAGCATGTCTCATCCAAAATCTGGTCCCAGGTCTCTTCTATACGTGCACGTTGTTGCATACTGGTTGATTCAATTGAGTACTAATACAGCTTTTTCGTCAACTCTACCCACAAGTGTTCAATTGGGTTGAGGTCTGGGGACTGTGGGAGCCAAACCAGAACATCTACTTTATTGTCATTGAACCATTTCTTCGCTAATCTCGACATATGCTTCAGGTCGTTTTCCTGCTGGAATACTTTGTCGTCCTTTTCATACCCATAGTACTCAAGTGTATGAAGTCATTAAATTTGTAGGATATAGCTCAGCATTGATACCACCATCGATCCTGGTCAAGTATCCAATGCCTTTGACTGTGAAACAAACCCATATCATCAGGCTTCCTTCACCAAACTTGACAGTTCCTTCAATTTCTCGATCTATTAGCCCCTTTTCCCTTATTTATTCCAGACCCATTTGCACCCATGATGTAGAAAAGTCGTTAAAATTGTCTATTTAGTGAGTTACGAAATCATTTAATTTTTTCATGTCCTCAATATGTTGAGGAGGCCACCTATAGTATGACAACCTCTAAAACACATAGGGGACTTCCCTGGGTAATATCAATGGAATTTAGTGGGCAAAAGGTAGGTGTTATGCAAATTTTTAAGGAAGTTTCCATTACAGTAACATGCCAGCTACCCTTGTTAACCCTAGTACAAGAGTTTTTTTTACAGTTCCATTGTGGATGTGATTCCTAGGTCTGATTCCCAATCTAGCATAAAGCCCAATTTGTTTGCAAAAAAGGGGTGTTCAGCTCATTATAGATACGGTTAGTTGAAAAAATAGTTGGACAGTGACACGGGTTTTGTCATTTTTGCTGTTTACCAAAACATATTCAAGGTACAGTTACTCTATATAACCAATATGGGCTTGAACTGCAGACTCTTAGCTTTAATTTGAGGTTATTCGCATTCTTATTGGAGGAAGTTTTAGGAATTTCAGCTCTGAAATATGTAGCTGCCTCTTTTTCAAGGGGCCAAAAGTAATTGGACAATTATATCAAAAGCTATTTAATGGGATGCATGGGCTATTCCCTTATTAATCCATAATCAATTAGCAGCTCAAAAGTCTGGAGTTGATTCCAGGTGTAGAATTTGCATTTGGAAGCTTTCTGTGAAACCACAACATGTGGTCAAAGGAGCTCTCAATGGAAGTGAAACAGACCATCATTAGGCTGAAAAAAATATCCATCAGAAAGAAGAAATGTTAGGAGTGGCCAAATTGTGGCATCCCAGAGCTGGCTATGGCTGGGCTGAGGGTGATCTCTGTGCATTGTATTATTTCCTGTTGCTTCATAGCCTGTGTGACATAGCAGGGGGTCCTGAGTCTCACACAACACAGCGCCACCTAGTGAGCCTCACACATGCATTACACCTCCCATAGGATTGAATAGTAACCAAATGTCCAATGGGAGGACATCGCCTGGGAAAAGGGGAGGAGTCAGCTGATCACTGGGTCCCCATGGTAACACCCCTGCAGGAAGGTCCTGCGTGTGAGGAATTAGAAGTGTGGAGTGTTAGGAGGAGGAGGTGAGGAGATAAGTGTGATGTCCTGTGAAGAAAGCAGTGAGTTTAGTGCAGGAATCTCAAGTCCTAGACAGGCCCAGGAAGGTTGGAGAGCTGACATACTCCAGCTATTCAGAAGATCCTGTCCCCTGTCTGCCTAGCCATCGCCCTGAAGGAAGTCAAGCATCATTATCTTGTCAGCCTGAGACTGTGGAGAGAACATTCTGGAACACGTGCTCCATAGCAAGTATCACAGGATCCAGGGGCCAAGGCCAGACCTGTGGAATATCCTGCCACCCTGACTATTGCACCCCGAAACTCTGAGCTATCAGGACCACATAACGTGAGTGGGGAATATTATGTACTAGTATCATGGTGGGCATCCTCCTATGAGCCAAATAGGATCCCAGACGCACCTTAGGGCTGTAACACTGAAGTATAAGGGGCTAGGAACACCTTTCATCAAGTCTACCCTGCACCCCAGGACTTTGCTGTGTCACCAGGCGTACCCCGTTGTTTTGTATTGAAGAAACTGTTTAAGCATTTGTGCCTCCACACCCATGGAAGTAAAAGTTCAACTTTACAACCGTTTCTGTGTCTGATTCTGCACCGACAACATCAGGGCGCCCCAAACACCACCAGTCGGCACAGTATAGGGGAAGCGCCCCGGGGGAACAATCACCACCAACATTTGTGCAGCCCCCTCATCACCGGTACCAGTGGTGGTAACGTGGGACAGCACCAGCGCTGCGCCCTCGTGCCCAGAGACCGTGACAAGTCTGCGCTGTTTGCACCCCGCAATCACAACTGCAACGTTACCTTCCATCTGGTCACCGCAAGAAAAACTGGCATCACGAACAGGATACGGGTGTGTGCCATTTTGAGAAAGTCGCCACGAAAAGTGCGCCAAATTGTCTCCAGAGCATCGGTCTTTATTGTGGACTTTGCTAAGATCAAGTTTATTCCCTGAGAGTGCTTGCCACAAAGAGGGGGGAGCCCTATACCCCTGAAGTAAGCCCTAAAGACTGTCCTCTCAGTGTGTTACAGCCCTGGAAGAGTTAAAACGCCCAGGACTTGTTTGCTGCGCCACATCGCTGTGTAAGAACGCCCACAAAGGGTTAACTGTATCTTGCAAAAGTGCGGGAGATTTTTAGCACTGCCCATGAGGCCAGGAGACCCATCTGCCGCCATCTTAGGAGAGCCCAGAATGCTGAGCGCAATGCTCCAGCGCACCCATACAAGAAAGTGAAAGGCGAACGTGCCAGCGCCATTTCTGACTCTCCGGTGCCGCATCACCGTCCCTGCTGTGCACCGCTGATCTCTGGTCCATGCTGCAGTTGCTGTCAGTGAGTACTGTGCCTCCCTGTCCTTGTCTTCAGTCCTCCCACGGCCCCAGCGAGTGTTTTCCGTGTACAGTGTCCGTGGGGAGTGCCACCATTAAAGAGGGGGAGCACACCGTCAGCCTGCATCACAGTGACTCTGTTAATAGCTACAGCATTCTTAAAGGGACAGCATTCCAAGTTGTAGTCTCCATTCCCTTCCAGCAAGCAGTTGAGTTTCTTAAAGAGACGGCGACCTAATTCCAGTCATACCTGCAAACAACATGACTGAGCAAAGTGACATTGTGCCATCTGTTTCTAGTGATCCAGCAGTGCCCATGGCGAGCAGCCTACCATTCTCCATGCCATTTTACCCTGGCGCACCATGGCTGCCGCGCTACAAAGGGGAGGCGCATACCCTCAGGGACTTTCGTGAGAAGATGCTGTCTCTCTTCCAGTTCTATCCTCTGAATACAGAACAGCAGATACAGATCCTGCTGGGCCAGCTTGAGGGTGCTGCAGCTAGGGAGGTCAAATCCTGGCCTGCCTCTGACAAAAAAACCCCTGGGCAAATTCTGGACAAACTCCAGGTGAACTTTGACGTGCGATCTGTCTCCGAGGTAAAGATGCGCTTCTTTTCCAGACGACAACTACCTGGTGAGACCCTGCGGGACTATGCTTTATCCCTCCAAGAGGCATTCAGAGCTGTGGTGCAAGTGGATCCACGTGAAAATGTGGACTCTGATAAAATCTTGCTTGACCGCTTCATAGAAGGGGCGCGTACCACATTGCTACAGAGTCAGTTGCGAATGCTTGCTGCACAACATCCCAGCATCACGTTTGCTGACTTCAAGGCCCTTGCCATCCAGGTCTTGGGACAGGAGCAGCCCCAGCCGAGCCCAGTCATCTGTGCTCCCTCACCTGGACCCTCAACAAGCATTGCTCCAGTTGTCCTGCCACTACCTCTGGGTACCTCACCTGCTGCCCAAACTGCGCAGACTACACCAGCAGACTCCAGAGATGACCTTCTGGCCCGAGTGGATCATCTGACCCGTGCCATGGAACAGATCACCGTCCGTCTAGATCGTCTGACCCAGCCGTCTTCATCATCCAGTGATCCTTTGCGAAGTCTCAACATCTCACCTGAGTCGCCACCCAGACGTCCGTCTTCAGTGAAATCTCCACAGAGTGAGAGGCCATACTGTACCTATTGCCATAGATATGGACACACCAGGCCTCAGTGTTTTCAGTTAAACGGGCCACCCCCGAGGCAGCGGGCCGCCCCTCAGGAGGAAAGAAGAAGGGCCCAGGTGAATCTTCAGTGCCATTGTCACGCTTCGTCTCAGCCTGCCCACACATCACAATCCGGGTGAACGGCGTCCCTCTGACAGCGTTGGTGGACACTGGATCTCAGGTAACAACCCTGCGCAAGCAGGTGTTCCTTGAACATTGGGACTTAGATGTGTTGAATAGAACACCTGACACATGGATAAATCTGTGTGCCAGCAATGGACAGCCCATACCACAGCAGGGTTATTGGGAACCCACTATCCAGATTGGGGACTTGAAACTGCCTAGACAGGGTGTAATTGTCACTGATGTAGAGGATGATAGGTTTGCAGTTGTAATATTAGGCATGAATGTTTTACGCCATTGCTTTGCAGAAGTGTTGGATGCCTTGCATGCCTCTCTCCTTACAGCTTCTCCCAGTGACCAGCAGACCATTCAGCGGGCCATTCGTGTACTCAATGCCCAGCACAAGTTCGCCAACAAACAAGGTGAAATTGGTCGAGTCCGGATCCAAGATACCCGTCCAGTAACCCTACAGCCTGGAACAGAAACTATGGTGTGGTGCCGTGCCCGTCCAGGCATAGAAAATCAGGACTACGAGGCCTTGCTACAACCCATACAGGTAGATGGTCAACCACTTGTCATGGCTGCCCGCAGCCTTGTCACAGTTTCCAATGGACGTGTTCCTGTCCGCTTAGTCAACTTGGGCGATGCTCCCGTAAACCTCCACAAGTTCCACTCTGTGGCCCTGCTACACCGGTTAGCACCAGAAGATATTCTCTCTGGTGATTCTACCGCCACACAGCGTTCCACCCAAGCTGCTGAGAACATTCAGAATGGAGCCACGAAGTCCTGGTGGGATGAAATGAACGTGGGAGACGCCAATACCCCTATAGAGCACATCAATGGGGTTCGCAATGTGGCCAAGCGTTACCAACAGGCATTCAGCAAACACCCATTGGACTTTGGTAAGACCACGACCATACAACATCGCATTCTGACTGGCGACCACCATCCAATCAAGGAGCGTCACCGTCCAATACCACCCGCGATGTACCAACCGGTGAAAAAGTTGATCCAAGAGATGCGAGATGCTGATGTCATCCGGGAGAGTAACAGCCCCTGGGCAGCCCCGCTAGTCCTTGTCAAGAAGAAAGACGGAACCCTACGATTTTGTGTGGACTATCGTAAACTCAACAACGTCACGCACAAAGATGCATACCCATTGCCGCGGATTGAGGAATCTCTAACGGCTTTGGGATCAGCTACCTGTTTCTCGACCCTGGACTTAACCAGTGGATACTGGCAAGTCCCTATGGCGCCTGTAGATCGTGAAAAGACTGCGTTTACGACACCGATGGGACTCTTTGAATTCAATAGTATGCCATTTGGGCTATGTAATGCCCCAGCCACATTCCAACGGCTTATGGAGAGGTGCCTCGGCCATGAGAATTTCCAGAGTGTGCTACTGTACCTGGACGATGTTATTGTATTCTCCCGGACATACCAAGAACACCTTCGTCACCTGTCCGAGGTATTCAAGGTACTTATACAGCACGGCCTAAAGGTGAAGCCCTCCAAGTGCTACCTGTTGAAACCCCAAGTTCACTACCTTGGGCATGTCGTGAGCGCACAAGGCGTCCAACCTGATCCTGAAAAGATCACTGCAGTCCAGAACTGGCGAAGACCAACTACCGTCAAAGAAGTCCGAAGCTTCCTTGGATTCGCAGGTTACTACCGGCGTTTCATACCACACTTCGCCCAAGTAGCCGAGCCTCTGAACGAGTTGTTGCGCGGTTGTCCCAGAGAAAACTACAACCGAAAGCTTCCGGTAGACTGGACAGCGCGTCAAGAGGAAGCCTTTCAAGCACTTAAAGCACTTCTGACGCAACCACCAATTCTAGCCTATCCCGACTACAGTCAGCCATTCCGCTTGTACACAGATGCAAGTCACCAAGGTTTGGGTGCAGTGTTGTCCCAAGTTCAGGACAACAAAGAGCGAGTCATCGCCTACGCCAGCAGGAGTCTGAGAGGCGCGGAGAAGAACGACCAGAACTATAGTTCTTTCAAACTCGAACTTCTGGCGCTTGTCTGGGCCGTGACAGAGAAGTTTAAAGACTACCTGGCTGCCACACCCTTTACCGTGTACACAGATAACAATCCGTTGGCGCATCTGGACACTGCTCGACTGGGAGCCCTTGAACAACGGTGGGCCTCAAGACTCGCGAATTACAAGTTCTCTGTCAAGTATCGCAGTGGCAAGTCCAACGCTAACGCTGATGCACTCTCAAGGTTGCCTGTGGGAGAAGAACCACCCCGAGAAGACATCTGGGAAGAGGTGGAGATGCCACCATTCTACAACAAGTTTGCCCAACAGGTTGCTATTGGTATCCCTGTAGAAGGAGAATCTCTGGCGAAAACAGCTGCCGAATCCCTCCAGGAGCCATCTCTGTGGAAAACGTTCCAAGAAGAGAGCAGAGTTTTAGGAGAATTGTCAGATTTCCTGCTTACAGGAAGAATACCAACCCGTGTAAAGAGAGGTCTTCATGACGTGGAATTAAAACGCCTTTGGCGACAGAGGAAGCGCCTGTTTGTCCAACGAGGCCTTCTACATAGAAACACTCTTGATCCTGTCACAGGTGAAAGGCTTCATCAGATCCTCGTACCAAGAAGAGACGCACAGATGATACTTGAGGCGTATCATGACAGATCCGGTCACTTCGGGGTACAAAAGACCGAAGCTACCATCCGTCGTCGCTTCTATTGGGTTGGGATGAGGAGTGACATTGAGAGTTGGTGCCGAGAGTGTCCCGCCTGTAGTATCACCAAGGAAGGTCGAAGAGATCAGAAGGCCCCTCTACATCCAATTAAGACTCAAAAGCCGTGTGAAATTGTTGCTCTGGACCATGTGAAGTTGGGTCCCACACGTTCCGGCTACAGCTACGCTCTGACAATGGTGGATCATTACTCCAAGTTCCTTGTCATCGTGCCTGTCAGAGATCTTACAGCAAGAACTACGGCTGAGACCTTCTACGCAGAGTTTGTCCGCCATTACGGTTGTCCTGAGCATATCCTCACCGACCGTGGATCGGCGTTTGAATCCCAATTGTTCCGTGAGCTGTGTCAGTTCCAAGACTGCAAGAAGTTGCGAACCACAGCGTATCACCCTCAAGGGAATGGTATGTGCGAGAAGGCAAATCAAATGATCATCGGCATGCTAAGAACAGCCGCAGTTACACCTGGTGTTGAGTGGCCTGAGCGTATCAAGGACTTGGCCTATATTTACAACAACACACCCCAAACATCTACGGGATACGCACCATTTTATCTAATGTTTGGAAGACAAGGTCAACTTCCTTCAGACTTAACCCTTGGTGTGAAGGTCCCTGACACCATCAATCCACTACCCATAACAGACTGGGTTGTTGAACACCGCCGACGTATGGAGGAAGCTAAAGAGATAGTTGAAACGCGCATGGATGAGGTTCGTAGGAGACAACAGGAGGATTACAACCATCACGCCCATGCAGCGCCCCTGAAAGTTGGCGACCGTGTATGGTTAAGGAATAACCATCGGAATGGGAAATTGGATCCATTCTGGGAGAAAGAACAATACAGTGTCATCTCCATACCATATCCTGAATCCAACGTGTATGAGATCTCTAAACCTGGGAGACAGCCCCAAGTAGTACACCGAAACCGTCTGAAGCTGTGCCTTAAAGAAGGACTACCCACAGAGGTGCCCCCAGCTGAGACAACGAGTACAGAGATCTTGTCACCGTATGAAGCGAAAGAGAGACACCCAACGTTAACTGAGCTTATGTGGGCGCCTAAGCTACTACCATTTAGCTGTTATCCACCAATTGCTCTAGTGCAAGAGAACCCTTCGACAGATGATTTAATTGATTTCAGTGACTCTGTTCCTGATTCAAATCTCGTTCCACTTAGGCGTTCTGAGCGTACCACAAAAGGCATACCTCCAACACGCTATAGTGATGCCATGGCTGTCCTTGGGTAAAAGAGGTTAACTGTCTCTGCTTCTGTATATATGTTATTCCTGCTCTGATTACATTAATGTTTTTCCTGTGTGTATATACAGTATATATATAATATCTTGCCATGTAATATAGTATTTACATTTATATGCAACAATCCAAGCCATAGTGCCTGGCTCACCGAGCCAAGGAAGTTCTGTTACCCCATTGCGGTATGGACATTCGTGCTAGAGTGCCTACTCTTCCTTACAGAAAGGACTGTTTATTGTTTCTCAGAGAGACTCTCATGATAATGGACACTCACGAAATTTGTGCCAGAGAGCCTCTGGACCCATTTGCACTACTGTTGTTTCTATATGGACTGTCTGATGGTACCGCCAAAAGGTTCCATAAGTCTGAGTTTAATTATCTCTCCGTTACCCTTCAGACTTCTCATGGACATTCCAGGACTATGCCGGGAGGTCTTACCTCAAGTTTCTAAGTATTATATTTTTCTAAACTGTTAGTGACATTTGCACTTTATTCGTATTTATTAACGTTATGTTACATTTCTCACCTTCACCCCAGCCCGTCGCCGAGGTCGGCTCAGTGAAAGAGGGGGAGTATGTGGCATCCCAGAGCTGGCTATGGCTGGGCTGAGGGTGATCTCTGTGCATTGTATTATTTCCTGTTGCTTCATAGCCTGTGTGACATAGCAGGGGGTCCTGAGTCTCACACAACACAGCGCCACCTAGTGAGCCTCACACATGCATTACACCTCCCATAGGATTGAATAGTAACCAAATGTCCAATGGGAGGACATCGCCTGGGAAAAGGGGAGGAGTCAGCTGATCACTGGGTCCCCATGGTAACACCCCTGCAGGAAGGTCCTGCGTGTGAGGAGTTAGAAGTGTGGAGTGTTAGGAGGAGGAGGTGAGGAGATAAGTGTGATGTCCTGTGAAGAAAGCAGTGAGTTTAGTGCAGGAATCTCAAGTCCTAGACAGGCCCAGGAAGGTTGGAGAGCTGACATACTCCAGCTATTCAGAAGATCCTGTCCCCTGTCTGCCTAGCCATCGCCCTGAAGGAAGTCAAGCATCATTATCTTGTCAGCCTGAGACTGTGGAGAGAACATTCTGGAACACGTGCTCCATAGCAAGTATCACAGGATCCAGGGGCCAAGGCCAGACCTGTGGAATATCCTGCCACCCTGACTATTGCACTCCGAAACTCTGAGCTATCAGGACCACATAACGTGAGTGGGGAATATTATGTACTAGTATCATGGTGGGCATCCTCCTATGAGCCAAATAGGATCCCAGACGCACCTTAGGGCTGTAACACTGAAGTATAAGGGGCTAGGAACACCTTTCATCAAGTCTACCCTGCACCCCAGGACTTTGCTGTGTCACCAGGCGTACCCCGTTGTTTTGTATTGAAGAAACTGTTTAAGCATTTGTGCCTCCACACCCATGGAAGTAAAAGTTCAACTTTACAACCGTTTCTGTGTCTGATTCTGCACCGACAACATCAGGGCGCCCCAAACACCACCAGTCGGCACAGTATAGGGGAAGCGCCCCGGGGGAACAATCACCACCAACATTTGTGCAGCCCCCTCATCACCGGTACCAGTGGTGGTAACGTGGGACAGCACCAGCGCTGCGCCCTCGTGCCCAGAGACCGTGACAAGTCTGCGCTGTTTGCACCCCGCAATCACAACTGCAGCGTTACCTTCCATCTGGTCACCGCAAAATCAACAGTTTGGTACATTCTGGTTTTAAAAAAAAAAAAGCACTGGTGAGCTTGAGAGCTCAAAAAGTCCTGGACATCCACAGAAGACAACAGTGGTGGATGATTGCAGAATCATTTCCATGATGAATAGATGAATAAAAACCTCTTCTCAACATCCACCTATATAAAGAACACTCTCCAGGAAATAATTGTATCAGTAACTAACCCTCCTATAAAGCGAAGACTTCATGAGTGCAAATACAGAGGGTTCACCACAAGGTGAAAACCATTAATCAGCGTCAAAAATAGAAAGGCCAGATTAAACAAAAAACATCTAAAGAGGCCAGCCCAGTTCTGGAACATATGAAACTAAGATCAACCTGTACCATAATGATGGGGAGAAGAAAGCATAGAGAGGGCTTGGAACAGCTCATGATCCAAAGCTTCTGTAAAACATGGTGGAGGCAGTGTGATGGCATGGACAAGCATGGCTTTCAATAGCACTGGGTCACTAGTGTTTATTGACAGAAGACAAAAGCAGCTGGATGAATTGTGAAATGTACAGGGATAGACTTTCTGCTCAGATTCAATCAAAAGCAGCAAAGTTGATCGGATGGCGCTTATATAGTACAGATGGACAATGACCCAAACATACTGCGAAAGCAACCCAGAAGTTTTTTGAGGCAACGAAGTAGAATATTCTGCAATGGCCAAGTCAATCACCAGATTTCAACCTGATCGAGCATGCCTTTCACTTGGTTTAGACAAAACCCAAGGCAGAAAGACCCACAAACAAGCAAGAACTGAAGAAAGCTGTAGTAAGAGCCTGGCAAAGCATCACAAAGGAGGAAACCCAGGAAGTGATGATGTCTATGGGTTTCAGACTTCAGGCAGTCATTGCTTGCAAAGGATTCTTCTCCAAAGTATTAAAAATGGTAATTTTAATTTGTTCAATTAATTTTGAGCCCCTGAAATGAGGAGACTTTGTAGAAAACTGGTTGCTATTTCTAAAAGATGGTTGCAATTCCTAAACACAGGATATTTTTGTTCGACCCTTTGCATTAAACTTGAAAGTATACAATTCAATTGACACTCAGTTGTTTCATTTCAAATCAAATATACATGACAATGCACCTTTAAATGATGTCCTATAAAACCTCTTGAAGTTGGTTGCAGCAATTGGTGTTACATGTGGTATTAATGAGTTCCAGAAGTGAAATACCTGATAAATCTTGAGAGTCTCTGTTGTGGGTGGTCGATAGTGTGTGGTAAAGTAGGTATAAAGTGTAACTCCTATTTCATTGACTTTTTAAAAAAATATTTTCACTATTGTGTTGGGTGGGGGTGTGGACATTTTTGTGATATACTTTATTAATCTATCAAACTTCATTTTAATAAAAAACAAGAGTTCCCATTAGCAAAGATCTAACTAAGCATTGCCAGGAAGACTGCCCGTACACATTTACCAAAGGGGGCATGGTCACTTCAAATACCTGTATCTTCCATTTTATACCACCTAGAAAAATGGTTCTGTTATCAAAAGAAAGCTGAGATTCTCAGTTGGGAATGTGATTTTATATGCAGCATGAACTGTTATAGCTAGTTCTTAAATATTGGCATCATATGAAAGTGGAGAGTCTCAGCTTTCTCATTATACCAGAACCATTTTTCTAGGTGGTATACACTGAAGATACAGCCATTTGGAGTGACTACCCCCCTTTGGTAAATGCTTCAGCTCTGCCTATTTACAATATAACTGTGTACAGACTTTCCCTAGTTACAGCTTAGTTAGAGGGTTGTTAAGGAGAATTTTACAGTGCGTTATATAATAAAAAGGAATTTAGATAGGGTAATAAAGTATATTAAAAAAAATGGTCACCAAACACCTCTGACACAATAGGGACAAAAAAAAAATGGGAGTTACACTTTAAGTGATCCCCTGCTTGTTGACTAAAATATTGTTTAGGATTCATAGGCACATGTGTTTCCAACATGTTAATTCTGGGCAGGATAAGCCTGGATAATAGAGGGGTTTTATGGGACTTCATTATCATCATGGTTGTGTACACTGAGAGAAAGGTCACCTACCTGCATTGTGATGCAGATTGTGATGCTGACACAAGGAAGGGATGCCATTGTCATGTCACTTTAACCCAAGACTTGGTGATAGCTGGAGATGACTATTTAATACTGTCAACATTGGGGCCGAGAGCTGCCCAGCATACAGAAAGTGCCTGTTAATGCATACATTAGTCTTTTCTAACCATCTTAGTGGAGACAGTCTTTTCTCTTAGTAGGCTGTCAATGGATATGTCCTGGAATGCTGGAGGTTTCTATGGTCAGGCATTTGTCAGAAATCTATCTGGCAGGAACAGTTCATGCAGGCGGCGAAGATAATCCAGGCACAATGAGGGTTGGGTTTCTGACAAACCATAGAGTTCCTGCATTCATAGTTATATCCATTATCAACCAATCAAGACAAAAGACTCGCCACAAGATGATTACAGAAAATCTTTAACACTGCAACATTTTTATTATTTATATTTTCAAAAATTTGTAACTTTTAATTGTCTACAAATGAAATTTTGGGAATGTTCATGGGAAAACCCTTTTAAGTTAACATAGTGCTATAAAAGTGTACAAGTGCAATACCTTGTTTGATACTTTAATGATGTAATTTTATTGCATGTACATGTCGCTGAAACCATCACTGTTTTCTTATTGTGTTTGTTTTTAGCCTCAATGGAGTAGTTTACTTATAGTTACAGATGCGTAACGCTGTTACCACTGGGGCTTAATTGTGCAGGAATCATCACCAGTAAATGATACAACTATAGCCAGGGGCAGGTCAGCCTCTGCTTATGCAGAAAATTACAAAATATGACTAGTATGCTAAAATGTTTACTTTAAAATTAATAGAGGATAAATGAACAACATAAGCCAACCATGGAAAATGTATTATACTAATTTTAACAAGAAGCAGCTCAAAACCACAAATGACTGCCTCAGAGAAATTTCTAAAAATTCTATATTTCTTTTAATCTTTAAGATGGAGTAAGATATTTTTATTATGTTAAAAATTTATGAGCTGAGCTATTCTTTTTAAAATATCCATTAAGTACAATCAATATGTGCAAAATCCTAGAACATAAAATTCGTATCCATTAGCCACATAAAATATCTGTACAGGATGCATAAATGTTCCCGCAATAAACTAATACTTTACAAAGCCAATGCAATATTTGAAATGTACTAAAAAAGCATAAAGTGAACCTAAAGCTAGAAAAAAAATGTGGGACTTAATTAGACTTAATATTTGCTTCAGATTGTATTGTATTTTTCACAGCATGGGGCAGTGACTTTATTTAGATGCTGAGTTACTAATGAACAACAAAGCAGCATTTATATCCTTCAAGAAACTCAGCTAAACATAGTCTTTATAAACACCCAGTTGTGTTCTGTTTAAGGCGTGTAGAAACTGAAAGGGAGTCGACCGAGTCCAATATACCTTCCAAACCAATAACAGTGCAATAGGAATTCAAACATACACTATATGGAAAAAATATATTGGGATATCTCTTAAAGGGAGTCTGTCACTGCAACCCAGTATATCAACCCAACCCAGGGCAGAATTGGAATGCTGTGTTCTGGTGACAGACTCTCTTTAATTATTGAATTCAGGAGTTTTTTTTTATTCATTTACACTTGGCGGTCCAGTGCCTAGGGTGGTTGCTGTAGGGGCATGATGTGTGCTAATACTTTTTACATTTATGAGGATTTTTCTGCCTCCTCCTCTGCCTCCTGCTTGACCATTGTCCATCTTGGGGCAGTATGCAGGGGGTGCACAGACATAGTAGGCTAAGGGACAAGCAATGTTCCTTCCTCTCCTCTGCAACAGAAATGGCTGGAACTTACACTGACCTGATCATGGCAAGTGGAGGAACAGTGAACAGTGGGAACAGACTGGCGCAGCTGCAGCTCTGGCCCCCCCAAAGAAGTATCAGAGAGTAGACTGTGTCTTCAGGAGTAGTCTGTGTGTGTCAGACTGCAGTGGATGGGTGAAGGGGGCTACAAGAAAATAACAAAGCAGTCTGTGTGTAGAAATGTGAGGAGGTGGGAAACCATAATGTGCACTCTATGTGTGTATGTGAAGGAGGGAGCCATGAGGAGCAGTGTGTGCGTGGGAGGACAGAACTACAGTACTTGTGGTTTGAGTACTTCTTTCTGGTATAACAATACATGTTGATGTTAAAACCAACCTGTCCAGGTAGCACGGAAGAGCAGGCAGTGGTTGACTTCTTGTGAATGAGCATAGGTAAATATCAAGAATCAGCCACTATTATATAGAGAACAATTGCATATACAGGGATATGGATTTGGGGGTGTATTTTTATACATAGCATATTGGGAATTTTGGACAATATTTTATATGATGCACAATTAGGGGCAAAAACTATTTTGGGGAACTCTGGAAGGCTATGATTATATATGGGGCATTTTGGGGGCATAATTTTATAAGTGGTACTTTGCGGGACATAATTCTATATGGGACACTTTGTCATAGTGTTATTTACTTAGGAACAATTTATGGGGCACTAAATAATGTATATTGAGCTATTTACTATGAAAGGGCATGTGAATAATGGTATGTAATCTGTCTAGCCTTGTTGTTATTATTATTCGGATTATCTATATTTTACTATTTGAGGGGCATCATAGTTATAGCAGTGTTATTATTATATTATTATTGTATTGTGTATTGTATTATGGAATTATTTAAAGTATTGGGTTGATATCCAATCACTGTATGGTGATGCTATGCAGACATAATATGGGGGTTTTATTTAGTCACTGTATTGTGGTATTGTTCGGTTATGAAATGGTGGTTGTTCACTCACTTTATGGTGATGGTGGTATCCAGTCACATTATGATGGTGTTATCCTGTCATTGTATGTTGGTGCTTTTTAGCTATGATAAAGTGGTACCATCCAGAGTTGATAGTTGTATTTTTAGTTACAGTATAGTGGTGTTATTCAGTCATGGTATAGTGTTATTTTTTATAGCTACAAAGTTAAGTGGGCTGAAAAAAAATGCAGGTACATCCGTAGTTAGCACATGATAACTACCCCACCAGACTCCAAATTTGAAATGAAAATAAATCCCTGGATTAGCCTTTCATCTTTCTAGTCACTGTATGGAAGTATTATTTAGTCACTCTATGGCGGTATCATTTAGTCACTGAATTTTTTTTATTATTAGGGGTATACAGTATCTAAACTATATATGTAGGTTCCATAAAGATTCCTGTATAGCTAGTGTGTCCTGTATTACCCAAAATATCACAAGTCTTTTTTTTGTATGCGTGCTTTTAATGGGGATGTATTTGTGCTTAAAGGGGTTTTCTGAGCTAAAAATATTGATGGACTATCCTGAGAATAAGTCATCAATATCAAATCAGTGCTTGTCTTACATTTATAAACCACAGCAACTCAGTCACAAAGTGGAAAACTATGTCAAGATACAGATCAGGCTGGCAAAGTCCTGAGGATCACAGTGCGTAAAAGTAAGTCTCCAGTTCTATCTACATCGCTTAATCAGTTTGTTACCACTTGCGATACTTCATGCGACAAAGCGATCTTTGGTCAAGTGACAGGTGTGACCGTGTATCCCCCTCACCAGGCTGCCACCTGAGTATATATCTTAACTTGCCTTATAGCGGGTGTACCACACATACAGAGCATTAACAATAATATATAATATTCACAGCCTTAGCTTTGTTCACATCTGTGACTTCTGTTTATAGTGTAAACCACAACTCTCTGCTGAATCTGTTGTATGATGAATACTAATGGTGGCTGAAATTTCATGGACATATAACAGGGACCATTAGGCAACCATTGTGGTACCTGTTGTTGTGATGGGAAGAAAGTGACACTATTTCTACTATCAAATTTGATAGAAATTTCAATGGAGGGACAGAATGGAGTTTGAAATCTCATTGCATATTTTTTCCACAGCAAATCCACTCTGTATGAACAATTACATAGCCTTGGAAAATCAAGTGTAAGTTAAGAAAAGCTACATGTGCTGTGTTATTTAAGTGAAACGTATTAAAATATAAGCCCCCCTCCATTAGTATACAGATATTGCTGCCTATGCAACCATCTATCTCCGAAAAGTAACAGCAGAGCAATAAATCTGATTTCCATTCTATCTGCTTGGCTGCGTGTAATGTCATCTTTTCCTTTTTTATGCCTTCCACTCCTATTGAGAAATTTGCCATCCACAATGTTGTTTTGCTCGGCTTGTCTCATAAATATTGGTAAATCTCCATTTTAATTGCATTTATCTTGCTGTATGACTAGTGAGCATATTACCGAGATGTAATGTCCATGTCACAGTGTAGTAAAAGCACAAAAGAGACTAAAGTCATATAAACTATTGATCAGAACATTAGAATTGCTGCCTGCTTTGTCTCAGTGGCATTCACATTCAAGCGGTGTTTCTCGCTGTTTAATAAATCAGGTACATGTGAAAAAGTTTCCATGGTGAAAGTAGGAAAATCAAAAGCATGAGTTCTACTTGTCCTGTCATAAATCTCCCCTTTGCCCTCATTCTTTTTATGTCCAAGTGTCTTCTCAAGATGTTATATAGTAAATATTGCAGGATGCCAGCTCATGTCCCTGTAGAGTTTGCAGGTTTTGGATTCTGTTTTATTTGGCTTTTTACTGCAGTATTCATGTTTTCCATGCATAGTTATATGCATTATATGTAGTCATATGATTATCATGTCTTCCATTCTATACAGTCTTTGAACTACACACACAAATACAGGGAAAGCCAGCCATTGTACCTCCAGTGCTGGCAGGGGATCGGTCTCATTTATGACAAGATGCACACTTCCTTATAAATCAGGTGCAATCCCTCACCGGGCTGTGTGCCTGCATTAATATCAGCTCATAGCAAGTGTAGAGTTCAGGCATTATTTATGCCTGTAAACTGGTGTAACTGACCATAAATCTGGCAGGGCCCTACTCATAGCACACACTCTCACTATGCCCTCATTCAGGAGAATGGTGAGGGTGCCATAAAAATGCCATTTTCGACAGAGATGCTGATCAAGCCCTGTTCTAGCCCTTGTCAGGACTCAGCAACTGGGAGTAGTTTTCAGGCAGAAAGAAAGAAAAGAGAACATAAGTGGCCAAAGCAGGGACAGACTTTTCAGCTCTACCAGAGAGGTGGTCTGTAACTTGACTGGTTGGAGGCATGATGAGCAGTATGTGACAAATGGAGCAAGATCATATAGGATAAAACACTTCAGTTAGCTTAAGCTACAAGTTTGAAGGGGTGTTCCCATTTGGGCAAGCTATCCCTTTTCCACATGATAGGGGAAAACTTGCAGATTGGTTGAGGTTGATTAAACCCCCACTGATCAGACTACGAGGAATTGACCACTTAAAAAAACAAATAAAAGGACCCCTGTGCTCCTTACAGAGCACCAAAACCCTGCAATATGTAAATAAAATTACACCAACACCTATATATGGATTTAGTGGGAATGGTGACAGCTTTATTAAACATAACCATTCAACTGAACAAAAATCCAAAACAACTGTGCCCAATAAGCATTGTGAGGGTGTGAACCTAGAGGGCGCTGGAGAGCGACCCAAAAACAGGGTTGAAAAGTACCTTGACCACACTCATACCTGGGGCCTCACTCCAGAAGAGAGTGCACACAGCAGGAGAGTGCTGCTGGTGACCTGCAGGGATCAGGAAGACTCTGGACCAGTTGGTGACGGACAGGTGGTCTGTCCCAAGAGAACTGGATTCCAGAACGGACTGGTTAACCTCAGTGCGAGCCAGACTGCTAAGAAGAAACCTCAGTAAAGCTTCTTGCCCTCAGAAGTTAGTCAGGGTTCAAGAAGTGAGGTATTGCCCTGTGTGTGGGTTATTTTGTAGCTTCACTCACCCCCTCCTTGGGTTTCTGACTTGAAATCACAGGTTTATTCTTATAACCCTGTGGGGCAGGGAAGGGAGGAGTAGGTTGGTTATTTGAAAAGTTATGTTATTTTTCCTGGTGGTTTAACGTGTCATCTTCTGCCTGCAACTGGTGAGAGGAACACCACCTCATGCCTCATTTTGTGTTCTCACAGCCTCTTATCTACAACCTAGCGGTGCTAATCCCCCTCCCCTCTTCATATACTAATATGTAGAAAGTAACTCTGCTTGAAAAGTAGAGAAAAAAAAAGCATATTTCTTTAACCCTTTCCTGACATGTTTCTCGGGTGTTTAAAAATGGCGGCCACTTGGGATTCGTGCGGCCACCATAGCCATCAGGTCTTTGCTGTTTTATACAGCAAAGACCTGGCGCTAATGCCTGCGATCGGTGCCCGCATTGATCGCGGGCATTAATCCCTCTGGCGCCTCGTGTGGGCGCCGCCATTTTGCCGGGGATCGCTGGCACCCGGAACTAGCTCCATGGCCGGCATCCCGTTGCTATGACAGCCGGGAACCTTGTGAAGGCTTCCAGGCCTGTCTTTCATTAACTTCTATTTCAGGCTACTCTATGTAGCCTGCAATAGAAGCGCTGTTTTGTTGCAATGCATTAGCATTGTAATGCATTGCATTAGTGATCAGACCCTCTGGGGTTCAAGACCCCTAGGGGGTCTAATAAATAATTAAAAAAAGTAAAAAAAAATAAAAAATATTAAATGTTCAAATCACCCACCTTTCTCTAAAACACATATAAAAGTAGTTAAATACTATGAAACACATACACATTAGGTATCTCTGTGTCCAAAAACGCCAGGTCTACAAATCTATAGAAATATTTTTCCCATACAGTAAACGCCGTAGCGGTAAAAAAAAAAATCAAAAGTGCCAAACCACTGTTTTTTCACTGTTTTGTCTCTGATAAAAATTTGTATAAAAAGTGATCAAAGCAATAGACATTCCCCAAAATAGTATAACTAAAAAGTACACCTGGCCCTGCAAAAAAAGACACCCTATGCATCCCCGTACACTGAAGTATAAAGAAGTTACGGGAGAAAGAATATGGCGACTTTTAAAAAATATATATTTTTGCACAGTTTTGGATTTTTGTTAAGGGGTTAAAACGTCAATAAAACCATATAAATTTGGTATCCCCGGAATCGTACCGAAACATAGAATACAGGTAACATGTCATTTTGGCTGTAGAGCAAACGCCGTAAAAATGAAGCCTGTAAGAAAGGCGCACAAATGCACTTTCTCTTCAAATCCACCCCATTCTGAATTTTTTTCCAGCTTCCCAGTACATTGTACAGAATTATAAATAGTAGCAATATGAAAAAAAATTTGTCCCGTAAGACCTCATATGGCTCTGAGAACGGAAAAATAAAAAAGTTATTGGGTTTGGAAGGGGGGAGTCAAAAACAAAAAAATGAAAATCGAAAAATGTTACTGGCGGGAAGGGGTTAAAAAGATATATTACAAAGTTTTCTACTTTAACCTGAACTATTCATTTATGAAAATCTAGTTAGAACTGGAGGTATGTATTAAGGAAATCCTACTTGGGAAACTGTACTTTATTCTAAAAGACAATTGTTTGGAAAGCCTCTTCAAGTCAACAGCAATCTTGCTATATGAATCATGTAAAAAGTTAAATACCTGATATAAAACATGTGAAATTTAGTCTGAATGAAACATTTTTGTTGTTTTCTGGTGTGCTGTATGCAATATATGAAACAACTTTAAATGTATTCAATTCATATTCATCACAGAGTAAGTATGTTTAAGGGCATTGTGGTGTGAATTGCATTATTTCTTTCTGGAACCAGTGAATTGATGCATGAATTCAAAAGAGATGACAAGAAATGTAAATGAATAACACACACCAACAATGGCACAACATAACAGTTCCACAGGGATGAATGTCTAAGAATCCATTACCTTGTGTCCCTTAGCTGATATGATCCGCAGAAGGTGATGGACATAAAGCAAAATAATAAAATAAAGATGCAGTGTTCACAAAGACCTCAACAAAGACATCAACATTGGAATTGAGACTGTCAGATATTGAATGTTTAGGATAAATGCAATACATATTGGTTTATTCTTCAAACTCTATGATTCTAAGGTTTGCCAATTATACTATATTATATTATTATCAAGTAGAAAAGACTGGTAACAGGGGTGGGTTAATGTCACTCCCTTGGTGATGCCATCCATGCCCTCCAGAGGCGTAACTTGAAACTCCTAGGCTCCAGTGCAAAATCTGTAATGAAGCCCCTAACTACCTTGAGACATTTAGAATAGTTGTATATTTTATGGGGCAGATGGACCTTTGGGACCTTCTCATGGTCTAGGGCCCCATAGCAACTCCTTCCACTGATCCCCTCTGTGAACCTCCCTTGAAGTCCTTGCTTGGTAAAGCAATTCCAGTCCCCACTGGATTCATCTACCTTGTAAATGTAACCGCTTTCACAGATGTAGGCCCACACATCTCAACTTATCCAAGCTCCATATACCACCACTCACTGTGGTCCACCATATCACACACATAACTGTTCAAGCCTCAAAATCATGCTGCTCCTGCTCAATTTATGGGCCCCCTTCAGTCCATAATTGTGGGGGTGCAGTGTATTGCCATCACTATACTCTGTACATACTCAGCCCCACAATTTTCCTAGGCTTAGCTAGTTCATAATAATTTCCACTGTCATTGTCCCCAGAAGACTTTCAATTCTGACTGTCATTCACAGCCAGGGCTGGGGCAATAGATAGGAAGGGGTAAGCAACCATCTAGGGAATCACCCCCAGTATGCAGGAGGCACAGGCAGTATAACAGCTGTCTATCTAGTGTTTGGTGCAGACCACAGGAATTCAGTCCAATGTCCCAGCACTGTACTGCAACATGCATGCAGTGGCCATGGTGTTGGGAGCAGACATCAGTAAGAGTAAGCCCTGTTCAAGAGGAGAGGAACACTGGTCAATGAGCATTTTCCACATCAAACTGAAGGAAGCATTCATGTCAATTACTGCTGCAGGCCTCATATATGACTATCATCCTTTGCACTGCAATGGTTGAAAGCTTTAAGAAACCTGCAGCATTTTCTGCAGGTGAGTCACAGCAAAAACCAGCAGAATATGTTATTGAACTTATAGGTTGCTCCAGTTCTTTTTTTAACGCCTTGGGAGACTTAAAATAACAAACACTATAAACTCACCTGTCCATTCAGCCGGGAATCCTGCAGAGAGTCTCCATCTGGATCCCCAGTGTCTGGGACACCAGGACACCAGAGGCATTTCATCTAGTAAGCCTAGGGGCATCAAAACAATTTTACCTGTTGATTTTGTATGACATAACAGTGGGAACTGACCTTGTTGCTCATATGGACAATTACAGCTGAGCTCTGATTGGCTGTCCTAGACCACAAGGTTAATATTACTATCAGGCTACATGCACATGACATGCATGTACGGGTCAAGCTGTATTGGGTTGGTATTTGTGTGCTGTCTATACTTTCCACTGACCCATACCTTTCAATGAATGAGTCCAGACCACAAAAAGGACAGAAATAGGACCTGTCATAACGCCCTAAAAAAAGTTTCTTGTTGCTTGTCTGTTCAATGTGTATTGTTTTTTAGGGCAATAAGATATCACTTATTTTGTGGTAATAATAAGTTTGTACTGATTTCCTAAAACAAATAGTAAAATGTACCCCGATTGTTTTTGTGAGAGAAAATATGATAAAATCAATAACTCATGTATAAATTTTATGATTGATCAAGATCTAGATATCAAGGTTTTCATAGAAGTTTTCAAAACTACTGCTCATCACCTTGTACTTTTTGCAGTATTGGTACATTGTCATCTGTGTTATTAACTAATTCATGACATTGGCAGGAAAAGAGGTAATGCATCTTGTTTTCAAGACCAAGACAATGTGTTCTCACAGCTACTGGATTTTAGCTGACAACTCCCAATTAAAATCTTGGCACCCTTTCTTTCTTCAAGTCACTCATAAATCAGCACCAGTAACTATCCATCTCCTGCAGGCACAATTGATAATGGGAAAACATCTGAGGTTTACTGTCGACTTGTAGAAGTAAAATGTTAAGCAAGTAAATCAAACTTAGGAAATCTTTTTTATCTGCATAATGTATGTAGTTTTTGAGTAACATTAACAATTATACAATTAAGCTGTAGCATTTCAGATACATAACTACATTAGTTACACCCAATTCTCCAAGGGGTACAAAACAACCTCTGGTACAATAGAAGATTCAAGTTATGAGTATGAACAGTTTATAACATTTGGCCCTGCATAAGTAGTTTAATTTCCTTCAAGTTTAGTGTGTATTGAACATGTAAAATATTCCCAATTTATGCTGATACATAATTATGTGAGATAGTCTCAAAATCTGGAGAAATGCTAATGTCAACATACCCCATTCTTATTCCTGCCAGGTTGTCTGTATTGTCCTGGAGACCTTGTATGGGTCCATATCACCAAATGAATTGATGTCTCTCTATTTAGAAATTAAACTACTCAAGATGGGAGGGATATTACTATTGGTGTGAATGGTGATTTGGATCCAAAGGTCTTACCTTAGGATAGTCAGGAAGGAAACACTTTGTCATCAGGATCTCTCTTCAAGCTTAGGACCTATACATTTTAGCAATTGTCTTTCATTGTAGCTGTAAGATTCTGCATGTGATGATGTAATGACCCCTGATGAAAATGATGATTCTGCTTTGTTATATATCCAAACAAACAGCTGCAAAATCTTCAGTTCTTTATTGACTGGATAGAATGGCACTGTATGCTACAAAAACCTTCTAGTTTTAGATCATATTGTGTTATGGTTTTACTCATGGCATCCAAGAGATTGAAGTAAACTAGTAGGTTTCTCTAGCATACAGTTTCACATTATTTTTGTTTTAGTGCAATAAATAAAAGTTGGTGCTGAACTATATTGTTTCATTGTGGATCTACACTGCTGTCTTTGTTGTGGCTTATGGTCTGTTCTCTTGCAACTGAGATTGCTTCACACATGACGTCCACATCGAGATGGGTGAGCTAAACCAGGATTGTGCATTTTAATTTTTTTGTTTGTATAGAATAGTATTGCAGACTTCATTATTCCAGTTTTTGAAGACTGAAAAGCTCAGAAAGGTCTTAAGAGCAAAAGCACAACTCCAATCCCTCTTTCTGCTCTCATCTGGCTGATTCCCTACTACCTCTCCCTCTGTTAAAATAAGTTTTACTCTGAAAATCACTGCTCTATCTGTTGTGAGGCAGACTGTAAGTCAGATGACTCAGTGACTCATGTCTACGCTAGTCTATGGACAGTGGAGGGGGAGAAGTGTGTTGGAAGTGCAGGCAATATGAGACGAAAATGTGAGAAAGGTGAAAAAAATAAGAAAATAACATACTCACCTGTCCTGGGTGCTCCGGTGTCCACCCAGCGCGGTCCGGTCCTGCTGCTCAGCTGTCTTTTGCTGGAAGCCCTCTCTGGCTGTGATGATGTTCCATGTTCCTTTCGCTGAGGCCGCTGATTGGCCTCAGTGGTCACATGCGGTGGGGATTTCCGCCGGAAGAAAACAACGAAGACCGGACGGCGCAGGGAGCCCCGGACAAGAGAGTATGTTTTTTTTTAAATTTATTTTCACCTCCCCCTGCCTAGTTAAAAAAAATAAATAAAAATTATACTGGACAATTCCTTTACGTAAGATATTTTAGCTGTGTGCTTACAGGGTACAACTTGATAAGTGAAGAATTGCACTATTAAGGGTAGTAATGCACAATTTTGGTGGAAGTGGAACAAATTAAATCAATTTTTTTACCACACTGTACTTCCTAATGTATCAATATATAAGACAATACAGACTACATTCTATATTATATCTGTTATATTATTATCATTATTATTATTGTTATTATTATTAAAACACCATTAAATTCATAGTGCTGTATAGATGAAAAGGGTTTATGCATATAACATTAAGCAAAAATCAAGTACAATAAAACTATTGTAATTGAGGGATAACCCCGCACATGTCTGTACTTCCTTACATATGTCCTGCATGTTCCTGGAATTATTTCTAAATGAAATAGACAATTATAAAGCAGACTCCTCTATTCTACAAGGGACAGGTAATACAGAAACAGGTCATGATAGAATTTGCTCATATGGTATATTAATGGCAACAGGGTAAGTTGTAGACTTTCCTGAGGGGAAGAGTTTTAAGGCTGTCCTTGTTGCTGTTGTGTAGGAGAGTCTGGTGTTGGGGGAAATACTACACCATTATTTTAAATTTCCTGTTGACATAATCCTAGCGAAGCAATATTCTTCATGTTCACTATAATTGAATATTATGAGAGTCCTGTAGATACTGTGCAGTATTTTGAAATCAGCTATCGTAATTTTTAAGTTAGTAGAATACAATCACGTCTGTAGACTTCTTCATATGGGACAGTGAGTGACAATATCTGTAAAGCACTGCAGAATATGTAGGTGGTATACAAGTAAGACAAATAAATGTGTCGAAAAGTTAGACACGTTAAACCCATGCTCATTCTGGTGCGCATCTCTCAAAATTGCTGAGCCACTTGTATTTTTATGTCCTTTCTAGTGCACAATGTTCATAAGTATGTCATAAATGCCATGCACCATAAATTTTGCCATAAATGTAGACAGAAAAGTGTCGGACTTTGATGAATTGATAAATATGCCCCATTGACTGCAAGATCTAACTGCACATGATTTGTACAAACGTTTTAGTCTGTAAACATGGAGACACATAGATTTACCTAAGTGCTGGGTACATGGAATATTCACATATTTTTTTTTATCAAAGTTCATTTGTTTCTTGAATGCATCAAATCAGTTAAAAACTACTTTTAAAAAAACATTCATAATTTTAGTTTAGCTAGAAATATTTAATCATAGTATGGTAATGCGTCATGTTCACAGATAACGGTTGGCACAATTGGAAAGGCCATCTTACAATTAGAGGGATGCAGCTTATTAGTTTTCGTTATGGGACCACACAAGCCGTGTCAGTATTTCAATGACGGCAAATCACCAATTGTTGAGTCGTGCCAAGATATACCCTTACATTTAAGACTCATTTTTGACGCTTGAGCTATTATTATAAACACAAACATATCTCCATAATGCGGGGACATTTTAAGTGAAGGATTGCTTTTCATTATCAGTTTCTTGGATTAATATTTAACATTGGCAATAGGTTTGTTTAGAAGAGCCATTTAAAGCCTAATGAGAACAATTTCAACATAATGAAAATGTGATTAACAACTTCTGCCAATTGGCAGCACAAGTCCTGATAATGAAAAATGACACAAATTAGTGGAGAATTGGATAACTATGTTATACTTATTAAAATATACAAATCACATGTTTTTGAGGATTTGATCTTTTTACAGTTATCAGAGACTTCTATGAAAAGAAGGAAACAATGTTTATTAACCATTTAAGAATTTAAGAATGCAGTCTAGTTTGGGCGCTAAGGCTCCATGACTTTTTTAGTTGTTTCCATCTCTGTAACATTTGTAACTTTTTTTATTTGTATGTTGACATAGTCATATCTGAAGGCTTATTCTTTGTGTGATGAATTATAGTTTGAGATGGAACCCTTTTGGGGTACATGTAATGGCTTGTTTAGCTTTTAGTAACCTTTTTTAGAGGGAGTACTTAAAAAACTTTCACTTGACATGGTAACTTTTTCTGTTGTTGGACCATTACAGTTATGGCAATACCATATTTATATAGATGTTGTTATGTTTTACCACTTTTATTAGTTAAAATGCTTTTTTTGAAAAAAAAAAAAAAGAATTTGCCTGGGGACACCATATTCTGAAACAGTTTTTTTATGGAGCTCTTTTTTTGTTGAGCCACTGTGGTATTTATTGATACCATTTTCTGATATGTCTTTTATGGGGGTGGGGGGTGAGGTGATATGGCATTCACCATATGGGATAAATAATACATGTGGCAATACCTAATGCTTATTTATTTTTTCTGTTATTTATATGGGAAATAGGTATATTTGAACTTACGTTATATACACTTTTTCCTGAAGGAGATTTAAACATGTCCTCCTGGCTGTCTTGGCAACCCTTTGAACCCTGGAATCTTATTGTGGGAGGCCCTCAGAGCCCCTCATAAGCATTTATTAATCATGGCATCTAAGGGGTTAATCTTCAACTCTGGGGGAGAGTACTGGGGAAATAAACTTGTATACTTATCACAGTTTTCAAGATTAGCAAGAATGTTTGTAGGTGTTCTATGGTATATGATACTAAGACTTTAGCAGCAAATCCTTTAAGTACTATAAATTGTGAGGTGGGGCCTCCAGGAATTGGCCTTGCATTTCCAGCACTGTTCTGCTTGAAAATCTTGGATTTTGGCATTCATGTGGATGTTACTTTGACATGTACCACCTACCAAAAATATTGGTGCATGGAAATGGTTTACTCTAATGGCAGTGGCATTGTTCATCAAGATTATATGCCCTGCCATACTCCTTGATTAATTGTTTGAAGAACATTGCAAAAAGGTTAAAGATACTGATTGTGGGGGTCCACATTCTAAAAAGGATATAGGTTTGCTAGAGAAGGTTCAAAGGTGAATAATGAGATTATTAAATGGGATGAAAGGTCTCACTTATAATGTTAGGTAGTTAGAGTAGTCAAACTATGGAATGTCCTATGTCAGGAAGTAGTAATGGCACATACCATTATAAATAGGCTAAATGTTTATCTAATAACAAACAGCATTGAGAGATATAGTTAATCTAGCTACAAGGAATTAGATTTTTGGAGATGAGAGGTTGATTCAAGCTTTTATTTTATTTATTTTTACCTTAATATGAAGTAATTGGTGCGTGCCTTCTAGGGGTTTTTGCCTTCCACTGTTTAATCTTGTTGGACACGTGTCTTTTTTCAATCTTATTGACTACGTAACACTGATCATTCTTCTGCGATTATCCAAAAATGGGTTGCTAGTGGCCATGTTAAGGGGAAATGCTCATGAAATACTCATCTTACTAAAGGGGTAGGCAACCTGTTTCTCACTTGTGTTCTGTGCTATAATAGTAAGGTTCTTGACCCATACATGAAAGTCATATAACATGACTTCTGGCTGTCATACAGAGCGTACAATCAGTATTACAGCCTAATGCTGTGCTTATATGTTCACTAGATGATCTGCTAGAAGCATCCATTGTTGGTAAAAAAAATTGACAAAATAGTGTAGTATGCTGCACTTTTTTTGTGTGGTAATATGCTGTACTCCCTATGCTACATTGCACTCCTCCATACTTTACACAGGACGACTGCACCCTCTTTATTCCTTACACATGTACCAATGAAGGAGATGGAGCAGTTCTATATTAGCTTGTATGAGCCTAATGATCAAACCAGGCACCAAAACTAACTGCACTGACTGCTCAGGAACGGTGGGAGCTAGAGAAAAATTCTAACTGTGGTGCCTATTAAAGGATGAACAGAGGCACAGCAATGATTAAAATAAGTTTTTGGTTGTTTCTTGCTGAATGCACCAGTATCAATGCATAGGTTCCTTCTTGCTTCCCATAGATGATTTTAGACTTTTGGCAGCAAATTAGCTCTACCCCTATGGAAATCCAATAGGGCACACTGAAAACTTTCTTTTTCAACTTAGGCTACGAAGACTTTTAAATTCAGACATGCATAATAGCTGTGGATCTTCTTTCTTATCATTCTTTTCTTTAATGCCAGTTTTATGCTTATGTCTTTCATTGCTTGTTATTTTTGTGTGTCTTGTACCAGTCTATTAAGACCTGTTAGAGTCTGTTGCCCAATAGAATATTTAGTACATTGTAACTAGTGTTCATGGTACAAGAAGACAGAATTGTTTACCCCTTAATGAAAAAGTGTAGCAACGTTTACATTCCTCCTAACATCACTTCACTGCCATTTCTTCCACAGATGTAGCTTTCAAATCCTAGTATGGGAATAGCAGAGCTACATATTTGCACTAGACAGCTATTACAGCACTGTATTTTGAGGTCCCATTTTGGGAGTTCTTTGGCATCAAACATTGTCTCCAGTCTAAAGGTTAAACAATCTATTGCTCACATGTCTTAATGCAGACCTTATTATAATTGTGTTTCCAATAGCTTGGATACTACAGCTAGACATGCTACCAATATTGTTAGAGTACATAAAGAAACACAGAGCTTTTCGCAACTTTACTCTCAAAGATCAGTCATTGTTGCACAAAGAATGCACAAATTCCTGCTCTACGACAGGCCAGACAGATCCTAGGAACTATTTTATTATACCGCAAACAAGTAGAAACAGTCTTGGCTTCATGCATCATGAGTCCCAGCAAGTATTCACCTGTAATTTACTTTTCAATATAAGTGTACAGTGTAATTGACCCATACAGGTACTGGTACATATCAACAGCCCAAACAGTTTGTTTTCTAACAAACCCAGTATTTTCAACTTTATCTCACTTAGTTATGTATTCAAGGCAAAACAATGGATAGCCATAGGAAGCAGCTGCCTAGGGCGCCACTCAGAGGAATGGTGTGGGAGATACAATCAATAGATGAAAAAATCTCAAAGTATTTTCCCTATAAATTTGTCTGTACAGTTCCGCAGACTTAAAGTGGCTGATAATACTGTAGGTTCCGGGAATCATTGAGAAACGCTCACTGGAGAGGGAATGGCGCCTGAATAATCGTTGACTGTTGACAGTCAACCATTGTAACCAATAAGTGCACCTTTATCCCTTTCTCCTTTGTTCTTGGCCTTTCCATTGTACTTTGCTTGTCCAGTTCTGCTATCTTTAGTGCAGTTTTAACATTTTTCTTAAACAGATTTATTCACTGTCTTTACCAGCTAGGCAATTTCCCTTAGGCATCCACTTGGCATGGACTTTTTCTTGGCTTGCACATCCTATTTATCTTCTCTTTGTCTGGCTATATTTCTTAGGAACTGTTTTTTAGTGTTTGTAATGCACTGCTTGTTACTTTCTTTGAAAACCGTATATGTTTTATTTGCCATGTACTTTTACTTCTCTGTCTGACATAAAGGTCTGTTACTAAATTTAGTGAAGATGAAAGTGCAGACAGAATCTTATAAATTACACAGTGAGCATGTCAGCACTTATAAACTGAATGCATTTGGCTCTTTTTAGTATCATTGGCACATGCCCATACTTTATTAAAAAGGACTTTTTTTTACCTTGTAGAAACATTAGATTATTTAAAATAAATGTAACATTTATATGAACACAAATAAAAATATATTGGGTAAATAAAATGGTCTAGTTGTGTAATAAATACTTCAAGGATGCCAGTGAATGCAATGACAGGCATTATTTAAAAGCAAGAAATATATTTACTAAAATTTCATTGATAAAATGGTTGAACTATTGTAGGTCAGACAAGGCTAGCTTTGCTAATCCCATAGCATTGTAAATTATCTCAAATTTACAGACGTTCCAAAAAGACATCAACATATTTTTCACAATGGTCAAGATGAGCTTGATGTGATCATTTTCCATGACATACAGCTCAGAAACAGATGTAGCAAAGTTTAACATGATACTGATTATCATAGAAAAAAAACATTGAAAAGCCATTGAAAAAGGTCACATTAAAGTTTTGTTTCACATTATAGTTAATAGTTGCGTGTCAAGTTAAATTTTGCTATATACAGTATGTACCTGAAGAAGATGTCCACTTTGGGCAACTGCTTTCTTTTAATAGGCAAAAAACATCATTAGGCCAGTAAGTGTATAGTCACACAGGGCTAATTTGTTGCAATGATTTTTTGCAACTGAATAATTAACTCCATTAATCTCAATTGTATTCTTTTCGGCAGCAAGAACATGGGTTTCTGCAAGTCCTTTTAGATTAATGAGAAAGCTACAGAAACTTTTGCAAAATAGCTCCTGCATGAAAATATGTCCTTAAGGAGGTTATGGCGGAAAATGAAAACAAAGGGACCACAGCTTTGATGCACATGACTGCATTTTGTGCAAAAATTGTATTTTCATTTTTGCACCAGTTTTCAAAAAAGTAGGTACAACAGAGCAAGAATCTAAGTGGGTCAGGGTGAGGACTCCTTGGTCCATCAGATTTAGTGTAAAGCTAGATTCACATGACAGAGCTTCACTGGTGTGTTAGTATTACAGTACGGGACTTTAAGTTGCTGGGAGGCAGACACTCCTAGCATCATAGATAACTATGATGCTAGGAGTCCTGCTCCTGGCATGAAGGTCAGGCCAGTAAATCTGGCAAACACACAGACAGGCTGGATTCACACGACTGAGTTTCACCCAACTCCTGCCAGAAAACTTCTAACAGCTCCCAATAGGTTTAGATTTCATTTGTAGAGCATAGACCAGAACCTCTTAATAATTCGGGTATATTTCATACCAATGTACAAAAGTAGTTAAGAACAGTACTTAATAAATTGGACCTAAAAAATCCTATTTTATGACTCCACATTTTAGTCAAATTAGAATTGTAGTATAGACATATCTTCTGCCATGATTAATAAATTTCACAATTACAGTACGGGTTTACCAATGTATTAAAAAAGAAAAAATAATAGTCATCCTCTATTTCACATAATAGTGATTCCTAATGGTTTTTGTCAGTTATATATCTACCAGTAACACCCCTTTTGCCACCCGCCTTGCCTGGGGTGTACGTGCTTGTTCTCACCTCTCTATAGCGCAGTGCCTCCACCCAAATCTGGCTTGAAGCTCTCCGGGAATGCAGGCAGTTGTAGTACTTCTGCCAGGGGCTGACTTGGGAAACCCCTGCCCGAGCGTAGTACACACTCCCCCCAATTTGAGGATGACACAGGTATGCAACCAGTTTACACAAAATACTAAAATTTAATAGTAATGCAGAAATATAAACAATTATATTGCCGATACTCCCCCTAGTGGTCTTGCTGCAAATGATAGGCCACACTTATCGCAGAATGTCTGTAAGTGACTCACTCTCTATCTAGCTATCTGCAGTACCGAAGGGGATGGCCACCATGTATTGTCACAGTTCAATCATTGGGGCCCAATCGTTGGTGCACATAAACGGTATAAAACGTAGAACTCCACACAGCAGCAGTTCAGTCACTAATACTGGAACAACCACAACAAAGTTCCTGGAGGTACTCACTTCCCTTGGACCTTTATCTCACAGGAATCCGTGCAGGAGCATTCACATTAAGGAGAGGAAAGGAGCATGGAGGTGCCGGCAGTCTCCTTCTGTGTGGATGCAACTGTAGTCTCTCACAGTTCTGGTTGGTCTGCAGACCAGATGCTGGCACAGTAGTCACCTCTCTCTCCACCAGATGCATAGATCAGCTGGTTCACTCAGTCTCTGAAGCCACACAAGCCTCTCACTTTCCTCTCTCTCAAGTAAAGATGTCTCCCATACTCCATTCTCTTCCGTCTCCTGCTTTTCTTCCTGTGTCCGCCCCACCTCCTGCCCCCATGATGTCATACAGCCTGTGCTGTGCTGAGTCCCTGTAGATGGCACTGTTCTGGAAGATATAGAGGAATGCATGATTGTGTTCTTTCCATAGCATCCACAACACACAAAGTGTCCCCTGTGGGGGTTACATACCTGGTTTGTACTTAGGTGGGAAAGGGACAATCACAGTATAATTAAGAAAGTGAGCAGGGTAAAGTACAGTAGGTTGATGGTCAAACAATATCTGAACAAACTATTGTCTGGTAGACTATCCTTTTGCATTGTCTGTTGCAATCACTTGAACAAGCCATACATGTTCAATGACACTAGGCATTGGATGAAGAATCTTTCTGAGAATGTCCTTTGAAAGAACTTCTGCATGAAAGATCCTTTATAAGATTTGTAGTCCAACTAGTGGGCAAAAATTACAATCACAGCTTCTTTTATGCTATGATGGTGCATTGGGCAAAACGATTGTTTGTTGTTAACTTTCACCTGATGAATATTCCATATGGTAAAAATCATCCATATTCATTGACTTTAGTCTAATATATATGGCTACATTAAAGGGGTATTCCCATCTCAAGTATCCTATCTATACTGCAAGCTTATGTAAATTGAAGACTTTTCCTAAATATATTGCTTTATCAATGCTGCTTTGTTTTCCTGTTATGTGAAATTATATCTCCCATTGATTACACAGCGTTTCCATAGCACCTGACCTGTGTGATAAGCAAGACAAGTGACTTCACTCTCTGCTCTCACTGTTATCTACAGCTCTGCAGACAGGACAATCCGGTCAGCAAAGCTGCTAAAACAGGGAGATGGGAAAACCCCTTTAACAGGTTAACATTTGCCCTTGGTCCTTTAGATTGCAGCCATCATTAAAAGACTGACCATTTCTAATGCTAAGATTTTTTTCAAAAAGTATGTTCAAATAATTCTGAAGAAAATAATTATACAAGTTAATTACATTTCCAAATGTAATTATTTATTCTTTAAAACAATATTATAGAATGTCAAAAGTTAATGATTTAAAAGAAAATGAATTTCCAGTTAATGAATTCTGGTCTTTTTGAGCATTGCGCTACTAAGGAACAGAAAATTAGTGTTAAATGCTCAAGGTGTTAAGAACAAAATTCTATTAGGAGTAATGAAAACCTAACTAGGCTGAACATCAGACAACATGTAACAGGTCCACTGAGACATTAGTACTTTGGAATCCCCTTAAAAGTGTTTGTGTGCATTCTTTATATATTTTTTTTTTTTTTTTTTTTATGGCATTTGGCATAAATTCCATTTTCCGCGTTCTGTTTCAAATTTTAACTAATCAAATGTCAGGTACAAAACTGTCAAGCTTAAAAAATATGCAAAACAATACACAAAGACTAGAAGAAAAAAGCCAAAGACAAAAGGTAAAAACTAATAGTTTCTTTTGCTTTGGGCCTTGAAAGTTCTTGTCTGTTATACTAATCACATGGCTTTATTCATTATCCTTATATGTGGTAATTCTTAGCTGTGATAATTCTTTTTCTTGTTTTTACAAATTCAAGAGTTTCTATTATAATTCCCAAGTGACAGCAAAGAATCTGCTTCCCGATCAGTTTTCTCTGCACTGGAATGGATTAATAACCTTTTTCCCTCTCAATTTTCATGTCAATTGTAAAATTCTACTGCTTTATAATATAAATAATAATCTTTTATTGCTTTCAAAGAACTTTATTATTTTTTGCCATAACAAAGTGGATGAATAAATATATTAATAGTCAGACAGAATTTAGATGGAGCACTTTTAACTTATTATTGACCGTCGTATAGATTTTCAACATCAGTCACTAATGAGCCACATTTGACTTTCTACGTCAAATGTGGTGGAATAGTGCAGGCTCTCCCACACTGTCAGAAATGGGTGCATCTGCTCCTAATGTCCAAAATTAGGAAAATGACAATCCTGAAGTGTTCTGGAGGTAGGGGGCTCCCTCCTGTTGGAATCAAAACCCCTGCGAATAAGATCACAGATGCACAATACCTTTACATGGCAGCCAAGGACCTAAGGAAGGCTCCCACGGCTTATTTCTGTATAATCCTATTAGACTGTGCCATCAGAATATGACAGACACTATGATGGATTGCACTACATAAGTAGTGTAATGTATTATACAAGCAATCCCTAGATGGACTAAAAAATAGTATTAAAAAAATTAAATAAAGTTTTTTTTTAAGAAACACATAAAAATCATAACAATACTTTAATCCCCATCCCATAAATGATAATAATAAAAAAAATAACCCACATAGATATTGACACATCTGACCCAGACAATACAACTGTGATGTTATTTTACTCACATGGTGAAAAAAATCTAAAAAAAAAACTATGCCTGTTTTTTTGCAGTTTTTTTGCCTGTCAACCACCAAAAAAAGCATTTTAAAAATCAATCAAAAAGTGTTAAGTTTCCCAAAAATGGCATCAATAAAAACATCATGTCCTGCAACAAATAAGCCCTCACACAATTCTGTTGACAAAAAAAGTTATGCAAAGATAAATTGTTATTACAAAAAGGGTTTTCACTTTTTAGAAATAGTAAAACTTAAAAAAACTATACAAATTTGGTATCAATTTAATCCAATCAACCAAGTGAATAAATTTATATTTAAGCCACGTGGTGAATGGTGCGAAATTTATAGCATAAAAAGGCAATGGCATAATTGCTGTTTTTTCTATCCTTAATGAAAGTTAATTTATAAGATACTGTATATCTTTCCGACAACTTCCGTAATAGTATGGCAGATATCGGGTATTTAATTATGGTGGATGCTCAGGAGATGAGCGGCCGCCATAGCTGCTGGGTCTCTGAGTTGTGCCTGCATTAAGGTTCCTGTGGCGCTATTTTCCCAGCGACACCCGATTGAAGGCTATTGAAGGCTCCCAGGCTTGTCTGGCATTCATTTGTATGACAGGCTGCTTTATGCAGCCTGTCATACAAATGACAATATTTTGCAATGTTTTGCAATGCATTTATATTGGTGATCAGACCCCCTTGGGCCCAAGACCCCCTAGGTGGTCTAATAAATAAAGTATAAAAAACAAAATAAAAAAAAATACATTTTTTTTAAAGAATTTAAAGTTCAAATCACCCCTCTTTCCCATGAAAACATATAAAAGTAAGAAATTACTGTGAAACACATACACATTAGGTATCCCTATGTCCAACACTTGGTCTACAAACTTATCAAAATATTTTTCCCATACGGTAAATGCTGTAAAGTGCCAAACCACCGTTTTTCGCTGTTTCACCTCTGATAATAATTTGAATAACATGTGACCAAAGCAATAAACATTCCCCAAAATGGTATAACTAAAAAGTACACCTGTCCCCACAAAAAAATACACCCTATGCATCTCTGTACATGAAAATATAAAAAAAGTTACAAGTGTCAGAATATGGCGACTTTAAGAAAAAATAATTTTTTACAAAGTTTTGGATTTTTGTTAAGGGGTTAAAATGTAAATAAAGCTATATAAATTTGGAATTTTCGAAACTGTACCGAAACATAGAATACAGGTGACATGTAATTTTGGCTGCACAGTGAACCCCGTAAAAACGAAGCCCATAAGAAAGTCACACAAATGCACTTTTTCTCCAATTCCACCCCATTCTGAATTTTTTTCCAGTACATTGGACAGAATAATAAATGGTACTATTATGAAGAAAAATTTGTTCTACAAACATTAAGCCCTCATATAAGCTCTGTGAATAGAAAAATAAAAAAGTTATGGGGTTTGGAAGGCGGGCAGTCAAAAACAAAAATTGAAAATCAAAAAATGCCTCTGGTGGGAAGGGGTTAATAAAGTCCTCAGCTGATGTGAGGTGGGCCTTAATTATTAAGAGGCTCTGGTCTCTTAATAAATCAGGTGCAGTGTGTGCCAGAATTGGTCAGAAACTGGTTTAGATATAATGTATAACTCACACACATGGTCACCTTTCACTCCGCCTACTTTCACAAAATGTGTTGAGCAAGGTGCAGGACTATGTGGTGCATCCAGGGTCGGACTGGCCCACCGGGGAATCGGTGAATCCACCGGTGGGCCCCGAGCCCCGACCATTAGTCCTCATGATGCCAATGTAGATGCATTGATCAGGGGCCCGATCGGGATCCTAACCATCCTGATCGGGCCCCTGACCAGTGGCATAACGATCGCGGTTGCAGGGGGTGCGACTGCGACCGGACCCGGCGGGGTACGGGGCCCGTGGCCAGCTGGAGATGGCCGGGCCCCGGACCACTATGATAGCGGTCGGAGAAAGCCTGGTTCCCCAACCGCTATACATACTGTTATTGGAAAGGGGCCCTGGCATATTGCAGGCCCCTTTTCAGTAGATGGCAGGGCAGGGCACCCAGGGGAGGTGACTGAAAACAATAAATACATATTATCACCTCTCCTGGGCACAGCGTCCTCTCCGGCGCTCCTCCGTCATGTGACTGAGGCCTGTGATTAGGCCCCAGCGGTCACATGGGGGCGCGGCCGCGTAATGACGTCAGTGCGCCCCCATGTGACCGTTGAGGCCCAATCACAGGCCTCGGCAGTGAAGACGCTGAAGACGGCAGGATGGAGTGAGGATGCCAAGGAAAGGAAAGGTAAGGCAAGGTGAGTATGAATGTTTGTTATTTTTTAATCACCTTCCCTGGGCCAACGATTATTATACTCTGGTGTCTGAGGAGACCCCAGAGTATAATAATAGCACCGGTGCGGAGGGGGGCTGTTGGGAGCTTATAATACTGTGTGGGGGCCACTGTGGAGCTTATAATACTGGGTCGGGCCCACTGTGGGGAGCATATAATACTAGCCCCCAAGTCTTTCAGTTTCACTGACCACTCTGATAACTACAACCCGTAGCAGCTCCAGATTCTCTGGGTCTGTTGAGAGTTGTAATATCCCCCCCTGTATGGGCATACAGTGGCCCCTTCACTGGTACCTTATACTATATGGGGACCATTGATGGGACCATTATATTGTGAGGGGGGGCAGTGATGGAGGCCAATAGCCTGGGGTACATTAACCCCTTCAGGCATTCTCACGTACATGTACGTGGGAAAATGTGGTTAGTTACTGCATCCCCACGTACAGGTACGTGACGGTGATCGAGCGGGCTCAGAAGCAGAGCCCGCACGATCACCGCGGGAGCCCGGCTGTATTTGACAGCCAGGCTCCCGCTGCAACAGCGGGGACCAGTGATAACACCGATCCCCGCTGTTTAACCCCTTAAGATGCCACAGTCGATAGCGACCGCGGCATTTTAAGTGTTTGCTAGCGGGACTGAGTGGCCGCGGGCGGCATCTGGAGAGGGTGTCAGCTGTAACTGACAGCTAACACCCTGCTCCTTAACCTCCGATCAGCGCTGAGCACCGATCGGGGTTTTTAACCCCTTGGATGCCACGGTCAAACATGACCGTGGCATCCAAGGAGTTCCGCCATGTTGCCGCCCCGGGCACCCCCCCGGCGAGATCGGGGGGTGCTGATATCTATAATATGCAGCCCGGGGTCTGGCCAGTGACCCCAGGCTGCCTGAAGCCCCCACTACCTGGTTGATCCTGCCGGGACCTCTGGAAATCAGCCTATGTCTACATAGGCTGAATTCCTGTATAGACTGCAATACACGTGTATTGCAGTCTATAGTGCTGAATCAGCGATTAGAGTATCGTTGGTTCAGGTGTCCTAGTGGGGCATATAAAAAGAACACAATATTTATTAACTTATTTGGGTGGTATGACTATCTGTTTGAAAAGCAGAGCATTTCACATTTTGAAAACTGCGATTTTTTTTTCCAAATTTCCATCAAATTTCCTATTTTTTTTATAAATAAATACAAAAATATTGATCAATGTTTACCACTAACATGAAGTACAATGTCTCACGAAAAAACAGTCTCAAAATCACTTGTACAAGTTAAAGCATCTTAAAGTTATTGCCATATAAAGTGACATATGTCAGTTTTGAAAAATGAGACCTGGTCTTTAACTCACTTTTGGGCTCAGACCTGAAGGGGTTAAAGGGGTTGTGCAGGATAACATTTATTTTTTTTTTTTTTAATTATGCAGGGGCAGGCGAAAAAAAACAAAACAACAAAAAAACCCCCAAACTTTCTCTCCTGTCCCCAGTGTCTTCCAGCACGTGACCCCTGAGGCCAATCAGTGGACTAAGGGAAGGGACCTGGGATGTCACAGCCAGTGAGGACTTCCAGCAAAAAGAAGACAGCGGAGCTGCAGGATCAGATCGTGCTGGGAGGACACCGGGGACAGGTGAGTATGTTTACTATGTTTTTTTTTTTTTTTGGGGGGGGGGGGGGTAGGGGGGGATTCACCTCCCCCGGACTAATTATAAAAAAGAAAAAAAATTACACTGGACAACCTCTTTAAAGTGTGGCGCATTAGGGGAGCCCTGGGTGTATATTAAAGGTGTTGTCCAGGCATAATTTGTTATGGTTTATTCTCAGGATAGGCTATAAATACCTGATCTGTAGGGGGCCGACCTGTACAGAGCCACTTCTGGCGCCCGTCCTGTACACAATACCGGGCCAGAAGCAGAAAGCTCTGTCCACTGTGTATTAGCCGGGCACCTTCACTGCATCTCAGCACTTATAGAAGTCAGTAGATGCTGAGCTGCAGTGAAGGCGTCTGACTGCTATACAGTGGATGGAGCTTTCTGCTTCCGGACATGTGTTGTGTACAGAACAGGCGCCGGAAGTGACTCCGCACAGCTGATGGGGCCGTGTGTCAGCCCCCTTCTGATCAGGTATTTATGGCCTATCCTGAGTATAGGCCTTAAAAAAGATTAACCCTGGACAACCCCTTTAATATGCATCACACAGTTTAATGTCCCCCCCACAGGATGTTAGCCCCCAACACTGCTCCCACACAATATAATGGCCCCATCACTGTTCCCCATACAGTATGGGGGACCAGTGAAGTGACCATAGAAAAATTTGGGCCAGACAACCCCTTAAAAGAGGTTGTCCATAAATTAGAGCGACCGCTGTGGCTGCTGCCAGGGAGGTGTAAAAATAAGAAAATTTAAAAAAAAAGCATACACACCTGTCCCCAGCACCCCGTTGTCCCCTGCCTGTGTCTGTTCGGTCTCATGGCGGAGCTTCATTTCTGAAAATCCTGTACCTAATTGGTCTTAGCAGTCACATGAGGTGCAGGACTCCCAGCAAGGAGTTGCCGGCATAAGACTGAATTTATACTGGCAGCGGACAACGGAGCACCGGGGACAGGTGAGTATGCTTTTTAATTTATTTATTTTTTACTTTACACCTCCCGCCAGCCACATGGGTTGCTCCAATGCCTGGACAACCTCTTTAAAGGATTTATCCATCTTTCTAATATTGATGGCCTGTCCTTAGGATAGGCCATCAATATTACATCTGTGATGATATAACAGCCAGGACCTCTGTAGATCAGCTTTTCCAGGACAGTGCGGCTACAGGTAAAGGTAACAATTTTAGGAGCCACTCTGTTCACTTGCCATACAGGGTGTAGCAGTAGGTTTAGGTAGTGCAGTGGTGCACATCGTATGGAAGGTGAGCAGCATGGCTCCTGACGTATTATAACCTTTAGCCTCCCTGTCTTGGTACCGCTGATCTGCAGGGGTCCTGATGGTGGGCCCCTAGAAACAATTCCACTGGTGGGCCCTAGACGTCCCAGTCCGACCCTGGGTGCATCTTTTTAGGCTCTGTAGTTGTACGAATAAGGGCTTAACAGCATTTATCCCTTGTATAGTCACCAATCACCCAGTTTTTGCTCTGTAAATGATTTTTAGCTTTTTGGTATAGTAATATTGGTCCAATGCTATACCTGGCATGTTTCTAGTCTTGACAATTGTAATATCTATTGATGCATTGTTGTTTATAACATTTATTGAATTCTGCACTAAGCAAAGTATAAAAAGTACAAATTTGAAAATCTTAATTTCAATCTTAATAATATTTTCAAATGAAATAATAATCCTAACAAAGGCTCTGGTGAGATGAAATTAGGAATTCACTGCTCACTAGACAATGATGCAATATATTTTGCAGAATATTTTGCAGAATAAGGTAAGTAAATATATATTACGAACACCTTAATATATGAGCATGCATACATGAAAACTCTGCAATATAATTTTATAGCCCATAAGCGAAAGGTTTCACAAATGGTTTACAAATGGTACCTTATATAGCACTTGAGAAGTTTAATGTTTCGTAAAAATATGAAGCTTTCATAGAAAATGATACCCACAGTATAAAATATCTTTGCAGCTATAGAGCCTTTGATGAATTGTAATGTAAAAAGTGGAAACCGTTGACACAGAAAGTTGTTATTGCTTCACCCTCTATGTATAACTTACAATAGTATCTTTAATATTCTGCAAGTAACTGCAGTTCACACTGACTACTGATGCCTTTTCTTGAAAATAAGGCACAATATGAATGTCATTTGTAAAATACAGAAGAAATGGAGATCACTTAGATAACTTTTGTCATGGTTAGAGACAGTTTAACATTTCAACATTACTGTCAATGTTGATGTAGAATGAAGGTATTAATACTAGATGCTAAGAATCTTAAAAACATTAGTGTTATTGGGGTGTTCTCACCTGCTAAATGGAAAGTACTGTGTACGTGCACAGACATTTCTCCATTCGAGCTGTCTGGATATAGTGGATGTAACAGACCAGATTCTTAAGTGGCAGCGAATTGTAAGTTAAGTTTATATACCATCTGCTGAGCTGGGGGGGGAGAGAAAGAAAAAGGTATTTGAAAAAAATGCCTCAAACAACACTTGAGGCCATGGGGCTAGCATCACAAAGGGAGGGGCTTAAACAGAAAGGGACGGGGTTTGTCTGTAGTGCAGTCTGCAATTAGTCAAGCAAAGGACCCCTGTGCATCTGGATACTTGAATACAACACCATCATGTCTGGGGTTAGGACATTGCCTAGATACCTGTGGCATCTTTAGTGTTTTACTGTGGGCTATATGACTATGGTATATCGACTATAGTTTGACCTTATGTGTTTTTTAAAGTCACACTATGTCATGATTTTGTGCTTTTATAGAAGCCTATAGTACTATGGCTCCTATATGAAATAATATATACATGCTTTCTATATTTTAGTTTTCCGTGAATGTCCATTTTTAATGATTTGCTGTTAGAAATTTATGACCTGTTGATGTGACTCATTTTACATTGTGTTTCTCTCCAGGCGCATGTTTAATGTATGTATTGGGAATGCTCCCAGCACATATGATGAATGGATCCATAGGCCCTTATATTACTGAGTGTTTTTTTTTGGCCTCAGCGCGCTCTGTATCTTTGAGAAAGAATGGAGGGGCTGTGTGTATGTTCAGGCTGTCACTCCTTTCAGATGGTGGAACAAGATCCCAATTGTAGTGATTGCGGGGATCCTAATGGTTGTACCCCCCGCTGATCACATAGTTATCTCCTATCTTGTGCAGTGTATTCATTCTCTGTGGACATACCCTAAGGACTAAATGTATAACCAAATGTGCATGTTATAAAAACACCTTGTCTGCCACAGTTAGCTGGTCCTTTTATGGTGCTGGGCTGTGATGTCTCCATTATGACTTTATGAAGATTTCACATGTCAATGGACAATATAGCGTTGTAATCTGTATGCTGGTATTTTTGGCATTCCTGTGCTTTTTGTTAAGCAACAGTATACTATTGTTTTACTATTAAGTCACAGTATTGTGATATTATCCAGTCACTTTATGGTGGTATTATTCAGTCATGATATGTTGCTATTATAAAGTCATACAGTAGTACTGTAGTATAATTTAGTCTGGTAAGTGTGATATTATAAAGTCATGGCATTGTGGTATTATTAATCAAAATGTGGTGGTATTATTCAGTCACGTCATGGTGGTATTATGTGGTATGAGAGCATTATCTGGTCACAGTATGAGGTTGTTATTCATTCACATTATGATGCTTTTATTCCTCCACAAAAATGTTGTCATTCATTCACAAAATAGTGGTGACATTTAGTCACAGTATGGTGGTGTTATATGGTCCCATTATTGTAGTGTTATTTAGTCACAGTATATTGCATTATGCAGTTACAATAAGGTGGAATTATTTATTGTAGTCATGGTATTGTGGTATTATCAAGTCTCAGTATGGTGGTATTATTTAGTCATGATATTATGGTATTATCCAGTCCCAGTATGGTTGTCTTATTTACTCAAGGCATGAAGATATTATGCAGGCATGGTATAGGGGTATTAATCAGTGACAATATAGCGGTGTCCTTTAGAAACTGAATGGTTGTGTTATTTGGTAATAGTGGATTGTTACTTAGTCCCTGTGTGGTGTTATCCAGTCACATTATAGTGGCATTTTTCAGTTCCAGCATGATGGTATTATTTAGTTAGGGTAGGGTGATCATTATTTTTACAGTATTACATTTGATGATAATTGATATTTTTATTGGTGATATTCACCTTTTGTAAACAGTGAACAATTATCAATACAATTGCTCAAAATCAAACAAATCATGGCAATAATTGGCGAATGTAAATGGGCCTTTGATAGAGGCATATTGAGTCTTATTGCTTAGGTAGACATGAGCTTAAAATGTGGCCCTCGAATACAGGGTCAGACTTCAAAGGAATTGTTAACTATAGAGACACATAAATTTGCATAAGATCTGTAGACTCAAAATGATAGGGAAATTGTAATCAAAAGGTTTTAAATAATTTTCGATATTAGCTAAAGTAAAGTATTCAGTATTAAAGTATTGCAAAGATGATCATAGCATTGTGATATTTCTTCGCCATCCTATCTGTTTTGACAGCATTCTAGCACATGTTGAAAAAAACAAAAGTAATGAAGCTATTTCTTAACTTAATCTTAGTCTTTGGTTATTTTAGGTTGACTACATATATCCACCTAAGCCCTAAATCAAGCATTTAATAAGTTAAGTATTGCATGGTGTTCCAACCTAAGCAGCAGACAAGGAGAAATTCATTTTTATTGCCTTCACCATCACCTTTAAAGTGTTTTTTAGCCTGGAACCATGTGTTAGCAGCTGCAAGGTTTTCAAAATATGAGTTAATGAAAAGGATTTGTAGACATATCCAGCTGACATGAGCATCCATGCTTTACAGATCTAAGTGAAAGTATTATACTTGTGTATATTATGTAGTCCTTGATTCAGAATAAATGCCATCAGTTACTGTCTTGTCTGACTGTAAATAACTTTCAACATTCAATTTGTTTTATTTTTTTTAACAGTATTACCTCTGTTTTTACTAGAAATCCCACACAAGTCTGACAGTGTTGATGGCACATGCGTGAACACAATGGAAAACAATGCATTAAAGAACAGATAGTAGCTTTAAGATTTGACCTTTCTAAAATTTTGGACTTTTTACTTGTTAAAAAACTACTTCTTTTCTACATTTCATATATCCTATTTCATAATAAACCAGTTTCAATGTCTATGTCTTCTTGTGACAAGAACTCCTCGTCTCATATTAAATATGCATTAACTTTTTCAATTAAAATCTAAACCTGTCAAAAATGTGGTCAATTTGCTGTTTTACATCAGCAGTGCTCTCTTGAAACTTGTGGATTCTCTGGAATATTACATTTTTTTGACTGTAAATTACTATCTTTTTTTCTTTGTTGATTAGACTGTTACTCGCAGATTATTTCTAAACCACAAAAATATATACTATAACCAACTTGGATATAGAATTCTGACAGGGTTACTTTCAACCAATATCAATTCATAAAATGTGTATTATGTCTAAGTTTACTTATACCGGAATTAATTTTCGGGAGGCTTTATAAAAATCATATATTTTTTAAAACAATATTCCATTTTAAAGGCTATGTACAACTACTGTCTTTATTAACTCAGTGCATGTAAGAGGAAAATCAGAAACTGCATAGTCGATTAAAATATCTTATTGTGTGCAGCTCCTATGAAGAGACTACAGACATACACACGTGGACAAAATTGTTTGTACCTCTCGTTTAATGAAAGAAAAACCCACAATGGTCACAGAAATAACTTGAATCTGACAAAACTGGAATTTGCCAAACTACATGTTGACAAGCCACAAAGCTTCTGGGAGAATGTCCTATGGACAGATGAGACAAAAAAAAAAAAAAAATCGAAATTTTTGGTAAGGCACATCAGCTCTATGTTCACAGATGGAAAAATGAAGCATATCTTGAAAAGAACACTGTCCCTACTGTGAAACATGGAGGAGGTTCTGTTATGTTCTGGGGCTGCTTTGCTGCATCTGGCACAGGGTGTCTTGAATCTGTGCAGGGTACAATGAAATCTCAAGACTATCAAGGGATTCTAGAGAGAAATGTGCTGCCCAGTGTCAGAAAGCTTGATCTCAGTCGCAGGTCATGGGTCTTGCAACAGGATAATGACCCAAGACACATAGCTAATAACACCCAAGAATGGCTAAGAGGAAAACATTGGACTATTCTCAAGTGGCCTTCTATGAGCCCTGACCTAAATCTTATTGAGCATCTTTGGAAGGTGCTGAAACATGCCGTCTGGAAAAGGCACCCTTCAAACCCAAGACAACTGGAGCAGTTTGCTCATGAGGAGTGGCCAAAATACCTGTTGAGAGGTGCAGAAGTCTCATTGACAGTTACAGGAATCGTGTGATTGCAGTGATTGCCTCAAAAGGTTGTGCAACAAAATATTAAGTTAAGGGAACCATCATTTCTGTCCAGGCCTGTTTCATGAATTTTCTTTTTTTAAAAATTCTGTTAAAGCATGGTTGAAAAGCAATGTCTGACTTTCATTTGTTCATTTTCATAGAATTTTTATATATTATTACTTTTGTCAGATTCAAGTTATTTCTGTGACCATTGTGGGTTTGTCTTTCATTAGAGGAGGGGTACCAACAATTTTGTCCACGTGTGTACATATATAGTCAGAGACTACAGACATACATGCATATGCATACATACATACATAGTCAGAGACTACAGACATACATACATATACATACATACGTCGTCAGAGACTACAGACATACATACATATACATACATACATAGATAGTCAGAGACTACAGACATACATATACATACATACATGGTCAGAGACTACAGACATACATACATATACTGTACATACATACATATATAGTCAGAGACTACATACATACATACATATACATACATACGTAGTCAGGGACTACAGACATACATTCATATACATACATACATATATAGTCAGAGACTACAGACATACATACATACACATACATACGTAGTCAGAGACTACAGACATACATACATATTTACCCTTCGAGACCAGACCATTTTCCCTTATTCATGACCACACATTTTTTTCAGTACAGAAACATCCACCCTTAATTTAGCTAGAATTTGATTAAGAACTTTCTTATTAATCCAAATAAATACAATTTTGTAAAAAGTTGGCAATAATTAAAATTCATAACACAATCATTGGGTGCCCACACACCTATAGGATATCACTTTATGACACATATATGACTACTGGACATGTCCAGCCAAGAGGAAAGTAAGGAAAAACATCTGTCAATGTGGTTTTGAAAATGACAACACATGCATTTGTGTTTTTTTCTACAATACATCTGATCTTATGTCATTTTGTTTTTATTTTTTATTAGCTAGGGAAATGCAGAAAAAAAGAGAAAAAAAGGAAATGAAGGTCTCTAAAATACAAAGCTAAGAGCCACGGTACGGGAGTTTTATTTTATCAACTAATTCATATGTTCATTACTTTAGCATCCCCCTTCATTACTCCATAAGGCCATACAGGCCATAGGGGATTTAGGGGCATTTCAACATGTTTGTTTTTTCTGACTCATTTTTTCTGTAACTGGGACGGACATATTGGCTCCAGTTACAATGGAATTTAGCCTACTAAGACAAACTGCAGAGCTGATCTGGTTAAGCAATCACCCTGGACTGGAGCAGGAACCTTTTTGCAGAGTTTTAGGCTGATCTGATGTCTTAAGCTATCTGGTGGGTGTCAAGTAGATTGAAAAAAAAAAAAGAAAAGAAAAATAATCAGCAATTTCCAATTATTATTATGTTATAATAACAACACACTGAATATTTTACATTGCACACCAATCCAACCACCAAGCTTCAGTAACATTACACTGCATAAATTGTGCAAAACAAATTCCTTTCTCAGTAGTTACTTTAGCTGTGTAGGTGCAAAAATGCACCTGAAAGTGTATTACAATCTTAGCAAGTCTATTTTGTGCTGCAATGCTGACTAGTTCACTACACATTTCTAACAATCTAGATGCAGGAAAAAGAAACAATATGCTGCAAAGTTCAACAGAATATTTTATTGCAAATTGGTGCACATTGTACAGCAGCTTTGTAGCTTTGTATATACCTATAACAAATTACTTCATGGACATGTAATCACTACGACATAAATTGTTCGCACTAACTATTGGGCAATATTCTATTTCTTGGTTTCTAAACCATATAAGATGGCCATCGAAGTGGCATTTTTAAGACAGATTTTTTTTTTCACCTTCTCAAGTTCTAGATACAAATCAATTCATTAAACACCAATGCAGAAAACTGAAGAATAAGGTACAGCAGTGCTAGAAAAATACTTTGTCTTTTAGTGATTATGACAAGAAAACACTGGATTAGAAGAGGTACTATGTCTCATTAGGGAGAGACAGCACAGTATATAAGTATCAGACAATGAATGCCTGCTAAGAATTCTGGGTATAGAATATGCTAATAAGATCTCACTGGACCTAATGAGACAGTAGCCCTGTCTTTAGATGGGATCTTCTTCCTTTCGGAAGAGTTATTCTGGCTTAGCTATTATTATTTTTAGTTTTTTTTCAGAACCTTGCATGAATCTATAGGGAGCCACCTTCCAAATGTGGTACTAGAGCTCATTCCTCTTTTTCCACCAATGCGGTCTCATTTTCTTATTCCTCACCAAGAAAATGCTAGGAAATGTGTTGCAGGGTAAATAAAAGTATTGCTTGCAAATTTACCACTGTGGTTCTGACTAGATTTTGATGTAAAGTGGATCAAGGTGCATCTTGGCGCATCTAGCTTGAGATAAACTTTTTTCCATGTGGCTAGACATATTGATATGGCTTCTCAGAAAAAAAATTAAATGTTTAAAAAAGCACCCAATGCTATAAAAAATTGTTATAAAATTCTGGTGTAAAGTAAGCCAACTAATAGGTGATTTAAAGTTATAATTTACCATCCAACATCAGACACTGTGATAAATCTGGCATATTGGCTGTCTAAGTTTACACTGTCTAACTATTAGTAAACTTGAAGTAGTCGTACACAGTATAGTTAGACTTTTCTTCACCCAGGGTAACATTCAGTTTGCTTCCATAGGTCTGTATCTAAATGTGATGGGCAAGGTGGATTGACTTATTGACACCAGTTACCAAGAGGAAATTTCCACCAGCCACTCTCCTAGCTATAGTATTCTCCTTACTTTCCTTACTATACATCTTTTGAGACCTTTCATACAGTAATTCCACAGTTTAGTGATAAACTACTATTACTCAAATTGCTTCCTTTACAAATAGGATTTATTTGGGTAATGGGACACAGTGGTAGTAGAGGAATCAAATGACATTTGTTCTATTTGCAATGTCATCAGCATAGAAATACTGTAAAAATAAAAAAAATGACAAAAATGGAGTTCATGGAATCAAATGAAACTTGGAAATAGTAAAGATGCGACTTGAGTGTGAATGGTTGGCAAAGGCACTGTTGGAGTGGCTTGTGCTTGTTCTACTGGTGATCTATCTATGCTGTTCAAGGCCTGTTTGCTGTGTGTGCATGACCTCACCTCAGAATGGCCTAGAAGGTAGAAGATTCATCAAAAGATTCATCATCTATCAGTCCATTGATGTGACTCCACTCAAAGTCTGTCAACTGGGCAAAAAGTCTATATTATATTTACGGTCCCCCTTTCCCCATCTTCGGGAAGCGGGTGGTTATGGCTGCAACTAACAGGATCTGGTCCAGGTGCTGAGATCAGGACCTGACTGGTTCAGACACTCCTGCCACAGCGCAGGAGTCCTCAGCTGTTACTGAAACTAACACTGGGACCTGAAACAATCAGGTCCCGATATTGGCACATAGAGCAGAAGCAGTTATTGAATCAATTGTTTTTTCTCTCATTTCCTTTGCTCTGAAAATAAAAAGGCTGCTGAATACTGTTATAGGCTATTGATATTATCGGCAGTGGTCCCGCTATAACAGAAGAGCTGCTGCCGCTATTGTATTCAATAGCAGCAGAGGTGCTCCTGTAATTGGGCCATCTGAATTTAGAGCCAGAGCACCTGGTTTGGCTCTAACTTCAAAAGGGCCAAACACGGAAGAGCCAGAAGCCACTATTGATTTCAATTGTAGAAGTGGTTCTTCTGTGACTGGCCCATTTGAATATAACCCCAAAGCCTTTTTTTGGCACTAAATTGAAATGGCCAAAGTGTCTATTCATAAAGGTGCCACCTCTGGCAACAACCACTGCCACCAATGTTATTTACTATTCCTGTACTGTGACATCATATTGTCAGAGCACTTGGAGAGATCATAGTGGGACCACTGCTGCTATTATTGGCGGTTGTCCCACTATCAAAGAACAGTCACTGTCAGAGTGCAACTGCGGAGGTGGATCATGCTAACGTGATCTGACAATATGTTAACGAGTGATACATCAGTGTATCTATAGTATACAAATGCAGAGTCTGGTTGAGATCATGTGTGATGAGTATCTGTATTAGTTACAGTGAGTGTAGTGTGACTTGCTAGGGTGAGTTGGGAACCCAACAAATATAATGTATTGTAAATTGAATCTACAGTTGTCTGTTCCAGGGCAAGTGTAACAGAAAAAAAAACATACTTACCTGTCCCAAGCACTCTAGTTTCTGCCGCCAAAGCCCATTTGCTTGCATACCATGCCTTGGCCCCCGGAAGCCCTGCGACCCACATGACCACTGAGACCGATCAGTGGCCTCATCAGTCGCTGGAGAGGGATTGGTGGCATATGTGAGTGACATCGCCAGTCCATCTTCAGCAACAGCTGAGGCTTCTGAATGCAGGGCTTCTGGAAAATAGGGCAAAAGTTCAACTGAATGGGTTGTGGTGACATCTGAGCGCCAGTGACAGGTGAGTTTTTTTATGTTACTCCTTTCTTTCTGCTAGTCCCAGTCCCCCAGAGTTTATCAATTTCCTAGAAAACTCCTTTAAGAATAATGTACCATACAGCACACAGTTTAATGTCCCATAGTGACTTTCATACAGTATAATGTCCTAAAGTGGCCCCTTCACACAATATACTGTCCCATAGGGGCCCCTCCTCACAATATCAATGATCCACAGTGGACCCTTCACACAGTATCATGCCCCATAACGGCCTCTTCACACAGTATAATGTCCCATAGTGGCCTCTCCTCACAGTGTAATGACTTGCTACGGTGAACTGGAATCCCAGCAAATATAATGTAATGTAAATCAAGTCTATAGTTGTCTGCTCCAGCTTTGTAAACATGTATACAAACCTACAGGTAGAGGCCACACTGAATGCAATATACAATTAGTATAATATATGTGTTAAAGACAATCAGGTTTTAGTGTTAGTGTTAGAGGAAGTGTTTTATTCTCAGTCAATGATAGACTATTGTTTGTTATCTCCTGGGACATATTGTGACTCACTGACAAAAGCTTCGCTAATAAGCACTTCTTTTTGTGCTACATTTTAAAATCTAAATCCAGGTCAATTAAAATGAATACTTTATCCCTTACAATCCCTTTACAGTTCATTTTCAATAGTCAATGAGAACATATCCAACAAAACACTTGTCCTACAAACCAGTCTACAATAGTGCAAAACTGAAGATTTTGTGATCATGTGCCAACATGGTATTTTGCAATATAATGTAAGTATATTTTTCACAATAAAATTTCTAATTATATATTTTAACTCTTTCCTGACTTCCGCTGTACTATTATGACAGATGTCAGGTCTTTAAAGAGGACCTTTCACGTCCTCATGCACATACGGTTATATATACCGCTAGAAAGTTGACAGTGCGCTGAATTCAGCGCACTCTCGGCTTTCCCTTTATGTGCCCTGGGGCTGGAGATATTGGTGCCCTTAGTTTCGGCACCGATCTCTGCCCACTGTCAGAAGGGTGTTCCTGACAGTCTAGCTGTGCTGTGAGGAACGCCTCCCCTGACAGTACTCATCAATAGACTTGTACTATTCCTCACAGCTCAGTGCCATTGCTGGGCGGTAAGGAACGACCCCTCTGACAGTACAGGGCTATGGATGAGTACTGTTAGGGGGGGGCGTTCCTCACAGCCCAGCTAGACTGTCAGGAATGCCCTTCTGACAGTGGGCAGAGATTGGTGCCGAAACTAACGGCACCGATATCTATAGCCCCGGGGCACATAACGGGAAAGTCAACAGTGTGCTGAATTCAGTCAGTTTTCTAGTGGTATATAAAACCGCATGTGCATGAGGATGTCCTCTTCAAACATGATGACCGGTTACAGAGCTTGCATGATGTAAGGCTTGCAAGCAGCTGTGTGGGCATGGAAACTCATGCCAAGAAACTCTCAGTGTTTTGTGGAACTCAGCAGCTATTGAGTCAGCAAAGTTACAGCGACTGTGATGGTTGTAAAGCAGGGTAGCCCATGATGGAGGACTAGGACATGTGACGACAATTTAACAGGCAGTAAATCATACCACTTTCTATTCAAAATTTTATGGTTACACTTCCATATAGCAATGCAGGCACAAATAACTTTAGTCCCAAATCCACCTCTATGGCATATTGTGTGCTAGTGTGTCATTACTTCATTCCTCTCTCCCAAAATTACCTAAGTCTATTCTTGGATGACCCAAGAAAAATGTCCACTTTTCAGGACTTCAAATGTCTCTGTGTCTCTCTAATCTCTGTTACCTGTCTTGTGCAATGTTGGTAGTCAGGGCACTTTTTTCATGGACTTGGTTCTTTACAGGCAACCAACGGTAGAGTTCTGTGCTAGGTATAATCTTCTGCATACTGTATTAAGAGTCTCTGTCACTGTGCTCTGTTACAGGCACAGGTCACAGCAACAACTTCCTAACCCTCTCACCCACTGTTGTAGAAATTGCTGAGAAGATGCCACTACAGTTAACAAATATCAATTCAACCAAAATGGCAAAGTTAAAGGCATTGTGATGATAAAATAAAATAGCGTAAAACATACAAAACAACACAGCTCAATAAATAACTTGCACAATATGACAAGAACGGTATTTCCCCACAAGAAGTGTTTCTGTGGGGTACTACATATATTGTGCATCAATTTAGGGAGGGAATACAGGTGTTTTGCCATCCTAATAAATTCACTAAGCTGAGCTTTCCAAGGTACTTAGCTGCAGGGCTCCTAGTAATAACTAGGCACAGGAGTTTGCATATACTTTTGGAATAACTGAAACTCTTCTCTCGTTATACAAGGAGTTGACTTTCCCTAGTAACAGGAGACTGTTGTGGAGCTTAACAATTTTTTATTTATCATAGGAAAACACTATTTTTTGGATAAACTTTTTATTTAGATAAACTATTTATGATAATAAATTACTGTATGTGTCGATATTTTCCCTTTCATTTTAGCGATTTCATTTATTAAAAAGCTTTGTTGGAAAATGTACTGTGCACGTTCAGTAATGGACATGTTTCTTCTGACCAGCAATTACTTTAAGAAAGTATAAAGGTAACTGTTAGTCATCTGTAGTCATCTGTAAGTTTTAGCCTGTTGACCATACAGGTATTATACAATCACTGCTGCACTGGTCGCAGGTATTAACTTACTTCAGTTGTTAGCACTGCAGCCTTGCAGTGCTGGAATCCTGGGTTCAAACCCTGCCAAGTATAACATCTGCAAGGAGTTTGTATGTTTTCCCCATATTTGTGTGGGTTTCCTTCGGGTACTCTGGTTTCCTCCCACACTCCAAAGACATACTGATAGGGAATGTAGATTATGAGCCCTATATGGGACAGTGACTAACAATGTCTGTAAAGCGCAGCGGAATATGATGGTGCTATATAAGTATGCAAAATAAATAAACACACTGCATGCACGACTTTATCTTCCTTTACAAAGGTAAACAAACATGACAGAAGCTAACTTCCCTCATGTTGTTTACATTAGTGTCAACGGGAACGGAAACAAAATCAGTCTGTGACTGTTCTCTTCAACAGTTTAATGTCCATTGCTGTCATCCTATGATGAAAGACGGCAACGGACATTAACAACGGTAGTGTGAACGCCCCCTAAGGGTTTCTGAAGTAGGACTTCTTGTGATCATCTGCCACTGAGCCTTCTGTGTTAATTTACTCATTCAATATTTGCCTGGCATGGTATTGTACACTCACAGTTTCTGGTTACTCTTTGGATATATGGCCACTAACATCATAGTTTTAATTTTTTAATTATAAAAAACATAATTATTTTTGTGTAAAATTTGCTAAATACTGTAACAGTAAACAACTTTCTGAAAACAATTAAACAGAGTGTAAGATCAGGAATAGAGCAACTTTCAATTGCTTTCATACACATGAAACAACAACTTTTTTGTATTTATTCTATTTAATTAAATTAATTAACACTCTTAAAAAAAGTGCTAATTAAAATTATGAAACAGGTAAAATGTGTCTCTTTTAATATTTAGATCATCAACGTGCCATGTAAGAGATTATGACTGTGTTGTTTCTTAACATGTGCCTGTCACAATTTATTCTTCATTTCCATGACCTAAACTCTTAAAATGAGAAGCTGATATTCCTCACTTTTATCTCACCTTGTTTTCACTGTACTACATTTGCTTATTCATTTTGTTAACTGCAGTAAACACATTTAATTGTGGTGCGCCTTTGATTTCTTGTCTTTGTGATGTATCTTTGTTGTATCTTTGTATTGTGCTGTTTTTCTATAATTCATTTATGTGATAATAATTGAGCTGTTGTAATAAAGATTATTACTGTTAACCCCATACTGCCTGCATCACAAAAATGAAAAGGATAACAACCGCTAACAAACTCTATGTGATTGGCCTGTTAATCTAAATAGTGTGTATGGCACTGCCCTCACAGGTGAACAAAACCAATAACTGGTTGGGCTGTAACTGCCTTTTGGTATTTTGCCATTTGCCAGGAAAACATGCTGCCATTGTTCATATCACAGAGATTCCAATGGCAGAAGGAACTTGAGGTCATGTGGAAAATATTCGATCTTTGTCTTTTTGCATGTTCCCATATACAGATCTCTTTTAACTGATTTATCAGTTATATCCTGTATATAAGGGTGTATAGGAAGCACACAGATTGTGAGTCCTTGTTATCCACAATGGTACAAAATAAGTAAAATAAAAAGTAAATAATAAATTATAAATAATTGAAATCTAAAACAATAATAAAGTTTTTACTTTATTTTCATGTTTTAGTGAAGTTTTAAATGACCTATTTCTAGATCTGGGAAAGGTTAACCCTGATAGACAATAGTTGGCTGGCAGATCACAAATCAGAGTCCGTTCACATGTGGCATTTTTGCAACATTTGTTGTGTTTCTTCTTTTAACCCCTCTCTGCAAAGGACCATGCAATTGCGCAGCTGTTGGGATGTACTTCATATCAATGGCACAACCTTAGAAACTGTGCCTATGCTATCCACAACCCTCTAGCACTGGCTGTTGTGGCAAGGTGTCAGCTGTATAACAGAACAGCCAAAGTTAAATAGGTTGTCCAGTGTTTTTAAAAAATCTAAGAGTAAGCAAAGCTATAAAATAAAGAAATAATCTATTATCACCTGCTCAATCCAGCACCATCTCTCCTGTCCCTGCTGCTCTGACTCCCTCCAGTCCATCAGCAGTGATGTCACATGCATCATTTTTGAAAAAATAAAATAATACATGTAATTGGTATCATTGCATCAGTCACTTACGACCAGGGCCGGTTTTAGACAAAGTGGGGCCCCGGGCAAAATTAAAAGTGGGCCCCAAATGTTGAAATATTGTACCTACTACATAGTCACATTCTGTTAATTTGATGTGCTGCAGTGCTTACAGTGATGTTCCTAAGTTCTTTAAGGCCGGGCCCCCCACATTGTGAAAACGCAACGTTTTACAGTACCTGCAAAATGGAGGGGATTCTGACTAATCCCATACACACATTGCAGAAAAAAAAAAAACTGCGTTTTCACAACATGTTAATTATACCTTCATAAATGCTGGTGTTTTCCGTAAAGGTATAATAGGTATAGAAAGTCCACAGAGAAAAACTCTGAGATCGCAATGAAAAACGCTGCAGAAAAAAAAACGCAATGCGTTTCCGCCGCAGTCTTTTCCGCAGCATGGGGCCTTAGCATAAAGGCGTTGTTTCATTTGTTTGTAAATTTTTTTGCATAGCCAAACTAGTTGCTTGTGACCCTTAATAAATCAGGTGCACAAGTAACAAGGCATATGCCTTTTCCTACGCACAATTTAAAAAATGTATATACATACAGAATTATCAAATAGGACCGCTATACCAGGACTAAATACTGTCACGTCACCCGCTGACCACTATACCAGGACTAAATACTGTTACGTCACCCGCTGACCACTATACCAGGACTAAATACTGTCACGTCACCCGCTGACCACTATACCAGGACTAAATACTGTTACGTCACCCGCTGACCACTATACCAGGACTAAATACTGTCACGTCACCCGCTGACCACTATACCAGGACTAAATACTGTCACGTCACCCGCTGACCACTATACCAGGACTAAATACCGTCACGTCACCCGCTGACCGCTATACCAGGACTAAATACTGTCACGTCACCCGCTGACCACTATACCAGGACTAAATACTGTCACATCACCCGCTGACTGCTATACCAGGACTAAATATCGTCACGTCACCCGCTGACCGCTATGCCATTACTAAATACTGTCACGTCAGCCACTTACTGCCAGATTCCCCTCTGTCCTCATAGTATAATCCACAAATAGCGGCTTTTACTTATAATGTTCCCCTCGTAGCGCCAAACACTTCACTACGATCAGAGTTACTCCATTCCCCATCTTGAGAACACAACTACCCCCTTTTATTTGCAGATTCCCCCTCATAACGCCAGCCAGCAATTAACCTCTTCCTGCCCTGCACTGTAATAGTATGTTGCAGTAAGCAGTTTGTTCCTAGGACTACACTTTGCAGAGACTGTAAAATGACCGTTTATGCCACGTGGGACCCCGGCCTTAAGGCTGAGTCCCCACTTTGTGGAAAAGCAGCTTTTTTTGTTGCAGATTTTGCTTCAGTTTTTTAAGCCAAAGCCAAGCAGGGCTATAAAAGGATTGTGAAATATCTAGGAAGCTTCTTACACTTCTCCCTTCTGCTCAATCCACTCCTGGCTTTGGCTCAAAAAACAGCAACAAAATCTGCAACAAAAAAATCCGCTTTTCTGTAACGTGAAACACAGTGTTTATGGCGGCTGCAGAATCGTGCGGGAATTTCCACATATAGTTACTGTAATAGGGGAAGAAAGTGCAGAGAAAAATGCATCAAAAGCTCAATGAAAAACGCTGTGGGAAAAAGAAAACAATGTGTTTTTGCTGCTTTTTATCTCCTGTGCTTTTTAGCTGCGTTTCATTGTGTTGGGGCTAATCCTTAAAGGGGTTGTCCAGGAATTACAGGTTTCTGCAAGGAACCCGGGGAAGGTGAAAAATAAAACCCACACTCACCTGTCCCTGGTCCTCCCACCCCTGTCCGGTCCAGCGGGACCTCGGGGCTTGTTCCAGTGGCAGTTCTCGCCACATGTAACCGCTTAGGCCTATCATCCGCCTCAGCAGCCTAAGGAAAGGAACTCTCATACGTCACCAGTGATGTCCCGTGTCCTTTCCTTAGGCCGCTGATTGGCCATAGCAGTTACGTGCGGCGAGGACTTCTGCCAGAAGAAGCCCCCGGGCACCACTGGACCAGACAGCTGTGGGAGACCCCGTGGACAGGTGAGTATGCGCTTTCTTATTTTTCACCTTCCCCAGCCTCCTTGCAGAAAACAGTAATTCCTGGACAACCTGTTTAACATCTCAATATACTGAGCATCACACTATACAATACAATTCTAGTATGTATAATGGTACACATGTACAGAAGAAAATATAGATAGATAGACAATAATATGCTGTATATACCTACATATATACCATATATTTACACACATACATTCATAAACAATATATACACATACCTGTCTACAATTATACAGTACTCACACTAGCTAGCACACATACTGTAAACAAATATACAGATATATACATATATGCATATTAAATATACATATTTTACACAAAGCATACACTTACATTTGGCTGAATTGCTGGGTGCACTGGAAATGGAGGAAGCTCCTGTGCAGCTCTGTCTGGCAGTAGTGAAAGCATCGCAGCAGACTCCCTCACTGCACACTACGAGGTGCTGGATGCCTCACTGCATGAGGGGGAGGGGGGGAAGCTAGTAACTGCTTCTAAGTGCCGGCAAACTGTAGAAGCAGCGACCAGCAGAATCTGCATCTGCCGATACTTTCATCTAACGCCGATTAAGAGTCCTAATAGTAGGGAAAGTATGGGGCCCCTATGGGTTTTGGGGCCCTGGGCAATTGCCCAGTTTGCCCCCCCCCCAACGCCGGCCCTGCTTACGACAATATAAGTATCATGCTATTTAAAGGGACTGTGCCATTAAAGACATATCCCCTAACCACAGTCCTACACTTTCAGTACCACATTCTCTTGTTTGCTTAGGGGCCCGGCAGTCAGACTGCCTGCAATGTGACAGTTATCCCTTATCCTGTACATAGGGGATGCATGTCTTTAGTGGGGCAACTTCTTTAAGACTGTAAAGTGAATTCCAAAAAAGAACAATGCCAGAATAGGAATTTTGGTTTCTTCTTCCTACATCTTAAAAACAGGAACACAGAGAAATAAAGAGAAATCTGCTCTCAGCTGTTTTCATGACTAAGTGCAGATGTGTCCTCTGTTACATGTCTTCTTGGTTTTGCATTTCTTGATATGTGTGATAAGTTTTTACAAATTGATATTCTAACTATCCTATTTGTATCTGTGTGTGACCACCCAGTGTGTATGTTGGTTTCAGTAAAATGTGGGCACATCTGTAAATAGAGAGTCATGAGCATACATGATCACCTTCATTCTGTGTGTGGATGTAGTGGATAGTAGCTGCCTCAACAGGCAGGATAGGCTTTGGAAGAACCTTGTTCTGGAGAAAGATGACTGGATATAAATGTATATGCCATGCTATAGATATGCCATAAATGGTGGGAGTACCTACAGAAGGTACTGAGTACCGAAATAGACTACATCCTTAAAGAGTGAAAAAAGACAGCAAAGTAATATTCTGTCACTTTTTAAAGCAAAAAGTGCAGCAAAAGCAATGTAAGTAAAATAATTCTGCTTGATCAGAAGGGTTTAAAGCATACTTTTAAACTCAATTTCTTAATATCAATTAATAGTGTTTTAGGATACACCCATGTATGTGTTGTCAAAATGGTGCAACTTACCAAATCTTTCAAAATGTTGCGCGTGGCATGAAATAATTGAAACAACTTATTAAGCATGTTAGACTCATTTCTCTTTATAAGCCACCCCATGGTTGGCGTACATACAGTATGCACTATATTTTGTACCATTTGTTAAATAAATTGGCTTGTTTTATGTTTCCTCTTTTGTATGACTCTATATCCCCTTTTCTTTCCAAAACCATTTAGTCTAAAGCACATGACAAATTTACCATATATTATACTCTATTTCTGAAAGTTACAGCACGCCCATTACTGTATTACTTTAAGGCAACCTTTTGGGCTTTTCAGAACCTCTCCATTTTTCAGTGCACGTCCTCTTTGACTATGTTACAAGTTGATACAGAAAAGTGCGCAGTAGGATGTTTGGTTTAAATGGTAAGTTTAATTTTCATGATATCTTCGATTGAAGAGCTGTTGTCTCCTTTGAACACATGAACACTTGGTTTTGAATATATAGTGTGATAAGGCAAGATTATTCTAAAACATGGAAATGTCATATTTTATAAATTTCAATTTGCATGTGTATGAATGGTAAATTAGATGAAAAATATGCAGAGATTGGTATTTTTAAATTTCAAATGTCAAATGGAAAACATCACCTTGCTTACACTATCCGAAACTGCGGTCAGCTGCAATGTGTGACAACATGGAATTAAAATGAGAATGACACGTGCATATTACAGACAATTTCTATGGAATTTCCAACTGTAAGAAAAGCAACAAATGTTCTCAGAAATGCTCTGCATTACAATAATGGACTGCTTGGTCATTTACTGGCATAACTGTGCTGATGAAAATGGAGCACACTATTAAGCTGTATTTATAATGTCTGGTTATATTTTTTATATCACAAGGCATTATGGGAAAGGAGCTGGGGAGCTCATGCGCCCTCTATTGGATGTAACAAATCCTCAATTTGCTTTTGACTCACCGAGCCTTGAGGCAGCAAAAGGGATTTTAACCAAGCCAATTTCACTTATCTGCATACAGCGCTGTTTCCGGATTGTTGTCCTTCATCAGTACAAAGCAAAGTGAATTGGCTGGCTTAGTGGGAGGCAATGAGTGGGTTAGGGACAAGAATCTCTCACATTGAGGAGAGCACCAGTGAAGGTGTGTAGAGATTTTAGTTGCCTTTTGCCCTCTACTTAGCATCTACATATCACAAGGCATTATGGGAAAGGAGCTGGGGAGCTCATGCGCCCTCTATTGGATGTAACAAATCCTCAATTTGCTTTTGACTCACCGAGCCTTGAGGCAGCAAAGGGATTTTAGCCAAGCCAATTTCACTTATCTGCATACAGCGCTGTTTCTGGATTGTTGTCCTTCATCAGTACAGAGCAAAGTGAATTGGCTGGCTTAGTGGGAGGCAATGAGTGGGTTAGGGACAAGAATCTCTCACATTGAGGAGAGCACCAGTGGTTATATTTTTTAGACACTTTTGCATATGTGAACTAAAGTATATATATTTTACTGCCATGCCACATGCTGGTCATTCTTGAACATATTTAATAAAATCATTTGTTGGTAAAGGTATAACTGCTTTTACTTGACAGCAAGAAGTTCATCAAAAAAAGAGTTATTTTGTCAGCAGAAAATGCAGCAAATTTATGCCATTTTCACCAAATCAAACAATTATGGAGTCAATGTTCAAAACAGAAATTATTTTCATATTCGACTTCCCAAAATCTGTCAACCATAAATATTTTTAATGCCGTTAACTAATTATTCTAAATATTGCAATACCTTTACCATGATTTTTATGGTTATAAGGCTATATGGCTATATGGCTATAATTGTTAGTTTTTTTTTAACTTTTTCCTATTAAAAAATATGTTTTTCACACAGTCTTAATTCTACATGTTTACTTTTGTGCAGATATTTTAGGAGACTTTAACACTTATTTTTATGTTGTAATTGTAGTGCACTGGCTAATTTCTGTATGGCAGTACATTATGTTTTCTCCTAACTATATGTATGGGTGTAATACAGAATAAAAGGAGGGGGGTCACTTCAAACACATTCATTTCAGGCAGTATAAAATGTAGATCTGTTCATATCTTTCATATGATACCATGATCACACTTTTATCTTTATTATTTCCGGAGATATCCCATGTTCAAAATACATTCTGGATTGGAATCTTTATATCCAGCTACAGCTGTTTCTAATCCAAACTGTAATACAGTTAATAATGCCTGAGATATAAGTGTTTGAAGTGACCCCCCCCCCCAATTCTCAGCTTTTCTGCATTACATCCTGCACTCACAGACAGAAGCAGTGAGTATTTTTGCTGTCAATAACTGGGGAAAAAATAGTAAGGGGATAGAAAAGTGTGGAAAGTTGGCAAAATCCATTAATATAATAACATATAATAAAAGTTATTTGAGAGTTTAGCTATGCTTCAAATTTAGGGCTAATGAAGGATAAGCAAATATTGTCATTTTTCATATGAACGTCAACTACATAAAAGAAATATAGATATGGGTCAGGGATAAAAAAATAGAAAAACTAAGAAATGCATAAGGAAGAAAAAAAATTAAAATGGTATGTATGAAGATCAAGTGAAGTAGAATGTTTTCATAGAGGACAAGAGTTTTATTAGGATATAAAGAACAACCCTGTAGTTCTGGAAAAGTATCTATGAGGTCCAGAAGGAGATGAAGGCATGATATATTGATGCCATAACACCTGCTGAACTGAACTGGAGACTTTTTTCATTATGGGAGCAGCTTAGAGGACATTATACTGTATGTGGGCCACTCATAGGGCATTATATGGTGTGAGGCCACTGAGTGCACATTATGCTGTGTGGTTACTACTGAGGGGGCATTATACTGTTTGGGAACACTGAGTAGACATTATACTGTGTGTGGAGTCACTGGGAGGGCATTATCTGTGTGGGGGACACTAAGTGAACATTATACTGCTTGAAGGGCACTAATGGGGCATAATAATATGTTGCACCACTAAGGGGAAATTATACTGTATGGTGCCACTAGGGGGGGCATTATACAGTGTGGTGGTCACCAAGATGATATTATAACATGTGGGGGGCGCTTAGGTGGCATTATCCTGTGTAAGGGCTTCTAAATTGGCATCATATGTTGTGATGTTGTGCGGGGTCACTAAGGGGGATTATAATGTGTGGGAGTCACTTAGGTGGTATTATGCTATGTAGGGCCATCAAATGGGCAATATGCCCAGTGTAGGACCTCTAAGGGGATTGTAATGTGTGAGATAACTAAGGGGGCATTATACAGTGTAGAACATTGTGTAGAGCATTAATATAGTGTAGGACATTAATGAGGCATTATAATGTGTGGTGGCACAATGGAGTATCATACTGTGTGTTGTAACTAAGGGGGCACTATACAGTGTGGCTACTAAGTAGGCATTATAGTCTGTGAATGCTACCCACGGAAATATACTGTGTGGAAGTAACTAAGGGAATATTAATTGGTGTGGAAACCACTAAAAGAACATTGTACTGTGTGTTGCCCACTAAGTAAGTGTTATACTGTGTGAGAGACAGAAAGAGGGCATCATAATTTGTGGGATCTACTGGGGGCATTATATTGCGTAGGGTAAACTGAGGCATCACCACTATCTTACACAAAGAAAGACATTATTATAGTGTGGGGCTCAAAGGGACTGGGTGTAAATGCATAGGGTCAAATGGGCCATAAACGGGTTAGAGGGTTTGGCTTTACACAAAAAGAAATTGCTAGATTTATCCTTCTACGTGTACTCTAAAAAATGGGATGTATGTTATACTGTATTTAGGAATCAATGCCCTTCACCCCTGTTATCACATTGGTACAGATGTATGGATACTGCATGGCTGTCCATGTACATATACTGGGGTGTAATAATTCTAACTGGTGATGTACATTATATAGTATGTATATCCATTAATAGAATGGAATTATTGACCTCTATCAAATAGGCAGATAACTAAATGTTTATTATTTTAGAATATCTCAGCTTTCTGAGATATTATTATTATGATGATGGTTATTATTATTTTTAATAAACAGTATAATGCAGTTGTACTACAGAAAATCCATTGTGTTAAAAATAAAAATTATACTGCAATGCAACATGTACATCTGCGTCTTAAATGTTCCTAATGGATAAATAGGGAATAGAAACTGACCAATTCTTAATTTCTTTTGGTAGTAATATCCTGTATCCAATGTAATAATCCACTATGTTTCTGTTTATTTGTAGTAAATCTTTGCTATTGCCCCCTTTGGAACACTAAGGAACAAATTCAATTTGTATAATAGGCTGACCTTTTAAGGGATTTAGTTCATTTCTAACTGCTCTGGACCATTAAAAAGATTGGATTCAGTCCTCAGAGTCCCAAAACTGTAAAGTTTTGGGTTTAGCATGAAAAATGAGATAGTATACTGTAGGTTTAAAGTATGCCAATGGCTTTACAAGTGACAGAAATCAGAAGAATCTAAGATGCCTGAACTATTATGTTCTATAATGTTAAAGGGACCCTTTACCCACCAAAAATTCCCCATGTGCTTCATTATGGTATTTTGTGTCAGTCTCTTATCTGTTTTCGATTTTTTCTTGCTGCTTCCATCTCAATATATCGGACTAAGGCTGTTGCCTGGAAACAATGTGAATCAGGCTCCAGTGACATGCTTTTCTACTTGAATCTATGGAGATCTATTTGTCATATATAATAGACTTTAGGAGTTCCTGTATACTGAAATTGCCTGGACTATACCACATAGGTTTTCCAAAGGAAAGAGGAGGGGGGCAAAAATCCTATCAATTATTGCTGATGAATAGACAGCACCTGTCAAGCAGTTACAATGGAGATGAAGACTGTGCAGCCCCCCTTTAGCCTGACTATATACTTACGGTCTCTTAGCTTATTTAGGAGAATACAGAGAGAAGGATAACAGTTCCCTCAGAAAGAGATGGTACAATCTCTAGCTGTCGCTAAATGCTTTGCTGAAGCATAATAGGATTGATAGAAAAATCAATCCCCAAGTTCCCTTTTAAAGGGATTATCCCATAAGTATTTGCTCACTGGGAAACCAACTGCTGTGACCACCAGTGGTCACTGGAACAGGGTTCTGCAAGTTACTCTGAGTTCCTCATATAAATGTAATGATGGTTGCACATGTGTGACTACCTCTCTATTCACTTCTATGAAACTGATAGAGATCACTGTTCTGGAAGTCACATAGAAGTGACTGAATCAGTGACTGTGCGTACCCACTACCATCGACATGGACCACTCAGTTGTGCTTGCAAACTCCCATTCTTGTTATCACTAGGACTTCCAGCAGTTACACTTCTAGTGATCAAACAATTATGCTTCAGATTGTGGAGAGGAAAGTGTTAAATATAGTGGTATATCTCTTTTAAAGGGAACCTGTCAGTTTTTTTTTCCATCTTAAACTGACCAGTTTCTGGTAGTGACCTCTCCTAAGTTATTAGCTTTTAAAACCTTAGATCGGCATATGCAAATTTACCTTAACTAGTCATGGGAGGAGGAAAGCAGATTCATCTAGTCACAGTCACTGTGCTAAATCACACCCTGTGAGGACAGCAGTTAGGTAGGTTATCAGGCTGATGTCTGACGGCGAGAGACATGTCTGTCACGCCGAACAGGGCATGATTTAGTACAATGACAATGCATATGCTGCATCTGACAGGTTCCTCATCACTGAATAAAAAATTCAGTTGTATCTACTATCTATCTATAACAAGACAAAAAGCAGAACCATATATATGGTAAGAGGGGTGCACACTTTCAGATATTGACCAGTTGTCTGCCCTATGGAATGATGCAAAGAGGCAAGACTTTGAGATGGAAATTTGATAATAAAATAGGCAATTTATTCACCTATTTATTTATCTAAAATTAAAATTAAAGGATGACTCTAATGGCATTAGTTACTTATATATGTAATGAAAACATTGCATAAATACAGATATGACAGTCGTTATTATGACATTTCAGCACAAGTTGTCTGTCTATTCAAATCAATTGCTGGTTAATCCTTCCTCTTCCTCCTCTTCTGTCACCCTTCCAACCCCCTCCCTGCTGTCTCACTTTAAAAAAATATTGGTGGCAATGGGATTAATTACTGAAAAGTATCATATTGGAACATCTGTAGCTTTTAGCTACTGTGACTCTGCTATGATTTATCCCTGTACTGTGACAAAATAATGTCACAGTACCGGAATAACAAATACATTGGTGTCAGTGGCAAAAAAAAAAAAATCATAGCAGAACTGCCGCTGCTTTGGCGCTAAATTCAAATGGCCAAGGGCCGATTCATAGTAGATCTATCTCTTTTAACTAATCATAGTAGAACTGCGGAGGCTCAGCTATGATACTGTTCAGTACTTCCACCAATGTTTTTTGTGGTAGACAACATGCCTGTGTGACAACCCATATTAAAAAAGTGGTTAGTGACTCTAACAAGCTTGGTCATTAAACATGGAGAATTTCTATTTTTTTGTCTACCTCAAATTGGTACCAATTAGAACTGCAACCAGTCCCACAGAAAATAAGTCTTTATGCAGCCATTATGACTATTTAAGTGCTAAACTGCTAAAGGAAAATATGCTTATTTGCTATCACCATTTTGCATTATGTGTACCTATCCATAAAGTTCCAAAGTACCCAAATAAAGGTAACTAGTTATTTTTAAGTTATGGTAAATATGGCAAAAATGGCTGGGCTATTTTGCATTTCATTACTAATAGAATTAAACATAAAACACTAATTTATAAATTATATGTATCCCCAAAATGGTGCCATTTGAAAAATACAACTTTGCAAGAAAAAAAAAAGCCAAAAAATTGCTTGGCCATTAAGTCCCAAATAGGTCTGGTTGTTAAGGGCATAAAGGGTTAGATGCTTGTGTACATGAGATATAGATAACCTAGAAGTTAGCACTATGAGAAAGGTCACTGTCAGTTTATCAACTCTATCCTAAATTTAAATAATAATAAAGAATGTGTTGTATACTGATGTGCAGTATGCACCGATACTGTACTATTTCCCCTGATGATCCAGCTTAGTGTATGCTGCGGAAACGCATCGGAATTTTCCATTTGCATTCTCCTGGGGCTTTAGAAAGATTCCCTGCTGCAGATTAGCTCCTCTGACTAGGGAGTACCTAGATGACTCTAGACTTATAATAGTGAACAGAAGTATGCCCTGTTCAGCACGCATTCAGCCAGAGGAGAATCTAAGCTTCTGGTCTTGTTCTACTATAGTTAGGGCCGCTTGAAGGGTACAGGGACTCAAACGTACAGTTGGCTCTGGTCAGTGACTAAATAGACTATTGCCTTTTATCTGTCTTCACCCATGACCACTATGACCTACGACAAATGAGGTTTTAATTGTGCATCAAAATATTTGGCACAATGCATATCTATCCTCTATTTGTCAACATATATATTTAATGTGGTCTTTTTGGGGTAGACAGACAATCAGCCCTACAGGCAGGGCCGGCGTTAGAGGGGGGAAAACTGGGCAATTGCTCAGGGCCCCATCCCCAAAGGGGCCCCGGGATCCGGAGTCATCAGGCTCGGCCATATCAATAACAGAAAGGGACCCAGCATCATGTGCCGCAGGGCCCCTTTCTGAAGTGAGTAAAAATAACAAATATTTTTACTCACCTGTCCTTGCGTCCGACGTCATCTGGCATTCCGGACATCACCGCTGAGGCCTGGCCACAGCGGTCACGTGGGGTGGGCTGACAGCGTGCCTCACGTAATCGCGGTGACGTCCACAATGTGTGACGTCAGCCACAGAGGAGTGGAAGTGGTCGCCGGCGGGGATAGCGGAGCAGCGCGAGGAGGCCCAGCAGAGGTAAGGCAAGGTGAGTATAACTGTTTTTTATTTTCCCTTACCTCCCCTTCGATTATAATATAATAATAGCACTGACGGAGTCCGTAGGGCCACTGTGGAGCATTATACTGTGTGTGTGGGGGGCCTCTGGATAGCATATTATACTGTTTAGGGCCACTGTGGAGCATTATACTGGGGGGCCCCCTCTGGATAGCATATATATTGTTTTGGGCCACTGTGGAGCATTATACTGGGGAGGGGGCCCTCTGGAGAGCATGTTATATTCTGTGGGGTTACTTTTGAGCATTATGCTCTTCAGAGGGGCCCCCCAGTATAATGCTCCAAAGTGGCCCCACAGAATATAACATGCTCTCCAGAGCTCCCCCCACTTTATAATGCTCCGTAGAGGCCCAACAGAATATAACATGCTCTCCAGAGGGCCCCCTCTCCAGTATAATACTCCACAGTGGCCCCACACAGTATAATATGCTATCCAGAGGGGCCCCCCCAGTATAATGCTCCACGGTGGCCCCACACAGTATAATATGCTCTCCAACAAAAAAGTAATAACAAGCCCCATTTTACCACACACAATTCAAATGAGCACCTTTGTACCACCTATTAGATTTTTGCACCCAGTCATCAGTTATCATAGTGCCTCCTTATAAATAATAGTCCCTGCTTATAAATAATCTTACACCTTTATCAATAATAGCTCCCTTATAAATGATAAATAGTGCCCTGTATCAGTAATATTCCCACTTATCAGTAACAGTCACCCCGTAAAAATAATACTGCTCCCTTATAAATAATAGCCCTCTCATAAATAATAGTTACCCTTATAAATAATAGTCCCCATTATCACTAATAGCCCCCTTTATAAATAAGCCCACTTAACAATTATACCCCCCTTATAAATAGTTTCCCTCTTATAAATAATAGCTCCCCCCTTATATTGGATGCCTTATATATAATAGTTCCCCCCTTATAAATAATAGCCCATCTTATAAATAATAGTTCCCCCTTATAAAAGCCCCCTCATACTTAAGTTTCCCAATTATATATAGTAACCCACCCTTATATATAATAGTTCTCCGTTATACAGTGTCGGACTGAAGGGCCTTAGGCCCACCAAAGGAACTTGTTCTGGGGCCCCACCCAACAGCTTCCTGCTAATAGCCTACACCACGTCTCCTTCACTGAAGTCTTACATATGTGCTGACTATCTGGTGTTACTGAGTATGTTCCCAGTATAGTCAGCCCCTATTGTACTGTGCAAGTCCCAATAACTCCATGGCCAGCTCATGCACAGTACCTGTATGGAGAATGACATGGCCATTGGGCACTATACGTATGTGCAAGATTATAGTGAGGGAGCTGTGATGCAGACATAGCACACAGGGCTGCCAGAAGGAATTGTGAGAACCCCCCCACAGTATAATGCTCCACATGGTATATAATGCTCCACAGTGACCCCACACAGTATAAAATGCTCCCCTGAGCCCCCCATTGTGGTCCCACATGGTATGTAAGGCTTTACACAGTATAATACTCCACAGTGGCCCACACAGTATACTACCCCTTAGTGGCCCCAGACAGTACAATATGCTCCCCAGCAGCCCCACACAATATAATATGTTCCATACAGTATAATATGCACCCTACAATGCCCGCCCAGTATAATGCTCCACAGTGGCCTAACACAGTATAACATGCTCCATAATGACCTCCACACAGTATAATATACTCTCCAGAGGGGTTCCCCCAGTATAATGCTCCACAGTGGTCCCCCACAGTATAATATGTTCCCCACAGTCCCCCCCAGTATAATGCTCTACAATGGCCCCACAGATTATAATATTCTCAAGAAAAGCCCCACACAATATAATACACTCCACCAGGGGCGTAACTATCGGGGTAGCAGCGGTAGCAGCTGCCACAGGGCTCGGGACATTACAGGGCCCCGAGGGGCCCCCGATGTTTTTTTTTTTTTTAATAGACCGTTACCTGTTGGAGTAACCCCAGCAGGTAATGGGCCCTATATACTTATCGTTCCCCGGGGTCCCGCTCACGGCCGCCTGTGCTTCCGATTCTGCGGAGGCGGCTGTGAGCAGGAGCGGGGATCGGTATGTGAAACCGCGGGCCGAACCCCACGATTTCTGCTATCATTATACTCCGGGGTCTTTTCAGACCCCGTAGTATAATAATCGGAGGCCCAGGAGAGGTGAGGGAACATAAAAAAGCAATGTACTTACCTCTCCTGCGCTTCTCCAGGCTTCGGGCCTGTTTGGTGACGTCCACGACATCATTTTGCGTCGCGACGCTTTGCCCACATCACGTGACGCCGGCCTAGTCCAACATTGCAGAAGGCCGAAGTAGCGCACGGGCATGCACCGGAGCGAGGAACAGGTAAGCAACGTTGTTTTTTTATGTTTCTATCCTCCCCTGGGTCTCCGATCATTATACTCTGGGGTCTGAAAAGACCCCAGAGTATAATAATTGTTCATGGGTGGTCCACAATGGGACATATAATAATGTGTGCAGGGGCCACTATGGGGAAAAATACTCAGTGCAGGGGCCACTATGGGGCAAAATACTCAGTGCAGGGGCCACTATGGGGCAAAATACCCAGTGCAGGGGCCACTATGGGGAATAATAGTGTGTGCAGGGGCCACTATGGGGAATGATAGTGTGTGCAGGGGCCACTATGGGGAATAATAGTGTGTGCAGGGGCCACTATGGGATATAATACTGTGTGCAAGGGCTACTATGGGGCATGATACTGTGTGCAGGGGCTACTATAGGGCATGATACTGTGTGCAGGGGCCAGTAAGGGGCATGATACTGTGTGCAGGGGCCACTATGGGGCATGATACTGTGTGCAGGGGCCACTATGGGGCATGATACTGTGTGCAGGGACCACTATGGCATAATACTGTGTGCAGGAGCCACTATGGGGCGTAATACTGTATGCAGTGGCCACTATGGCACATAATAGTGTGTGCAGGAATGCGGTTTTTTGGGGGGGGGGGGTTGGAGTTGGCGGTCCGGGGGGGGGGGCAATTGGGGGCAGCGGTTCGGGGGGGGCCCCATGTCAAATGTTTGCCTTGGGGCCCAGCCATTCCTAGTTACGCCACTGCACTCCACAGTGGCCCCACACAGTATAACAGGCTCCCCACACTGTCCATTCCCCCAGTATAAAGCTCCACAGTGGCCCATAGTATAATATGCTCCCCAGAGGGCCCCCGCTAGTATAATGCTCCACAGTGCGCCCTTCAGTATTTTGCTCCACAGTGGCCCCACGCAATATATTATGCTCCCCAGAGCGTCCCCCCAGTATAATGTTCCACAGTAGGCCCCACGCAGTATAATATGCTCCCCAGAGGGCCCCCTAGTATAATGCTCATTAGTCCCCCCGAATAATGCCCCACAGTGGCGCCATGCAATATAATATGCTCTGCTGATGGCCCCCCCAGAATAATGCTCCACAGTGACCCCACTCAGTATAACATGCTTCAGAATGGCCTCCACACAGTATAATATACTGCCCAGAGAGGTTTCCCCAGTATAATACTCCACAGTGGCCCAAAACAGTATAATATGCTCTCCAGAGCCCCCCCCCCAGTATAATGCTCCACAGTGGCCCAAAACAGTATAACATGCTCTCCAGAGCCCCCCCCAGTATAATGCTCCACGGTGGCCCCACACAGTATAATATACTGGGGGGCCCCTCTGGAGAGCATATTACAGTATACTGTGTGGGGCCACCATGGAGCATTATACTGGGGGGCTCTGGAGAGCATATTATACTGTGTGGGGCCAATGTGGAGCATTATACCGGAGAGGGGGCTCTCTGGAGAACATGTTATATTCTGCGGGACCTCTATGGAGTATTATAAAGTGGGGGGGCTCTGGAGAGCATGTTATATTCTGTGGTGTCTCTATGGAGTATTATAAAGTGGGGGGGCTCTGGAGAGCATGTTATATTCTGCGGGGCCTCTATGGAGTATTATAAAGTGGGGGGGCTCTGGAGAGCATGTTATATTCTGTAGGGCCACTTTGGAGCATTATACTGGGGGGCCCCTCTGGAGAGCATAATGCTCCAAAGTGGTCCCACAGAATATAACATTATCTCCAGAGCCCCCTCCCCACATTATAATTTTCCACAGAGGCCCCACAGAATATAACATGCTATCCAGAGGGCCCCTTCCCCAGTATAATGCTCCACAGTGGCCCCACACAGTATAATATGCTATCCAAAGGGTGCTCCCCAGTATAATATGCTATCCAGAGGGTGCCCTCAGTATAATGCTCCACAGGGGCCCTACAGTGCTATTATTATATTATATTCTGGGGTCTCTTCAGACCCCAGAGTATAATAATCGAAGGCCCGGGGTAAGTAAGGTAAAATAACAAACAGTTATACGCACCTTGTTCTTACCTCTGCTGGCTTCTTCTTCTCTGTGGCTGACGTCACGCGTTGTGGACGTCACCTCTGAGGCCTGTGATTGGGCCTCAGCGATTACATGAGGCACGCTGTCAGAACACCCCACGTGACCGCTGTGGCCAGGCCTCAGCGGTGATGTCCGGATCGCCAGAAGATGACGTCGGACACCAAGGACAGGTGAGTAAAAATGTTTGTTATTTTTACTCACCTTGGAAAGGGGCCCTGCGGTCCCTTTCTGTTATTGATTTGGCCGGGCCTGACTCCGGGATCCGGAGTCATCAGGTTCCAGATCCCGGGGGACCCTTTGGGGACGGGGCCCTGGGCAATTGCCCAGTTTTCCCCCCCCTAACACCGGCCCTGTGTGGGGCCACTGTCGAGCAAAATACTTGCGGGGGCCCTCTGGAATGCATATTATACAGTGGAGCTTTATACTGGGGGGAAGGGGAAGTGTGGGGAGCCTGTTATACGGTGTGGGGCCACTGTGGAGTGTATTATATTGTGTAGGGCTTTTCAGGATTATATTATACTCTGTGGGGTCATTGTAGAGCATTATACTGGAGGGGACCACTGTGGAGCATTATACTGGGGGAACCCCTCTGGGGAATATATTATACTGTGTGGGGGCCATTGTGGAGCATGTTATGCTGTGTTAGGTCACTCTGGAGCATTATATTGGGGGGACACTGTGGGGTGCATATTATACTGTATGGAGCATATTATATTGTGTGGGGCTGCTGGGGAACATATTGTACTATCTGGGGCCACTACTGTGTGGGCCACTGTGGAGTATTATACTGTGTGGAGCCTTATATACTATGGGGGGCTCAGAGGAGCATTTTATACTGTGGAGCATTATACTGTGGGGGGGGGGGGGGCTCAAAATTCCTGCTGGCAGCCCTGTGTGCTATGTCTGCATCACAGCTCCTTCACTATAATCTTACACATACGTATAGTGCCCTATGGCCATGTCATTCCCCATACAGTACTGTGCATGAACTGGCCATGGAGTTATTGGGGCCTGCACCGTACTATAGGGGCTGACTATACTGGGAACATACTCAGTAATGCCGCATAGTCAACACATATGTAAGACTTCAGTGAAGGAGCCGTGGTGTAGGCTATTAGCAGGAAGCTGTTGGGTGGGGCCCCAGAACAAGTTCCTCTGGTGGGCCTAAGGCCCTTCAGTCCGACACTGTATAACGGAGAATTATTATATATAAGGGTGGGTTACTATATATAATTGGGAAACTTAAATATGATGGGGCTATTATAAGAGGGAACTATTATTTATAAGATGGGCTATTATTTATAAGGAGGGAACTATTATATACAGTGCCTTGCGAAAGTATTCGGCCCCCTTGAACTTTTCAACCATTTGCCACATTTCAGGCTTCAAACATAAGGATATAAAATTTTAATTTTTTGGTGAAGAATCAACAACAAGTGGGACACAATTGTGAAGTGGAAGGAAATTTATTGGTTATTTTAAACTTTTGTAAAAAATAAAAAAACAAAAAGTGGGGCGTGCAATATTATTCGGGCCCCTTAAGTTAATACTTTGTAGCGCCACCTTTTGCTGCGATTACAGCTGCAAGTCACTTGGGGTATGTCTCTATCAGTTTTGCAGATCGAGAGACTGAAATTCTTGCCCATTCTTCCTTGGAAAACAGCTCCAGCGCAGTGAGGTTGGATGGAGAACGTTTGTGAACAGCAGTTTTCAGCTCTTTCCACAGATTCTCGATTGGATTCAGGTCTGGACTTTGACTTGGCCATTCTAACACCTGGATACGTTTATTTGTGAACCATTCCATTGTAGATTTTGCTTTATGTTTGGGATTATTGTCTTGTTGGAAGATAAATCTCCATCCCAGTCTCAGGTTTTTTGCAGACTCCAACAGGTTTTCTTCCAGAATAATAATAATAATAATAATAATAATAATAATAATAGTCCTTTAATAGTCCCACAGTGGGGAAATTCAGTATGGTCCTGTATTTGGCTCCATCCATCTTCCCATCAATTTTAACCATCTTCCCTGTCCCTGCTGAAGAAAAGCAGGCCCAAACCATGATGCTGCCACCACCATGTTTGACAGTGGGGATGGTGTGTTCAGGGTGATGAGCTGTGTTGCTTTTATGCCAAACATATCGTTTTGCATTGTGGCCAAAAAGTTCGATTTTGGTTTCATCTGACCAGAGTACCTTCTTCCACTTGTTTGGTGTGTCTCCCAGGTGGCTTGTGGAAAACTTTAAACGAGACTTTTTATGGATATCTTTGAGAAATGGCTTTCTTCCTCCATAAAGGCCAGATTTGTGCAGTGTACGACTGATTATTGTCCTATGGACAGACTCTCCCACCTCAGCTGTAGATCTCTGCAGTTCATCCAGAGTGATCATGGGCCTCTTGGCTGCATCTCTGATCAGTCTTCTCCTTCTTTGAGATGAAAGTTTAGAGGGACAGCCGTTTCTTGGTAGATTTGCAGTGGTCTGATACTCCTTCCATTTCAATATGATTGCTTGCACAGTGCTTCTTGGGATGTTTAAAGTTTGGGAAATCTTTTTGTATCCAAATCCGGCTTTAAACTTCTCCACAACAGTATCACGAACCTGCCTGGTGTGTTCCTTGGTCTTCATGATGCTCTCTGCGCTTTAAACAGAACCCTGAGACTATCACAGAGCAGGTGCATTTATACGGAGACTTGATTACGTTTATCATCATCAGTCATTTAGGACAACATTGGATCATTCAGAGATCCTCACTGAACTTCTGGAGTGAGTTTGCTGCACTGAAAGTAAAGGGGCCGAATAATATTGCACGCCCCTCTTTTCAGTTTTTTATTTTTTACAAAAGTTTAAAATAACCAATAAATTTCGTTCCAATTCATAATTGTGTCCCACTTGTTGTTGATTCTTCACCAAAAAATTAAAATTTTATATCTTTATGTTTCAAGCCTGAAATGTGGCAAAAGGTTGAAAAGTTCAAGGGGGCCGAATACTTTCGCAAGGCACTGTATAAGTCATCCATTATAAGGGGGCAGCTATTATTTATAACAGGGGGAACTATTTATAAGGGTAGTATAATTGTTAAGTGGGCTTGTTTATAAAGGGGGCTATTAGTGATAATGGGGACTATTATTTATAAGGGTAACTATTATTTATGAGAGGGCTATTATAAATAAGGGAGCAGTATTATTTTTACGGGGTGACTTACTGATAAGGGGGGATATTACTGATACAGGGCACTATTTATCATTTATAAGGGAGCTATTACTGATAAAGGTGTAATATTATTTATAAGGGGGTGCTATAATAACTGATGACTGGATGCAAAAATCTATTAGGTGGTACAAAGGTGCTCATTTGAATTGTGTGTGGTAAAATGGGGCTTGTTATTATTTTTTTGTTGGCAGAAAGGAGGCGTTATTGTAGGGGTTGCCACTGCAAGACGATGGTGTTGTTTGCATATCAGCATTTGGGGCCCCGCTTTCAATTTTGCCCAGGGCCCCACTTTGTCTAAAACTGGCCCTGCCTACAGGTGTAAACAAGCAGTTTTCTCTTTTAACCCTTTTGTCTTGTCCCGATATAGAATACATTTTTTAGTAGATTTACATTAAAGGTTAAGTTTTAGCTCTTTATTTAGCTTACCCTCATGATTTTTTGAGACCTATCAGCATATTCTTTATTATTATTTGTGTACATGAGGCTTTAGGGAAAATTTATGTACTGTACATATGTACTGTTCATCTTCTTCCTGTTTTCTGCTTTCTTCATAGATTGTTATAACTCCTATAGACCCCAAAATAATTGTCCATAGGTGCCCCTCTAGCTATTAATATATGACGATCTACATTAGGGCTGGATGATTAATGGAAAAATAACCAAAACTTAACATCACACAGGATAACCAACATACTTTTGTTCACGTCAGTTATTTCGGTTATTACAATATTTCTGAGGTTCTACCTGCAGTTTCATTCAGACCCCAGAGTATAATAAGCGGAGGCTCAGGGGAGATGATCAAACTTAAAAAACAGTGTAACTCACTTTTCCTGGGCTCTGATTGGGCCTCAGTGGTGACGTGGGTCACGCGGCAATGCTTGCGAATATGGGTCGCAATGCCATATAATGCTGAGGCCCAATTACAGGCCTCGGTGGCCCTGACATCAATCAGAAGACCCAAAAACTGCAGGGAGTCATGAGAGCCCAGAAGAGGTGAGTAACACTGTTCTTTATGTTTTGTCACCTCCCCTGGGCCTCCAATCAATATACTCTGGGGTCTGAAGAGACCCCAGAGTATAATTGCAGTATCGGTTTGGCCATGTTCGGTCCAAACAAAACTACCAGGCGAACATCATGAGATGACTCATACATGAGTCATACTCTAAAAGGGGCGTGATTTACAAGTGTGTGACCTAAATAATTACCATTAATCGTAATCAAGGTAAAATACCAAATTAATTTTGATTTAGGTCATAGTCACCCTGCCCTAATCTACATAGATTGTTACAGTGACAGAATTCTCTGAACAGTGTCTGATTTGAGGCCTTTCATTCTGGAAATTTTTGGTGTTCCAAGATCAGATAATTCACAATGACATGTTAGTAAGTTACTTTGAATGAACTTCCTCTTTCAGACCTTTACTGAGGACTTCAGCATAAAACCTCTAGATTTTCAAATGGTAGTGTCTTTTAGGCTTTGTTCACACTGTCATTTTGTCTTACATTCTTAATGGAGCTATGACTCTTAGGATTGATCTCTTAAACTGATCATAGTGAATCCTGACAGATCACATTGACGGCTGACAAGTTTTCATCAGGGCTTTGATGTTTTCAACAAGAACAATGCTTCAGACTACACTATGTGAATATAGGCTTAAGAATAACTTACAAATTGGTACAGTTCTGTATTTACACAGGGCAGTTTGGGGATGTTTTTAAAGCTCGCGTTACCCAAAGCTATGAGTGGTTCACAAAAATAGAAAACACAGGAAAAACTTCCATTACTTGTTTGTATCCACTCCTTGTTTTGTGTGTGTGATGCTAGGTTCACACCTGCGTTCAGGTTTCCATTCGGGGGGTTGGGGTTACCCTCGGAAACCCCCATATCCCATAGACCAGGGGTGTCAAACTCATTTTCACCGGGGGCCACTTCAGCCTCACGGGGTACCTTGAAGGGCCAAGATTATTTTACACGTGTATAAAAGTAACTTCTCCTTAACAGTTAAGCGAGCTATTAGACAGCGTATAATATAAACAGGTGCCATAGCCCCTATTTATAGCGCCCCATTTACACACAATATAATGTTCCACAGCAGTCCCTGCACACTGTATTATGACTCGCAGCTGCCCCTGCACACGGTATTATGCACGGTATTATGCTCCCTAGTGGCCCCTGCACATGGTATGATGCTCCACAGTGGCCACTGCACACGGTATTATGCTCCATAATGGCCCCTGCACTGGTATTATGCTGCAAAGTGGCCCCTGCACTTGTATTATGCTCCATAGTGGCCCCTGTACTGGTATTATGCTCCACAGTGGTCCCTGCACACGGTATTATGCCCCATAGTGGCCAAACCATGAACTATTATTATACTCTGGGGACTTTTCAGAACCCAGAGTATAATGAACGGAGACCCAGGGGAGGTGACAAACATAAAAACCAGTGTTACTTACCTATCCTGGACACCGGTGCACTCCTTGCAGCTTTCGGCCCTGTTTAATTGCGCACACACATCACGTGATCAGGCCGGCGGCGCGACCTGATGACGTCACCAGATGCCTCAAGCCTGCTCGGAGTAACACCGATCACAGGAGAGGTAAGTAGCATTGTGTTTTATGTTTCCTCACCTCCCCTGGGCCCCCGATTATTATACTCCGGGGTCTGAAAAGACCCCGGAGTATAATAATAGTAGTATTTGAGGCCCGCGGCCTCACTTCCGATGCCCGCGGCCGCTCACAGCGGCATCCACTTCCCTTTCTGCGTCCCATAGCAGAAGGGGAAGCAGAGGCGGCCACGAGCAGACGCGGGGATACTCCAGCAGGTCACGGCCTATTTATATATAAAAAAAAGTTATACTCACCTGCGATGCCTTGATGCAGCCGCCGCCGCCTCCTCTTCTTGCCCGCGACGTCTGTGTCTCAGCGTAGGCGGTGTGATGACGTTATTGTATCACCGCCTGAGCTGAGATGCGACGTCTCTTAAACCAGCCCAGGACAGGCCCCGCTCAGCTCTGTTTTTTTTTTTTTTAAAGCGGCCTGTCCTGAGCTGGTTTACATTGAATAGAAAAATGCCACCCCCCAGACAGTGAGGGACAGTGACGCCGGAGGCAATAAAGATGGCGGCCGCCTCACTTCACCTCATTAACAGTGCGTCCCTGGGCGGCCACCATCTTTATTGCCTCCGGCGTCTTTATTGCTCTTGTATTGCGTGAGGCCAGGCCGGATAACAGAAGGCAGCGGGCCGGATTTGGCCCACGGGCCTTGTGTTTGACACCTGTGCCATAGACTATAATGGGGTCCGCAGGGTTTCCGCCCTGTTTCCGCCCAAAAGGGGCAGAAAAATGCAGGACTTTTCTCTCTGTATTTTTAAAGCGGAATGGGGAATGGAATCCCCCATTGGAGACCCTGCGCAGGTGTGAATCTAGCCTTACCTTACACAAAAGGATCCTTATTTATCAAAACATTTTTAAAAGAAAAGCTGGTCTTTTTGGCCAAAAATTAATTGCCCAAGTAATTATAATTTTAAACCTAAGCTAAAGCTTGTTCAAATGGACAACAAGGCCTTTTGACAAATACAGTGGGGAAAAAAAAGTATTTAGTCAGCCACCAATTGTGCAAGTTCTCCCACTTAAAAAGATGAGAGGCCTGTAATTGACATCATAGGTAGACCTCAACTATGAGAGACAATTGAGAAAACAAATTCAGAAAATCACATTGTTTGATTTTTAAAGAATTTATTTGCAAATTATGGGGGAAAATAAGTATTTGGTCAATAACAAAAGTTCATCTCAATACTTTGTTACAGTGCCTTGTGAAAGTATTCGGCCCCCTTGAACTTTTCAACCTTTTGCCACATTTCAGGCTTCAAACATAAGGATATAAAATTTAAATTTTTTGCTGAAGAATCAACAAGTGGGATACAATCGTGAAGTGGAACGAAATTTATTGGATATTTTAAACTTTTGTAAAAAAAAACAAACTGAAAAGTGGGGCGTGCCAAATTATTCGGCCCCCTTAAGTTAATACTTGGTAGCGCCACCTTTTGCTGCGATTACAGCTGCAAGTCGCTTGGGGTATGTCTCTATCAGTTTTGCACATCGAGAGACTGAAATTCTTGCCCATTCTTCCTTGGAAAACAGCTCGAGCTCAGTGAGGTTGGATGGAGAGTATTTGTGAACAGCAGTTTTCAGCTCTTTCCACAGATTCTCGATTGGATTCAGGTCTGGACTTTGACTTGGCCATTCTAACACCTGGGTACGTTTATTTGTGAACCATTCCATTGTAGATTTTGCTTTATGTTTGGGATCATTGTCTTGTTGGAAGATAAATCTCCGTCCCAGTCTCAGGTCTTTTGCAGACTCCAACAGGTTTTCTTCCAGAATGGTCCTGTATTTGGCGCCATCCATCTTCCCATCAATTTTATCCATATTCCCTGTCCATGCTGAAGAAAAGCAGGCCCAAACCATGATGCTGCCACCACCATGTTTGACAGTGGGGATGGTGTGTTCAGGGTGATGAGCTGTGTTGCTTTTACTCCAAACATATCTTTTTGCATTGTGGCCAAAAAGTTCGATTTGGGTTTCATCTGACCAGAGCTCCTTCTTCCACGTGTTTGGTGTGTCTCCCAGGTGGCTTGTGGCAAACTTTAAACGAGACTTTTTATGGATATCTTTGAGAAATGGCTTTCTTCTTGCCACTCTTCCATAAAGGCCAGATTTGTGCAGTGTACCACTCATTGTTGTCCTATGGACAGACTCTCCCACCTCAGCTGTAGATCTCTGCTGTTCATCCAGAGTGATCATGGGCCTCTTGGCTGCATCTCTGATCAGTCTTCTCCTTGTTTGAGATGAAAGTTTAGAGGGACGGCCGGGTCTTGGTAGATTTGCAGTGGTCTGATACTCCTTCCATTTCAATATGATCGCTTGAACAGTGCTCCTTGGGATGTTTAAAGTTTGGGAAATCTTTTTGTATCCAAATCCGGCTTTAACCTTCGTCAGGCTGCATAATTTTACAACATTAACAGGCTGCATAGGAATAGGTACAATTGTACCTACTCAGCCGGACGAGGGTTAAACTTCTCCACAACATTATCACGGACCTGCCTGGTGTGTTCCTTGGTCTTCATGAGGCTCTCTGCGCTTTAAACAGAACCCTGAGGCTATCACAGAGCAGGTGCATTTATACGGAGACTTGATTACACACAGGTGGATTATATTTATCATCATCAGTCATTTAGGACAACATTGGATCATTCAGAGATCCTCACTGAACTTCTGGAGTGAGTTTGCTGCACTGAAAGTAAAGGGGCCGAATAATATTGCACGCCCCACTTTTCAGTTTTTTATTTTTTACAAAAGTTTAAAATAACCAATAAATTTCGTTCCACTTCACAATTGTGTCCCACTTGTTGTTGATTCTTCACCAAAAAATTAAAATTTTATATCCTTATGTTTGAAGCCTGAAATGTGGCAAAAGGTTGAAAAGTTCAAGGGGGCCGAATACTTTCACAACGCACTGTATATATCCTTTGTTAGCAATGACTGAGGTCAAAAGTTTTCTGTAAGTCTTCACAAGGTTGGCACACACTGTTGCTGGTATGTTGGCCCATTCCACCATACAGATCTCCTCTAGAGCAGTGGTGTTTTGGGGCTGTCACTGGGCAACATGAAGTTTCAACTCCCTCCAAAGGTTTTCTATGGGGTTGAGATCTGGAGACTGGCTAGGCCACTCCAGAACCTTGAAATGCTTCTTATGAAGCCACTCCTTCGTTGCCCTGGTAGTGTGCTTGGGATCATTGTCATGCTGAAAGACCCAGCCACATTTCATCTTCAATGCCCTTGCTGATGGAAGGAGGTTTGCACTCAAAATCTCATGGTACATGGCCCCATTCATTCTTTCATGTACACGGATCAGTCGTCCTGATCCCTTTGTAGAGAAACAGCCTGAAAGCATGATGTTGCCACCCCCATGCTTCATAGTAGGTATGGTGTTCTTTGCATGCAACTCAGCATTCACTCTCCTCCAAACACGACGAGTTGTGTTTCTACCAAACAGTTCTACTTTGGTTTCATCTGACCATATGACATTCTCCCAATACTCTTCTGGAACATCCAAATGCTCTCTAGTAAACTTCAGACGGGCCTAGATATGTACTGGCTTAAGCAGGGGGACACGTCTGGCACTGCAGGATCTGAGTCCCTGGTAGGGTAGTGTGTTACTGACGGTATAATTTGTTACGTTAGTCCCAGCTTTCTGGTCATTCACTAGGTCCCCCCGTGTGGTTCTGGGATTTTTGCTCATCATTCTTGTGATCATTTTGACCCCACGGGGCGTGGAGCCCCTGATCGAGGGAGATTATCAGTAGTCTTGTATGTCTTCCATTTTCTAATTATTGCTCCCACTGTTGATTTCTTCACACCAGGCTTCTTGCTTATTGCATATTCAGTCTTCCCAGCCTGGTGCAGGTCTACAATTTTGTTTCTGGTGTCCTTCCACAGCTCTTTGGTCTTCACCATAGTGGAGTTTGGAGTGTGACTGTTTGAGGTTGTGGACAGGTGTCTTTTATACTGATAACAATGTCAAACAGGGGCCATTACTACAGGTAATGAGTGGAGGACAGAGGAGCCTCTTAAAGAAGAAGTTACAGGTCTGTGAGAGCCAGAAATCTTGCTTGTTTGTAGGTGACCAAATACTTATTTTCCACCATAATTTGCAAATAAATTCTTTAAAAATCATTCAATGTGATTTTCTGGATTTGTTTCCTCATTTTGTCTCTCATAGTTTAGGTCTACCTATGATGACAATTACAGGCCTCTCTCATCTTTTTAAGTGGGAGAACTTGCACAATTTGTGGCTTACTAAATACTTTTTTTTCCCCACTGTAAATCTCAATGTCATTTTGACTTCCCAATTTTGTCGACATTGTGTTTCATCTATAACAATTTTTTTTTAATATATAATATAAAATATAAGCACATAAAACCTGTACATTCTGTGTGTTTGTTTTTTATTAAAGAGAATTATATGAATGCATGAACTTGATATTCTAACCCTGATACTAGTAGAAATATTTTACTGCATGCCATTTCCTGATAGTTACTCATATTTTTCAAATTGATGTTCTAGGATATACAGTAAAATCGCATGGAAAGAGATAATTTGTAGAGATTTTTAAAGAAGAGTCTAATTGCAATCAGAATTCCAAAATCACAAGAGGAGTAAAGGTTGACGCAATAATCCACAGACTCTGAGAGTGCTTTTAAAAATTATACTAAAAGAACAAGCTTGATTTAGATGAGGAGGAAAATCTATTTCCAAAGGGAGGTGAAATATTTTACTCTCATCAATTATGCATTCTTTTATATCTTTCTGAAAAAGATTTGGTACACTTGCTATCAATTTGATTAGACCTCAGCACTCTGCTTTCAAATTTCTAAAACCTAGGCAAATTTGATACATTATCTTAAAATTCTATGTTTCTTAATAATTTGTTTTCATTCTTACTTTAAAGCAGAGTTCACTCATATAATTAATTTAGAAAATCTTTATTTTAAAGGAAAAAGATGAATATGTAGTAACTAGATACAAGTCAGTCCATCAGTCTGAAAAGGGAAATGTTTTAAAGCTCAAAGAGGAAATTTAAAAACATATAATGTATTTAATGGAAAAAGCAATTTCCTAAGGATTAATTTAATATATCTAAAATTCAATGTTTACAGAGTTTTCAACATTAGTATATAAAAATAAATGTAAGCAGTCTTATCAGTAGGAGTTATTATTTATCTGTCTATGGTGCCAGTCAAAAAGACACCAAAGTTTCACTTATTTTCACTTATTTAATGCTGTAGCCATTAAAACTAATCAGGAACCAAAAAAGAAAAAGGTAGTATATTCAAAGCTATCTTATGTTTCAGCTTCTTCAAGGTAGCAACCATTTACCTTGATAAACAGTTTGGTACACTCATTGTATCTTTTCAACCAACTTAATGGGGTAGAATTTCCATGTACTGTATAGTAAGCACTTATTGGCTGCTTTTCCTTGGCTCAGTGGTCCCTAGGTTTGGGTCAGGGGACTGTGAAGGCCAGATACAACAATCTGATACAACACTCCTTCACTATGACTTTTGTCAAGTATCTCCTGTACAGTCAGGATGTGTGTTATGGTTCATTGATTGTCATGTTGAAAAACAAATGATTTCCCAACTTAAACCAGATGGAATATTGTGACGTTGCAGAAAGTGCGGCCTAACTGGTTACATACCAGCACCACCACAGCCCCATATCACACCACTCCATTCTTCACAGTGGGATCCAAACATCCAGATATCAGCCGTATACCACCTATGCTTTTAACAAGGACATGGCAGCCAAAAAGTTTGGGCTCATCAGGTTAAAGGTCAGATTTTCACAAGCCGGGATCTGTGTTTCTTGACCTAAGGAAATTCCTTCCTCTTATTTGTCTTCCTCAGCTTTAGTGTTCTTGATGCAAATTATCATGGAAGCATGATTTATAGTACTCGGTCTCCTCTGAACAGCTTAAACGTGCCCACTGTGTGAACTTCAATCTCATACTAATTTGAGGGGCTGTAAGTTTTGGGTTTCTGAAGCTGGTGCTGTGAAGTATAAACTCTTGCTCTGGTATTCCTGTGATATAGGATTGCTACAAACAGAAAGACCCCCCCCCAAAAAATAAATAAATAAATAAATAAACACAAACTCAAACACACTGCTGTGTAAATATTTTAGGCAGATATAGAAAAAATGCTCCAAAGTAAGAAGAAGAATTTACAAAATGATGTGAATGAACAAAAGAGAAATCAAATCAATATTTAGTGTGGCCACCTTTTGTAGGAGGAGTCCTAGAAGTGATGATATGGGCCACACAGAGCCCTAAACTCAAAGTCATCCAGTCTGTCTGGAATTACAGAAGGATTCAAGCAAGCCTACATTTACAGGAGATCTGTGCTTAGTTCTCCAAGATGTTTTGAACAACCATATGTCGAGTTCCTTCAAAAACTGTGTGTAAGTGTACCTAGAAGAACTGATGCTGTTTTGAATTTACTGAATTAATTCACTTCATTTTGTTAATTGACAAAAATAAACTATTTTCACGTCTATTTTTGAAAGCATTCTTACATTGCATTTATCCACGCTTGCCTAAAACTTTTACACAGTACTGTATATAAGATACATCCTACCCTGTTGATACTGCTGGTTGGCGTTAAGGAGGAAATACATTACATAAATTAAAGGGGCCTTCCAGCCATAAGCATTTATCCCCTGTTAGACCAGACATTAACTATTAGGTCTCTGGCAAACATTGCAGATTTGGTCACTATTTTTCTAAGTCAAAATCCAGAGTGGATACACATAAAGAAGCACAGATGTTTCCATTATATTTTCTCCATATTTAAAAACCTCTTCCAGTTTATTGCTTTGAAAAAACCTGATGCAAAATACTGACCAAACCTGCCATTTCTACAAGAGGACTTAGTATGATAAAATCTATTACTTAATAGTGCTTGAGATGTCATGACAAATACTGTGCAGTAGCTACCAGTAAAACGGAAGACTGTCTTACTATGATTTGCTCAAATTTATCATACAAATCAGACAAGTCTATTATTCATTGCGATCTTGCATTTTCTATACACTGCTGATTTTCTTCATGACTTTTAACTTGTGGTTGTTATAAAGCATATATTTGTACATATGCTGAATTTGAAGCTGTAATACTAAAAAGTTGTGGTCTGATTTTATATATTAGATAGAAAAGATTTTACGGTATCTTTGTGAGTTGTACTTTTTGCTGCAACAGTTGACTTGTTATAAAAAGTTAAATGTAAAAATAAAGATTTCATGAAAAAGGGGCATACCGACCATAACATTTGATCTAATGTGGAACATTTGATCTAATGTAACCAACACTTGCTTCATGTACAGAACAAATAAAATCATATTTCAATGGTCACTTACAACATATGTTCAAGTACTATACCGCTTTGACAAAACAAATGTCTATTTGGCCTTCCTGGAGTTCAAATTGGTCACTTGCTGCTTTGTCTTTGAAGATACAAAATAATATGCCTCGAGATTGGTACTTCAGCTGTGAAAATCCTTACTTTAGTTACAAAATCTTTTTTATTGATGTTATATAAAGTTAAAGCACTTTACATTATTGGTGCTTATAATTTCAACAGTATACACGATAAATGGAAAACAGCAATTGCTTGGGGTCTATTCACATGGGCCAAATCATGTTTGCAACAAGTGTCAATCAAAGATAAAACAATGAGTAATTAATTTGGGTATTCATTTAAAAGGAACCTGTAAGGGTGTTTTTCCCACCCTAGGCCCCAGCTTGGGAAACTTCATGTCACCACATTCTGTATGGTTACCCTCACTAAGCTTTCTTTTGCAGAAAAGACGTTTTAAGTTTTTAAAGCCTCAGATCAGTGTATGTAAATGGCACCCAACTAGTCACCGGCAGTGGGTAACCAGCTTCAGCTAGTCACACTGTCACCACTCACAATCGCTCCCTGTACAACGTAATTGACATGACCCTAACTGTCTGTTATCCTTTCTAAGTGGAGTCAAAATTTTGCACAGACTCTATTGCACCTACTTCTCTCTGGTCCATTGCCATTACTGAACAGTGAGTGTACTTGCAGAGGAAGCCTCCTGAAAATAAAATGAGGGCACATACTAAGTTGACTCAAAATGCCAAAGAAGCCAAGAAGGCACCGGCAAGTGCTGTGGATAGGCTAATGAGGCATGAAATGTTACTAGACCTGGCTCAGAGCAGTGTCAAGAATTATGGGAAGGACAGAAGATGTTCCATAAACTAAATGTGGAGTCCATCCATATAAAAAAATACAATAGATGACTATCAGGAACAAGGTACAGGCTGGGTTACCCAAGGCATGTTTTCCCTATAGATGAAATGAAACTCGGATAACCTCTTTAGTAAGGTATAACAAAGAAGCAGGTCCATAAAGTCCAACCTATAATCCTACAGTGCTGATCCAGGGGAAGGCAAAAACCTCATGAGGTGGATGTCAATTACCCCATATCAGGAGAAAAGTGTTTCCAACACCAAATATGGAAATCTGGAATATAATCCTGGATCAACTTCTCATATACAAAAATGTAATACCCACGGCTTGTAGTTACATTAAAGCGTACCCAGTGGCGCAACAAGGAATGGCTGGGCCCCAAGGCGAACATTTGACATGGGGCCCCCCCCGAACCGCCGCCCCCAACCCTCCTCCCTGAACCGCTCCCTGAAAACCCCCCCACACAAACCGCATTCCTGCGCACACTATTATGCACCATAGTGGCCTCTGCACACAGTATTATGCAGCATAGTGGCCCCTGCACACAGTATTATGCAGCATAGTGGTCCCTGCACACAGTATTATGCAGCATAGTGGTCCCTGCACACAGTATTATGCAGCATAGTGGCCCCTGCACACAGTATTATGCCCCATAGTGGCCCCTGAACACAGCATTATGCCCCATAGTGGCCCCTGCACACAGTATTATACCCCATAGTGGCCCCTGCAAACAGTATTATGCACCGTGCCCCTGCACACAGTATTATGCCCCATAGTGGCCCCTGGACACAGTATTATACCACATAATGGCCCCTGCACACAGTATTATGCCCCATAGTGGCCCCTGCACACAGTATTATGCCCCGTAGTGGCCCCTGCACACAGTATTATGCCCCGTAGTGGCCCCTGCACACAGTATTATGCCCCATAGTGGTCCCTGCACACAGTATTATGTCCAATAGTGGCCCCTGCACACAGTATTATGCCCCATAGTGGACCCTGCACACAGTATTATGCAGCATAGTGGCCCCTGCACACAGTATTATGCCCCATAGTGGCCCCTGAACACAGTATTATAGACCGTGCCCCTGCACACAGTATTATGCCCCGTAGTGGTCCCTGCACACAGTATTATGCCCCATAGTGGCCCCTGCACACAGTATTATGTCCCATAGTGGCCCCTGCACACAGTATTATGCAGCATAGTGGCCCCTGCACACAGTATTATGCCCCGTAGTGGCCCCTGCACACAGTATTATGCCCCATAATGGCCCCTGCACACAGTATTATGCACCGTGTCCCTGCACACAGTAGTATGTCCCATAGTGGCCCCTGCACAGAGTATTAAGCCCCATAGTGGCCCCTGCACACAGTATTATGCTTCATAGTGGCCCCTGCACAGAGTATAAAGCCCTATAGTGGCCCCTGCACACAGTATTATGCCCCATAGTGGCCCCTGCACACAGTATTATGCCCCATAGTGGACCTCCCATGAACAATTATTATACTCTGGGGTCTTTTCAGACCCCAGAGTATAATGATCGGAGATCCAGGGGAGGATACAAACATAAAAAACAATGCTACTTACCTCTTCCTGGCCCCGATGCACTCCGGTGTGTTACTTCGGCCATCGTCAATGTTGGACCGGATCTCGCATGATCCAAGCTGGCGCCGCGACACATAATGACATCGGCTGACGTCTGGGACGTCACCAAACAGGCCTGAAGACTGTTGGAGCGCCGGAGAGCTAAGCAACAGTGTTTTTTATGTTCACTCACCTCCCCTGGGCCCCCGTTCGTTATACTCCGGGGTCTGAAAAGATCCCAGAATATAATGATAGCAGTATTTGTGGGGTTCGCGGTAGAGGCCCCCTTAATGTCCCGGGCCCTGTGGCAGCCGCTACAGCAGCTACCCAGGTATTTACTCCCCTGAGCGTACTGTACTTACAGTTACAAAATAACTTCATAAATGAATAGTACAGGTGGATATAAGAAACATATAAACTAATGTAATAAATAATATTAAAAATAATCTATTTCCTTATCCATTTACTGGACTGTTCTCCTCCTCATTATCTTCAGTCTGACTGCTTACACAGTGAATCATCTCCAAATTTAGCTCACATACAGAACTCTATGGAGAGGGCAGAGGAAGTGCCTGCGGACTTGTTGATTTATTGCCTCATTCTGTGAGTAATTTATATGTTTTCTAGCAACCTTTTCCTCCCCTCCCCTCTCTATAGACTAATATATATTAAAAAAGAAAGAAGCACATTTCTTTAATAAAATATAGTGAAAAGTTAATTTTATTCACCTGCACTATTCATTTATGAAATGTTGTTTAATTATTGAAAGTATGTTAAAATATAACCCTTAATGTCATCTATTATCAGATAAGCATCCAGCTCTTTTTTCAATGCCAATATTGTTTCTGCCATTACTACCTCATGGGGTAGTGCATTCCATGGCCTGACTATACTATGCCCCAATATGCTGTGGGGCACTGGGCTGGCATTTCTTTTATGAGATGTCTATTATGAGATGCTTGACTATGAATAGCAATAGCCGTGGCTAACAAAGTGGCAGCTAATGTTGTCAGGGAAGTATATGCATGTGTTTGTTTGCCACTGTCAAGTGCCCCACTTATAAAAACCTGTGTAAAACTAAATTCTATCCTTAAAAAGAAGTCACACTAATAAAATTGTAAGTTATTGTAGCATAGATAGTTTATTTTGTCATATGATTCACTGAATGTTTGTGATCTACTTTACTTTTTGCTTCTCATTTCCTTTTGCATATTAAATTTAGGTTAACATCAATTTCTTCTTTTGTTTCCATCTTGATTGGATTTAGTTATAGACAGAATTCTACGGAGATGTAATAAAAGGTTAAGTTAAAGACACATAAATGTAATCCCCCGTTATCTGGAAATTAATTAGAATGGAGCTCATATCCCTTGTGTTTGTTCTACCTGATATGATTAATTCATTGCTATTCTTTTACAGCAACATTAAAAATTGATAACCTTACAAACTGTATGCTGCTAACAATAAATCATCTTTCTGGTAGTCTGTAATGCTGCTGTATTGATTTCAATGCCATGAATACTAATGCATTTGTATTTGTAAAATGATCAAAGCACTTTGTTTTCATCAGATTTGTCAAATGTTAAAGCGAATGTAGTATTGTAGATATTTGGGTGCATCAATTATTTTGGTGACAGTAATTTATAACAAGGCCAAAATGGAGAAAAAGTAAGCTGAAGATCACCGGAGACTTGTAATGGCAGTGAGATAAATATGGAGAAAAAATGAAACAGAGCATAATAGTAAAATACAACTATTATCATCATCATTATAAAGTATTATCACAATGAAGTTATTTTTTCATTATAGAAATAATTAGAGCTATTGTTACATTGAAGTTATTGTCATGCTTACAAAAAAATTGTAATTGATTTGCAAAGAAAAACATTGTTTATGAGCTTGACAAGAAGACTACCGTAGATTCAGCTGAGGCTTTTTGGCGTATCACCATATTACTTTAATGAGCTGCCTTTGTACTTGCTAGCTTTCCTCACAGTGTGATAGCAGAAATAGGTCCAAGATACTGAAAGTCTATATTTTATCCAGTTTTTCTTTTTCAGTGAAATATTATGTATAAATATAGTTTGCCCATGTGCCCTTGGTCTTACAAAATATAATGGTTACCAATACAATGTCTAGTTTAGAGTCTAGATAAGTATTACTCTTAGAAGATAACATTGATTTTGGGATTCATTTATAAAAATAGTACAGATAAAATATGAAGGTGTTGCCCCCAGCAACCAGATTGCAGCTTTTATGTTCCCAGTGAATGTTTTACTTTTTGTCTCTGCTTTTCGTAAATGATTCACGGTCTATAAAAAGTAAATCAGCCATGCTACCTTTAGAGACTAACCTATCAGATTATAGCTGTGGAAAAAAAGCCAAGTACACTTATCAGAATAAACTAGTAGCAATAAAGTAAAACACAGCGACGCTCATCAAGTTGTCTTTGTTCTTTATTTGTGTCTAAACATAAAACTGAAAGTCTGAAGATGCATACAGCTATTTCATGTGCACACTTCCTCAATTCTTTATGAGACAGCATGTGCTCCCACATTTTATTACAATGAGAATAACTTACATGGCCATATAAACAATGGACTCTCCATGATATAATAGTACGTCATGGAAATTTGACTCTTAACGCTCCATGACATATGACTATTACGTCATCACCATGGTTGGGAGACATGTGGATAGTGTATTTTAACACCTTACATGCCATGGTCAATCATAACTGAAGCATCTAAGGGATTTTAAAAACATGGTTGATACTTAATCATCCTCCCTACATCATGTTTGGGGGGGGGGGGGGCGTAATGTTCTTATGTTCTTATCAGCAAACAAGGAAGGAATCTGATCGCCCCCCCCCCCACATCACCAGTGATGTTCCTGATAAAGTGACCCTGGGTCTGCCATCGTCATGACTGCCTTTTATCCTGCCTCAGGTAGAATGGATTACTCAGGGCGGTCAGCCTATACATATACATATGAGAGGCTATAGATACATGCCAGTGGCTTCCCTGGTGAGTCCAGCACCTTTAGGGGGCCCAGCCACCACCCCAACTGCTTTTTTAATAGGCCATAATCCAGGCAGTAATAGCCGCTATTGATTTACTGATCCTTGCACCTGCCAACAACAGCCTCCTCCACTTCCTCTTCAGGCTTCAGCTACCAAGGGTCCATGTACACTGCACATCATGTCATGACACTGAGGCTGTGGTCCGAAGCAGGGATTGGTAAGTGAATAATGGCTGTCTGCTGGAGTAATCTAACAGGCAGCAGCCTTAAAGGGATATTCCCACGAACATAACCATTTTTAAATTTGTAGATAATTAAAAGTTAAACATTTTTGCAAATATAAGTAATTAAACATTTTGCAGAGTTTTAAAGATTTTCTCTAAATATCTAGTGGTCACAGTCTTGTTGTCATGATCGGTTGCCAGTGGATACGACCATGAATGCAGGAACTTTCTAAGGTCAGAAAATCAGCCATGATTTCCTTACTGTGGCCAGGATATCTTCTGATACATGTAGTGTCCCTGCCTGATAAACCAGCTACAATAAGAAAATCATGGCTGAGTTCCTGACAAGTTCCAGACCATAGAAAGTTTCTGCATTTGTGGTCGTATCCATTGGCAACCGATCAAGACAACAGACTGTCACCACTAACATAGTTAGAGAAAATCTTTAAAACTCTGCAGAATTTTTAGCTACTTATATTTGCAAAAATCTTTAACTTTGCATTATCTACAAATATAAATATGATTATGTTCATGGGAATACCCCTTTAAGTCACTGTTTGGAAGGCACTTACTGTATAGGGGCTGTAAAGGGGGAGGTTATTGTATGGTGACAACTAAAGGGGACACTCACTGCACAGGGGCCAATAAGTGGGTGTTATACCATGTTGGGCCAGGAAAGGGTGTGTTATACCATGTGGGGGCCAGTATCGGGGGCTTTCTACTGTGTGGGAACAGTAAAGGGCTGATCAGTGTGTGAAGCTTTGCTTTAGCTTTCCACTCTGGTGAGCTGGAGGGCCGGAAAATGAAGAGGAATCTGAGTCAGAAGTCTGCATCAAATCCTTTTCATTTTCTGCCATCTAAACAGGCCCTTACTCTTCCCTGACCATTTGAGAAATACAACTCCCAGCAGTCTCAGATCCTCAGGACCTGCTAAGAGTTATAGTTTTATTTTTGCACTGACTGTACTATTATACTGCAGTGATACTGCCTGTTCTAATGGCTGAGACAACTATCTCAACCTTTTAACTCTTCAGATGCCACAGTCAATGCAGACTACGACACCTCTGAGTAGTATAGAAAATACAAGGGCTGATTTATCAAGAACAATTAACTAATTTATAATGAAGTACACGCCTTGTCATAAATTAGGTGCATCCTCTAGTGTCTATGCACCTTAGCAGAGCCCCACATGAGGTCCTTGCTGGCTTAGAATTGTGGTATCATTTATACACAGTGTTATTCAGACCACTGGCATAAATTATGATAAATCTGACAGGACTAAGGCAATGGGATGACTATTTGTTATGCCTTGTATGCCACTAGCAGTAGAGTGGGTCCCTAGAAACAATTCCAGTGGTGGTCCAGTCCACGTATAAGCAATGGTTTATAGGAGGTGCATGGAACCATGTGGACCATCAGGCAGAGAAACAGGCAGTTCTAGAAAGATATAAATTGCTGTAAGATCAATGGCAAAAAAATACAAGATGTTAAAAAGCAATGACAAAATTGATGCCACATAAAAAACATTAGGCATTCCCACTTGCGAAAACTATAGCATATAGAAATATTTATCCCATACATTAAAATAGCCAGACTGCTGTTTTTTCACCATTTCACCCCCCCCCCCCATAAAAATTTTATGAAAAACGATCAAAACGTCAGACATTCCCCAAAATAGCATCAATAAAAACTAGAACTTGCCCCTCAGAAAAAAAAAGATGCCTTACACAGCACCACACTTGGAAATATAGAAAAACTAGTTTTGGATTTTTGTAAACTATGTTAAAACAACAAAATTTGTATAATTTTGGTTTGGCCTTGATCATACCTAACATGTAATTTTGGCTGCACAGTAAACCATAAAAACAAAAACCTTAACAGAAGGGTTCTAATGCATTCTAAATCCACCGCTTTCTGAATTTTCTCCAGGTATCCAGTACATTGTGTGGAGTATTAAATGATACCATTATGAAGTACAATTTGTCCCACGATAAATAAGGCCTAATACTGCTCTGTGAAAGGAAAAATAAAAAAGATATTACTATTGAAAGGTGGGGAGTAAAAAAATGAAAATGGAGAAATGAAAAATAGGAAGGGCTTAAATAGCTTTCACTCTTCTGCTTCTGTGAAGGCTTTCTACAAGATTTTTTTCAGCAATCTCTTGGTAGTGAGAATGATCACATTAAGATTGCAGACTTCAGAGTGAGGAACCAGTTTGAGGGGACAGATGCTTTTTTTTTTTAAGACAGTGGGTACACATTCATTCATGGCTCCAGAGACCCTCTCTGAAGGACCAAAATATTTTCCGGCAAGGCTCTGGATGTTTGGGCCATTGGAGTCACATTGTACTATTCTGTAGTTGGTCAGTGTCCTTTTATGGATGAGAGTCAGCCTCTGGAGTTTCCCGACCAGTCAGACATATCAGAAGATTTGAGAGACCTCATTCTGAAAATGTTTAGTTGCATCTGTGGGTGAATAAACATGGGTCCAAGCCTCTAGCTAGTGAGGAAGAAAACTGCACCCAAAAAGAAGTAACTGAAGAAGAGGTGAAAAATTCAAGTGACGCACATTCTCAGCTTGGCAACAGTGACATTGGTAAAAACTATGCTGCGGAAACGTTCTTTTGGGAATCCATTGAAGGAAGCAGAAAGAAGGAAAGTCTATGTTTTCTCCTGGAAAACAAGTCAAGGAATATATCCACTAAAGCACAGGTGTCAAACACAAGGCCCGCGGGCCGAATCCGGCCCGCTGCCTTCTGTTATCTGGCCCGGCACTTATCTGGCCCGCAGGGCCGCGCCATTTTTTATTGTCTATGTAATGTAAACCAGCCCAGGACAGGCCGCTTTAAAAAAAAAAAAACAAAGCTGCGCGATACCTGTCCTGGGCTGGTTTACAAGGCCTCTGCATGTCAGCGCAGGCGGCAATACAATGACGTCATCGCGCCTGCTACGCTGACACGCAGACAAGAAGAGGAGGCGGCGGCTGCATGAAGGCATCACAGGTAGGTGAAATAAGTTTTTTTATATATATATAAATAGGCCGTTGCCTGCTGGAGCATCCCCGGCACGTAACGGCCTATTTACTTACCGATCCCCGCTGCTGGTCGTGGCCGCCCCCACTTCCCCTTCTGCTATGGGACGCAGAAGCGGCTGTGTGCAGGAGCGGGGATGGTAAGTGAGGCCGCGGCCCGTGAACCCCATCAAATACTACTATTATTATACTCCGGGGGCTTTTCAGACCCCGGAGTATAATAATCAGAGACCCCGGGGAGGTGATAAACATAAAAACCAGAGTTACTCACCTCTCCGGCGATCCGATGCTGCTCCCAGCCGGCTTCGGCCTTCTTTGGTGACGTCCCAGGCGTCACGTGAGCCAGGCCGACGTCATTATGTCGCGACGCCGGTCTGTGCGACATTGAAGAAGGCCGAACGCAGGGAGCGCACCGGGGCCCAGGTAAGTAACACTGATTTTTATGTTTGTCACCACCTGGGTCTCCGATCATTATACTCTGGGGTCTGAAAAGACCCCAGAGTATAATAATAGTTCATGGGTGGGGGGTCACTATGGGGCATAATACCATGTGCAGGGGCCACTATGGACTATAATACCGTTTGCAGGGGCCACTATGGGGCATAATACCAATGCAGGGGCCACTAAGGAGCATAATAACGATAGCAGGGGCCACTATGGAGCATAATAACGTGTGCAGTGGCCACTATGGAGCATAATACCGTGTGCAGGGGCAACTATTGAGCATAATACCGTGTGCAGGGGCAACTATGGAGCATAATACCGTGTGCAGGGGCAACTATGGAGCATAATACCGTGTGCAGGGGCCGCTGTGGGGCGTAATACCGTGTGCAGGGGCAACTATGGAGCATAATACCGTGTGCAGGGGTAAACAGTATTTGTATAGTGCTTAATTTTTAATATATTCAGAAAAGGATGAGGATAGTATGTAACATGCCAATGTCTTAGGTTTTAACAATACATTATGTTCTTCCTGGTTGACCTCAAAGGGCTGATTGTAACAGTAGTAATGTACAAATGTAACTACTCCTTAATAGCTCGCTTAACTGTTAAGGAGAAGTTACTTTTATACATGTGTAAAATAATCTTGGCCCTTCAAGGTACCCCGTGAGGCTGAAGTGGCCCCCGGAGAAAATGAGTTTGACACCCCTGCACTAAAGGATTCAAGGCATTGATGAAAGCTTGAGAGATTGTGACCTGCCAAAATTGGGAGAGGATGAGGGTATCTTGTGGGTGACATGTGAAGTATGTGATGTGACATGTGATGAGGGTATCTTGTGAAGTGACATGGCTTGGGCTTCATCTATGAACTGAGCATGTATATCTACCATACCATTTTAAAACTGAACCATACATGCTACTTATGAACCTTATGTTGCTGCATATGCTAAAGAACTTAACATACTGCCTTGGTTGTTATCGTTATCAGTTACTTTCCTATGGGCTAATTTTTTCCAGAGGACTCATGGAGACCCATCCAGAGAATGTGCTTGTATTGCATATTGCAAGATTTTGGAATGAGTCTGTGAGAATTTTTGCCCAATCTTCCAGAAGAGCATTTATGGGGTCAGACACAGTGGTGTAACTAGGAATGGCTGGGCCCCAAGGCGAACATTTGACATGGGGTCCCCCCTGAACCGCCACACCCAAGCGCCCCCCAGACCACCCCCTCCAACTATTATGCGCCATAGTGCCCCTTACACACACTATTATGCCTCATAGTGGCCCCTTCACATAGTATTATGCCCCATAGTGGCCCCTTCACACAGTATTATGCCCCATTGTGGACCACCCATGAACAATTATTATACGCTGGGGTCTTTTCAGACCCCAGAGTATAATGATCGGAAACCCAGGGGAGGATACAAACCAAAAAAAAAAACAATGTTACTTACCTCTCCTGGGCTCCGACACACTCTCCACTACTTCGGCCTTCTTCAATGTTGGACCGGAGCACAGGAGAGATAAGTAGGACCCCAGAGTATAATAATATCAGTGTCTGTGGGGTTCGTGGCCTGCGGCCTTACTTACCGATTCCCACTCCTGCTCACAGCCACCTCCGCTTCCGCAGAATGGGAAGCGCAGGTCGCCGTGAGCAAGAGCGGGGATTGGTAGGTAAATAGGGCCCGTTACCTGCTGGGGTTACTCCAGCAGGTAACGGCCTATTAAAAAAAAAAAAAAAAAAAAAAAAAAAGCATCAGGGGCCCGCCGGGCCCCCTAATGTCCCGGGCCCTGTGGCAACCACTACTGCTGCTACCCCGGTATTTACGCCCCTGGTCAGACATAAGAAAGCCTGGTTGAACAAGGGAACCTGGCTCACAATTTCCATACTAGTTCATCCAAAAGGTACTTGATGGTTTGAGGTCAGGGCTCAGTCCAGTTCTTCCACAAAAAAAGTCACCCAACCATGCCTTTATGGACCTTGGTTTGTGCAGCAGGACACAGTCAGATTGGTACACAAAAGGGACTTTCCCAAAGTTGGAAGCATACAATTGTCCAAAATGTCTTAGTATGCTGAGGTTTCAAGATTCCGAAAATTGGAAATACGAGGCCTAGGCAGGGTCCATTCTAGCTTATATGCCAGTTTATATGTGTCATGTGTGTCACAGTTAATGTACCCTGCTGCTCCAACAGTAAAGTCACAAACACTATGCTCGCTCCTCCTATTGTGCCATATGATGCATTCTGCTTTGCCTCTGTACTGTCATGTGTTTCTGTCAGTGTGTTAGACATGGCATTCAGCGACAGAGTAGTAGTATTGACAGGGCCATATTTACAGCTGATATTGCTTTTTTTAGTTCTGTTCATTTAGTGCTCAGCATTTTTAGTGCTGGTCCCCCAAAGTTACATAAACAGCACAACTCACTTTGCTATTCTGTTTCTGTAACTCCCAATAACCTATTTTAAAGCAGGAGGTGTAGATATTTGCTGCCTATGTCTCCCTTTAGCCGACAGGTCTGTCTGTCAGAGAAGTGCAGGTGGAAGTGAAGAATTCAGCCACAAAGGATCCCATTGGCAGAGGCATAGAGCAGTCAATGGAGGGTGAATTACAGTAAATGAATTGGATCTTCCTGGTCACAGCTCTAACAAAAATGTGATTGACGGTGGCATGTACATACATGATTTTAATTTTTGCTGGGTCCTAGTCCATTACAGCTGTGACTAGGTTCCTGATGGGAGTGCCAGTGCTGCACTGATGGTGACCCTCTATAACAGAAAGTGGATGGGGGGCAAAGATAAAGGCCATAGGTCGGGTAGAACTCATTTCCTTCCCCATAGTTACTAATCCTTTTCCATGACCTCAATGTTATACCACTGACCCGGGGAGCACAATCCCCCCCCCTATTCTATTACAATGGTGGCAGAGAAGTGTAAACTAGCATCCCATTCCAAATCCTTGGGCATGTGATTCAGGAGGGTCTTATCTTTTATATTATGCTGACTCTACTTTAAACTGTCCTTGTTGCCGGAACACAGTCAAGGAAGCCACTTCCCCTGTATGGTAAAGACAAGTCATAGTAGGGAAAATGGCTTTCTTGTCTGTGCGGTGACAACAAGTACAAAATGTCAATATTGTTGGAGAATAGGGTGAGATTATCCTTGTTAATGCCCCCCTAACACACACACACGCTTCCTGGCTGTTACATACAAATGCAGAAGTGTGTGAGACTATGTGCACAAATAGTCACAGCATGACACATGCGTTTTCCTGCCCCAATAGTGCAATCCCCCTCAGCTCCATTACCTCACCCCCTTACGTGAGAAAAGCTGTGTCCTTCTCTTGATGTCCCAGGGTGGGAGTATATACATTGGCTCCCTTTGAGTGTCCTATGATATCTGGTGCTCCTTTCCTCCTCTTCAGCGCCCAAACAGATGGAGTTTAAGTTGCTCAGATTGGTGAAGTAGCAGTAATGTCTGTTGCTCCATCAATCAGAGCAAAGTAAACAAAGTACACGCTGTCTGTAACCTCTGCTTGGAGCCCAGGGGTGTACGTAGAAATCTTAAGACCTCATAGCAAAAATCACAAAGAGCCCCCTAGAAAGACTGTGAAATGAATCTTAAAGTGGTCAACCTTTGCAAATGTTTCCCAAAATTAGTGTTCTTAATGCTCATTCCTGATAACTGGCCCATGTTAGAGTGATGGCACTCATATCAGCTGCCATACAGCATGCCGCAACCGCACAATGCCAAAAAAACCATTCTCCTACAATGGACCAATAAGAAAACAATGTGGTAGATAAAACAGGTATTACCCACAACGTTCTGCAGCCATTGGGCCATGGGGGGTGCACAGCTGGTGCATGGTGTCTGCTATGTGTGTCACCACCCTCAATGTTGTCCCAGTCTGCCATGTATGGGGGAGAAACAATAGTAACAGTGATTATAATATTCTCTCTCCATGTATTGTATTTTGCCTTGGATTGTGGAACACACTTAGAACATTGATCTGCACTTGTCATGCCTTGCAGTCAAACCTGTAGCTGCAGACATGACATGGGGAAAATTTATGAAAAAGAAATTGCCCATAGCAACCAATCACAGCACCGCTTTCATTTCTCAAGATCAGAATTCAAACTAAAAGCTGTGTTGTGATTGGTTGGTATGAGAAACAAAAAGACAGTTCTTTTATAAATGTACCCAGAACCCTGCAACACACTAAACACCACTTCTAGCACAAAAAAGTTGTAATCCCCTTCTGATGATTCACAAGGCCCATAAACCCCCGTACCACCACCACATGCAACCTCATTTTCACATAGTTCACAAAGCACATAAAATCCGAATCTGTTCCCCTTCTCCTTTACAGTGTATCTGAAGCAATGTCGCCAATTCTTTACACAAACACAAGCCACTCACCAACTCAGAGATCTGTAGGGACTGCAGCATTCCAAGATGCAGGTGGGAACATAGTCCTGCACCCTTCTTTAGATGGTGTTCCTATTCACTGACAGCAAGCAGTGGATGCTGTCAGGAAGCCTTCATATAGGCCTGGCAGAAAGAGGACCCTTCCCCTTCAACTCTAGCACAGGACAGTGTGCAGAAGGAGTGTGCTAATTGCAGAGCACATGTCAGCTGACCAACGTCTACCAATCAGGTTTCAGCTTAGCATAGGGAAAGCCATTGTAGCAGCAGAGCTTGTTGTGTACTTGTTGTGTCTCAATGCAGCTGCACCACGAATGCTTAATCTGTCTCTCTTTAGTTTCTGAGTCCACAGTCAGGTGCCTTCTGATTCTTCTGCCTGGTAAAGTGGAGGTGCTGATGCCGCCCCCTTCAGGGGCCCTGCAAACTACCACCTGAGGCAAGATGCTAATTTTGCCTCATAGCAGATGCGGTCCTTTGTCTAGGGCAACCCCTGAAAAACAACACCATATCATTCTTACTCCACTACTAAACTTTACAGGTAACATTCGCTAAACCCAGACTTATCTCATAGACAGCTGCTCAGCCATGGTAACTCATGCCATGAAGTTCCCAACAGTTTTTGAGCTGATGTCAATGCCAAAGGTGGTTTGGCATTGAGTCAATATAGCATTGGTGACTTTTTTGGAGTAGAGCACTTGGCGACCCTGCTCTGTAATTTCACATGGTCGGCCACTTGGTGGCTGAGTTGTTGTTGTCCCTAGACACTTTCAATTTTGAAAAATAGCATTCACAGTGGATGGCGGGATACCTATGAGGGAGGATAATCCACAAACGGACTTATTGCAATGCTGGAATTCAGTGAGCTCTTTAGTACCATCCATTCTTTCACAGATGTTTATTATACACTTGTGGCAATGGAAATGAATGAATGAATGAATGAATGAATGAATGAATTAACGAATGAATGAAACACCTGAATTCAGTTGTGTCGCAATAGTTTGGTGTATATTATCTATTTTTTCTATTGTAGTAGCACAATAGGATGAACTGGGAAAGGCAAATCAGCAAAAGGTCTATTTGAGATCAAATGTGTCTCCCATAAAATTATTTTCCTCTAAAATCAGAGCTTTAATGCATTTCCCCTTATATGTTTCCACTGCACATGACGAAATGAGCTCATCTCATTGAGAACATAGAATTTGTATTCTAAAACCTTAGAAGACAGAAGATATCCCATATACACTGCATTGCAAACAATGTCAACACCTGAACATAATACCTAAATGAGTTAGTTGGAAGTCTTATCCCACAACCATGGGTGTTAATATGGGGCAGGACTATGAAAGCCTTCATTCTTCTAGAAAAGGTTTCTATAGGATTTTGGAATGTATCAGTGGGATTTTGTGCCTGCTCTGCCTAACTTTCAACCTGCGTTCCACTTCATCTGAAAGTAGCGTGATGTTATACGTCTCTGTGCAGCTACTCGTGTTCCCCCATATCAAACTTGCTTTATACATTTGAAACAAAGTTGGAAGCATTGTAATGTCTTTGTAATCTGCGGTATATACATTAACCTTGACTGAAATTAAGGGATCAAACCCTAATTTTCCTAAATCAGTCCCAGACCTGTATTCCTCTTAGACAGAATGTTTCTGTCTGAAAGTCGGGAAGTATGTTGTCAGATAATCATGAATAAAATTAAAGTCTGATCACTGTGAACCCACCCAGCATGTTTTCCTATGTTTTTTCTGTATTTCCCTGCAAATGTTTGCACAGGGCATGGACAGTAGAGTGTTGACCTGAGAAGTGTAGACTATAAGAAGTCAAAAACCATGCCTGAAATTTCTAGCCTCACACTTGTCCACAGTTTGTGTGTGATATTGCCCCATTCCCTTTAATGGATGTGACCTTGCGTTCTACACCACAACTTATGGACAGGTATAGTGCCATTTCTGGAAGAAAGCAGCCATGTTATTTACTGTAATGAAGAATTATAGAGAGACTCAGATACACTACTACTTGATGTTGACTGACTTCTTTATTAACTTCAGTCAAGGTGTTTAAGAAGTTCCCATCTGAAGTCAGGGAAGTATGTCTTTGAATTGTGGGAGGAAACCGGAGTACCCGGGGAAAACCCACGCAAGCACGGGGAGAACATACAAACTCAATGCAGGCGTTGCCCTTGGGCGGATTCACACCCAGGACCCCAGCACTGCAAGGCAACAGTGCTAAGCACTGAGCCACCGTGCTGCCCATGTCACAGATGGTTGGTTGGTGCAGCAGATAATTCACTGGCTCTGTGAATATATCTAGCTGCGGAAAGTCCAGGTAAATGTCCAGTCCGGTAAAGAGAGCAGAGACGAGCCAGGACTCTGCCCTCTTGATGCAGCAGATAACTCACTTATTCAGCGAATACATCTAGCTGCGGAAAGTCCGGTGAAGAGGTCAAATCCAGTAATGACAGCAGAGAGCAAGCTCGGAATCTGCTGCAGAAAGTCCGGTGAAAAGGTCAAATCCAGTAATGAAAGCAGATCATCAGATCCTCACATGATGGCCTTCGTGTCATTGTCTTGCAGGAGAGTTTTCACCTCCAGTGGTCATTATGATGAGGCTAGTCTAAGTGATGAAGAGAAGAGGATTAACATTATCACGGAGGCACCATATTATTCACAGCAGAAGTGATCCATGCAAAGCGTGCAAGACTCAGACTCATCTGCAATACTCATTACTCATCCGCAGTCATTACTAAGACTATAGGAGATTCCACCCTCAGAAATAAAGACATAAATAGAAAGAAAGAAAATGTAATTTACAAATAATAAATGAAAATTGTAATTCTACTGGGAAAATGAGAGGGCATTAAAGATATTTCTGCACTCACCTTCATTCTCCATTTCTGCCTCCTTGCGGCCCTTCTCAATAAAGTGGGCGGTCACCAGAAAGAAGGCTCCTCCAATAACTTCCATGAATGCACAGGTCAGGAGGGCGTACTCCAGGCTGCGGAACTTTGAGAGAATGGATTCTGCCCCTCCTCCATGGATCAGGTCAGATATCTGAGGATGACATGTACGGTTAGTAAAGAAGAAAAATACAAAAAAAAGGTTATTCCTGACAGTAGCTTCTTTATATGTTCTATATATATTCTGTGTAGGTGTTGTATGTGTGCTGTACTGATTCTGCGTGTGTACTGTTTCAATGCTGTACATGCACTGTATGTGTACTTTGTGTAGCTATGTAGGGAGGCAGAAAAATACAGCTTCACACAGGGTACCAGCCAGACTAGGTCCTGATGGTAAAAGTGATGTGTATATACAACATTCAGGAAGTAATGTGTAAGGGCCGGATCACATCTGCGTTCGTGTTTCCATTCGGGGAGTCTGCTTGGAGACCCCCGAACAGAAACCTATATGCATAAAAAGCGGTTTACCTGGGAAACCACACGGACCCCATAGACTATAATGTCCCCCAGGGTAAACTGCTTTTTATGCGTATAAGTTTCCGAAAGCAGATGTGAACCAGGCCTAACAACTACTTACAAATCCAATGAGGTAGGGGCTCCCGACATCGCCCAGCAGGTGGGACACAGTAACCTGCATAGCCTGTGCTGTAGATCTTCTTGTAGGAGGAACCACTGACTGAAATAAAAGGATATTGTGAGTAGGCAGAAGGGAACCATCGAAGGCAAAAAAATAAGAGCCATTGTACAAAGTGACCGCATAGTATAATGAAAAAATATTAAAAACATAAAAAGTAAACAGCCCAATCTACCAACAAGGAGCATCTGATGGGTAAAGAAGGGCAGACTGAAGACTGACTAAAATATCATTTCATGACTTGTTAGAACTCACCAGGAGGATTTCTGCCACAAGGGCCCAGTTGAATGTAAGGAATGTCTCTCCGATGAATATGAAGACCTGCAGAGGTGAAACATTTGGGGGATTAGTATAACCCACAATACAAGCGCTGGAACGTGTAAGTACAAAGCTAAACCTGTCCAACGCCAATATACAGTACCAAGGAATAAATAGATCCAGAATCCAGTAAGTGGATACTTCAGGTACTTACATAAGTGGCCACAAGACTGATGTCTGCCAGAACCAAGGCCAAGAACAGGAAAGGGGCGGAGCTTATTATGCCACACGCACAGACCAACGGGTCTGCACGTGGATTGACTTTTCTGTATCTTTTACTGATCTCCACCCCTGCTACAACTCCAAGGATGCCGGAGACGACTGTAAGCACGCCAAATATCAGACTGCAAAGAAAAGTGTTGATGAAGGTTAGTAAAGAAATTTCAAGAAAACCTTATTTAATAAATATGAGTATGATAAATGCTTCATCTAATGTATCTTCTAGGAAGACACTTAACAGAAGTCATTCCACAGCGCAGGGAGAAGAAATGCATACCTGTCATTATAGGTGCACGTTCCAGTCTGACAAGGCTCCCTCTCTAGTAAGAGGCTTCGTGCACGTGCCAGGTAAGAAGGAGCCCAGAGACCTACGGCGCCGGCTACAAACGCTACAGTCGCACATCCAAGAGTGGAAAACAGGAAACTCGCACTGCAGAGAGTGAAAAAAAGATGGATTTAATAATTACAAAAATCACAAGGAGGATCGCTGCCGACATCCACTACACAGAAAACACCTACTTTTTGAATAGTTTCTTCACATCCGACATCCAGTTATTGGAGCTGACGGATTTGTTGTTGTTCTTCCTGTCTGCGGCTCCTCTTGGCGGTTCTTTCACAAAGACAAGTATAAGCAGGACAGCAATTACGCCCAGACCAGGGGTGACCTGTGTGGAGGAGGAAAGAGACATTATATGTTACCAGTGGCGTAAGTATCGGGGTAGCAACTGTAGTGGCTACCAGAGGTTATGGGACCTTAGGGGGACTGGCAGGCCCCTGATGTTTTTTTTTTTTGTTTTAATAGGCCGTTACCTGCTGGAATAACCCCAGCAGGTAACAGACCCTATATACTTACGTCACAGACATCACGTGGGCCATAATGACACCGACCTAACCCACATGATGTCTGTGCCAACACTGAAGAGGGCCGAACGCAGCAGGGAGTTCTGTGGGCAAGCAGGAGAGGTGAGTAGCACTGGTTTTTATGTATGTCACCTCCCCTGGACATTATCCTTTGAAAAGTTTTGTCCCATATGGGACATAATACTGTGTGGAGGGGCCACTGTGGGATATAATACTGTGTGCAGGGGCCACTGTGGAACATTATACTGTGTGGAGGGGCTGCTATGGGACATTATACTGCGTGGAGGGGCCGCTATGGGACATTATACTGTCTATAGGCCACTTTGGGACATTGTAGTGTGTGTAAATGGGACATTATGCTGTGTGGGGGCTAGGAAAGGGGGCGCTATGCCTTGGGGGGCCCAGTCTTTGCTAGTTACACCCCTGTATGTTACATAAAGAGATAGATAGATAGACAGATAGATCACTAGGGATTATATTGATAGATTACTGTATAATTGTCATTTAGAGATTGAATCCCTCTAAAACAAAAGGATTAAGGCCTTTTACTTACCCAGAAGGCCCAGTGCCAGTCTCCACCTGCAGCACTGACTACTTTGGAGCCGATAATGTATCCAAGGCCACTGTAAGAGAAATGAAGCGGTCATAATTTCTACATCGTCTGGTCATAAGTTCTCCACAAAGTCTATATATTTACACAAGATACTCACCAGCCAACAGGTATAGCCAAGTAAAAGATTGAAAGCATGTGACTACGCTGGTCTGCCACAAAGAGGTCAGCAATAACGGAGGGGGCGATGGTGGAGAAACTTGCCTCTCCGGCCCCAACCAATGCTCTCATTATCAGAAGGAGCAGGAAATACTGAAAATTTAAAATATAACAAAAAAAAAAAAAGTCAATCTTTTGTGATTTTTGCTTTTGCCTGCACGGCAAGTCTTCCTGGTCATACAGAGATATGGTAGCTGAAGTATATATTTTTACCTTATTGGGAATGAATGAGATGCACAGGGTCATGATGGACCAGAATAAGGTTCCTGCGCACATTATGTATTTCCTATTCCAGCGGTCGCCAATGTAGCCAAAGACCGGGCCTAACAGCATATAGCTGCCGATGAATACTTAAGGGGGGAGAAAGAGAAGAGGGGACGGGACAATGTGTCAGCGTAACAAGTTATTGCTTAAAGACATTATTACTATAAGTAAATGACATTAAGGCCCGGTTCACATCTATGTTCGGGCTTCCATTCGGGGAGTCCGCTTAGGGACCCCCCAGAACGGAAACCTATACGCATAAAAAAGCGGTTACCTAAGTAAATAATGGGGTCCGTGTGGATTCTGCTTGGTTTCCGCACGAAGCAAGCGAAGAGGAAAGTTCTGTTTCGTGTCATGTTTTATAGTCTATGGGGTCCGCAGGTTTCCCAGGTAAACCGCTTTTTTATGCATATAGGTTTCCATTCGGGGGATCCCCAAGCGGAAACCCGAACGCAGATGTGAAGCGGGCCTAACTTCTGAACTTAATCCCCTCCTTTCCAGATAACAATAAAGATTTGCAGTAAGCCATTTTGTGAACTATACCAATAGGGATCCATATTCACATACTTGTACCTCTGTGATGTAATGAGAATCCAGTGAATAGATTGACCGACATCTCTGGAATATTGGTTTAGTCCTCACAATGGCGGCTTTCAGGTGATTTACAGACTATGATTTTATGGTAAAATATACCTGTGCGTAACAAGCCGGATACACTGTCGCTCATATTGAAGGCTCTTTGCAGCTCTGGCAGCACCCCTGTCAGATGGAAAGAGAGAGGACAACTCATTATACGCTATGACAGATCTGTGGTAATAGGTGAGCACAGCAAACAGGCACAAAGATCATTACATTTGGTACAAATTCCAGGCCGGGGGTGACCTATTCTAGGCACCTTCACAGCTATGGGCCTGATAAATCTCACCACCAGAAATAACATCGTTTACCCCTCCCCCACATACCTGCGGCACTGAAGCGTTCAATGTAGTTTATGAGGTTTATGTAGGAGAGAATCGCTACAGTGATGACGGAGCGTATGTAGGAGATTCCAGTCAGCGCATGCGTGTCCTGCGGTTCAGGGCAATTGCCCTTTTCTTCATCCATTTGATGTGAATGAGTCCCTATTTGTTTTTCCTCATCCACATTCTCCATCAGCAATGGAGTTGTCTGTTTGTCGTCATGGAGAGATGCCATATTCACAGGCCTGAGTCTATAAACACTAGAGAGATACAACATGGGAAAAGATTAGATGACATTTCATTGCTATCAATATAGTTCATTTCATATAGTGCAGATTCTGATAGTCCAGAGCAGAAACCACAAACGGCATAGGAGGTCCATCAGTTCCGGGAAATGGCTTTGGTGCTGGCAATCCAAAATTTCCAGAATAGATTCTCCGTCCCATGTCAAAGTCCTTGAAGATTCTGGAGTCGGTGGTGCGGCCGTATGCCCCAATGTCCACAGCCAAAAATCGATACTGGGCATCAGCAATGGCCATCAGCACAATGGAAAAGTATTTCTTGTAGTTGAAGAACAGGGAGCCACTCCTTGCAGGTTTCTGGATACGGATGTGCTTTCCGTCGACTGCTCCTACACAGTTTGGAAAACGTGTCACCTCCCAGAACTTTTCTGCAATGTCCTTCCATTGTTCGGTAGATGGATTTGGGAGAAATTCTTCACGCAGCAAATCCCACAGGGCCTGGCAAGTATCCCGGACGATGTAGGAGATGGTCGACTTGCTAAGGCGGAACTGGAAGTGCATGGAGGAGAAGCTCTCGCCTGTTGCCAGATACCTTGAAAAAAAAAAAAAATAAATAAAAAATTAAAGTAAATATATATATATATACACACACACACATTTGAAATACAGTGTTGATACTCACCGAAGGGTGACTGCCAAGCGCTCCTCTGGTGTAACGCTTCTCCTCAAGTGGGTGTCCTGCCTCTGGAGTCTTGTTGACAGCCGCCGAAGAAGTTCATCAAAGCTGGGAATGGACATACGCAGGTAATCGTGGAACTTCTCTGGATGTTGTCGCAGTTCTCCATACAGGCTTGAATACACTCCCCTTGTCATGCGGGCAGATGTAATGGGATGGACCCAGAATCGTTGCCTTTGACGCCGCCTCTGCCTTTTCCACTTCGCCCTGAGCCGGATCACCTCAAGGTCAAATAAAAGAGATGGTGGAATCTTTTTCAAAAAATGACAGCAGCACCACAAGAAAAACTGGAACACAGCAACAATACTCTCCTCTCCAATGCTGGCTCCAGACTGAATTGTCAGCTCTTCTTCCTGCTTTTATATTCTCTCTTTCGTCATTCTGTGTTTATGGCAACCAATTAAGCAAAAAAAAAAAACAAACTAGAAATTAACGGACACAAACGGTCACAAACGGATGGTTTACAGTACTTTCCATTTTTTATGTATTTTTAACGGATTGAGTTTAACGGATCCGTTAAAAAAACGGACATGTAGGTATCATTTACAGTCCGTTTGTGTCCGTTATTGTAGGTGTCTGTTGTTTTTTTTTTTAACGGACACCTTTATAACAGATTTCCAACGGTAGTGTGAACCCTACCTAAGAAATATTGGCAAGGTAAGACCTACAGGTCTATTCTATAGGTGATCCATGCCCGAGAAAATGATTTGGGAGAGGTTACTTGTGGTCATTCCCCTAATTTAGATAATAACCTAAGAGTAACCTGGACTACATGAAACCAGTCAATAATAGTCGTAAGCAGTCATTGGCTGGTTTAGTTCACGAGGTCTGATTTGTTTTATGTCATTGGTTTACTTTCTATCTGACAGCTACATTACTAAGGCAGTAATAAAGTATTAAAAAACCATACACACAGAAAAAAAAAATACTTAATTGTTTTATTATTTGATTAGATTTGATAAATTTCTATAGTGAATTAGTGGACGAACATTATTTGCTTTGCCCTGTGCCCTGATAATTTGAGACTTTCACTTTTTTTGCAGGTTTTGATATAAAATTATCTTTTTGGCTAGACTTTGATTTTAAAAACTGATGAAGTAAGCTGATTGAAGTTCCTCAAAAAGTTGTACTATTATTCTTTGGATTTTATTCTGCAGAGTAACAAGTGGTGGAAATGCTTAAAGGGGGTTTCCCATAGACATAACTATATTTAAATTTGTAGACAATTAAAAATGAAACATTTTTGCAAATACATGTCATTAAATACATGTGATCACAAGTAGTGTTCAGACCCCCGTGTTGCACCTCCCCTAGGGTTGCTCCACCCCTCCCTAATCTCACATACAACTAATTACCTGTGAGAACCATGGAGGAGGGGGAGGAGCGACCTGGTAGGCAAAATGTTGCTTTGAATCACATGACCTGGGGGTCTTGACATTGACAGAACCCCCAAGTCCATCATTAGCAATTCCTGGGACCATGAAAGTAAAGCATCTTTTTTTCATATAAGTGATTTCTGACATATCTTGTATGTGGGAAGGCCTCAGGATTTAACGATAAATAAACCATGTCAAGGGTCACAACTTGGAGTGACTCCATTGACCAACACACATGTCAGTTTTTTGTTTCTAATCAGCCAATGACTGGTTTATAAACCTGTCTTGGACTCATAGGTGGGGACGAGTCCAAGACAGTTTTAGTTACCTTGTAAATCTGTCCTTTGACACAAGGTGGCCAGGAGTAAGTTAATGCAAGCGTGAAGACAGTAGTGAGTGTGACTGTTAGTGGGAGTGTTTTGTTGTGTTGCTCTTGTCTTAAATTCAGTAGCAACAAAAAAATACAGGTCCTTTACAAATAAGCTAAAAACCTAAAAAAACTAAATTAAGTAACATAAATAAACAAGAATTCATACTTAGTTGGAGATGATTTCTTCCAGCGATGTCTGTACTGTACTATATTGGCTGGAACGCATTAAATCAGCCAATGACAATTGTAAGCTGCCATTGGCTGGTTTAGATCATGCAGTCTGAGTTACTCGGCCTAATTTCAAAAGTTTAATGTAGTTACTCTGGGTTATTATTTTTTATCTAATGTAGAGTAATAACTGCGAGTAACCCATCCTGGACTCCTAGACCATTTTCTGGAACATGGATTACTAGAGGTACAACGCAATTATTAAAGGGGTTGTCCAGGATAAATCTACATTTTAACTATAAGCCCCTCATGCCCCCCAACCTCCAACTTTCTAAATAACATTTATTACAATTTTTTTTTAGTTTTACTGTAATATATGTAGGTCATGTGAACTACATTTATTACATTTTTTGCTTTTCCGCTGACGTATCGGGGTTTTAGTCTAATGGATATCCGCACCCCGGAACGTCAATGGAAAGAAGCCTGCCCTCCCAGCCCCATTATACATACCTGTTCCTCCGGTGGATATTCGGATCGCTGGAAGGCCACCTCTTCATTGCGTGTCCAAGCAATGATGTCCTGGGTCCAGACCTGAAAGGTAGGAAAGGTAAGTGTAACGGGGCTGGGGGGGGTGAGTCTTTGGGACGTGTACTGGCTGGCACCTCCGTAGAATGGGCAGCAGGGATTAGGGAGCTGGCAGTGAATGACAGCTGGACTACTAAGAAAGAAGGCAGAGACGGTTTGCTACCATCCCTGCTTTCCCGGTCACTGTATACACAGCATTTAATGAGTGCTGTGTATACAGCTATGAGAGCTGCTATGATGCAGCATCCCCCTGGCCTGGAGCATTATACTGTGCAGGGGTCACTATGGAGCATTATACCGTTCAGATGCCACTGTGGGGTATATTATACTGTGCAGGGGCCACTATGGAGCATATTATACTGTGCAGGAGCCACTGTAGAGCATTATACTGTGCAGGGGCCACTGTGGAGCATATTATTATGTGCAGGGGCCACTATGGAGAATTATATTGTGCAGGGGCCACTGTGGAGCATATTATACTGTGCAGCGGCCACTATGGAACATTATATTGTGTGGTGGCCACTGTGGAGCATATTACACCATGCAGGGGCCACTGTGGAGCATATTATACCATGCAGGGTCCACTGTGGAGCATTATAACTTGCAAGGGCCACTGTGGAGCATTATACAGTGCAGGGGCCACTATGGAGCATATTATACTATGAAGGGTCCACTGTGAACCATTATACTGTGCAGGGACCACTGTGGAGCATTATACTGTGCAGGAGCTCCTGTGGAGCCTTATACTTTGTGGTGGCCACTGTGGAGCATTATACTGTGCGGTGGCCTCTATGGAGCATTATACCATGCAGGGGCTACTGTAGAGCATATTATACTGTGCGGTGGCCACTGTAAAGCATTATACTATGCGGGAGCCATAGTGGAGCATATTATACTGTGCGGGGGCCAACATGGAGCATTATACTGTACAGGGACCACTGTGAAGCATTACACCTTGCAGGGGCTACTGTGAGGCATTATACCATGCAGGGGCCACTGTGGAGCACCAGACAGTGTAGGGGCCACTGTAGTGCATATTATACTGTGCGGTGGCCACTGTGGAGCTTTATACCATGCAGGGGCTACCATGGAGCATATTATACTATGTGGGGGCCACTGTGGAGCATTATACTGTGTGGGGGCCACTGTGGAGCATTATACTGTGCAGCGGGCTACTATGGAGCATATTTTACTGTGGGGGCTACTGTGGAGCACTGTACCTTGCAGGGGCAACTGTGAAGCATTATACTATGCAGGAGCCAGCGTGAAACTTTATACTGTGTGGGGGCCACTGTGGATCATATTATACTGTGTGGAGGCCAATGTGTAGCATTATACTGTGCGGGGCTACTGTGGAGTAATATTTTCATGACTACAAAAATTGTAGATTCACACTGAAGGCATCAAAACTATGAATTAACACATGTGGAATTATACACTTAACAAAAAAGTGTGAAACAACTGAAAATATGTCTTATATTCTAGGTTCTTCAAAGTAGTCACCTTTTGCTTTGATTACTGCTTTGCACACTCTTGGTATTCTCTTGATGAGCTTCAAAAGGTAGTCACCTGAAATGGTCTTCCAACAGTCTTGAAGGAGTTCCCAGAGATGCTTAGCACCTGTTGGCCCTTTTGCCTTCACTCTGCGGTCCAGCTCACCCCAAAGCATCTCGATTGGGTTCAGGTCTGGTGACTGTGGAGGCCAAGTCATCTGGCGTAGCACCCCATCACTCTCCTTCTTGGTCAAATAGCCCTTACACAGTCTGGAGGTGTGTTTGGGGTCATTGTCCTGTTGAAAAATAAATGATGGTCCAACTAAACGCAACCCGGATGGAATAGCATGCCGCTGCAAGATGCTGTGGTAACCATGCTAGTTCAGTATTCCTTCAATTTTGAATAAATCCCCAACAGTGTCACCAGGAAAGCACCCCCACACCATCACACCTCCTCCTCCATGCTTCACAGTGGGAACCAGGAATGTAGAGTCCATTCGTTCACCTTTTCTGTGTCGCACAAAGACACGGTGGTTGGAACCAAAGATATCAAATTTGGACTCATCAGACCAAAGCACAGATTTCCACAGGTCTAATGTCCATTCCTTGTGTTCTTTAGCCCAAACAAGTCTCTTCTGCTTGTTGCCTGTCCTTAGCAGTGGTTTTCTAGCAGCTATTTTACCATGAAGGCCTGCTGCACACAGTCTCCTCTTAACAGTTGTTGTAGAGATGTGTCTGCTGCTAGAACTCTGTGTGGCATTGCCCTGGTCTCTAATCTGAGCTGCTGTTAACCTGCGATTTCTGAGGCTGGTGACTCGGATGAACTTATCCTCTGCAGCAGAGGTGACTCTTGGTCTTCCTTTCCTGGGGCGGTCCTCATGTGAGCCAGTTTCTTTGTAGCGCTTGATGGTTTTGGCCACTGCACTTGTGGACACTTTCAAAGTTTTCCCAATTTTTCGGACTGACTGACCTTCATTTCTTAAAGTAATGATGGCCACTCGTTTTTCTTTACTTAGCTGCTTTTTTCTTGCCATAATACAAATTCTAACACTCCATTCAGTGGACTATCAGCTGTGTATCCACCTGACTTCTGAACAACACAACTGATGGTCCCAACCCCGTTTATAAGGCAAGAAATCCCACTTATTAAACCTGACAGGGCACACCTGTGAAGTGAAAACCATTTCAGGTGACTACCTCTTGAAGCTCATCAAGAGAATGGCAAGAGTGTGCAAAGCAGTAATCAAAGCAAAAGGTGGCTACTTTGAAGAACCTAGAATATAAGACATATTTTCAGTTGTTTCACACTTTTTTGTTAAGTATATAATTCCACATGTGTTAATTCATAGTATTGATGCCTTCAGTGTGAATCTACAATTTTTATAGTCATGAAAATACAGAAAACTCTTGGAATGAGAAAGTGTGTCCAAACTTTTGGTCTGTACTGTATGTGTGCATATATAATATATATATGTATATCTATATCTATCTATATATATATATATTTACCAAATGCCAAAAAAGCATCAAGAGTTGATTGAAGCTTTCTCTGTGTGACTGCAATGATGATATATGGTGTTGATTACAATATTACAGCCAAAGGAGAAGGTTATTGAGTGACAACTAGGAGTCTAAAGATGGCTGCGATCAGATCTGGGTGTGGGACCTGTTCCAAGACAACAAGGCTCACGGTAATGCTTGCATAACGTGAGCCACGCTGCTCACTGGCAGTACAAACTGTAGCGACGAGCATAGGTACTGCAGCGCTGTCCCATAGACTTCAATAGGACAGGGTTACAGTACCTACACTGTAGTTTGTATGGCAAGTGAGCAGCACGGCTCATGGTATGGAAACATTACTACACTTTTTACTGTCTTTTTACAGGTGACATGCGAGGATCCTGGGTGTTGGATCTAAGCTTGATGGCCTATCCTAAGGATCAATATTAGAAAAGGGATAATCCCATTAAACATGAATGACTTGCAGTATCAAGAATGCACAAGGTTACCACACATAAGGATTCAGGAGTCAAGCTTTTCCTTTTAGTTGGAGATATGCTTAAATATCTCTTTTCACAAATGGCTGATCACAAATTAATCACATAATGCAATATGATTTTTTTTCTTTTGCATAGATAAACGTTGATCAATTTTCAGGTGTTTTAATATGTGGAGAGTAACCAAATGAGATGAAATGTCTTCTTAAAGCCCTGTGCAATGTTACAATGCTCACAGACAGAAGCATTACTATTATTGAATATCGGAAATTAATTTTTCATGATGGTTTGTGAGCTAGCAGTGTCAGTGATCATTGAAATGCAGGAGCTGTCTTTCAAGGTCTTTGGGGAAGTTAGGATTCCATCATTTTCTAACTAATTAAATAGCAGTTCTGCTGCTGTCTAATGGCCACATGTAGTGTTTTGGCACTTTAGGTAGGTAGAAAAGAACCATTTAGACACTGCTGTGTTGTGATAATTACCTATGTTATGCCATGTTGACCCATTGCATAATGAGCTGATGTGGGACCAATTAAATGGAAAAACTAAAAGCCACATATTTAGAAACAGCTCCTTACATGGCAGACCTTTTCTCCCAATAGGATCACTGGTATACTATTTTTATTCAGCGACAGTGTGCATAGTAAATATATAGTGTATATATACAGTGTATATTTAGTAAATGTATATATATATATATATATATATATATATATATATATATACACAACCATCTTAGTTTATGCAGTGAGTGTGCTTCCATCAATACGAATGTGCTTCCATCATTGCAGGAACGAGCAGTAATTGCAGATTTTTATTATCACTCACTGATGTTAGCTCCCCAGACTCCTTGCCCCTGCGCCGACATGGATAAGTGTACTGATGCCAGAGCAGAGTGAAAGGGCAGGAAGTCTGAGATGCTAAGAGTGGTGAGTGATAATGAAATCTGAACTTGCCAATCACTCCCTGGAGCCCTTCAAGGCATTGTAAAACAGGGGGGAAGACATAAGAGGCCATTATATGTGAGCATAAAAGAGCCATTGTACTCTATTGGGACATAAAAGACCATTATATGGGGGCATATGGGGCCATTATATGGAGGCATATGGGGCCATTGTACTGTTTGGGTCATAAGGGGCTATTATATGGGGGCACAAGGAGGAAATTATACTATATGAAGGCATAAGGCAACCATTATACTGTTTAGCATAATAAGATGACAATTATGCTGTATGGCAGAGTCCTGCAAGGCATTGTAAAGCAGGAGGTGGGGCAACCATAAGGGGTCATTATGTGGGGGCATAAGTGAGTCATTTTATTGTATGTGGACATACAGTACAATGGGGCCATTATATGCAGGAATAAAGAGCCATTATACAGGTGTATATAGAGATGTTGTATTGTATGGAGGCATAAGGGGCCATTAAATGAGGGCATTAGAAGCCATTTCACTGTATGGTTGTATAAGGGACCATTACATGGCATATTACTAAAAGGGACATAGTATACAAAAAACATCACAGAAAAAGTCCACACTTGCCCCAATTGCAAAATATGATAGAGAAAACACAGATGCCAAATGATAATGAAACATCCACATTCACACAAATAAAACTTATACATAGGCACTATCACATGATATTGCGAGGTGTACAGCGCCAGAGAACTGCATATTGGTCACGCCACACACTATTAGATCAGGCAGGCTGCCCAACACCTTAATACGTGCTTGCTATCATCCTGCGCAGCCATGCATCATCTGGTGTGGCCTTTTTTTGTAATGTTTTTTGACCATTACATGGTGACATAAGAGGCCATTGTACTATATGGGGACATAAGGGGCAATTGTACTGTATGGGAGCATAAGGGGCTATTATATGGGGGCATAAAAGACCATATTACTGTATAGGGGCATTGTGACAGCGCCTACAATCGAATGGAATACTTTGATTTAAAGAGTGCAGCAGAGCTGGCATGTGGTACCAATGCATGAGTAGCTTATACTGTGTCTCCTTAAACGTCACAGAAGTGGAGGACTTCGAAGCCCTAGACCAGATTATCTGCCATTGATTAGGGGAAATTGGTGTTCCCATAGCTGTCTCCTAGTGGGACATGTATCGGTGAATTGGAGGATCTCGGTCCCTCAGGTGGGAGAGGGTCTGGTATATGTCAGAGATTAGGCCCTTAGTTGAAGTGATTGCCCTGCAAAGTATCTCAAACTGAGTTGCGAGCATAAAGGGATCAAATGAAATGGGTGACCTGCTGGTAGTTAAACCACTCTCCTTAAGGGAGGCCCAAATTGGAGGTCAGATATTCGAGAGGCATGGGCTCCGAGATAGCAGGATCAATCATATCATCCACCCTGAACAGGCCCACGGCTGACTATGCACAGACCATAGCAGATGTCATACCCTCTGGGAGGAGCGGGTTAAATAGAAAGGATACCATTGAGAAACATCTAGAGGTAAGGGGAAACAGTTTGCTACAGGTAGTAGGGGGAAGGAGGGAGGGAAGGTGAGGAAGTCCATAGAAAAGCATTGGGATGCATAGGCACAAGCCACAATTTTTCGATCTCCACCCATTTAGTGAATGCAGGAGAAACCATCCAGAAGGGTATGCATTGTAGGTGGGTCGCCCAATAATAGTGGCGAATATGCGGGACCGCCAGACCCCCATCACCCCTCTCCACCAACATCAAACACTTAGGGATACAATGACACCTGGCATTCCAAATAAAGAAGAAGATTGCTTTCTGGAGGTTTCGGAATTCAGAATGTGGGACCGCTACTGGCAGCGTTTCAAAATAACACAGTAGTTTTGGTGATATGGACTTCTTAACAGCCACTACCCGGCCTAAAAGGGAAATAGGGAGAGGAATCCATTTTTATAGTAGAGCCTTAAGGTCACAGAATAATTGAGGAAAGTTTGCAGCATATAGGGTGGAGTAGGTGGGCGTAATTTGGATCCCCAGGTAACAGATGGAGCGGATTTTCCATTGAAAGTTGTAGTTGTTTTGGAGTGTCAAAAGATTGTGGGGGTTAATCAGGAGGACCTCTGTTTTGGAGGAATTGATCTTGTAGCCAGACAGTCGGCTATAAGCCCCCACAGTAGGTTAGACAAAGTGATTTGAGGATGAGTGAGAATGAGAAGAATATTATCAGCAAAGAGTGAAATCTTGAGCACTCTGTCCCGTACATTAATCCCTGTAATATCCTGGTTCTGCTGAATCTGGACAACTAAAAGTTCGATACAGAGCCCAAATATGAGAGGGGAGAGAGGGTATTCCTCTCAGGTCCCATTGCCTATGGAAAAGGATGCAGAGGAGTAATGAGGGAGTTTTACTATCGCTGAAGGGGCAGAGTAGAGGGCCTGAATCGCTGTAAGAAAAGGCTCCAGATAACCCAAAGGTTATCTCCAGGGTGGCCAGCATAAATTTCCAATCAAGGTAATCAAAGGCCTTTTCTGTGTAGATGGGAGTGGAGGAGTGGTTGGCAACCTCAATCAGGTCCACAGTCCTTCTGGTGTAGACCCTCCCCCTCACACCAAGGGACGAAAACCACCTGATTCTTGTGGATGAGAGAGCGGTGCCAAGCATTTAAAGGCTACCATTAGTAACACACTACGCCGCCAGGGACTCAGATCCTGCAGTGCTAGACGTGTCCCCCTGCTTAAGCCAGTACATATCCGGACCCGTCTGAAGTTTGCTAGAGAGCATTTGGATGTTCCAGAAGAGTATTGGGAGAATGTCATATGGTCAGATGAAACCAAAGTAGAACTGTTTGGTAGAAACAAAACTCATCGTGTTTGGAGGAGAGTGAATGCTGAGTTGCATCCAAAGAACACCATACCTACTGTGAAGCATGGGGGTGGCAACATCATGCTTTGGGGCTGTTTCTCTGCAAAGGGACAAGGACGACTGATCTGTGTACATGAAAGAATGAATGGGGCCATGTATTGTGAGATTTTGAGTGCAAAGCTCCTTCCATCAGCAAGGGCATTGAAGATGAAATGTGGCTGGGTCTTTCAGCATGACAATGATCCCAAGCATACTGCTAGAGCAACGAAGGAGTGGCTTCGCAAGAAGCATTTCAAGTTCCTGAAGGGGCCTTGTTTTCTCATTTTGTCTCTCATAGTTGAGGTGTACCAACAGTATATTTTAATAATTTCCTAACCTAAACTGCTTATCCACATGCTTCATAAAGACTGGAGATAATGTGTTCTTATCACTCTTCATGTGGCACAATATATGTGATTAGATATGGGATAATTTACCAGCAAATGCCCAATACTACAGAACATAATGTGTGAAGCTATGAGTATTATATATGCACTCTGCTTTAGGTCCTTTCCAAGACAAGAGGTTATTCCATGCCTTTAGGCTAGACTACAAGGTGACTTTGGCCGTGACTTCCGTTGCCCAAGAAAAGAGTGAGTAGAGTTGTATTGCGATCCATAATGTGCTGAGACCACGACTTCAAGAGTCAAGTAATGTTGAAGTCACTTTTGTGGCACACTAGGGGTCACAATGTGACATTCACTAACATTAGGATGGTGGAAATTGCAGGCAAAATCGACTTATACCTCTATCCTTATTATTCAGGGCACATACTGTACAACAAATTAAAATCATAGGTGTGGTGCTTACGGTGAACTATGATTTTAATTTTTGGTGTAATGTAGTTAATACAGACATGGATTTTAACCAAGTGCCCAATACCCTCTTGTTTTTTAACTGTCTTTACCTTGGAATCAGCCCTGCAAGTCCAAGCATTGAAGAATTCAATCTTCGTACTTGGAGGACAGGTGTGCTGACCATTTTATTCTCAGAATTTTGTCATTACTTTGTCAGATGTTGCTAATAATAACTATATTCTATAGGCTACATGTCTTTTCTGAATATTTTAAAATCTTTGAACCAAACAAAATGGTCACTTTGTATCAATAGTAGTTACAGTGATTATGAAAGCTAAAGCCTTACTTCAATGAATATTTGCTTCAGAACTTATTAAATGTGGTCTCTAAACCATCTGTGTATATTTCCTTCATGACCTTTTAAATTCTTCTTTTTGTCTTCTTTGTTTCCTTGCCAAACCAAGATAAGCATATCATCTATAATAATGTATGAATTAAATATAACAGAGCTGCCACTGCTGAGAATTGGCTGACATAAATATCCATAGCTGCACCTAAGCAGTGCTGTAAAATTGTACACTCTACAAAATAAGGACAGAGAATGCATAAGCAAAGTGACCTTTTAAAATAACATATTTTCTTAAAAATATCTTTCCTTGCTGGCCAGGTTTTAGTGGAAAAAGATGCATAACTGAGAGCGTCTGTATAATTTGGAACCATCTGCTCGTAATGTGCAAAGGAGGCATGTGTAATGCGTATTAAATGGTATTACTTGACAACATACTCATTAATTGAAGCAATCACCTGATTTGGTACCTAATGGCCAGAAGTATAACTATGGGCCATTACCGCTTTTGTGTAAGCTATTAAACGTGATTTCAATCAATTTAAAGTTTACTGTTGTTACCACATCTGTTTTTATGTATAAAGCATCTAAAGGAACTGCAGTGAGTTATAACATACTGTTTCAAGGAATCTTAAACTTAGAAATGAAAAAAAAAAAAAAAAAAAGAGACCTATTTATCAGTCCACACAGCTTTTACCAAATTCCTGAAATGAACAACCATTTTAATCTGAACTGCATATTTTCAGCCATTCAAAGAGATCAGTGCAAGAAAGTTTCTATTGTATAAATCTCTCACAATCAGATCTTCTCGTGATCTGATCCCTGATATTTTTATGTTTTTATGCTTTGTTTACATTAACATGATGTCATCTATTTGTAATGGAATCCATGAAACGGTGACAGATCTGCTGCATGCAGAATTCAATTGGTGACATGCGGACACCAGTGACCAATAATGGACTCTGTAGGGGGTCTGTCAAAGTTTCTATCATTTTGACAAAACAAATATCCTGAGTGTTTTACTACTGTTATCAAAAGTCCTCGTATGTGTACATAGCCATAATAAAATAAGTTTACTCTAAGATCATTATAAATAATGATGAAAAAGTTTACATATAAAAAAAAAAAATTCAGTGGTTAGCACTGCAGCCTTGCAGTGCTGGAGTCCTGCATTCGAATTCTGCCAAGGACAACATCTGCAAGGAGTTTGTATGTTCTCCCTGTGTTTGCGTGGGTTTCCTCCCACACTCCAAAGACATACTGATAGGGAATGTAGATTGTGAGCCCTATATGGGACAGTGACTGACAATATTTGAAAAGTGCAGAATATGATGGTGCCATACAAATAAATAAAATATTTGAAATAATCACAAATCTACAATTGTTAGTATACAGGGATAAAATATATGACATATACACATTGTTTTTTTCATACTAGTGTGCAAAAGGTAACTTAAATAGACACTGTCATTTCAACAAACTTTGCACAAATGAATAGTACAGGCCATAGTAAGAATCTTTGAAATAAATATTATCAGAGAATAATAATTCATTCTGCTTTTATCGGGCTGTTTCCCTGCTCCCCCACAATTTGCTAAAATAGCTTTCACTGTGAAAATCACTGCTCTATCCATCTTGTGAAAGACTCAAATTATTCAGATGACTCATATATATAGAAGTCTATGGAGAGGAGAGGGGTAGGGAGTAAGTAGGAAAGCCAGGAGATAAAAATACTAATGTTAGAGATAAATCTAAAGCACTTTGCTCACTTTAATAGAAGTTAATACTGCTCTATATATGTTCTGCTGCTGCATGATCCTGGTTTCTGAGTGAAAGACAGTTATAGAGCAGTTTCTCCTTTACTTACTGTGTGTAGTGAATGGCAGCTAGTTTTCACCCAACAGCTCAGAAAGGAATGCAAACTACAGATAAGGGAAGTAGAGGGGGAAACGGGGCAAAGACTGGAAAATATAAGTCATATAATGGCCAGAAATAGTGTTACTCAATATGCACATGAATGGTAACTTATCCTGAAAAGTTACCTGAAGCAACAGGTGCACTTTACGCCAATATCTTCACCCAGTGCTGAATGCACCAGATTCAGAAACAGGGCTCATGTTGATAGAGGCTAAAACATTGTTTTGGTCTGATATAGTAACAGTTTATCTTCTTTTATTCACTTCTATTATGTGTTAGAAAAAATGGCAGAAGGGCTTAAATGCAATGTTCAATTTAAGCGTTATATTTTTAGAAAATTATATTAAATCAATGTGATGTGTTTTCTGGCATAGATGGGTATAAAAGTGGTGATCTTTGGTGGATGGCCCTTTTTTGCTCTGAAAATCGGCCACATTGTGTTTTCTATACCCCGCTCACCACTTTTAACATATGTGTCAGGGATGCCACTACCTTACAAATTTACTATCACTGACACTAGAAAGCTGACTGGCTTAGATCTCAATTCTGGCACACAGGAATGCGCCTGAACTATTAAGAGGCTGGAGCCACTTAATTGTCAGGCGTATCCCATACCAGCCAGGGGCTTGATTAAGACTGGCATAATGAACATCAGTCTTAATAAACCCCCATGTGTTTTTTTACTTATTTTCATTGCCCATTTTAAAAATAATGCACAGGCTTTTGATTTTGGTGTATCTCAGTTTGTGATGGCAATTCCAGGTGTTAGATTATCATATATTAAGGTGCCAAACATGACTTATATTCTAAACTTGCCACATCTTTTTTCTCATAGGCAGTATGCTGACAAACTACAAACTTTAGAGGACCTATCATCTCTCCTCTGACAAGTTTGTTTTAGCATTCCCTGTGAAATAACAATTCAGGGATACTTTTCCTAAGATCCTTCTTTTTGTCATTCCTTTGTTACTACTCCTGGAAAATTATGAATACATTTACAACAGGGTGTTACCATTCCCCTTGAAAAGGGGTGTGTCCCTATGCAGTCTGACATGGGCAGCCCTGATTTGAGAGTGTGTAATAGTGGAAGGACCCTCCCAGGGCCAGCTCCAGGTTTGTGTGGGCCCTCATGTTACAGAGTCTCAGTGTGTCCTTTTGTGGTGCAACTCATACAGTGATAGCTGTAGGAGCAAAAAACACCTTTGTACAGCAAAGATTGAAAACCTGAGATCTGCAGCTATAATTGACATGCATAGCTGAGTTGTGAGTTGTAGCCGTTGTAGCCTTTTAAGGTCTAGTGATATTGTATTGAATTGGTTTCATGAGATATTCAAGTTATTAACCAATTTCTAACTAAGTTAAGAGTAGACACATCTGTATTCTTTTTTTTAAACAAAACAACTGAATGCTCGCTATATCTTCCATGTGACAGATCAAATACTTTATACAGTTGGCTTTTGTCTTTTGGATCCATTTGTTTTTGATTTATCTTTTTTCAGATCATTGCCAAGCATGCTAATGTATGCAGTATTAACTCCTTACATGTGGAAATGTGTAACATTCATTTAATTTTTATCCAAATCATAAAAATAAAATCTTTTGAATCAACAAATGGGCATAGCTATCCATTATATGAAGAAACAGATGTGTCCACACTCAACTCTTCTCCAATTCTGTTAAAGTGTAACTAAACTTTTATTTTTTTGTCATAAATACATAGTTCAAGTGAAGATAACAAGCTTTGCAATATACTTTATAAAAGAAAAATGGATAGGGGAGGAGAAGGAAAAGGAGAGCTTATTAAAAATAGAGACTTCAGAAATATAGAGAGACTGTTCTTTTTCACAACAGAGCTGGGTTATCAGGAATTCCTAGCTAGCCTTCTTTGGACAAAAATGACTAATTTAATGCCGCAGAAGTCCTCATATCTCTGTTTTTCTTCTTTTCCTCTTCTCTCTCCCCCCTCTCTATAGCCCAGAGTATAGGCAGAATGAATCAGATAAGTAGTAAAGACAGGAGAATTTCTTAAAGACGCAGACACTTAGTGAAGCAAAGTTTGTTCCCTTCTCCTACACTATTGATTTATAATAACAAAAAAATAAAGTTATCCTTTAAAAGGTTCTGATTTGTCTTTAAACCAATTCAATACAATTTCACCTAAGAATTTCAATGTACCTTTCCCCATTGGGGGTCAAACAGACTGTTAGCATATCAATTTGTGTTATCTTGTAATGAACTATGTTGCATTTAGAAAGTATATTTACCTTGTGATACACATGTCTGAAACATGTCTATTCAAAAAGACAAGTTAAGGAAGACACATTTTTGTATATACCACTTTGCAAGTCACTAGTCAGGCTACATACAGAATATGGTATACAGTTTTGGCTGTTAGTGTACAATAAAGACATTGTAGAACTTGAGCAGGTTCAAAAACTCCTTCTAAATTTCCACTGTATCATGATATGAGATGCGAGAGTAGTTTTGATATATGAGATGATGACCAGGGTCTGGGTTCATATATTCACCTGGCATTAAGATTGCTGTCTCCTAATTCACTGATAAAAGCTTTTAATATATTTAACTCAAAAATACTTTGTAAAGAAAACATCATATATTTGACAATAGCAGCTCTACCATATGAGCAATAACTAAGTTTTATCTTTCTTTTATGATTGCAAGTAAAACATCTAGCAGCTACTGCACTCTCTTTTAGTGTTATTTTTTCTTTTACACAAGATATACCAATTTAGAAGCATTTTTAAGAAGACTCGATTGTGTTGACAAATTGATGTACTATATATTACTATGACTATCTATACATAGCACAATAATTAATTTTATTAATTTATAATTTCTTGTAGCAAGGTACCATAAGGATGATTTACAATATAATTAAAACATTACTAATATTGAAATGACTATTACTGCTTGATATTACGGATTTATAACTATATCATTTATAGACTCTAAAGTCAGGTTTTTGGCAGCCAATTTTTCGGTGTTTTCATGGCAACCACTCATAGCATATCCTTGATTCATCGTATCTAAATGCTAATTGGTTACTAGAGAAACCATTGTCATTGAGTAAGCACAGCTGAATCTGGTTATTTGGCTTATTATAGTAAATCAAAATTCTTGGTTAAAATAAGGACAAAAGGAAACATCCTTGTGAAGAAATGCAAACGTTCTTGATTTCAGAAATGTTTTGAAAAGTTTGTCCCATACCAAAGCACCCACTACTGTATTGAGATAAGAGGGCTAACTATACCTAACTAGGATATTAAAAAAAATGGAAGATCCAGTGAGGATTGAACATTTACATAATTGTTCATAAGGAGGAGCCAACAGTAAGCGATTGTACTGGGTGTAGGAAGGTGAGGGAGAAACGATGCACTGACCAAGAGGGTAGGGGATGCATAAAATTTTGGTCTGGGCTAGATACAGAACAAAAAGAAAGTAAGTAACTGCAAACAGAAAAGATGTTGACTGTTTTATATTTTTATATTATATATATATTTTTTTACTTTAACCAATCTCTACCTGACAAGTAAAATAATGATAATAATAATAATAATAATAATAATAATAATAATAATAATAATGATAATGATAATAATAATACTAGTACTAACTAGCCAAGAGTCAGGTGAAGTGAATAACAATGATTATTTTGTCACAATGACTCCTGTCAAAGGGCAGGATATTTTTGGAAGCATGTGTATAATCAGTTATTGACGTTGATATGTTGGAAGCAGGCAAAATGGGTGACTTTGACAAGAGCCAAATTGTGACAGCTATATGTCTAGGTCAGAAGACCAAAAAAGCATGACTTATAGACTGCTTATGGTATACAGTGGTTGGTATGTACCAAAAGTGGTGCAAGCATGTACATCCAATGAATCAATGGTATATTCATGTGTGTAGGAAACAGGCATAAATAAAAAATAAAGAATAGGAAAAAAAATAAGTAAATAAATTAATTAATAGATAAATAAAAAAGAGCTATGTAGCACAAATGGCTTAGAAAGTTTTTTGCAATCTGTTGAAATCTCTTTCAACAGATCACAAAAATTGTTGAAGAATGGTTTGAGGAACAAAGATTTAAAAGTGTTGACTTGGTCTCCAAATTCCCCAAATCTCAATCTGAGCCAGCATATGTGCTGAAAAAACGAATCCAATCTGTTCCATGGAGACCCCACCTTATTACTTTCAGGATGCTAAGATCTGCTGGTAGCATATTGATGCCTAAAACCATATGGGATCTTCACAGGTCTTATGGAGTCCATTAGAGCTCATTTGGCAATTTTCTGTGGTGTATTTAATGTAAGATTTAGGCTCACTGCATAAAACTTAAAAAGGGGACAGCATTAGAAGAAAGTAAGCGCAAGAGGACTAATAAATGCCCCCCAGAGTGTCTATGTGCCTTGTTGTATATCTGCATGTATGGTAATTTAAACCTTATATCACATTTGCTATCCTTATTTCCATACTATTGTTGTCATTTTTGACTTGCATAACAAGTATGGCACATATCCCTATAAATAAAACAGTAACAATCAGATAACAATTACTGTGGGAGATTTGTTTGAAAAGATATATTTTTTTCGCTCATGTCACGTATCTTACTCCTTAGGGTTTTATTTGACAGATTATATAACCTCCTCATCTGCTTGACTCTTGTGAGGCCTTGCTTCCAACAGTTATAGCATACAGTTTCTTCACTGATGGGAACTGAAAAACAGTAGGAAATATCTAGATTCAATATAAGACAATCAAGGAATAGATGGTAAAGTTTGGCTTTTGGGGAAATCAGCAGGACTTGGTATTTCTAAAACCTATGTTTTTGTCTTCAAGTTCTAAATTCTTGTAAGAATGGATGTAAGTCTCATGTGAAAAATGGCAATTAAAAGATTGTAAAATGCTTAACATAAACGACTTATTACTATGTTACACACTAGATTAATAGAAAAAAAAATATTTTAAAGCATCATAAAATAACACTTGAAGATTATTGCTGAATTACTTCTTCAATACCCAGCTTGCATCTATCAGGCAGAAAATGACACAAAATTAATATTTACTGCACACATTAACACAGCATAGGGCCAAGCTTGCAAGTAGTTAGCCTTTTGGATAAGCCCTCTTTAAACTGTAGTGAAGACATCAATAATTATTGCTTCTATATACTTAAATGAGCTGACAGACTAATTTTCTTTGAACTACACAAGAGTTACGCTATTGTCCTGGGGGGATTCCATTCAGCCTGCCTAATACATAGGCTGCCATTTTCTTCTTTCTAATTGCTCCTGATCAGGCTCCATATTGAGCATATTTCTAAGTGAGACAATAACAGATCGACTTCCCTGGAGAGAGCCCATGGAATCACGCTCAATCCATAACTATAATAAAGAACATGCTGTGACGGAGGGAATACAAAGATGATGCTAAATAATGTTTCCAGACATCAACTGTATAGCAGAAAGATTGGAGTAGACATATTTTATAACATGCCATAAAATATTGATAATAATAGAATAAATTTTAACAGGAGTTCAGTGTAAGTGTCCTTTTCTTAAGAATCTCCTACCTACAATGGGATAATTCTTTAGGGAATACAAACCTAAATGAAACTGCAGCAAATTGACATATTTAACCTACTGTATGTAACACATTGAAATAGATAGATAGATAGATAGATAGATAGATAGCAGAAGCAACTACATCATATACAGTAATTTGTGTACTGAACAGAGAACCAAACACCTAATAATTATACTTGATCAGATAATTAAAAAAAAAAAGCAAAAGAAAATAAATGTTTTTACATTGCACATTATATGCAAAAAAGTCAGCCTTACTAACTTAAATTACTGTGCATATATTAGAATATTCTATATTGTCATCACAATAACTGATTTTTTTTTTTTTAATTGGAGAGTTTAAAGGGGTTTTCCTTTCTCATCCATTGGTGACACAAGGCTATGACATCCCATCGCCCTATGCTTGGTGAAGATCATACCGCTGGGATTCCCATTAATCCTGAGAACAATAATGCCACAGTGCTAATTTTTTAAACCCTCTTTATTTAGTGCTGATGCCAGTAAGTAAGTGAGGCCAGTCATCTGTTAGAAGTGTATAATACTTATAATACCAGTTTTGTTACACTCCACAGGTTTTAATAAATGTATTGTAGATCCATGAAAAAAAATAAAACCTTCTTCCTGGGCTCCTTTGCAGAAAAATACAATTTTTTCCGCATTTCAGATTCCCTTCTGCTGAAAGAAATGAATGGACATAGTGCAGTGACCCTCATTTTGTAAAAGTTCTTGCCATCAATTTACCAACCAACTATACAGTACATGAGCAAATATATTCAATAACAGTACATTCTTGGACATGTGCACCAGCAGTAGAAAATGACCTAGTTCAACTCAAGCACATAGCCAAGGCTCTTGGCAGCATTGACTGGCAATATCTATAGGCTATTCATTCCAAATGAATTAAAGATTGTTGGAGGTATTATATTCTCCTCCAATGGCAAGGAGATTGAAGTGAAAAGTATAATCTCTGAACCCTTCTCCCTAGGTAGAAGCAAAAGGGAGAGGTACCCTGTGTCACCAACGCTTTTTGTTCTATCAATAGAACCATTGGAGATTTTGATACAACAATAAGGATATAAAGAGTTTTTACTATGGACAGGCAGAAGAAAAAGTTGCATTATACGTGGATGGTGTCTTCTTGCTATTGAAGAAGCCTTCAACATCAGTGTATGCGGTAAATTAATTCTTTGAGATATTTGGTATGTATGCTGGCCTCTAAATCAAATTGTCAAAGAAAGTTCAATTGCTAAGCGGTAAATTGCCTGTGCCTTCTGCCCTGGTCCAGGTGTTGTCAGTGTGTGGAAATTTCAGGTATAAATGAATACAAAAAGATGAACATACCCGTTGCTGTCATAGGTTAGAAAAATTAAAAAGTCTGGAATAAAAGACCAGTTCTATTTATAGATACAGTTATTCTAGTTAAAATGGTTATGGGATCCTTTGGGTGTTGGGTTGGAAGGGCTGGAAGAAGAAAAATATGCATTTGTACTTATATACGACAAATTATTGTTGAAAAACTTGAAAACATGAGCATCTGCCCTGGATCAAAAAAGGGAATGGAATCTGTCAGTAGTAAATTGGGTATAAATCTAATCACAGTACTTTGTAGAGGTTATTCTACAGTTTCCAAATATGTCTTTGTTATTCGGCCTTGGCGCCCCCTTTCATGTAAATCACCATTTTATTTATTGACAAATGAGCGGAAAGTGCTTTGGGGGCATCCATTAGCTAGCTAACATGAAATTGGGCTCCAAAACGGAATAACAGAGACATATTTGAATGTCGTCTACAACGTACTGGAATTAGATTTATAACAAACTTACTGCTGAAAGACTCCCTTTAAAAAGGTGATCACTGATTTTCTATTTTCTATCTTATATAATTCATTAATAAAATATTATTCTCTCATATTATAGTATTACTTTCAGTTGGTGAATATTCAGTCATTTTCTATAAACTATAGATTTTATACCTTCAAGTAGCAACCTTCACCTTGCCTGTGTAAAATAACCAAATTTATAAAAAGTCCGTAGAAACATTTTGTTCTTTCTAGTTTTCATGTAACCTTTTCTGTCAAGTACAAAATGACTCTATATGGCTTCATGGCAATATTTCCTAGTAATATACAATGCATTATACAGATATGAATGGATTAAAATGCTCTTTCACTACATATTTTTTATTAAATATTTTTTCAGTGTAATAAAAAAGGTTCCTGAGGTTACAGAAACTTTTAATAGAAAGCCTGTAATCCGCTTTTAGTTTTTAAATTCTTATGGCTTCTCATGAATTAATTTTTTGTTTATCTGAAACTAATGAGTATTAGAGAACAGTTTTTCAATTTCTTAGTTTTATTAAAATTCAAATACTATTCATCTGCCTGTAGAATCTTATGAAGCAGAAGAGAACAAACAAAAATGAATGAAAAACCTGATTAAACAGTTTGGTTGCTTAAATTATATTAGCCACTGCATAGAACCCTTTGGGAAAGTTTAGTCATTTTTTACTTTTAAAAAATATTTTACAGAAAAAAATACTATACAACTATAGAAAATACTAATTTCTCTGGCTTGATAATAAAGGAAAGGGATATATCACATCACTAGAATTGCTTGGGTTCTGACTTCCGTCCTTCCGACTGGCAGTCTATTCCCAGAAAACAGTAAAGTGGCTGTAGTTGTAATCCCTTGTGTAGTGGATCACCAGGAGGATCTCTGTGTAAAATCAGTGGAGTCCACAGTGCTTAAAGGGAGTCTATTACCTGGGTGAAGAATTGTAAACCAGCAACACAGTTGGATAGGACTTTAGGATAGGCCTTTTTCCTTATATCAGACTAGCTTTATATGTCCAGGCACCAACTGCATGTTAAAGGACACGACTGATGATGGCTCATACAGCCTTATATGTGTAATGACAGTAACCTCTATTACAAAATTGTCTGACCATTGTACAAACAATGCTACCTCCGATGCCGCCCCTGCTACCTCCTGTGTCACCCCCTCTACCTCATAGATTGTAAGCTCTTGCGAGCAGGGCCCTCAGTCCCAGTGTGTGAATTGACTATTTCTTTGTAAAGTATCTTTTTTGTCAGTACTTGAACCCTACAAATTGTACAGTGCTGCGGAATATGTTGGCGCTATATAAATAAAATGTATTATTATTATTATTATAAAAATGTATGTCTCAGTTGCTGAGATATTAATTTATTTCAGAATATGCAAATGAGCAATCCGGAGACGTGAGAGCAGCTCTAAAGCTCCAAACTGCTATGCTCCACACTGCTCTAATACACCCTCCTTCCTCCTCACTTATTTGAGTGACAGAGTCAGGAGCTATTCTGAAATCTCAGCTGGCCCTGTATTTTATCATTCACATCAGTATATTAGATTATAATAGGGTGTAGCAGTTTGGAACAATAAAGCCATCCTCGGTACTTATTTGTGAAAAGTAGCTTAGCTTGATAAATGGAGAAGGAAGCATATTTCTTACATAAGATATATTACAAAGTTTCTTATATTCACCTCTTCTATTCATTTAAGAAAAGTTGCTTTATAATTGGAGTTACATTTTAACAGAAGAGGACTCTTTATGTAAGTCTATTGGTGCCACCACAACACAATTGTGGGTTGTCCTGGAAGCCCAGGGCCTTACAATGAACCACAAGTCTAAATATGAGAAGCAGGAATCAATAGGCTGCATGTCCACTATACATTGACAGGTATAATAAACTGCACTCCAAAAGTATTGTAGTGTATTACCCAAACAATCAAAGTATCACTGGGTCTAGTCCCCAAGTGGGACTAAAAAGGAAAAAAAAAAGTGAAAGAAAGAATTTAGACAAATGGAAAAAATCCTAAGTAAAAATGTGAAAAAAACAAAACATTTTGACTTCAGGTATCTATTTTATTATTGAAAAACTTAACAGAAATAAAAACTTTATAATTGGCATTGATAAATCCATCATAACACATGCTATATTGCCATAAAAATTTTCAAAAAAACCCAACAACTTCTCAAGGGGTGCTACTTAAGAACCATGATTTGCCTGCAGGGAAATATTATGTGGACCTATCTTTATCTTTTTTTTTCTTTTTTATTAATTATTTAAAGGGACATTTACAGCTTTGCCATTTATAGATAAATCCATAATACATGAGGCCCCACCACTGGTATTCTCACCTCAGGTAGACTGGTTGTTCTGTGTGGTCCACTTTCCAATTAAAAATGTGCACCAGTAGCCACATTTCCCATTGAAATTAACAGAGGGGTATGGCCATGTCTTTGACATTTGTCTCTTCATTGAATTCAAAGGGAGTTAGAAGAAGAGAGTGTGGATATGCCATAATTGTGTAAAATAGAAATATCCCATTAACACCTATGGCTGTCTGACATTTACACTTAGTATAAGCATAACAATATACCCATTTCCCTGTAATAGAATTAAATGTGTCAATTCACTCAAAAATTGCAACATGATCCTTTTAATAGAAATATATTTTATTTTGCTTACTTATACAGCACCATCATATTCCACAGCACTTTGCAGATATAGACAACACTGCCCTAAAAGGGCTCTCAATCTAAAATCACTAGCAGCTGAATTGTTGTTGCAGTGTGGGAGGAAACCCACACCAACATGGGGAGAACATACAAAACCTTTGGAAAGGCTGTTCTTGGCTGGATTCAAACTAGTGATGCCAGTGCTGCAAGGCATTAGTGCTAAGCACTGAGCCACCAGGCTGCCCGTGTTACTTAATAATTGAATAGAATAATTTAAAAAAGCCTACGGAAATACAATACAACGGACAAAAAGTTATATAAAACATAATAATGAATTTATATAAAAAAATAAATGTTCTCTTAACACTTATTATTACATTTCTTCTGTTATAACAAATATAATTACTTTAAGGATTTTACAAAAATCTTTCCAAAAAGACAAAAGTCTTTAGTTTTTACTTTGTGGACATGGACTAAAGCTATAAAATGTCTGATTTCGTAGACAAAACACCAGAGATAATCTACTAGAAATAATCTGTTGATGAGGCCAATGTATATGCTGGTATTATAATTGCTAACAAATGAAATTGCATGTAGTAATTGAATTGCCTTTAAAACCTTTAATAATCTATTGACTACTATCTAAATTAAGCTGCAAATGTTTAATCGCTTTCTTTTAGTGGATACTGCATTTGGTCAATATTAAATATCTCATTAGATGCAGGAATATAAAATTAGCACCATGCGGCTCTGTAGTTATCTTATAGCTCCGAGACTAATTTAAATGTTTTAAATGAAAATTCCTTAAAGTTCATCAGAGACTTAAATGCTAAAGATATCAGCTAAGACTTCCCACATCTTCCTACTTATTTTTTGCTTCATGAAAACTTTCACTAACAAAAATAGAAAATCAGACAAAACAATGTTGTGCATTAAAGGAGTTGTACAGGATTATTAAAACATAGCTGATTTTTACTAAAAAAAAAAACAAAAAAACAGTGCCACAACTATCCACAGGATGTGTGTGGTATTGCTGCCGAATACCACCCACTGCAATGGAGCTACAATACCAGACATGACCCATAGACAGATGTGGTGCTGTTTTTGGTATAACTTTCTACAACCCCTTAAAGAAGCACTCTAGTACATTGTTTGCCCCCTCCATTTAAAATTGAGGCTGTGTGTAGTGTAATGTTATTTTATAACATCTTTGTTGCAAATTTATGTGCTCCCCTCCAGAGCACTGACCTCCTGTTTTCTCCTCTGATGCAAAAAGTGTTTACTGTATTACAAGGGGGTCAAACGTACAAGGCAGGTCTATGGGAGTCAGATTGAGGCTTTAATGGACTTGCATCCAGGGCTGGGCACAGACAGCTGAGGGTCTCGTGCAAGAACAGTTTGGATCGCTTGATAATTATGTCTTTCTAACAATGCTCCAGTAACCATTAACCATATAGATAATTGGATTAGGTAATTACCAGCAGTCTAAAAGGCTGTAAGAGTAGAAAGCTGCTGTCAAGGTCATAGGGCACCCTGACTCAATGGGCCCTTGTGCAACTGAACAGGTTACACTAATGGTATGTCCCCTCTGCTTGCATTGTATTAGCAAACTACAGTACACTGTATTTGCTCAATATTTTTTATTTCCCAATATATGGCCAGACCTAATTACGGAGAAGAATTTCTCTGGATGTCATCAGCAAAATTCATGTGACATTTTCAGTAGTCTTTATCTTGTGAATGGGGAGAACATATAGGCTGGCTTCAGTACATTCTGACAGTCCTTTTGCTCTCTCCAGTGACAGGATACAGGATATAAAAAGCTAGGTTCACAATGTGTGTGAACATTATGTTCAGCATATATGCTAGGAAATTCTCCTGACAAAGAAGTGCTATGTGCCAATAGACTATCATTTGTCATATATATATATATCAAAAGAGTGTTTTTCACATACATTTAGCTTGTAAGCTTTGGTATATGGTATCTTTGCCTCAACTGTGTTGAAAAGAATAGTTAACCCCTTTTCTCATTATAACTGTATGCTGCAATGAATGCATACCGTGTGGTACAGTGTATATGTAATTTTTCAAAGGGAGTCAATGGTATGCTAATGTAACTGCATAGATATAAAGTTTGTACAGTATATTGTTTATCTGGTGTATTTTTTGGATTTCAAATGTTCCTGGCCAGTGTGGGCCAATGTGAACTTAGCCTTATCCAGATAAATGGTCAGTAATTATGCACTTAACCCTTTCCCGTTCTGCATTATACTATTGCATCCAGTGTCGGACTGGTGTGCCAAGAGCCCACCAGTAGAATTCATTCTGGGGACCCACTATACAGCTAAATGCAAATATTACCTTCCTCACATTTGCAAATTCATAAAGCTGCACCTACATACATTTTCTTCAGTATTAGTTTGCTACCTAGTCCTTACCTGTTTCGGTCCTGTTGCCCTCTAAGTAACCTGCTGACTTGCTCCTATTTAGACTACAGCCCCCTTAGCTTTGTGAGAAAGATGACTGGTGATATGGGGGGCCAGTAGTGACAGTAAGGAGACAGGGCCCAGGAGGATGGATAATGGTCGGTCTGACTCTGTGCCTAGTTGTCATCTCAGACACCCTGTCCATCTATATATACTAAACTTGGTGGTTTATTAAATACTCTACCCAGTTTATTATATGGGAGCATAGGCTGCAATGAGATGAGATACTATATACTGCCTATCTGTATATAGTGCAATGAGTATACTGTGACATGTATCACTCTTGCAGGGCTTAGAGGTCTAGGGGCCCAATAGCCACCCCCCACTGGGTCAGAGAAGACCAGGAGATTCACCTGCTCCCCTGTGGGTCACTCCAAACCTGATTACATCACATTGAGCATATATAGATGTAGTAGAGTCAACTTGAATTTCTGCTCTTGGTTAAACTGCTGCAGCTTGATATCAGCACAGAAGACAACAGAAAACAATGAAAAGTAATTGAAAAACGTTTTTCCAATGGCTTTTCATTGTTTTTGTGGTCTTCTGTGATAAGATGTCATGGTAGTTAACACTTATAGTACAGCACTTCTTGAGTAGGTACAGAAACTGAACTTGTTACATTGCTGCTGGATACCAGCTGCATTATGCAGCCAGAACCCAGATCTCATTGCTGTATTCAGAGATAACTCAGAATCCAGCAGATTAACCATTGGTCAATATTAACCCTCCTATAGCTTTGGGCGAGCAGGACTCGGTGCTTGAGCTAAGTGCATTACGGTTACCCCAAGTACAGCACATTCAGAGACACCGTAACTTTAAATGGCTCTAACTCCGAAACCAGGGGGTTAGAGCCGCGAATTTGGTCTTATTTTAAAGCCCTGGCATATAGAGAAATACAGAGAGAGGCACTCACCCATGTTTTGTTTAAATAAAAGTCCACCTTTATTCCAATTGCAGGGTAAAGAAACTGCAGTTAACACGAGAGGACGTTGGCTATTTTGTACATAGACTGCCATGCCATGTGTACACAGGATGATACCTGATTCTTGCCCGTATACACAGTATGATGCCACATTGTCGGACCATATACACAGTATGATGCCTCAAAATTCGCCCCCTATGGGTTGCCCCAAGTGGTCCTTCTGTATGAATAATACCATGAGTAATGATACCATGAATAGGGTTGTGCTGCAAAGTAGTGTTGGCCTCTTGAAGGTGGGGGACCTGAAGAAAGTGGATGTGGAGGACGTGGCCCATCAAGGTAGCTATGCTGAAACTCTATGGTGCTATATAGCTCCCTTGTGTCTGTGCCTGGTGAGAAGAATACTTCAAGGACCCCCAGGATTGCAGATTGGCATCTCAATCTTCTCTTGGCCAAAGAGTTCTGGGCTATGCTTACTCCTCCAATTGAGGTGCACCAGCACTTGAGCATCAATCAGAGAAATTGAAACTTTCAGCCAAGCACTGTATGTTGACTCTAGTTTTTGAGTTACAATGGTTCACAAATGATCACTAGGGGCAATTTATAAATGCATCTACACCGGTTTTCTGGCTTAGATATGTTGCAATGTAGAGCATTCCCCATTCTGCACCTCACTCGCCACTTTACATCAATGTAGGCAGAACAGGGTAGAGAGTGGGGCAGGGATACCTCAGCCCGACATATTTATTATAATCCACGTCAGTTTTCTGGAGTGAGTTATACAGGAAATGTATGCCAGTTACTGACTAGTATAGATTTCCATTCTGGGACACAGGTATGCGTCTGATTTATTAAGAGTCCAGAGTATCTTGATAAATCAGGTGCGCCCTGTGCCTGTCGGGGCCTTATTCAGAAAGGTATATGAAATGCCAGTCTTAATAAATCTTCCCCAATATATGTTGCTAATATGGGCATAGATTTACTAATATTGTCTAATTTTAGAAGTGCAAAGTTTAGGCAAACTTAAACTTGACAATTCTAAACTGCACCAGATTTATTAAAGTGTCTAAGGCAAGGTTCACACCAGCGCTTGGTTTCTGTTTGGGGATTTCGTCTCCGAATCCGCTAGAAAAATGCGGAGAGAAAGTCCTGCAAGCAGTATAGTTTATGGGGTCCGCGGGTTTCCGCGGGTAACCACTTTGTAAATGGATTGGGTTTCGCTTTTTGGGTCCCCAAGCAAACCCAAAGGATGGAAAACCGAGTGCAAGTGTGAACCTAGAGTTATGCTATTTGATAAATCTGGGATATGTTTAGACCCCCACGTGACCACTGAGGACCAATAACAGGCCTCAGCTACGACGTCGGAAGAGGACCTGAAGATGCTGAAGACGGCAGGATGGAGTGAGGATGCCAAGTAAAGGTAAGGCATGGTGAATATGAATGTTTGTTATTTTTAATCACCTTCCCTGGGCCTCGATTCTTATACGGAGGAGACCCCAAAGTATAAAAATAGCACCGAAGCGGAGGGGGGGGCTATTTGGAGCTTATAATACTGTGTGGGGGCCATTGTGGAGCATATACTACTGAGTGGGGGCCACTGTAGAGCATATAATACTGGGTGGGGGCCACTGTGGAGCATATAATACTGAGTGGGGGCCACTGTAGAGCATATAATACTGAGTGGGGGCCACTGTAGAGCATATAATACAGGGTGGGGCCACTGTAGAGCATATAATACTGGGTGGGGCCACTGTGGAACATATACTACTGGGTGGGGGCCACTGTGGAGCATATACTACTGGGTGGGGGCCACTGTGGGCATATAATACTGGGTGGGGGCCACTGTGGAGCATACAATACTGAGTGGGGGCCACTGTAGAGCATATAATACTGAGTGGGGGCCACTGTAGCGCATATAATACTGAGTGGGGGCCACTGTAGAGCATATAATACTGGGTGGGGCCACTGTGGCGCATATACTACTGTGTGGGGGCCACTGTGGGCATATAATACTGGGTGGGGGCCACTGTGGAGCATATAATACTGAGTGGGGGACACTGTAAAGCATATACTGAGTGGGGGCCACTGTAGAGCATATACTACTGGGTCGGGGCCACTGTGGAGCATATACTACTAGGTGGGGGCAGGGTCGGACTAGCCCACCGGGGGACCGGTGAATCCCCCGGTGGGCCCCGTGCCCTTAGGGGGCACTACCGGATCCCCACTGCTGTTTCTAATAGGCAGTGGAGGTGCGGGAAGGGCCCCTATTAACTTACCTCTCCCCACTCCTGGCCAGGGGCCCCCCACGTACGCCGCACATTACGTCATTGCGACGTGATGTGCGGTGCGCAGGGCCCAAGCTGAAGCGGGAACAGGAGAGGCTGTGAGCAGGAATGGGGTGAAGTAAGTGACGCAGCCAGGTTCTCCCCAGTTTTGCGATCCAGTTTTAATATCCGTATTGCAAAACCAGGGAGAAGTGGCACCGCTGACCCGGTTCTGCTACTAGTAGAGCAGAAAGCCACTGGCTTCCTGCTCTACTGCTCACAGGCTTGTAGGCCACGGGCCCCATTAAGCCTGTAGCCTACAAGCTAAACACTAATCCTTACCTGTCTGCTCCTGTCGCCTCCTGCTTCTTCTTGCTCCGGGCGCACATGACGTCACATCAGTGCGCCTGGAGCAAAATGGAGCGGGAGGCAACAGGGGCAGACAGGTAAGTAATGACCTAATTACTTGCCTGCTGCTATAGGGGGGACTAGTGAAGGGACTACTGCATGGCTCATACAGCGTCCCTTTCACTATTCCCCCCCATATATTAGCCACTTCTCTATTCCCTTCACCATACATTAGCCACTTCACTATTCCCCCCATACATTATCCACTTCACTATTCCCCCCACCATACAGTGGCCCCCTTCACTATTTCCCCCCCCATACAGTGGCCCCTTCACTGGTCCCCTATACTGTATGGGGACCATTGATGGGGCCATTATATTTTGAGGGGGGCAGTGATGGAGGCCAATATCATGGGGGACATTAAATGGGTTATCCAGGATAACCTCCCCAAAACTTACTCTCCTGTCCCCAGTTTCTCCCAGCGCAGTTCTGTCCTGCAGCTCAGTTGTTTTCTTCTGCACGTGACCCCTGAGGCGTAAGGAAAGGGACCTGGGATGTCTCAGCAAGTGAGGACTTCTGGCAAAAGAAGACAGCGGAGCTGCAGGACCGGAAAGTGACTAATTACAAAATATATATATATATATATATATATATATATATATATATATATGCTGGACAACCTCTATAAAGTGTGGGGCATTAGGTGGTTATAGTAAAGGGGTTATCCAGGCATAATTTTTATGGTTTATCCTCAGGATAGGCCATAAATACCTGTTCTGTAGGGGGCCGACCCCAGACTGATCAGCTGTACGGAGCCACTTCCAGTGCCCATCCTGTACTCAATACGGGGCCTGAAGCAGAAAGCTCTGTCCACTGTATAGGTGCCAAGCTGCTGTACAGCGGATGAGTTTTCTGCTTCTGGCCCTGTGTTGTGTACAGAATGGGCTCCAGAAGTGGTTCCGTGCAGCTGATGGGGCCATGTGTCAGACCCATAGCAATCAGGTATTTATGAGGATAGACCATAAAAAATAACCCTGGACAACCCCTTTAATATGCCCCACACAGTTTAATGTCCCCCTCACAGGATGTTAGCCCCCATCACTGCCCCACACAATATAATGACCCCATCACTGTTCCCCTTACAGTATGGGGGACCAGTGAAGAGGCTACTGTATGGGGGGGACCAGTAAAGTGGCCATAAAAAAATTTGGTCCAAACAACCCCTTTAAAGAGGCTGTACATAAATTGGAGTGACCACTTTCGGGGCGAGGGAGGTGTAAAAATTTTAAAAAAAGCATACTCACCTGTCCCCTGCCTGTGTCTCCTCGGTCTCATGGTGGAGCCTCATTTCTGGAAATCCTGTACCTAATTGGTCTTACCAATCACATGAGGTGCAGAACTCCCAGCAAGAAGGCGCTGGCACATGACTGAATGGACACTGGCGGCAGACAACGAAGCGCCGGGAACAGGTGAGTATGCATTTTTATTTTTTATTTAATTTTATACCTCCTGCTAGCCACATGGGTTGCTCCTATTCCTAGACAACCTCTTTAAAGGATTTATCCATCTTTCTAATATTGATGGCCTGTCCTTGGGATAGGCCATCAATATTACATCTACAGGGATCCGACAGCCAGGACTTCTGCAGATCAGCTTTACCAGGACAGTGCAGCTACAGGTAATGATAACAATTCCAGGAGCCACGCTGTTCACTTGCCATACAGGGTGTAGCAGTGGGTTTAGGTAGTGCAGTGGTGAACATCGTATGGCTGTGAGCAGCATGACTCCTGACATGTTAATTCTTTTAGCCACCCTGTCTCGGTACGGCTGATCTGCAAGGGTCCTGACGGTGGGCCCCTAGAAACAATTCCACTGGTGGGCCCTAGACATCCCAGTCTGACACTGGGTGGGGGCCATTGTGGAGCATATACTACTGGGTGGGGGCCACTGTGGAGCATATAATACTGGGTGGGGCCCACTGTGGGGAGCATATAATACTGGGTGGGGCACACTGTGGGGGCATATAATACTGGGTGGGGGCCACTGTGGGAAGCAAAAAATACTGGGAGGAGACCACTGCGGGGAGCATATAATACAGGGTGGGGGCCACTGTGTGGAGCATATTATACTGTGTGGGGGGGAGCAATGTAGAGCATATAATGCTGTATGGGGGCCACTGTGGAGCATATAATGCTGTGTGGGGGCCACAGTCGAGCAAATAATACTATCTGGGGCCACTGTTTAGCATATTTTACTGTTTGGGGACCCGTAACTGGTTCAGTGGGGGGAGGGGCCCATGTCAAATGTTCGCCTTGGGGCCCAGCCATTCTTATTTACGCCACTGAATATGAGCCAAAATCTTGGTGCATTTTTGATGCAAGGGGTGGTCATTTAGATCACTCCCACTTTCTCCTAAGCCATACCCCATTACATATAAGTGGTAAATGTATCTAAAAAGTGTCTGAAACACTTGATAAATACGGTGCAAGGTATGTTAGACAGTTGCAAATTTCAGCAGTTCTTGTGCATTTTGCATAGTACATTTCTCTTGTATCCTGAGGCCATTGTAACATGAGGGACCACTGTATATTTTTAGTTTTTAAAAGGTATTCAATATGTGGTACTTATTTTGTAAGCAGTTTATTCTCACCTTATCTGAAAACAATACTCACAAGAATGAAGAGAATAGATTCTTAAGGGAAAAGAAAATATTGATTTGCCTAGATTGAAATATACATCATTTGATAAATCCCAAGTTCCCAGTTAGAAGAGAACAGTCTAATACAGCAGCAGCTTGTTTGACATTATTGGAAAGGTTTGATATGCTGTCTAGTTTGTAAAAATTATAACACTGTTATATTACTGATCTATGTACCCCATTGTATTCATAAAAGGTGACTACAGAACCTAGGGAAGAAATGCAGTTTATAAGGCCGGGGTCTACCTTATATTTGTGCATGTGTGTAACATCTGGCTGTGCAGACTGAGTCAGTATGATATGCACATGACAGGCGTCGCTCTTAGAACCACTGCACACTTCACTTATTTGGCCAGTTACAGGGCCAAAACTGACCAACTAACTCAAGTGTCAACTCAGCCTTTCAGGTCGATGTTAGTGCCAGGTATAAAAAACCATGCAGAGGCCCAAGATCCTACTGTAGTGTGAAAGAGCGCACTCCTTTTACACCGTCATCTGCTGATTCTACATAGATGTCTACAGAACCTGTTCTATTAAACGCTTATACAAGTAGAGTCCACCTGACAGAGAGGAGAGGGTGTCAGCAGTAAGTTTGTGTTGACGTCACTGATCATTTTGCCCTTTCTCTGATCTGTCAGAACAATAACCCCCTCAAAAAAAAACGGATCCTGTCTGTTGAGCATCCATCTTCACTCGGTCAGAATTTGGTCAGTAATCCATCAGTATTGCTGATGCCAAAAAAAAAACAGGAGTGGATCCAAAACAGAGATGACACATGAATGGAATATTTGCATGTCTTCTGTGTTTTGTACCCACTCCTGCTTTTGTCTACCAAATCATAAGTTAAATCTGATGGCACCATACAGGCCTTACAGCTGCTACACAGACAGGATCAGGCAAGGTGACATAATGTGGAGGTAGCAGCAGCATGAGGAGGCCACAGAGTGGCAAGGTGACATAATGTGGAGGTAGCAGCAGCATGAGGAGGCCACAGAGTGGCAAGGTGACATAATGTGGAGGTAGCAGCAGCATGAGTAGGCCACAGAATGGCAAGGTGACATAACGTGGAGGCGGAAGTGGCGTCACATGGCCAAGTTGCTGGTGTGTCTGGGCAGGAACCACATTCACCCAGTGGGCCGTAAAGGACATATATCGTCCATGACTGTAGTTACAGCTCCACACGTCGGCGCTGCCATGCACTTTGGCAGACACCGACAGGCTCAAGGACTGGCCCACCTTCTGTTCTACATATTTGTGCATATATTGACGCAGGGCTGTGGTGCCAACATTGGCACCCTGACCACGCTTCACCTTCCGCCCACAGATTCGACATATGGCCATGTTCAACTCCCCCTGCGGCTTAACAAAAAACTGCCACACCGCCGAGTAGGTGATTTTACTCTCAACACTCCACACTGACTGACTGCTACCGCCACTGCCTCTGTGAATCCCTTTTGAGCTGAGCCCACAGCATAGAGTACTTCTCTGGCTGAGGGAACAGAAAAGGACAGAGGCAGGTTGAGGACAGTGAGTGCACAGGGCCTGCTCCCGGGCCATGCCAGCTAAGGGTTGTGTCTGACGAACCCACCGACTCTTGGCTGGGGGTGTCTGATGTGACTTGGGATGAAGTGGATGACCGAGTCAACCATTCTAGAACCGCTGGGTTGCTGATCAAGACACGACCGCTAGCTGACACTGGGAGCTCAGGCCTCCCTTCAACACATAATGGCGAATAAGCCACTTATTTTTTCCCCACAAATAAACGCCAAGAAAAGGCTTTGCAACATATAACTGCACCCCAATAATTTGAATTACACAGGTATGATCTATTGCAAACCTGAACTTCGATTGAACAAAATATCAGTTTTCAAGTCTTTTCTACCACTTTTGCTAGCGCTTGCTGATGTCTCTCCCTGCACTAAGTACACTGGAAAATGCCTGAATCCAAGATGGCGGAGGGTATTTATAGGGCTGTGACATCACAGGGCTGGCTGGCTACTGATTGGCTGCACGCAAGGCATTGTGGATGATCCCGCATTCCCAGAGTTCCTTGCCCCATGTCCTAACATGTGCAGCAGCCATTTTAGGAAAAAAATGCGATTTGTTACCACGAAGCGCGAGGAAATCCGTATTTGATGCAAATCGAATATATTTCCTGAAATTCGGATCGAATTCCATTTCATCAGCTTCGATTCGCTCATCTCTAGTCATGATGTCAACTGTGGCAAAGATAAGAAGCAGACCCTCTGGCTTGGCATTGTCATTTCTAAAATTATACTCTCAACTTTAAATTGGCTGGAAGGGTGTCCCTTAAAATGTAATGAGCCGCTAGGTCCCTGTGAGGAACTCAGGGTCCCTCCTGCCTTACTTTCTCATGGTTTCTGAGTGGCTCTGCTATATGAGTACCCAACACCAGCTATACTTTACCCCTGAGATGCAAGCTACTGCTGGGCATAAACAACAAGCACGGTAGAGGCAGAGTTATGTGTGCTGTAAGACAACCACTCCTACCATAAGGATAAGGTTAAACAGGGAGGTCTTAAAGTGACATTATCACCATATGTTCTCCTGTATCTTCAGCCATATTGTTATGGTGCACAGTAACTTTAAACTGGATTGCTTTACAGCATATGGATATATTTCTTAAAGTTTCTAAGGCAAGTACTCTTACTAAAATAAATTATGTCACAGATACTTGGTCTATATGATCACTGGGCTGCAACTATGAAAACTGTATGGGGACAATGTGATTACTTTTTAGAGACATGAGGTAGATCTTTTAGGGTAAGTTCACACGAAGGAAATTCCTTCTTTAATCTACCTTACATTGTCTTCAAAGGGAGGTAGTGACCAAAGCATAATGCTGAAAAAATACAGTAAGTATCCTGCTCAATGCTTCCACAGATTCCACGGCTGATTCAGCTGCAGAACCTGCAGCATAGACACTGTAACCCCATTCATCTGAGGATAAATAGCAAGTGAAAGCTGTGACAGAAAGCTGAAGCCTTGATTTGACTTTCCACCACAGGAAACACAGTGCAAGTGGAGGGGAATTCTTCACTTTTTCAGAATGTGAATGGGGCCTTAGGGTACACATATCACATGTTGAGACCCTAGATGTCAGTTCAAGAGTTTTTCAACTGAAATTTAATGCATTGGGATTTCAGGATCCAGTAGGTGAATATTAGGCTCAATCTCACTGTATGCCACTGTATGGAGAGTACATTGGACAGTACAATACAGATTTTTTTTTTTCATTTATGCAGGCTTTCGGTTATAGATTTCTATATCAGATTCAAAGGATTGTAAACTGGTGTTCCACATTTTAATTGTTCTTAGCTTGTCCTTTTTTTTTTATAAAGTTTTGTGAAAAAACTTTTTAATTTGCATATAATTTATTCTGAAAAGCAGGAGCGTCCTGTCACACTGATTTTGAGTTATTTTAATTGAAATGCTGTAGATGCCTCTATTCTTTTCTTTGTATCTGCAATAAATCAAATGGCTGTGTTTTCAGCTTGTAAAGTTTTATCAAATCCCTGTGAGATAATATTAGGACTATCTATTATCTATCTACAGTGCAGCTGTATGTTACTTGTTAAACCGAGCAATTGTACTCCCATAGCTCATGACAAGACATGGTTTAGTGACAATTTAAAGGGGTTTTATGTGTTTACATAAATTAAACTTATATATCACTCATAAAGTGCTGAAGTTTTTTTATACACTTCCAGTAAACGTCTGTCTAGAAGTATGTTGCTTGTCTCACGACTACAAGAATAAATAAAACAGTGTTGGTTTGCATACAGTACCCTGCAAAAGTTTTAGGCAGACATGGAAAAATTGCTGCAGTAAGAATGCTTTCAAAAATAGAAGTGTTAATAGTTTATTATTGTCAATTAACAAAATGCGAAGTGAATTAACCTCTTTACGACATCCTCCGTAATAGTATGGCAGATGTCGGGTATTTAAATATGGCGGCTGGCCGGGAGTAGAGCTACAGCTGAGACGTGGCGCTAATGTCCACGATCAGTGCCCGCACTGATCACGGGCATTAACCACTCTGGTGCCTCGGTCAAGTTTGGGCGCCACCATTTTGCCGGGGCTCCCAGGCCTGTCTTTAGTTACTTTCTATTGCAGGCTGCTCTATGCAGGGGAAAATTAGTTTTAATGACTTTTGTTGTGAGCTATGATTTGCTGCAGCAAGTTATTAGATTCAAGATAAACTTTGCTGTATCTGTAATTCTGTGCTTCTTAAAGAGCATCCACATACAGTGCTGTAACAAGAACACATTCCTCATTATCTACAAATCTTAATTGACTTTGAATTGGATAGATACTAAATCTGTATCCTGAGTTGGTTATTTGGTATCCAAATCTTGTTTCTGTGCGCACAAAGAAATGACTTCTACTCTCCAGAGAGAGAATGTACATTACTTCCTCTTTTTATTTACTACTGTTCATTTATATAGTATTACATATGGGAGTTAACATATATTTGTGTGTCCATTTGCTGTTGGCTGAAGCATCTTGCAATCTCCTCTTCTTACATCCTGTTTTTGCACTTGCCTTGGGTGTTGGTCATGAAGTAAGCGCCATCTTGCATAGCTGATATCTAGTTACACACAGCAAAGTTCACAAAAGGATTGTAATAATAAACACTTAGGAAGGAAAGTATATATTTGGTTAATAGTAATACGAAATAGACCTGTTGATATCAAAAATAGACATTTTATCCACAACAACTTCATATTATATATATGAACAGTCAGCAGTTCTGTTAAATACTCAATATGTAACATTTAAAGTAGACACCTGGGATAAGTGAGAATAAACATTTAGCTGGTAAAACATTAACTGTATTTCTAATTAAATGGTTGAAATATTTATTATATAATTAACTGTAAAAAATGGTTATTTATGATTTTTCTTTTTTTGACATATATTAGAACATTTTAATATGTTCCTTTTATATGGATATCTAAAAACTTCAGTTATTTTTGAATGCACAACTTTAAGGCTAAGGCCCCACGTTATGGAAAATCTGCATTTTTTTAGGACTAGTGGGAACACAGTTTAGTTACATTTAATACATTTTAGACAGAAAAATCATAGAACTGGGGAGAATATTTTTACACTGTGCTCCACATACTAGACAGTTCACCCTTTCATTGCCAATAATCTCATTTGGTTAAGTCGTTTTTACAATTGAGCAATCTTTTTTGTAATAATGTTAGATTTTACTTAGTTTACTGCACTGATATCTGACTATCTACAGAGTATTTTACATAGTTTTTACTGACAAAGTCAGTCTTTTTAATGAAAAATCTCATTTTGTTAAGGATTTTTTTGGACAACAGTGTTTTTGTTAACCCATACAGACAAAGTGCTGTTATCATAGCAAAAAAAAATCTGACTGACACAATGTGTTGTAGAGTCTACAGTGTAAAATGTACATTGTACAGTTTTTTGGGGGGGCAGTAGTGTTTTTTTTTTAAATAATACATAGAAAGTGCCATTATAATACCAAAAATACAGTCATATGAAAAAGTTTGGACACCCCTATTAATCTTAATCATTTTTAGTTCTAAATATTTGGGTGTTTGCAACAGCCATTTCAATTTGATATATCTAATAACTGATGGACACAGTAATATTTCAGGATTGAAATGAGGTTTATTGTACTAACAGAAAATGTGCAATATGCATTAAACCAAAATTTGACCGGTACAAAAGTATGGGCACCTCAACAGAAAAGTGACATTAATATTTAGTAGATCCTCCTTTTGCAAAAATAACAGCCTCTAGTCGATTCCTGTAGCTTTTAATCAGTTCCTGGATCCTGGATGAAGGTATTTTTGACCATTCCTCTTTACAAAACAATTCCAGTTCAGTTAAGTTTGATGGTCGCCGAGCATGGACAGCCCGCTTCAAATTATCCCACAGATGTTCAATGATATTCAGGTCTGGGGACTGGGATGGCCATTCCAGAACATTGTAATTGTTCCTCTGCATGAATGCCTGAGTAGATTTGGAGCTGTGTTTTGGATCATTGTCTTGCTGAAATATCCATCCCCGGCGTAACTTCAAATTCGTCACTGATTCTTGTACATTATTCTCAAGAATCTGCTGATACTGAGGTTACAAAACCAATTTTGTGCTTCAGTAAGTCAGTAAAAAGTAGTTAGGAGTATTCAAATCAATAAAATGATAAGGGTACCCAAATTTTTGCACCGGTCAAATTTTGGTTTAATGCATATTGCACATTTTCTGTTAGTACAATAAACCTCATTTCAATCCTGAAATATTACTGTGTCCATCAGTTATTAGATATATCAAATTAAAATGGCTGTTGCAAACACCCAAATATTTAGAACTAAAAATGATTAAGATTAATAGGGGTGCCCAAACTTTTTCATATGACTGTAGCAAACTTACTGAGGCAACGTGTTGTAGCCTATAGTGCAAAATCCTATTTTGTTAAAGGAATTTTTTTGCCAATAATGTTTTTTCTTAATCAATACAGAAAAACTGCCATCAAGCAGCATGCTGTAACCTAAAACACACTGACCAGGATACCCGTTCAGTGCGTTTGGTGAATTGTTCATTTTCTTAAATAGAGTTTTGTAAATAAACAAAAAGAAGACATATACACAATGTCAGGATTGTTGCCAAGCACTATTATATTAGCAGTGCAGTAAAATGACTGGAAAAAAAAAACAGGCAAGGGACAGCTTAAAGGAGAGAGAAGTACTAACATTAGGAACATGGGTAGCAAAACTACTACTTCTGGTTTTGGTGGTGCTGCCAGTAGCTGCAGTAGTGTTGTACTATCTGAGAATGAAGATAAAGTTTTTGATTACTTAACTCCCTCATCGTAGTCACAGGAGGATATTGCATTCAAGAGTGAAGTGATCTTCAATCAGGCTTCTATGTGTTCCTCCTTGTCCTCTAATTTTGTAACATGTAATTTACCATAGGACCTTTCTAGACTATGTTTTTTTCATATTCACTGACACAGTAGTGATGTGGCACCAGCTGATAAAGATTTTTCTATTAGTCTGAGTCTTTCTCCTCTTTTTGATGAGTTGGATGAGAACAGTCAACAATTTAGTAAAGGAGGCATAGGTTGAATAGGAGGACATGACTGTTGGTGGTGGAGGTAGTAGTGCCTGGAGGTCTGCTACTGGTAGTCATGCCGGTAGGGGCATTAGGGGGAAATCTGGTGGAAATTATTAGGGTGTGCAAGAATCCCATGGCTATGATGAGTCATAAAAAAGCAGGGAAGACAATGAAATTGCCAATGATGATTGTTTTGTGGATAAGACTTTGCAACCATGTCAGGGTGGCAACATGACATCAGAAGAAAAGGGTGGTGACAGTGGTGATAGTAATGATTCCAGACAATGTTCAGCCCCCAGATTCAAAAAGTTTGCCTATTGAATACTCAGGGCGTGGAGCTGCTGGCATTGGTTATGGTAGTGGCAGATACGTCATCTCCCATATGGAAATTTTTTTTTTTACATTGCCAAATAACCAATCCATAACAATGTACAAGATCTGCAAGCAGAAAATTAGCTGTATCCATGAGTGAGATAGGAACTATGTGTCTCTATACTCCTAGTTGCTGACAGTGCAGTCGCTGCCATACCACTTAGTGGTTTTGACTGTGTTTTGACAACTGATTGAATGCGCTCAACCTCGATGGAAGATGTCTAGCTGCCATTTTTTTCTCTAAGAAAGTTGTCCCCACATTATATCACCATGTGATGGAGAATGTGAGCCATTCCCTGAATATGTTAGTTTGGGGAAAAGTGCATGCCACTGTCAACACATGGAGTAGCAATTATGTACAAGGACAATGCATGGCTTTCACTGCCCACTGGGTCAAAGATTTGAGCAGCAGCAGCCACAGTTCAGAAACACAACAAGGCCAGGTAGTAGTTCCACCCCATTTGTGCAGGAACAGTTCTAGCATCATGCAGGGTCCATCCACTTCCTGTGGATCTTCACCATGGCAAGGAGTTGCTTCGAATCCCCCTCCCTCATTTCATGAGTGTAAGGTGATGTGCTGCCATGAGGTTTTACAGCTAAAAAGTCTGGAGGAGCTGCTCCTCTGTGTTCTGCAGCAAATATTCCGTTTGATGGCTCCTCACCAACTTCAACTGGACAATATTGCCAGTGACAATGGCACCAATATTGTTACTGTGCTGCAGTTGGTTAGAATATCACATTGGGCCGGCGTGGCCTGGACGCGCATGGAGTAGGTCGCGTGCAGGACCTTCTCCGCTCCACCGCTTGCAGCTGAGACCCGTGGACCCTTCAGTATAGCAATCATGGGCAAGCGCTTACCGAGGAGGGTGGCCCCAGGCACTCCAGCGCCTGTGGAGAGGTCTGGGAGAGCCACCCTGGATGGCTTCCTCACTCAGCAGCCTTCTCTGCCGGTCCGGGCTGCTGCGGGGCGGCCATCTTGGATTCCCTCCGCTCTCCAGGCACAGGGGTCGCAGCAAAGCCTTTCTCCTCCTGCGCTCCTGCTGTCAGCCAGCGGAGCACCGCTCCAGCAGAGATCCCTGTCAGCGCCTGGGCAGCCCAGAGCTTCTCCAGCACGAGTGCTCCCACAGTCTCCTCACCCTGGGATGTCCCAGCAACTACACCTTGCTTCATCAGCACTCCTGGCAGAGCAGCATGAGAGGACCCCAGATGTCTCCAGCCTCCCAAAGAGTTCTGAGGTCAGTGGCTCTGCTCCCTCCCACACCGCTGATGAGCTACAGCCTGTGGCCACAGAGCTGGTCTCTGTGGCCCCCCACTTACTATCTCCCCCCATCGCCCCCCCCTACATAGCTCAGAGGGGGATGACGCAGTGGAGGACACTGGCGTAGGGGCTCCTCTGCCCCACACTCTCAAGGAATATGGCTTCCCTTCCCCCTCCCCCCTCCCCTCCAGTCCTGTACCCCCAGAGCTGCCTTCCAGGTCCATCTTCAGCACTGCCACCCTTGGTGGACCTCCTTCCTCAGCTACCTACTAAACAAGACCTTAAAAGTATGGTTGCGGAAATCACAGCATCCTTCCGATCTGAAATTGCTACCCTCCGCACTGATTTACACTCTATTGCTAATCGAATGGATACGCTGGAGAATGACCATGACACTACCAGGGCCTATGTTGCCTCACTGCATGATACTACCACTGACCAGGGTTCAGCTATACGGGACATGCAACACCACTTAGAGGATCTTGACAACAGGGGTCGGCGCAACAATATACGCGTCAAGGGACTCCCGGAGGCTGATCAATCTGAGGATCTACCTGCTCTGCTGGAGGCTGTCTTCAACACTATACTGCAGGAGCCCCCGTCCCACAAAATTAAATTTGACAGGGCACATCGAGCCCTTCGACCCAGAGGATCCTCAGCTGCACCTCGTGATGTCATCTGCTGCCTCCACGACTTCACCCTTAAAGAGGCTATAATGAGCAAGGTGCGCAAACTCAAAGACTTTGAATTTGAGGGAGCTCAACTACAACTTTATCAGAACCTTTGGCTAATCACCCTCCAGAAACGCCGCCATCTCCGACCCCTCCTCCAGATCCTTCAGGAACACCAAATTCCTTACCGATGGGGTTATCCGTTTGCTCTCATTGCTCGTAGGGATGGTCGTTCCGCTACGCTTCGCTCCTTTTCGGATTTGCCTCTTTTCTGCGACCTGCTGGATGTCCCCCTGCCGGATTTGACAGACTGGGAGCTAATCCCTCCATCCCCTCCCCCACCACCGGTTTGGCATCGATTGGAGCCAAGACGATGTCATGCACCCTCCGCGGCGGCGACCGCTCGGAGGCCCCGACTGGAGACTGGTTCCTGAGGAGGCTGCTCCTCCTTGAGACGTTTCCTCTTTTTCCAATAGTGCTTTGAAAACTGTAAGCCTTAGCGTTATGTTTGCTTCTCTTTTTCCTTTTCTAGGTCTACGGGTCTCATCTATTATGCTTATTATTGGATTGTTTTAGCGAAGTGGGGCGAGGTGGGGTTCCGGTGACACCCCTTCCATCCTTCTTTTTACTGGTGGTTGGGGATCCGCCGCCTCCCCTCCGGCCTCTTGTCCACGCCCTCCCCCCTAAGGAGATACTTGGACTGTGCGGCCACTGGTCCTGGTTGGACCTCTGGCTGTCCTCATTGGTCCCCAGGCGAGTGACTTAGCCTTGCCCACAAAGTATTTTTTGTTATATTTCTTACGTTGTCATTTATGTTGTCTTTTCCCTCCCCCCCTTTCCCACCCCTCCCTGATCTAGAGACCTTGCCTCGACTTTGGGTTCCTGTTTGTGGATCGCCCTTCTGCCTCTCCGAGGGAAACCTGCCAGCGTCATGTGAGATGGGTGAGCTTATTACAATCCGCCACTGTCCTCCAATCCTGAGTCCCAATGGTTAGGTGCGTGACAATTAATGTCAAGGGCCTGGGTTCCAACATTAAAAGGCGCCATGTCCTTAGAGAACTCCGCTCCTTACGAGCGGATGTGGCATTTCTTCAGGAGACTCATTTTGAGCGCACCGGTACCTTTGCCTTCGCTAAGCACTATTTTCCCATAGCCTTTTCGGCCTTCCACGATCGACGCAGAGCTGGGGTGGCTATCCTTCTTTCCCGTTCCTGCCCAATTACAGTGACGACCTCCCACATAGACCCAGGGGGCCGATTTGTTATTCTGGAGGGACTCCTTCATGGTGCCCCGATTGTTTTATGCAACATCTATGCCCCTAACTCAGCGCAGATCCCGTTCTTGCGTCGGGTATTCTCCCGCCTGCGCGCTCTCCCGGCATCAGCTTGGCTTGTGGGAGGAGACTTTAACATGGTCTTCTCTGAACAGGCGGACTGTTTGGCTTTACCCCAGGGCCCAACCCCCCCATAGGTTAGCTCAGCTTGCACGGGAGTTCTGTAAGCTGATCTGCGCCCATTCTTTGTACGACCTTTGGTGAGTGGACAACCCTACTGCGCGCTCTTACACCTTCTTCTCTTACTCTCATAACACTCACACCCGCATTGATTATTTCTTTGGTAATGCTCCCGCCCTTCTTTTGCTCAGGGACATGAACATTGGCTCTCTCACCTGGTCTGACCATGCCCCAGTTGTGGTTACTCTATCTACGACCCCAGTGCCTACTCGCCAATGTCATTGGCGTCTTAACGACACATTGCTCAAATCACCGACCTCCCTCGAGATCCTGTGCACACACTTGATGGATTATTTCAGGGACAACTTAGGTTCGGTAAACTCTCTTGCCATTCTCTGGGAAGCCCATAAGGCGGTCATGAGAGGACACTGTATCGCATTGGCTTCTAGGCTTAAAAGGGACAGACAGGCCCAGGAACAGCTTCTCCAAGCCCGTATTCGGTCCCTTATGACAACTTTGGCAGCACATCCATCCCTGGGTGTTCTTCGCCGTTTGCTTTTGGCCCGGGCTGACCTCCGTGATTTGGAGACCCGCCATGTGGTACGACTTCTCCTTTATACTCGTCAGAGGTTCTTTGAACGAGGTAATAAGTCTCACACCCTCCTGGCAAGAACCCTCAGAGATCATCAGGCCTCCTCCACACCACACTCTGTCCGTGACCCCACGGGTACCCTTCAACACCACCCTGACGCTCTGGCGCTGGCGTTCTACTCTTACTATTCTAAGCTGTATAACTTACCCCCCCCGCGAGCACTACCCCCTGGGGATGATTCAACACTGCTAGAAGACTATTTAAAGGATTGTTGTCTCCCAAGCCTGCCTCCTGAGGCCTTGACTTCCCTAAACACTCCCATCACCAGGGAGGAACTAGAGGGGGTCCTGAGGGACCTCCCAAATGGGAAAGCCCCGGGCCCAGATGGGTTCACTTACAATTATTATAAGGTTTTCCAGGGTGAACTTTCTGCTCATCTATTGTCCCTCTTCAATTCCTTCCTTTTAGGCTCCCCCATACCCCCGACTATGCTCTCCTCATTGCTCACATTGGTCCCTAAACCAGGTAAGGACTTGCAGGACTGTGCTAATTATCGACCGATTGCTTTGCTGAACACGGACCTGAAACTCTTTACCAAACTCCTAGCCAATAGGCTAAATGCTTGGCTCCCTCTGCTTGTCCATAAGGACCAGGTGGGATTCATCCCCTGTCGTCAGGGTGGTGACAACACCAGGAGGACTGTGGATTTGGTGGAGGTGGCCAATCATTATTCTACCCGGCCCTCCTCTTGAGTCTGGACGCTGAAAAGGCTTTTGACCGCATAGATTGGTCGTTTATGCATGCTACGCTTAAGGCGTTCGGGCTCACGGGACCTTTCCTCACAGCTATCCAGGCCCTCTACTCCCTACCCACAGCAGCAATCAAGCTTCCCCATGCATCCTCGCCCTTCTTCCCTATTCGAAATGGCACTAGGCAGGGTTGCCCCCTGTCTCCCATCATATTTGCCCTCTGCATTGAACCGCTGGCAGCCAAGATTAGGCGAGACCCTAATATCAAGGGGATCATGGTCCAAGATAAGGAATTTAAGGTCTCTCTCTTCGCGGACGATGTACTCCTCACTCTCACCTCCCCTCATACTACCCTTCCAAACTTGTTGCGCTTGCTGGAGACCTATGGCGATCTCTCAGGATACAAGGTGAACCCTGCAAAGACTGAGGCAAAGACTGATTTCCAGTGGTGGGAGTCCTCTATCCGCTACCTGGGAGTCCATATATCCACCTCCTACGCGACCCTCTACTCGGCAAACTACCCGCGGTTGTTTCGTGAGCTAAGAGAACTATTGGGCAAATGGCAACCCTTACCTATCTCCCTTTTAGGGAGAATTACTGCGGTCAAGATGACTCTCCTCCCGAAGCTACTGTATTTTTTCGAAACACTCCCGGTTGCGATTCCTCGGGGAGAATTACGGAACCTGCAGAAAGCTATTTTTCAGTTTATCTGGCAGGCAAAACGACACCGAATACACAGATCTGTCATGCTGGCAGATAGGGGGTTGGGGGTATGGCCGTCCCACATCTGCTACATTACTACTGGGCGTCCCACTTGCGCCATATCCCACTTTGGGCGGCTATGCCAGCATATACTAGATGGGTGCAGATAGAGAAGCTCTGGCTGGCACCCATGCACCCTAACACGCTTCTGTGGGTTGGTTCTCCCCCCGCTCCCCCTGCCTCGTACCTGCTGGGCCCTATTCGGTTTACTAGATCTATTTGGTCTGCCTGTCGTATTAGATTCTCCCTGATGTCCCGACACTCATCTATGGTCTCCATACTATACAACCCCCTTCTCCCGGAAAGCCTGACCTCTGCCATGACTAAGGTGTGGTCTAAAGCTGGTCTTTACCGTATTGCGGACATGGTTGATCCTCGAACCTTGGAACTCAGGTCCTTTGCCTACCTTACAGCTAACCAAAACCTGCCAGGTTCTGAATGGTTCCATTATTTGCAAGTGGTTCATTTTGTCCGCTCCCTCCATGTGTCCCTTAAGGTGTCACTGCCCACCGCTTTTAAAAAGATTTGCCGTGCAGGTACGTCCACTAGGGGCCTTATATCCTCTATTTACCAACTTCTTACCTCACAAACTACAGGCTCCCCAGTTAGCCATCGCTATATGCTTAAATGGGAGGAGGCGGTGGGTAGACCCATCTCCCAGGAACAGTGGCGGATTGTATGGTCTCGGGCCCAGAAATCATCTCAGTGCATTACATTTAGGGAAGCGCAGTATAAGTTGTTGATGCATTGGTATCATACCCCGGCTCTTCTCCATGCTTTAAACCCATTGGTTCCCCCATGGTGCTGGAGCTGTGGAGCTGCGGTGGGTACCCTGCACCACATCTTTTGGATGTGCCCTCTCATCCTAGGTTTCTGGAGGGAGGTCAGGACTTTGACGACTGCTCTCTTTTTGCAAGAGGTCCCTCTTGACCCTCTGGTTTATCTCCTGAACCTTCTCCCCAGACACCTGAGCAATAAGTCATCCAGGCTTTTCTTGCACCTTTGTACTGCAGCTAAAACTCTCATAGCTAGAAACTGGAAGAAAGTGAGTCCCCCATCTGGTCTTGACCTTGTGGCTAGAGTGAAGGATGTGAGGAGTCTTGAATGCCTGACCGCGGGCCTAAACAACTCACAGGAGGCCTTTGGGGCTATCTGGGTGCCCTGGGACATGTATTGTACATCACAGGGTCTCTGATCTCTAGTCCTCTTCTCCCCTCCCCTCCTTTCCTCTGGTTCTACCCTTGTCTTTTTAATCCCTTCATCCCTCCCCTCCCTTGTTTACTGTCTAATTTGAATGCATATTGCTTAATGGAGAAGAGGCGGATAGCCTCTACCTACCTCATTGTTTTCTGCTTGTTTGATCTTTTTTTCTCTTTATACCTTGTTAATGAAAATCTTTTCAATAAAAATTACAGTTAAAAAAAAAAAAAAAGAATATCACTTTGTCCCTGCATGTAATAAATTTGGTGGCTCACTGCTTAGTGGCTTAAAGAAGGTGCTGCTCATGGTCTTTCATGCATTTCAGCCATTATTATGTTGCCAAAACAATCTGCTATATTTTTAGCAGCAAAATGGTCTTTACTCTTCATCTGTGACATTCCAACTGGATGGAATTTCACCTTGCACATGCTAGAGTGTCTGTGTAAGCATAAGAAGGCGTGAATGAATATTGCATGCAGCAGACCACAGGGACAATGTGTTATTTTGAGATCCGCCATTGTAGACTCATGAGGGAGGTGTACAAGGTTTCTGAAGCCCTTTGAGGAGGGATAACTGCAGCATCACTGATGTCATCCCTTTATTATATATTGTACAGGAAACACACTCATGCAATGAGGGATAGAAGATGAAAAACAGCTCCACCTCTTGATAATCATCATCGCCCTGGGTTGATGCAAGGGGATCTGTAGGAGGAGTTAAAACTGGGTCAGAGTCATCATTAAACTAGCAGTTTGCATCCACTGCTTACCATCCTTTTTCCCATAGACATACTGTCACTTTGATATAACTCCAGCTGTGTTTGTCTGAGAGTAGAGCATTAGATAGAGTGGGCTCATACACATGTTTAAAGCCAAGTTAAGCTATGGTTCATACTGAACTTATTCAACCCGAAACAAATCTTTGGACCATCCTAGCTCAAAACTAAACAAACCTTCAGAGTTTCTCCAATGTCTACTTATAATATTATTCAGATATTTAATATTGGAAAAGACCATCTACTGTATTTATGCTGCTGTGGAATATTGCTACATCAGTCAGATGTTTAATGTAATTTTCTAAAAAAAAAAAAAAAGAATAAGATGGCATGAGAATTTACACAGTACCCTATTTTCCCATTGTGAGTTTGCAGCTGTTTCAGAGTATACTATATTTTTGCAGTGTTTTCCCAGATTGTCTCCAATGAAACATTAATAAAACAAACATGCAATTGCCACTATTGGCTCATTTGTGAGCTGAACAAAAGCTAACCAATCTTTGTCTAAATTTCTGAAAGTAAATTTTTATATACAAACCCTGATTTATAATAAAGGTCTACTATTTATTCGCGACCTGGTAGCTGTATTGTTTTCTTACTTTTAAGCTATTGTTACTCATTTTTTAATGACTGAGGTGTAACTTAGTACTTGACCTTATGAATCACTTGTGTCCACTGTGAAATCAGCCACAGTTGTATGCAATCATTTAGCATCACATTCATTTCATATGGGCTCATTTATAATACGGCACAACACATCATTTCATTTAGAAGACTGTGGCAGCTCATTTCCAAACTAATTAAGTATCAACATGGGATAGTAGATATTATGAGGTGATAATGTTCCTGGCAGAACATATTGCCTAATTACATTATGCAAGCACTACCTTAAAGCAGCTAGCCAATCCATTATATAACTGCTGTACAGGGCGATACAAATTAGAGGTGTCCATTACAAATGAGAAAAATCATAATCCACTAAATATTTCAGATTTAATCACTTCAATATGTCCTATCAAATTGTATTGTACTTTTAGCTAAAATATCATATTACTTTGAAATCAAAATAATTCATTATAGGATTAAAAGAGTATATGTTTGTAGTAGGTTTCCTACTGTACATATCTGTTACATTATTAAATTTGATGGATATCCTTTGCATAATGTAAGGGGGCATTCATCAAGACTATCTTATTGTATGCTGGTCTTGATAATCCCTGAGCCACCATGCCTGATTTGTGATGAGGCGTAGATGCATTCTGATGTATAATGATAGCACTTGTGGTTCGGACTGAATAAGTTAGGCCTGAAACTTAACTGGAGGGCGAAATTGTGAATATTCACCAAATAAATCTCGCAAGGTTCACCTTAGTTATCAATTTACTTAGTTACTTTAAAACTTCAGGTCCAAATGGAGATATAAATTGTTCCTCTACTAAAGACATGTTCTAGCCATTAAGGCTCTGTTCACATTTCCATTCATGAGAGAAGACTACAATAAATGCAGAGGGGCATATGTTGACCCTAGAACCGCATTATAAAAAATGTATACAGGATAGCATACATTTTTTATGACTCTGCTTGGAATAAGGTAATTTATAATCCATTGTGACAGCTTGGGGAATTAAACTCAAAATGGCGGCTTTTCCTGGTCCGGACAGCGGTGGTTCATGGTACTGGGCGCCGGAAAGATAGCTTTCAGACGGTCCAAGTGTAAAATAAACGTGGCTTTATTCAGCTTAACTGCAACATAACAAAACAACAAAACAACCTAAACCACAGTTAGGGTCCTAACTCACTCCTTGAGCCCCTAACTGTCCTGACTGTTGCTCAGCTCCAGCAACAGTCCTCTTAGATGCCAGCCCTCTGGGACAGAGCCTATCTCTCTGTCCTAGCTGGTCCACTCCTGTGGACGCCAGCCCTCTGGAACAGAGCCTCTCTCTCTGTCCTAGCTGGTCCACTCCTGTGGACGCCAGCCCTCTGGGACAGAGCCTCTCTCTCTGTCCTAGCTGGTCCACTCCTGTGGACGCCAGCCCTCTGGGACAGAGCCTCTCTCTCTGTCCTAGCTGGTCCACCACTTCCTGCTTCCTGCAGGACACTCCAGCCCTCCTGGAGTTATGTGCCACCCCTAAAGGCATGGCTGAGAGCCTTTTCTGGCCTGGGTCTGGGTCGCTCAACAGCGCCCTCTGGTTCACATATTCACATACCCTCCCCCTCAGCTCACTACCCATGGGGTGAGCTACAATGGGACGAGACATCTTATGATGAAGTCCCTCTTCAACCAAGTATGCCTGTCCAGTGTCTCTCCAGAAGTCCCAATCTGGCGGTCTTTTCTTCCAAATTCCGCTCCGTCGAATTTTCCGTTTTCTCATCACTTTCACTGCTATGCCAAGATCCTGGCCATTCTGTGCAAAGGCAAGCTTTACTTCTTCACCTTCACAATTCGCCATACAGGGGATCACATCATTTTCATCATATTTCTCGCCATAGTCTTCAGCCATCCCATTGCATGACTTTGATCCCTTTAGTAAATAGCTGTAAGAATCTTCATCTTCTCCTATCACGAACCCACAGGAGCTCAGATACCAGCTAACACGTACTTCATGCACATCAATGTCTTTAGAGTATAAATATTTCACGGGTACCTTTTCTGTAACCTTCATCTCAAAGCAAACTTTTCCATCACCATCAAGGCTTAGAAGTTTAGGAGACATAGGCCGCTTGCTCTCCGCTTTGTTTGAGATACACAAGCTCTGTACCGCAATATCTTCTCCTTTTGCACAAGGGCCATACAGTACACCCTCACAAAATAGCTCACGCTGAACTACATTTTCTGGTATGTCTTTAACAACTGCCACATCATATATTGGAATGGTTTCTGTATAATGCGTCCGCACCTGTACGGCAGCCGGAGAACCACTTCCATACTCTAGTCTTATCTCCTCTCTCTCATACGCACAACTTTCGGGAGGCATGTTATGATTCTGTGATAGATTGCAAGAATTTTCGTACCAACCCCTTTCTGACAGTACAGGAGCTGGTGACATCGTCATCTCAACATTCTCCAAGTTATTTTCATTCCCTGTGCTAACACCGGAGGACTGGGATACCAAGTTTTCAACATCACAGTTTTTACTGTCAGTACCCAGATGCTTTTTGGCTACATGTTTTGGCTGCCTTAATGGCTCTGCTTTCTCTGCCTCTTTGCTGGCAGCTTTCTTCAATTCTACCGCCTTCTGTAGCGCACAAATCTCTGATTCCAGTTCCGGAACTTTCTTCACTGCCATATTTTTCTGCACAGCCTCCATCTCAGTTTTTACTATTGCAACTTGCAGAACTTCCTCAATCTTCCTGACATCTTCTATGGCAGCAGATGTAGATGCCATCTCTTTATTCACTATGCCTCCTAATTCTAGGATATTCTGCAATGTCCTTCTAATACTTGTCAGGTCAGCATCCTGGATAATATTTTCTGCTTCCCTCACTGTTCCCTGAATTATATTGGATTGATCCTCCAACATCTTCTGATAAAGCTTCTGCTCATCTGCAGACTTTTTGTCAAGTCTTTCATTCAAGTCCCGCATCTCAGTGGCTCTCTTATCTTGCTCTTGGTTGAATAAAGACTCTATTTCTTGAATCACATTTTTCAGGGATAACAGCTCTGATTCTTTAGAGGTTAACAGGCTCTGCAGCGAGTCTCTCTCATCTTCTAGTGCTGCCAACTTTGAAGATAGTGCAGATGCCGACTGTTCCGTATTGGATAAAGACTGCTGCAATCGATCCAATTCTTCTCTTTTAGATTCCACTTCGGTTTTTAACTGTTCAATCTGAGAAGTGCGCTCTTCCAACTTTATTTCTGATTCACGCTTCACTTGATCCATCCGAAACTCCAGCTGTTTCTTGATTTCCTCCTGCTTGTTCACTTGCACCTTTAATTTAGCAACAAGCATATTTAGATCTACAATCTCAGCAGATAAACTAGACAGGTTTCCTTCAAACTGAATCCTCATGTCTTCTGTCTGGAGGTCCAATTCTCTCTTGGCCTTTTCCAGCATCTCATAAGCATTAGCTTTGTTCTCATACAATATCTGCACAGATTCCAGGTTTTTCTCAACTTCATCCTTGGAGCTAACCAAATCCTCCATTTCAGTGTGCAGTTGCTTGTTGAGCCTCTCTAACTCGGCCTTCAATTCAAGGGCCTCTTCTAGGGAGAGAGCCAAGGCAAGAGCTTTGGTCTTTTTTCTACAAGCCTCTGCTTCAGCACGGTCACGTTCTTCTGCATATCTAGCAGAAAGAGTCTTCTCTTCCCCAAGCAGCTGATCAAACTTTTCCTGCTTCCTTTTCAAATTTGACACAATCCGATGTTGATGATCAAGATCTACACCTACATCTTCTAGTTCCTGCTGCAGTCTAATTTTCGTCTTCTCAAGTTTGTCATAAGCAGCAACCTTCTCCTCAAACCGTTGAGTTGTAGCTTCTAGCTCCTTTTGCAACTTTCCCTTTAGTTCTTCAACCGAGTCCAAGGATCCAATACTATCTTCCATTTTTTCCTTCATATCGGTGGCCTGAGCCTATAGAGTTGAAATCTGCTTTGTCAAATCTCTTTTTGCTATCTCCTCTTCCTCTAGTTGCTCAAGGAAACCATTTTTCTCATCTTCCATTTGTTTTAGTTTTGTACTAAGGTCAAGCTTCTGACGGGTTTCTTCTTGTAAAAGTTCCTGAGTGTCCTGAAGCTGAGATTCTAGTGTAGAAAAATCTTTGAAAAGTTTGATAAACTTGTTGTCTGCTTGAGAAAGAAGCCCTGTGACATTATTCAATTCCACCTGTAGTCTATTTGCCTTGTCTAGCAGTTCTGCTTGAAACCTGTCCCCTTCTGTGACTTTTAGTTGCAGCTCTTGAAGTTGAGTCTCTACTTTTTTGTGACTCTCCTGTAAGGTTTGCACTTTCTGAGCATGGACAGACGACATCTCCATCAACTCTTTGTCTTTATTTTGCACCAAAACAGACAATTTCTCTTTATCTTCACAAGATCTTGACAGCGCCCTCTCCAGGCTGCATATTCTAGCTTTGAGTTCCCTTTCTCTTTGTTCCAGAACTCCAGCTCTGCTTCGCCATTCATGGATTTCACTATTTAGGCGAACCTGCTTTAGTGCATGCAAATTTTGCTCTGACTGCAATGTCTGCACTACAGATTCTAAATCACTCTCTCGGTCAGACACATGCTTCCTCAGCTCTGCAATTTCATTTTCTTTGTTAATTAATGCAACCGAAAGTTTTTCACACTTCCTTACTTGGTCATCCAGACACTCTGACTGATACTGCAAAAATTCACTTCTCTCACGTTTAGCAGTTTCAAGGTCATCTCTTAATTTTTCAATGACACTCTCTTTGGCAATGGAGTCTTGGACATGCTGCTCCTTTAAATCCTGCAATTGCTTCTCAAGCACTTGCTTTTGCTCTACACTCTGTACAACTTTATTAGCTAGAGCACATTTCATATCAGCAAACTCCTTCTTAGTGACACAGTCCATTCCAGGCAAACCCAGTACCACATTTTCACAATGACTAGGAGATGAACTCTTTACAGTTTCAAGCTCTTTCTTTAACTTAAGGTTCTCTTTTTCTGATACCTCAAGTTGCCATTTCCAATCAGATATTTCATCTTCATAAATGAACCTGATGGTTTTAATCTCATTTTGAAGCTGCTGCACCATAATATTTTCATCTTTGGTTCTTTTTTTTTATGCACTCCCCTATGAGACATACCATCAGTAGGGACATATTCAATCATAGAACAGAGGTGTTTTAGAAAAACTGAGTCACTCTCATGCAACCCTTTATCTTTACTGGCATTCCACATAATCTGTTCCGGATTTTGTGTCTCTCTGCATTCAGACTGCTGCACTAATAAACCTGTACATAACTTCTCTGCTTTTTTACAAGCTGAAATTCTCTTTTTCTTGCCCATGGTTTACTAACAAGATTACACAATATTCCACAGCAACCTTGGGTTCAACCAGCAGCAACCTTTTTTTTTTTTTTGCAATCTTTAGCAGTCACATGTATTCAAACAGTTAACTTATGTGGCACTACAACAACCAGCATTTTCTTCTGTCTTCCACAGAAAACACCAACATGGCACCATAGCCTTTCACATAGACTGTTTGCAATATCCATCTTCTATACACATTGCATACTTTCTTGCCATCAGCAAACATTTCACAGACTTCTGTGCCACAGTATACACAAAGTCCATTCCCTGGATTCCTCTTCCAGAGTTTTACTTTCACCAGTTTTGCACACACATTGCTATGTTGCAATTCACTCACCCCCTTCTGGGCTTCTCAGTTGAAATCGCCGATTTCTTCTAGCTGTAGACCACAATGCACACTTAGCAGTACTGCAATCACAAACCACTTGTCTTCCAGGACTTGCGTGGATCTCTTTATGCGCGCGATTCTCTACCATATGTGACAGCTTGGGGAATTAAACTCAAAATGGCGGCTTTTCCTGGTCCGGACAGCGGTGGTTCATGGTACTGGACGCCGGAATGATAGCTTTCAGACGGTCCAAGTGTAAAATAAACGTGGCTTTATTCAGCTTAACTGCAACATAACAAAACAACAAAACAACCTAGACCACAGTTAGGGTCCTAACTCACTCCTTGAGCCCCTAACTGTCCTGACTGTTGCTCAGCTCCAGCAACAGTCCTCTGTGGACGCCAGCCCTCTGGGACAGAGCCTATCTCTCTGTCCTAGCTGGTCCACTCCTGTGGATGCCAGCCCTCTGGGACAGAGCCTCTCTCTCTGTCCTAGCTGGTCCACTCCTGTGGATGCCAGCCCTCTGGGACAGAGCCTCTCTCTCTGTCCTAGCTGGTCCACCACTTCCTGCTTCCTGCAGGACACTCCAGCCCTCCTGGAGTTACGTGCCACCCCTAAAGGCGTGGCTGAGAGCCTTTTCTGGCCTGGGTCTGGGTCGCTCAACAGCGCCCTCTGGTTCACATACTCACACCATACAGTAAAAAAAAGGTATATTAGGGATTCCCATATTATGCTAAGGCTAGGTTCACATCTACTGCAGCTTCCACCAAAAATCGTCAGAGAGACAAGTCCTGCATGGAGGATTAGATTATAGTCTATGGTATCTGCAGGTGTCTGCAGGTAACCACTGTTTTTGCGGACTGGCTCTCTGTCATTGAGGTCCCCTGGTGGACCCGAACAACGGAGAGTCCGGAGCAATTGTGAACCTAGACTTAGATGCATTCTTAGCATACTGTACAAAGGTTCGATAGGAATGAAATGGATAAGTTTGGTGTCTGTACCAGAAGCTTTCCTAACCAATAGATCTAATGTAGTGTACTAAACACACTCTAATAATAAAATATGTAGTGTCTGAGACATCATTATCAACTTCTTGGACAAAATGATTGCCAACTATGCTAGAGATATCTTTATGTCAACACCCATCTTCCAAATCAATGGATCAAAAAAAACCTGTAAGTATTCTAATTATCCCCTACACAGCAGTCTTGCCTTCTAGAAAATAGCTTAGAAATGATGAATATGACTATTGCCGAAAAACCATAATTATTCATCAAGCCATGATTGCTATGCACTAATCTCATACCTGGGCTATTAGTTTTGTAGCATCTTCATCTTTTTGAAGATGTAAAGACCTAAATCCTTACAATGTCACTCATCATCTTACAATAAATGAAAATAATTTATGGAAATGGAATCACATTCAATAGACACAGTCGTCTCTACATGATTGATTTTGATCCAATGAGGAAAAATTCTAGATATTTTCATATAGACAATAAAAGAAGAGATCAATGGTTTACATCGAAGGATGATTATGGCCTCTTCCCTTTTATTCTCTTCCTTGTTATCTTTCTCTAGAACATAGTGTAATTGTTTAAGAGTCTTTGAAGAAATCTTTGCTGGGCTACACACGGGTCATCATAGCACAATGCCTAATTAGAGCACATACATCTTTTGTGCATTACTGGCTAGCTCTTCATCTATACATTTCACCTTTATCACAAAAAGTCATTGGATTTGGTAGACCCAACACAATTCCTAGGCAATAATGAGGCTTTTGTAATTCTGTCCTTACTCTTTCACTAATAATACAATATAGCTGTTTCTCCATCTTTTTTAGAATAGCTTGTTATATAACCGAAACACCTTTAATACTACACCTTGCAGCATCACTTAGGTGTTAATAGAAACATATGTTCTATTATCTAAATATACCTGTCAATGCAAAGTCACTTAGAATTTCAAATAATGAAACTTTCATTTAGCACAAAAAGGAAAACAATTAAATCAATGCATACAGTACATTCTCGAAGATAACTAACAATGCTTATTTATGGATTCAACATATTGGAATTATGAAAGGCTAAACTCAAATCATTCTAGCTTAGCTTTACATATGGTCAATATTTGTTAAACAAACTCAATAGTATTGATGATGAAATATATCAATATTTTTGAGTCATAATATAACAAGAGAAATTTTGGAGATTAGATGGGAAAACCTTTGTGAGATTCGTTTTGCAAATATTCGTGAGGTTCATCCATCTGTTTAGTTCAATCTGGAAGAGCTATTATTATACTCTGTTGTCTCTTCAGGCCCCAGAGTATAATAGGTGGAGACCCAGAGGGAGCACAAACATAATAAACAGTGTGAGTGTGTGAACCCAGAGGGCGCTATTGAGCGACCCAGGGCCAGGCCTGAAAAGGCCCTCAGTCATACCTATGGGTGGGGCACCAACTCCAGACGGAGTGTCTGCAGCCAGAGAGAGGGCTGGGGAAACCTGCAGGAAGCAGGAAGTCGGGGACACAGCCAAAGACAGACAAGGCAGTCTGTTCCCAGAGGGCTGGGGTCCTGAGAGGACTTACTGAGCCAGGCTGCTTGTTGCCCCAGAGATCAGTCAGGGAGCAAGCAGTAAGTAGGTGCCCTAAGTGTGGCCCAGGCTGTTTTTGTTTTGTTATGTTCCACCTTTAAAGCTGAAATAAAGCCATTTACTTTACACTAGCACCGTCCGAATGCTGCTTCTCCGGCGCCCAGAACCACCAACACCGCTGTCGGGTCCAGGAGTCTGCCGCCATTGAGGCTAATCCCCCCAAATTACCACATATGGTGCTAGGGATTTGGGCATAAAGAGATCCACGCAAGTCCTGGAAGTGTTTGGTGACTGCAGTACTGCTAAGTGTGCATTGTGGCCTACAGCTGGAAGAAATATGTGATTTCAACTGAGAAACCCAGGAGGGGGTGAGTGGAACTGCAACATAGCAAATTGTGTGCAAAAACTGGTGAAAGTAAAACTCTGGAAGAGGAATCCAGGGAATGGACTTTGTGTATACTGTGGCTCAGAAGTCTGTAAAGTGCTTGCTGATGGCAAGAAAGTAAGCAATGTGTATAGAAGCTGGATATTGCAAACAGTCTATGTGAAAGGCTATGGTGTAATGTTTGTGTTTTCTGTGGAAGACAGAAGAAAATGCTGGTTGTTGTAGTGCCACATAAGTTAACTGTCTGAATACATGTGACTGCAGAAGATAGCAAAAAAAGTTGCTAACGGTTGAACCCAAGGTTGCTGTGGAATATTGTGTAATCTTGTTAGTAAACCATGGGCAAGAAAAAGAGAATTCCAGCTTGTAAAAAAGCAGAGAAGTTATGCACAGGTTTATTAGTGCAGCAGTCTGAATGCAGAGAGACACAAAACCCGGAACAGAGCATGTGGAGTTCAAGTAAAGGTGATGAGTTGCATGAGAGTGACTTAGTTTTTCTGAAGCACTTCTGGTCTATGAAGGAATATGTCCCTGCTGAGTGTGTGTCTCATAATGGAGTGCATCAAAGCGCCAAAGATGAAAATATTATGGTGCAGCAGCTTCAAGATGAGATTAAAACCATCAGGTTCATTTATGAAGATGAAATATCTGATTGGAAGTGGCAACCTGAGGTATCAGAAAAAGAGAACCTTAAGTTAAAGAAAGAGCTTGACTCTATGAAGAGTTCATATCCTAGTCATTGTGAAAATGTGGTGCTGGGTTTGCCTGGAATGGACTGTGTCACTAAGAAGGAGTTTGCAGAAATGAAATGTTCTCTATCTAATAAAGTCCTACAGAGTGTAGAGCAAAAGCAAGTGCTTGAGAAGCAATTGCAGGATTTAAAGGAGCAGCATGTCCAAGACTCCATTGCCAAAGAGAGTGTCATTGAAAAATGAAAAGATGACCTTGAAACTGCTAAATGTGAGAGAAGTGAATTTTTGCAGTATCAGTCAGAATGTTTGGATGACCAAGTCAGGAAGTTTGAAAAACTTTAAGCTGCATTAACTGATAAAGAAAATGAAGTTGCAGAGCTGAGGGAGCATGTGTCTGACTGAGAGAGTGATTTAGAATCTGTGGTGCAGACATTGCAGTCAGAGCAAAACTTGCAGGTTCGCCTAAATAATGAAGTTAAGGAATGGCGGAGCAGAGCTGGAGTTCTGGAACAAAGAGAAATGGAACTCAAAGCTAGAATATGTAGCCTGGAGAGGGCGCTGTCAGGATCTTGTGAAGATAAAGAGAAATTGTCTGTTTTGGTGCAAAATAAAGACAAAGAATTGATGGAGATGTCGTCTGTCCATGCTCAGAATTTACACGCCTTACAGGAGAGTCACAATGAAGCTGAGAAAAACCTGGAATCTGTGCAGATATTGTATGAGGACAAAGCCAATGCTTATGACAATCTGGAAAAGGCCAAGAGAGAATTGGACCTCCAGATAGAAGACATAAGGGTTCAGTTTGAGCAAAAAATGTCTGATTTATCTGCTCAGATTGTAGATCTATGCTTGCTGCTCAACTAAAACTGCAAGTGGACAAACAGGAGGAAGTTGCATGCATCAAGGAACAGCTGGAGTTTCAGATAGATCAAGTGAAGCGCGAGTCAGACATAAAGTTGGAAGAGCACACTTTTCAGATAGAACAGTTAAAAACCGAAGTTGAATCTAAAAGAGAAGAATTTGATCGATTGCAGCAGTCCTTATGCAATACTGAACAGTCGGCATCTGCACTATCTTCAAAGCTGGCAGCACTAGAAGCTGAGAAGGACTCGCTGCAGAGCCTGTTAACCTCTAAAGAATCAGAGCTGTTATCCATGAAAAACGTGACTCAAGAGACAGAGTCTTTATTCAACCAAGAGCAAGATAAGAGAGCCCTTGAGATACGGGACTTGAATGAAAGACTTGACAAAAAGTTTGCAGATGAGCAGAAGCTTTATCAGAAGATGTTGGAGGATAAGTTCAATATAATTCAGGGAACAGTGAGGGAAGCAGAAAATATCATTCAGGATGCAGTTGCTAAACTGGATGATCCTCTACATATCCGCTGCACTAGTTCACCAGATTACCTGGTAAACCTGTTAAATATTATTAGTGTGCAATATTCATGACCTGTAAGGGTTAATTGTATTCTGCTGACAACACTCTTGTATCTTATGGTGCATGGGTGTGGATAAGGCATACTATTCTAGTATTGTCCAAATACAGTAGTAGAAAGTATAAGTATGTTGGGAAACACCCCCTCTCATGAATATAAATGATTGACAGACACACATGTCTGGGTCTCTCTTTCGATCTGTCCTTCGGCCTGTCTTGCTATCTGTCTTTGCTGTCTGATTACTTCCTCTGACACCTTGGAAGGATGGCAGAATTATCCTACAGAAGACCAACACACATGGAGGAATAAGGATGAACCAAGATGTCTGCAAGAGAACCATCTTGAAGAAACTTAACTATGAACTTCTCCTATGATGTAAGACATTGACTGATATTTCTGTTATGCTGGAAGGTTTCCATGTATCTGTTTTTCCATGAAGTCTTCAATAAATTTTCATGTTTTTATAAGAAGCTGAATCCTTATGGGTCAACACGTGAGTAAGGATTTCAGTCAATTGTAAAGTATTTTACAATTAATAAGATATTATTTTACAAAACCGAACAAAAGTTGCTATAGACTCATTAACCTCCCTCTCGAATGGGCACTCCAAATACATACAGAATATGACAGATGCCTCTGACTTAATTGGAGCACTGGTACAGTTTGCACACTTAACAGCAGATACAATTGTAAATGGCAGTGCAACGTCTCACTTGGCACCACCAGACCATGGAGATCGTCTTGTAGACAACTGCAGGGAATGTGGAAGCCAGTTTACAGTATCTGAATGAGCTGAAGAATAAGCAGTCTTTGATGGATGCTGACCTGACAAATGTTAGAAGAGCACTGCAGAATATCCTAGAATTAGGAGACATGGTGGATAAAGAGATGGCATCTACATCTGCTGCCATAGAAGATGCAGTGCGAAGGATTGAGGAAGATCTGCAAGTTGCAACAGTAAAAACTGAGATGGAGGCTGTGCAGAAAAATGTAGCAATGAAGAAAGTTCTGGAGCTGGAATCAGAGATTTGTGCGCTACAGAAGGCATTAGAATTGGAGAAAGCTGCCAGTATAGAGGCAGAGAAAGCAGAGCCATTAAGGCAGCCAGAACATGTAACCAAAAAGCATCTGGGTACTGACAGTAAAAACTGTGATGTTGGAAACTTGGTATCCCAGCCCTCCGATGTTAACACAGAGAATGAAAATAACTTGGAGAACGTTGAGATGACGATATCACCAGCTCCTGTACTGTCAGAAATGGATTTTCACAAAATTTTTTGCAATCTATCACAGTACCGCAAAATGCCTCCAGGAAGTTATGCGTATAAGAAAGAGGAGGTAAGAATAGAGTATGGAAGTGGTTCTCCTGCTGCCGTACAGATGTGGAAGTATTATAAAGAAACCATTCCAATATATGATGTGGCAGTTGTTAAAGACATACCAGAAAATGTAGTTCAGCGTGAGCTATTTTGTGAGGGTGTACTGTATGGCCCTTGTGCAGAAGGAGAAGATATTGCAGTATAGAGCTTGTGTTTCTCAAACAAAGAGGAGAGCAAACAGCCTATGTCTCCTAAACTTTGGTGATGGCAAAATTTTCTTTGAGATGAAGGTTACGGAAAAGGTACCCATGAAACAGTTATACTCTAAAGACATTGATGTCCATGAAGTACGTGTTAGTTGTTCTCTGAGCTCCTGTGGATTCATGATAGGTGAAGATGAAGATTCTTACGGCTATTTACTAAAGGGATCAAAGTCATGCAATGGGATGGCTGAAGACTATGGCGAGAAATGTGATGAAAATGATGTGATCCCCTATATGGCGAATTTTGAAGGTGATGAAGTAGAACTTGCCTTTGCACAGAATGGCCAGGATCTTGGCGTAGCATTTAAAGTGCTGAAAAAACAGAAATCTTGACGGACCGGAATTTGGAAAAAGAGACCGCCAAATTGGAACATCTGGAGAGACACTGGACAAGTGTACAGGATTGAAGAGGGACGTCGACATAATATGTCTTGTCCCATTGTAGCTCACCCCATGGGTAGTGAGCTGAGGGTGAGGGTATGTGAGTGTATGAACCCAGAGGGCGCTATTGAGTGACCCAGGGCCAGGCCTGAAAAAGCCCTCAGCCACACCTATGGGTGGGGCACCAACTTCAGACGGAGTGTCTGCAGCCAGAGAGAGGGCTGGGGAAACCTGCAGGAAGCAGGAAGTCGGGGACCAAGCCAAAGACAGGCAAGGCAGTCTGTTCCCAGAGGGCTGGGGTCCTGAGAGGATTTACTGAGCTAGGCTGCTTGTTGCCCCAGAGATCAGTCAGGGAGCAAGCAGTAAGTTAGTGCCCTAATTGTGGCCCAGGCTGTTTTTGTTTTGTTATGTTCCACCTTTAAATCTGAAATAAAGCCATTTACTTTACACTAGCACCGTGCGAATGCTGCTTCTCCGGCGCCCAGTACCACCAACACCGCTTTCGGGTCCAGGAGTCTGCCGACATTGAGGCTAATCCCCCCAAATTACCACAACAGTTATTCTTACCTTCCCTCATTGCTCCATTGCTTTTGGTCCTCTGGTCATCCTCCAGCTTCTTCTAGCCGTATTGGTGATGTCACAGGCCCAAGGTGATTGCAGAGGCCTGTGATTGGGTCTTAGCAGTCACGTGGGGCATGCTGACTTCATGGTGCTTTTCGGCAAACATCATGATGCCTTCATGCCCCAAGTGACCACTAAGACCCAATCACAGGTTTCAGCCATCTTCTGGGGCTTGCAATATCACCAATACATCTGGAAGACAACTGAAAAATACCACTAGGAAGCCCAGAAGAGGTGAGGGAAGTTGAGTCTCAGTGCTTATGTTTTTGTTGTATAACCCTTAAACTTAGAAAAAGATTAAAGGGTTATACCACAAGAGACATGTATGCATATCCACAGAGTCTAAGGTAGGCCCGACGGGCTGAAACGTTACTACATCCATACTATATGTGGATGGCTTGAATTAAAAACACTGTTTTACTACACATCTATGGAGTGCTTCTGTTCTTAACTTTTGCCAAAGGTGTAGTCCAACATCTAGCAATGCAGTTTGCCTTTTCCAACACTGGATTCCAGAGTAGTACTGTAAAAGGATGCCACCAATGCTACAAATTAGTTTGAGAAATGCCTTCCTCTTAGGTATTCCAGTATCAATTGTGAATGGTATTACTGAAAGTGGAAGCATTTAGGAACCATGGTAACTCTGCTACAAAGTCACATAGTGCGTAAAGTCACGAAAGCTTTTCTGAGTTAAAAACTGCAAAGTTCTAATACTCCTCTAGCATAAATATCAGCGTGAAAATTGTGCTCCAGGAGCTTTATGGCTTGGGTTTCCATAATCTAGCAGCTGCGTGCAAGCTTTACAACACCCAGTACAAGAAGAGTTGGATGAAGTGCTGTAATTGTTGCATGTCGCCACTGGACTCTGGAACAGTGGAAAAGTGTTCTGTGGAGTGTTGAATGACATTTCTTTCTTAATGCTTCAGCCTAGCAAAGCATTTTGGATAATTGTTTGCTGCAATGTCATTTTCTATTTCAGCATGACTGTGCCCCACTGCACAAAACAAAGTCCATAAAGGAGTTTGGTGTGGAAAAACTTGACTGGCCCACATGGAGTCCTGACCTAAATCCCACTGAGCACCTTAGGGATGAAATAAATTGGAGATTGTGAGCCAGGCCTCTCTTACAACATCAGCAACATCACAAATGATCTCTGAATTGATAAAAATTTCCACAGATACACTCCAAAATCTTATAGAAAACCTACTAAGAAGATGTGTGTCCCTATACTTTTGTCCATATAACATTAAACACTCCTTAACATAACCTGTAAGGTTATGTAAATCAAGGAAGTATTAGGTATCACTAAGATTGGGAAAGGTTTAAATTTTCAAGCACCTAGGTCCAATCCACCACTTGATTTGATTTTTGAAGTTTAATGTGGCTAAAAAACTTTTTTTCTATCTGACTTTTATGCCCCTCATAAAGTTTTTTAGCCACATTAAACCTCAAAAATCAAACCAAGTGGTGAGAGATGATTGTATGCTGCCTCTTGTCCATTGCTGTACCAGCTATCGTACACTGAGTCCTTAAACTCAGAGACCTTGTCTAATTTTGGATGTTTGGGAGAATAGCGATGAACTGGAAGGAGGTACACGGAGGAAAACCTCTGCACGGATGGATTGTCTGGTTGGAAAAATGTCACAAGTGAAATAGATCCCAAGTCTAGGGCAGGAAACAATATAAACTCTCAAAGGCTATTATGGTGCACAGCAAGATAGCAATGGAGGCTGGAATGGAGGTCAATCCGCTTTAGTGATGAGTCCCTGTTTTGTTATAGATGAAATGATGGCGGGAGATTAGTCTGTAGACCATATGGGCATGAAGAGGCCTTCACAAGGGAACATCACAATGGTCCTACTACCATGATTATGTGGTATAATGTATGGTAGCCAGACCCCATTAGTCTTCATTTTGGGTACACTATCAGCTCAGAATTACATTGATTTGGCCCTGGAACTCGTGGTATGGCCACTTCCCAGGAACTGTTTTTCAACAGGTCAATCATGCTAGTGTGAGCAGCTTTCATAGCCTACATGTGCTACCATGGCTGCATCTCCAGACTTGTCTTCCATCAAGTCATAGGTAGGCAATTGCAAAGGGAGCTGCCAGCACCCAATCTTTATGATTTGCATGCCCAAGTGCATTCCGCACAACATAACTCTTTAGATAACCATTAACCCCTTTCTGACATCTGCCGTATTGAAGGACTGCCATAGCCACTGGGTCTCTGCTGTATTATACAGCAAAGACCCAGCTCTGATGCCTGCAATCAGTGCCCGCACTGATCGTGGTCATTAAGGCCTCAGGCACCTTGGTCAAGGCTGACTGAGGTGCCATTTTTGTGGAGGCGCATGAGAGCCACCATTTTCTTGTGGATTACTGGCACCCAGAAGGAGATCTGGGTCGGGCAATTAGTTGCTATGTCAGCTGGGAGCCTATTGAGGTCTCCCAGTCTTGTTGCACATTAACTTGTGTTACAGGCTGCTCTATGCAGCCTGTAATACAAGTGCCAGTATTTTGCAATGCACTACAATGCATTAGCATTGTAATGCATTGCATTAGTGATCAGACCCCCTGGGGTTTAAGATCCCTAGGGTGTCTATAAAATACAGTAAAAAAAAAATTACAGGGAATAAAAATTCAAGTCACCCCCCCCCCCCTTTCTCTAGAATACATATAAAAATACCGTGAAACACATACGCATTAGGTATCCCTGTGTCCAAAAAACTTCCGGTCTACAAACGCCTCACAAATCCAGTTTTTCTCCAATTCCACCCCTTTCTGAATTTTTTCCAACTTCCCAGTACATCGTACAGAGTAATAAATGATGCTATTAAGAAGTACAATTTGTACCACAAACATTAAGCCCTCATATGGCTCTGTGAACGGAAAAATAACAAAAAGTTATGAAGTTTGGAAGGCGAAGAGTCAAAAACAAAAATCAAAAAATGCCTGCGGCAGGTAGGACTTAATAACCTCATTGGTAGCATGCTAAGACATGCATGTGTGCATGTTACTCATACTCTATACTGAAAAAAATTACATTTTTTATAATTTCCAGATAATTAACATGTCTAACAATCCTGAGATTTCCAAAATTCCAAGATTTCTTGCTGTAGCAATTTCAATGTTGAAGCGTGTGTATATATATAGAAATGTCCACACAAAGACAGCACCAGCAAGAGAAGGGGGCCAGCCTCAAGGTACAAGCAAGTCCCAATATGCAAAAAAGCAAAAAATAGGCGGCACTCCGTAGATAATAGTGAAAATTGTGGGTTTATTGCCCCATATATATAGTATTTAAAATAAGTGGGTATTTTTGCTTAGGAAATACAAAAGAGGTTGAAATACTTTAATACAAATCTCTATTTCAGCTTCTAATATCTTTGTAGAAAATTTATCTGTTTGCATAACAACGGTGAAACAAATTTTTTGCCAGTTTGCTTTTCTTGATATAATTCTTTCTTAAAACGTACTCTGTGCAGTTCCAAACCTTAAATTTAGAGACATGAAGAACTTGCACATTCTGGAATAATTGCATACCATACAGCATAATTTTTACTGCAATTTTGGTGATTTGGCATTGAATTATCTATGTATTTTAGTTTGTACAGAAAGATGCAAGATAAAGGTAAGAAGAGATTTATCAATAATATCACAAGATACATAATGTAAGAGACTGAAAATGTAGAAAATTGTGGAAAATGTATCAAAATAAAGTTTGTGAGGTTTAATTTGTAAGACACCTGTCTGTTTCTTATGCTACCCTGCAGGGGGATATACTTTACATGAATATTTGTAGAGAAGTGGGAATATACAGTTACAAGTAATAGATTTTTGGTGCAATTTGTGTAAAAGATTTGTCCCATTTAGGCAATTAAATCCCCCCTTTGGGTATAATGGTATATTTTTTGTGTGGGGGGGCAGTTTGGAGGGACACACAGATATACACACACTAAGTTATTCTATTCATTGCTTTATTTTAGATGTAGAATGAGTTGTCAAGACATGTTTTCTCCACTTTTCTCTTGTGAAATAGCTATAGGTGATAAGTGGTAGAGATACTCCATCTCGGTCTGTTATGAACTAGTAAATTGTGATTTATTTTCTTCAGTACTATTTTGTGACATTTCATTTCTCTCCGTAGTGTGATATATGAAGAGAGTGTTCACTGTAATGCAATACAAATTGTCACATAACACATTAGGGAGAATATGGATTGAGTATAAAATGCAATATTCTCAAAATGTCTTGGTCTAATAGATTTGAGGTCCTAATGTAAGAAAATGGATGGATTCTTGTGTCCTGATCAATAGAAAAATGGACATTAGAAAAAGACTAACTAAAATGGAAAACTCTTGATAGGTTTTATTTTGTGTTGTTGTTCTGTGGTGATGAAACAGGAATACTTGAGTATCAGACCAGATTTTGTTCCCTGAAACACAGAAATGTTATTGAATGCTGTACAGACAGGTGTTCACCTCAGCCAAGCCAGAGACTCCTCTATAACAAAGAAGGACCTATTTACAGGCCTGGGCCTCACCTTATTATACTCTGCGGCCTCACCTTATTAGACTTTGGTGGTGAACCTCCAAATTTTGGGTTTGTCTGAGCCCAAAAAATTCCGGTTTGCTTGTCCCTAGTTGTCAGTGAAGCGATCTAGTGGGTGTATGGAGATTTATTTACAGGCATGCTCCATAGATAAAATGTACATGCAAATCAGTTAAAACAAAGACTCCACCAATATGAAGAAGGTCCCATCTGTAGATTGTGGTTTTAGGCATCTTGATCATCATCAGTACACAGCAGAGACAACCACATTTAGGCCAAATGACATCTACAAAAATGAACTTGAGGGTCTTAGTATACATTTTTATCAAGGTGTATAACCCTCACTATACACAGTGACCTGTGTATAGCGAGACCTTATATTACTGGGCACAGTACTACATGGCAACTGCCACAAGTACAGCACATTGTTCACAGGGGGAGTGACCTACCAACTCATCAGCACCTCTGCTGCCAGGGTAATCCCCCAGGCCCTGGGCGGCCACACCACCTCACCAACACAACATCACAGCAAAGGCAGGTACCATGCAGTACTGCACCATGTGAACAGGTATCAAAATGTTCATCTTACCATATAGTTTTAGAGCAGGGTGCTGGTTGGTTGCCTGTGATGCCTTGGATGTAGATCAAGGCTGGGTACTGGATCTCACTGAAGTGAACAAGTGGCTATACAGAAATGTATTTATAGGCAATACTCCATAGATATAACATACATGCAAATTAGTCTGTAGTAATGTAAGTCAAACCAGAGACTCCTTCAAAAGCAGGGGGACCTGTCTGTAGTCAGCTGGTTCAGAGATTTTGCCCCTCATCAGTACTAAGCAGGGTACCAGTTGGCCAGATAATATGTCTTATATGCAGCTCAGGAGGATTCAGGTTCTTATTATGGAGTTGTGGTTTCACCCTGCATGAGCCAAAATACCAACCCAACCACAGTGGCCAGTAGCCATGCAATGTTGCAGGTAATTACCTTGAAAATCGGTGCCATCTAAGGTGTACAGGGTCTTGGTTGTGTATGGCACCAAAACATGTGGTCTCTTAATGTATTCAATGTTACTACATGATTTTATGCATATACTATATAGCATTTTTCCTTGAAGGACCATACAATTGATATACACAATTATATACAATATACACAATTATGTTTGCAGATCTAAGTGGATAGCAATAGGTATAAGAAAAAATTATGATTTATCAGCATGTTAATATAATAAAGGACTGATTATACAATTTTATATTACACCAGAAAATTTCTACGTGTCAACTGTCCCACTGCAGCCTTAAAACAGCATCTGATGTTTGAGATAAATGTATTTTTTTCTCATCAAATGATCTGTGCAACTGAAGGTCTTTGTCTGAATATAGAGTAGTATACTTTCTCTGAGAACAGGTAATGTGGAATTGCTGATTGATCTTGTTCTATATTTCAGGATGTGCTTCTTGTGGGGAATAACATTTCTGAAAGGCTGACAGGACCTAAAAAGGAAAGGAAATAATGCAATAAAAGAACCTCTGGAAAGACAAGAACTGCAGGCTGCAACCCCCATGTAAACCACACTTTTATTCTGATTTTAGGATGTCATAAATTGTCAGCCCATGAACTGGACTACAACATTACAATACATTTTTCAACTCTGTATATATTCTTACAAGAGAACATAAAGTAACAGAGCCAGGATGTTGTCTGAAGACTGCTTCTGAGTTAGACTGATTAGAATAAGAACCCTATTAGAAATCAATTTTCTAGTGACACTTCATTTTGTCCCTGTAGAGATTCAGGCAGAAACCTTCAATATATTGTTTATTTCTGTTAAGTAGAGAAATGTATTTTGACAAGAAGAAGAAACTGTTCTATGTGATATACCGTATGTGTTCACAATTGCAGTAGGAAAAACAAATACCAGTGGAGCATATACAATGATGATCAGAAATCACAGGCCCTCTTGTGCCAACATCTCTTATCCATCAAGAAATGGACTAAAGGTCTCTTGTTATGACTAGCACCAAGATGTTAGCAACAGGTCCTTTGAGTCCTATAAGGGTATGTTCACATGGCGGAAAATGAAGAGGAATTCCCCTTCATTTTTCACTGCCGGCATTTTCACCACGGTCTAGCCGTCACAGGATGCTGATGCAGTGCAATGGCATTCCGTCGCAGCTTTCTGCTGCTGATTATGCCCAGATGAACGGACCTAATTAACTGGGAGTCTCGAGCCATAGACTCCATGGCTGAATCAGGCGCGGAATCCGCGGCAAGATCGAGCAAGACGGTTCTTTTTTCCACGTCCTGCTGCGATCTCTGCCTTCCTTTGAAAGTAGTGGGAAGTGGATTCCGCCACCAAATCCACGGCAATTTCCGCCGTGTGAACATACCCTTAGATGTGAGGTGGGGTCTCTATAGATACAATGGGGGTAATTCTTCATTGTTGTAATGACATTTTTTTGGCATAAAATAGTTGCAAATTGAAGATAAAAATAGTCACTTGTTCTGACCTCATCATTTTTCTGAAAGTAGGTAGGGCAGGGATGTGGCCGGTCCATCACGCGCACCACATTCATCATCATGTACATTTTTTACTCTAGGTTCACATCTGCGCTTGGGTTTCTGTTCATTGGGTCTGCTTGGAGACCTGAAAAAATGGAAACCCAATCCACTTAAAAAGCCGTTACCCGCAGAAACCCCATAGACTATGATGGGGTCCGTCCGGTTTCTGCCCGTTTGCAGGATTTTTCTCTCCACATTTTTAAATCGGAATGGGAACGGAATCCCTGAGCGCTCACCAAGTGCAGAAATGAACCTAGCCTTAGATGTAATTACTGTACAAGGGGGTCACACCAGATACTAAATTCAAAGGCACACATACTTTTGACATTCACAGATATGTGATATTAGATCACTTTCTTTTAAAAAAAAAATATACAAAGTAATAATTATGACTCATTTGTTTGATTTAAAGCATTTTCAGGTCAAATTTATGCAGAAATGTAGAAATTAGGGTTCACAAACATTCAAGCAACACTGTATGTTTAGTTAGTGCTCAGCAGAACAGAGGTCAATTTGTTTTGGTGCCTAGAAGTAAAAGCTATATTTTACACAAATATCAACTACAAAATAACTTTCATGTCACTTTTGCTGGCTGCATTTGATCTCATTTTGCCTACAGAGCTAATCTCCAATATGGAGGTACACGACCACTATAAACAGTGGCATAGACAATTATTCTCGGTAAGATCCCTCTTTTGTCTTTAGCTCCATAGTATAGCCATTTAATACCTGCATAAAATGAACACTTGGAACAAAAGGAGCTAATTAGAACATCAGGGGGTTCTGGGAGAAAATGATGTTATATATAGTAACATATTGGAAAGGGGTTTTTGTTGCTATTTACTTTACTAATTGGACAAAGCCACTCCAAAGCTATACTGTATCCAATTTATTATTATAAATTCAGTATACAATATTATTCAATAGGAAATACCAAGGCATGGGTGATTTATAATGTACAATATCTCTGCTGCTGAACCAGGTTGAAAACTAGCACTACAATTTATTCTTTCTAGTAAAATCCTATTTAGTAAAAGTCAACGAGCTTGCAGAAAATATGTGCTTAAACTTCAACTTTATTCAATAAGGAAGCTTTTTGACTGCTTGCTTTATATAAGGTCATTTGGCTTAACCTCTGATTTGCTGGTAAATTGTATTTGGGGCTTTTGGCTTGATTGAGAATGTAAACCTCTTTTTCAGGGCACGTCTAATTTAACATTTACAATTAGAAACATGCTTAGTAATCACAGTTCCTTGCGGAGTACATTATTTTAATTGAGAGTTCAGTAAAATGAAGTAAAAAATGAAGTTTTTCACATTTAAAGAGACATATAGCACATGATATATCATATATTAAAAACACTATAATATAAACTATTTTGCTTAGTCAGCTCATCCTTATATTCATACATATTCTCTGGTTTTCTGAAGCACTTAGATTCCCTTGTAGTCTGCAATGCTGATTTGTCCAATGTATAAATATGTTGTGTATCCCGTAGTATAGCGGTTAGACAATGAAGGAATAAAGTATTATTAAAAGCATCGTACAGTGATAAGTATTGTTAGTGTGTGTTTGTATGTGAGCTATTAGAATTAAAGGGGTTTTCCAAACCCAAAGTCATGTTTCATACTGATGACCCATCAACAGGAAAATTATCTTTTGGGTCCAATACCAAAATCCCACACAGAGCAGCTGTTCCAGAAGCCTCTGGGTGCCAGAAGACATTGAAGTGGGCAGAGAGCAGAAGCAGTCTGCTCTTACTCAAGTAATAGAAGTGAAGACTTAGCCCCATCCACTATATTGATGGTGCCAGGGAGCTTCAGCTCTGCTTACATTACTTGAATAGGAACAGATTGCTTCCGGTCCCCAACCACTACAGTAGATTCCAGGGTCTGGGGAATGCTGTAACAGCTAATCTGTGTGAACAGATACTGTGGATAGGTCATCAGTATAAAAAAGCATTTGGGAACTATCAGGAATCCGGGTGTCAGGCTATATCCGACTCACTGTATACCAATTCTGTGGGGTATCTGTCTACCTTACTAACCTCACATGCACATTTGACCCTGGAAGTGATCATGAAAGCGAGACTCCACTTCTCCACTCCCTTCCAGCTCACCAAGCTTTACAATCACACATCCACAAACAGAGCTGGCACAACTTGCCACTTATGGCAGAAAAGACACCAATATACCCAAACACGCACAAATAGCAAACAAAAGGGTAACATGTCTAAGTGATATTTACTCTCTTTGGACTGTGAAGATGTTTAGAGTTAAGGATAATCTTATTAAATTTTAGATTCAATATACACAAAAGGTACAGTGCTTCACAATAAAAAAAAGATGTAATAAAAAGACATATACATACAAACAATGAAAACTAAAAGATGGGAATAAAATACAAACCTGTTTTCTAAGTCTGACCAAGAGTATAGCCAAAAGTAGATGGGCAGATCCTACATATACCCTGTAACTGCAAAATCTGATACTGAAATAATCTACCACAATCAATTTTTAAGGAATACTCAGCTCTGCTCACTTCCTGCAACCTCCCACCTGTGATGTCATAATTTTTCTTTACTGGATATCAGGGCTTTGATCAGCGGATCCCTAGTTGTGATGTCTGATTCACAGATCGCACATAAAGACTTGCTAATTAGATTGACCACAATTGAATTACCACCTGGGACCTTATTCTCTCTCTGTAGCTTGAGATGTTGCTTGCGCATTATAATTACTGTACCTAGAAAACACTAAGATCAATCTCCTACGGCCATGAATCAAAAACCCATAACTATAAGAAAAGACACATAACTCCTGACACAACATAGCACATACATATTTCATCACAGGGCCTGAAAACCCCTTTAAGTGCATAGGCACATTAGAGTATTAAGAGAAATTGTCACAGTATTTAGGGTACAAGGGAACAAATTTAGTATTGCAGTTATGAATTGGCCTTGGACTAAAATGTGCCACAGCTAGCACACACCGTGAGTGCACATTATTAATATACATGCTGCAGGTGCAGCCAAATAATTTGCAGCTTTTCAAATATAGGGTTAAACAGTTTACCAATAATATCACATTTTTCCAGCACAAATGTAGGACTACTAATGTGAATGCTAATGGGCAATACATTTTGTGGGTTACAGTGCTGCCACACATTGCTCCGAGCTGCACGTATTTACAGCCAGAATAGATACTCTGCTGTGTTGCTTCTTTTGGCCAGGCCGAGCTGGGTTCAACCCGAACATTCCAAATTGTTTTTTTTTTTTCTGTCTCGGGCTAAATAAAATGGCCACCAAATTATACTGTGGGATCTCCTCAGATCCCAGAGTATAATAGATGGAGGCCCAGGAGAGGTAACAAAAATAAAAAAAACATACTTATTTTCCTTTACCTCTTTTAGGCCTCCTCACAGCATCCAGCGCTCCCTTTCTGCCTCCACGGTGACATCATACATGCCCGGGTTCACCTCTGAGGCCTGAAATTGAGCCTCAGCAGTCACATGGGAATGCTGAGTGTCATGATGTCACTACACTCGACATGCCCATATCACCACTGAGGCTCAATCTCAGAGGTGAAAAGTGGATTGCCCGGACATATACAGTGGGTACGGAAAGTATTCAGACCCCTTTAAATTTTTCACTCTTTGTTTCATTGCAGCCATTTGCTAAAAGCAAAAAAGTTCATTTTATTTCTCATTAATGTACACTCAGCACCCCTTCTTAACAAAAAAAAAAAACAGAAATGTAGATATTTTTGCAAATTTATTAAAAAAGAAAAACAGAAATATCATATGGTCATAAGTATTTAGACCCTTTGCTGTGACACTCATATTTAACTCACATGCCATTTCCTTCTGATCCTCCTTGAGATGGTTCTACTCCAGCTGTGTTTAATTAAACTGATTGGACTTGATTAGGAAAGGCACATACCGTCTATATAAGACCTCACAGCTCACAGTGCATGTCAGAGCAAATGAGAATCATGAGGTCAAAGGAGCTGCCCAAGGAGCTCAGTGACAGAATTGTGGCAAGGCACAGATCTGACCAAGGTTACAAAAGAATTTCTGAAGCACTCAAGGTTCCTAAGCGCACAGTGGCCTTCATAATCCTTAAATGGAAGAAGTTTGGGATGACCGGATCTCTTCCTAGACCTAGCCGTCCAGCCAAACTGAGCAATCGTGGGAGAAGAGCCTTGGTGAGAGAGGTAAAGAAGAACCCAAAGATCACTGTGGCTGAGCTCCAGAGATGCAATAGGAAGATGGGAGAAAGTTTCACAAAGTCTACTATCACTGCAGCCCTCCACCAGTCGGGGCTTTATGGCAGAGTGGCCCGAAGGAAGCCTCTCCTCAGTGCAAGACATATGAAAGCCCGCATAGAGTTTGCCAAAAAACACATGAAGTACTCCCAGACTATGAGAAATAAGATTCTCTGATCTGATGAGATGAAGATTGAACTTTTTGACGTTAATTCTAAGTGGTATGTGGACCTCAGACTGGGCCGAAGGTTCACCTTCCAACAAGACAATGACCCTAAGCACACAGCTAAAATAACAAAGGAGTGGCTTCGGAACAACTCTGTGACCATTCTTGACTGGCCCAGCCAGAACCCTGACCTCAACCCAATTGAGCATCTCTGGAGAGACCTGAAAATGGCTGTCCACCAACGTTCACCATCCAACTGGAACTGGAGAGGATCTGCAAGGAAGAATGACAGAAGATCCCCAAATCCAGATGTGAAAAACTTGTTGCATCATTCCCAAGAAGACTCATGACTGCAATAGCTCAAAAGGGTGCTTCTACTCAATACTGAGCAACGGGTCTGAATACTTATGACCATGTGATATTTCAGTTTTTCTTTTTTAATAAATTTTCAAAAAATATCTACATTTCTGTTTTATTTCTGTCAAGATGGGGTGCTGAGTGTACATTATTGAGAAATAAAATGAACTTTTTTGCTCTTAGCAAATGGCTGCAATGTAACAAAGAGTGAAAAATTTAAAGGGGTCTGAATACTTTCCGTACCCACTGTATAGTCAACGGGTGGTCCGGAACAAGTTAAGGACCCTTCCCACACTGCTGTATTTTTATCCCTGCTTTCTTTGGCTACAACTTGGCTTGTTCTCTTAACTTTCATCTGCTGCAAGTCCTAAACTCTGCCAACCTCGACCCTTTGATCATTCAACTACATCTCCAGCCTGTTGCTTTAAAAGACGTCTATAACTAATAAACGCAATATCAAACCATCAACCCATCATACCTTTAGATATCCCAGTAAATGCAACATTTCCATGAAAAAGTCATATTCAAAATAAGCAAATAATACTCAAGAGCAAAAGGGGCATGTCTGAGCCTCCTGAAGCTCCAGTTAGTAGACGCCAGGTGCATGTGCAAGAGTTTAATTAGAAGAGTAGGGGTAGGATAGAAAGCTGTCAATCAAGTGTAGAGGGGTGAAGATTCAAATCTGTAGATGGAGCCCATAGAGGCTCGGGCAAGCCTTCACTACACTTGAGCTTTATTTGCATATTCATAAAAACAACTTTTTCAAGGAATCAGTGCATCTAAAGGTATGTGGATGCTCACTGCTTAGCAAACTTTCTTGAACACCATCATTGGCGAACACCTTTCTGTCTAGGTGTCAGCCTTTAGTCTATCGCCCAACTCGTGCTCTCCGTTCACTCAATGACCTAAGACTAACATCCTCTATTATCAGAACCTCTCATGCTCGTATACAAGACATCTCCTGAGTTGCACCACTTCTCTGGAATGCTCTATCCCGGACTATCAGATTAACCTCCAATTTCTACAGCTTCAAGCGCAAACTAAAGACATATCTTTTCAGACAGGCCTATCACAATTACTAATGTAAACCCTTCTGTAGTTAGAATCCCTAAAATGTACCCTCCTCTGTTCATGCTCCCACATTACCTCACAGGATATGATGCCGTATCAGACTAGCTTTATATGTCCAGGCACCATCTGCATGTTAAAGGACACGACTGGTGATGGCTCATACAGCTTTATATATGTGAAATGACAGTAACCTCTATTACAAAATTGTCTGACCATTGTATAAGCAATACTACCTCTGATGCCTCCCCTGCTACCTCCTGTGTCACCCCCTCTACCTCATTGTAAGCTCTTGTGAGCAGGGCCCTCAGTCCCATTGTGTGAATTGACTATTTCTTTTGTAATGTATCTTTTTTGTCTGTACTTGAGCTCTACAAATTGTACAGTGCTGTGGAATATGTTGGCGCGATATAAATAAAATTTATTATTATTATTATTATTATTATTATAGTAACAGAGAGTATTCTGAGAGTAGAAGCCTGGGTATTCCCCATGGGGAATTTATCTCCACTGATCTCCAAAGCCCCACCTACCATGTACCACATATAATATGGATATGCAATGGTCCCAGTGTGGTATATCTGATATCTAGCAATGCAAACAGAAAAAAAAAAAATAATCAGGTATGAAGCCTACATAAGGATAAGAAATAATTGGAAGATTTGTACCTATTCTGTGTTTTCTACTGACTTCTGGTCTTGGCTTACATGACAATGAATATTGGCTGTGTAACAGCTATTTTTTTTAACAGCCGTCACATGGCTGCATTAAATTCAATACATATGAATGGGTTCTATTTACATGACTGATATTTTGACGGTACATTGTAACGAACCATCAAAATATAGGTATTTTTTGTCCATTTTCACTATCGCTCTATACACTCAAATATATGAGGGACCCATGAAAACAGGTGCCCCTCAGGTTCTGAACCTTGGTCATGTGAATGTAGCCTTAGAAAAGCTAATGTGAAACAATGATTAAACACTGACTTGTGAGTAAGTCCTAAGAACATGTATTAGATTTACACTAGGAATTATCTCATAGAACATAGAAACTTACATTTTTAGATTTCTGTTGTGATTCATGAACAACTTTGGATAATCTCTGACTTTTTGTTTTTTTTACAACTTTATTTTTATCTTTTTACAATGCCCTGTGCATAAAGGTTTTTATATGACTTCATGGTGAGTAGTTCTCATGTGCAGAGAACACAAATTATTTGTGAATCTAAATATGCCTGTTTGCCCTTTGTTTAATAAAATCTACCATAAAGAATAGAACATCTTTTGTAAAGCCAAAAAAGAAGTCATAATACTAGCACAGAACAAGGCATAATGGGGGTCCGAACAATTGTACGTGATGTAAAACCGAATGGAATACTTACTCAATGTAGAAGATACAATCTCCTCGTGACACTGGCTATAAAGCTTAAATATACTGGCCTGATTTGAGCAGTTATTAAATGTTAACTGCCTCCCTCAATTCAGGATGTTCCAAACAATAAACTTCACACTTCTGGTAAAAGTTTCCTGCTAATACCACGGACAATGATCTTAGATTTAGTATACGAGTAATACAAAGTGGATGTGAAATACATACGGTTTCTGGGATGAAAGGAGAATTTATAACATTTATATTTTGGATTAATGATACTTAAATTTTTCATCATTTGCTGTTGGCTTTTAACCATTAGTACAGTCCAAGGGCTAAAGTTAACTATTCTGACATTATATGTAAAATGCCTGTCTGATTTTACAGTAAGTATAATTTTTATTATAATGACTCCCTATAGCTGCAGATGTTTTATGACAGAGCTGCTTCTAGAGGGTGGCAAGTTTAGCAATAGCCCAGGTTCCCTGTTACCTAGAGGAACACATAGGACTACACTTATAACACCATGTAACAATTTTCAAAAAAATATTTGTTCCCAGTTGTTAAGTGTGTTTTCCTGATTGTTTGTACCTTAAATGAATAGAAAAAAGTTATTATTCCCTGTAAACTTTGCTTTTGTGGTCAGCACAATGATATTTTGAAATTGATCTATTTTTAAGGCTATTCGCAATATTTCAAGATACTTAAGAAGCTTCTGGAATTGTGAGAACTATCAAGAAGTTTCTAGAACTGCCCAGAATTATCTAAGAACTTTCTGGGACTGTACAGAATTGTAGGTAGCTGTATAACTACAGTTATATAGGGCCACTATAGCCCTTCCTGAGAGACAGGATCTAATTGATTGGGATTGCATAGTAAGTGGGCAATGGCCATCACAGACAAAGGGGAATTGACCTAGACAGACAGGTGTGAATTCAATATCTATTCAGATTCTGATAACGACAGTATTCACATTTCACCCCACACCCATTACAGGAGGAGCTTAGGAATGTAAATGTATATATTGTGTGTTACTCTGGTACCGGGTGATCAATCTTGCTCTGCTGAATCCTCAGTACACTCTTGAACTTTAATACTGCATGGAATAAAGACTATTTTTATCAAGTTTGGAGAGACATCCTTTTTCCTTACAGTCCACAGCAACTTAGTCAATTTAGATGGCATCAAGAGGTTGCATACATCCAGCAGACGCATTTTGCTACGTATGTGGCCAGTTTATAAAGACAAGAGCGAAAAAGTACTCTGTGGAAGCATCTGCTAAGATGTGTGAGGCCTACAAAGCATACTTCGGCATGCCTGTTGGTGACCAAGACAAACCATGGGCTCCTCATTTCACATGTGAGCACTGCAAGAAAACTCTTGAAGGTAAGAGGATAAATGCTACTCTCTTAAATAGCAGATTAACTGTGTTAATATTGTAAATATCACTAGTCATTAGTGTGAAATAGGCCTAAATCAAATTCTCAATCCAAATATTATTTTGTTTGCTTATAGGTTGGTACAGGGGAGAGAAGAGAGTCATGCATTTTGCTATCCCAAGAATTTGGCGTGAACCGACTGATTACTCAACAAATTGCTACTTTTGCATGGTGGACCCTTCCAAACGTCGCACTGGCAAAAATGCACTGCCTGTAACGTATCCTGACATTCCGTCATCTATTGCCCCAGTACCACACTGCCCTGAACTTCCTGTACCAACACCTCCAGACAGCGCTACACCACCTTCAAAAGAAAGCAGCAGGTCAGACATCGAGGAAGACGTTGAAGATCACCATTTCTCTTCATATGCAGATGAGGAGCGGAAGCCATACTACCCTAACCAAAAAGACCTCAACCATCTGATCAGAGACCTTGGTCTCACCAAGTCCAACGCTGAGCTTCTGACATCAAGGCTCAAGCAATGGAACTTATTAGATGAAAGCGTCCAAGTCACAGATCAGAGGAAGCATCACCAAGTTTTTTCCATCTTCTTCAGTCATCAAGATGGACTGTGCTTCTGCAACAATGTGGCCGGTCTATTCGAGGCTATAGGTATCACCTGTAACCCAAATGAGTGGTGCCTCTTCATAGACAGCTCATGCAAGAGCCTCAAAGCCGTGCTGCTTCACAATGGGAACAAGTATCCATCTCTTCCTGTAGCTCACTAGGTGCACCCAAAAGAGGAATACACCAGTGTCAAGATGTTGCTAGGTGCCTTGAAGTATGATGAGTACGGCTGGGAAGTTATCGGAGATTTCAAAATGGTGTCATTCCTGATGGGCCTCCAAGGTGGTTTTACTAAGTATCCTTGCTTTATTTGCCTTTGGGACAGCTGGGATACTGAAGCGCACTACCACAGGCGGGACTGGCCTCAGCAGACAGAGTTCACTGTGGGGAAGAACAATGTAAAGTGGGAGCCACTGTAGGACCCACGCAAGGTGCTGATGCCACCACTACACATTAAGTTGGGGCTCATAAAACAATTTGTCAGGGCTCTAGATAAGGAATCGAGAGCTTTCAATTACCTCCAAGATCTTTTACCTAAGCTGTCTGAAGCAAAGATCAAAGCTGGTGTCTTCGTCGGACCACAAATCAAGAAGATCATAGAGTGCAGTGAATTTCCCAAGAAGCTGAATAGGAAGGAGAGAGCAGCTTAGAACAGTTTTGTCGCAGTGGTTCGCGGCTTCGTAGGCAATCATAAAGATGAAAACTATGTACAACTGGTTCAGACTCTGATATAGAACTATGCTGCAATGGGCTGCAGGATGTCACTCAAAATCCATATCCTTGATGCTCATCTTGATAAGTTCAAAGTGAACATGGGAGCTTATTCAGAGGAGCAAGGCGAGCGCTTTCACCAGGACATTATGAACTTTGAACGCCGTTACCAAGGACAATATAACAAAAACATGATGGGCGACTATATTTGGGGATTGATTCGTGAAACTGATTTGCAATATAGTCGTAAATCTCGGAAAACCGCACACTTCTGAATAGTTTTTGGTAATCTGTGTAAATTTGCAATGCACATAGTGTTCTTAGTCTGACTGTATAAATGAGAAGATGCAAAATCGTCTGTTTCTATAGTAAAAATGCATATTTTTTGTTGCCGTGGTCACAAAAGCGAAGTTTATGATGAATGTAAGCAATTTTTAATTTGTTTTAGACATAAGCAATTGGAATATAACATTTAAAGGCTGGGAACAAAATTTGTGTTACATAATCAGAGATGTGATCATTTACACTGAGCCCTCTGCAAGACAATAGACAGAACTGTACTGCTCCTTATAGTCTCCTGGTCTTCAGTGATCTTGATATCCAGTGCAGAAGAGGATGGAGAAGAGACCCCAAGTCTTAGTCTTTTACAGCGCAAGTTTGCTGGTGTCCTTTACTGCGCTAGTAACTCCTTTACTGTCCTAGACCACCAGATTCTTTAATATTAAGCCTTCACTATTAAGGTTTGCATGATAATATTATTTGAACACTGTATAACAGTTTTATTCCAACACTGAATGACTTTGTAGGGTGGGAAATATAAGTCAATATTAAATGGGCACTCGTGTCGTGGGTATATTTGTATACTGTATGGAGGTACTATTTAACTATTTAAGCACTGTATAGCAGTATTATTAGGTTAAGCAAAGGTTATACAGTGTAGGTTTTATATAAAATTTAACTTAGGTTCACACTATCACTGGGTCTCCAACGTTCAGGTCCGTTGGGATCCTTTCTGTGAAATGTTGCATTTTTTTTACTTTTCCCTTGTTTCTGTATTGAGAGCTGTTCCTGCCTCTCAGTGTATGTTACTGCGTATAGGAGTACAGGGCTATGTAAATGTAGGTTTGGGTTTTACAGTCCCAGTAACTACTCTACCATACTACTCAATTCTCCAAATATTGTTCTGACCAGGTAGTCAGTACTCCTATTATTATGTACTTCTATTGTGCCTCTGCTATTTGTGTTATTGGAACAATTTTATTTGGGTCATCATTGACAGCAAAAATCAATTCTCCAGGTTTTACATTCTCAGAAGTCAGTGTCATTTACATTTGTAGCATCAATGAAGTATAGAATTGACAAGGCAGTGACCAGTGTGTATAGAATACCAGAATGATTTCATTCTGTATAACATTTGGATAGGTACTCAGAATGATCTTCTCTATTTGGACCAAGGTACTTCATTATACAACTGGACATATGTTTATGCAAAGCAGTCAATTAATATGTGAAGGGGGTGTGATATATATATATATATATATAAGTGGCTGCCTTTCTCCACCACTAGGGGGCTGATCTGTATGTAGCACAACTCCTATTTTTTTTTTTGAAGATTTTTAAAACTTTTTCCTGATAATTTTTATTTGTTTCTTCAATTTAATTAAAATATTTTAAATGTTTTTTTTGTCTGTTGTAAATAGATAGATATAGCTGGGTGCTTAGATTTCAGGTTTCGCTTACTAAAACTGGATGTGATTTAAGAACAGTTAATTGTCCGTTCCGATGTTCTGCATGTATACTGCATATGATTCTATGTGTTGCCACTGCACATCTGGCGTTGTTTATCATGTTACAAAATATATTTATAAAATGATGTTATCGGGCTCTATCAAATGCTTGAGTGACATCGAATCATGAAAAGATGAAAATTACAAAAGTTGTAGACGTTTTCATAAGAAAGTCTGTCCCAATACAGTAGTAGTTTCATTGCAGTAATAAAAATTAAATCCTTCGGCAGTGTTTGCTGTGCTTGCCTGTGGGAATAAGTTCTGAAGAAGGGAGCTATGCATGAACAGGAGAACCACTGAGCAGAAAATTGTACCATTGAGTGAAATGATTGGTATGAAGCAAAACTGTCAGTTTTCTTGTACTTCATTAACTACTAAGGCAAAATGTAGTATAGCTTAAAAAAAGGCAGAAGCTGGTGGCATGACTCATTAAATCATGTTCAATCTATTTACATTTTTACAGCCATCATTATAAGTCTAAACTCAACATAATACTGCAATTGTTCACATTAGGAAATGTGAAAATGCAAACTGTCAAAGCTACCGAAAAGTTCAATTACTAATTCATAGGAAGTTGTAACAATGAACTTTACTTAATATGTTTGTTAAATTGTTAAATTATATTAGACGTACGCAATTTGCATATGGAGCAGACATTTTAGGAAGCTCCAATTTAAGTAATTGAATAAAAACATATAAATATCTTAAAATGAATATATTTTGATTTTACGCCTAAATAGATTAAAAATCCTGTCCCACTTCACTTCTTAATATACACTACCGTTCAAAAGTTTAGGGTCACTTAGAAATTTCCTTATTTTTGAAAGAAAAGCACAGTTTTTTTCAATGAAGATAACATTAAATGAATCAGAAATACACTCTATACATTGTTAATGTGGTAAATGACTATTCTAGCTGTAAACGTCTGGTTTTTAATGCAATATCTACATAGGTGTATAAAGGCCCATTTCCAGCAACCATCACTCCAGTGTTCTAATGGTACATTGTGTTTGCTAACTGTGTAAGAAGGCTAATGGATGTTTAGAAAACCCTTCAAAACCCTTGTGCAAGTATGTTAGCACAGTTAAAAACAGTTTTGCTGGTTAGAGAAGCTATAAAACTGACCTTCCTTTGAGCTAGTTGAGAATCTGGAGCATTACATTTGTTTGTTCGATTAAACTCTCAAAATGGCTAGAAAAAGAGAAATTTCATGTGAAACTCGACAGTCTATTCTTGTTCTTAGAAATGAAGGCTATTCCATGCAAGAAATTGCCAAGAAACTGAAGATTTCCTACAATGGTGTGTACTACTCCCTTCAGAGAACAGCACAAACAGGCTCTAACCAGAGTAGAAAGAGAAGTGGGAGGACCCACTGCACAACTGAGCAACAAGATAAGTACATCAGAGTCTCTAGCTTGTGAAATCGACGCCTCACAGGTCCTCAACTGGCAGCTTCATTAAATAGTACCTGCAAAATGCCATTATATATGGGCAAAAGAACACAGACATTGGACAGAGGAAGATTGGAAAAAAGTGTTATGGACAGACGAATCGAAATTTGAGGAGTTTGGATCACACAGAAGAACATTTGTGAGATGGAGAACAACTAAAAAGATGCTGGAAGAGTGCCTGATGCCATCTGTCAAGCATGGTGGAGGTAATGTGATGGTCTGGGGTTGCTTTGGTGCTGGTAAATTGGGAGATTTGTACAAGGTAAAAGGGATTTTGAATAAGGAAGGCTATGTAACACACATTTTGTTCCCAGCTTTTAAATGTTATATTCCAATTGCTTATGTCTAAAACAAATTAAAAATTGCTTACATTCATCATAAACTTCGTTTTTGTGACCACGGCAACGAAAATTATGCATTTTTACTATAGAAACAGACGATTTTGCATCTTCTCATTTATACAGTCAGACTAAGAACACTATATGCATTGCAAATTTACATAGATTACCAAAAACTGTTCAGAAGTGTGTGGTTTTCCGAGATTTACGACTATACTGCAAATCAGTTTCACGAATCAATCCCCAAATATAGTCGCCCATCATGTTTTCGTTATATTGTCCTTGGCAACGGCGTTCATAGTTCATAATGTCCTGGTGAAAGCGCTCGCCTTGCTCCTCTGAATAAGCTCCCATGTTCTCTTTGAACTTGTCAAGATGAGCATCAAGGATATGAATTTTGAGTGACATCCTGCAGCCCATTGCAGCATAGTTCTTTATCAGAGTCTGAACCAGTTGTACATAGTTTTCATCTTTATGATTGCCTACGAAGCCGCGAACCACTGCGACAAAACTGTTCCAAGCTGCTCTCTCCTTCCTATTCAGCTTGTTGGGAAATTCACTGCACTCTATGATCTTCTTGATTTGTGGTCCGACGAAGACACCAGCTTTGATCTTTGCTTCAGACAGCTTAGGTAAAAGATCTTGGAGGTAATTGAAAGCTCTCGATTCCTTATCTAGAGCCCTGACAAATTGTTTTATGAGCCCCAACTTGATGTGTAGTGGTGGCATCAGCACCTTGCGTGGGTCCACCAGTGGCTCCCACTTTACATTGTTCTTCCCCACAGTGAACTCTGTCCGCTGAGGCCAGTCCCGCCTGTGGTAGTGCGCTTCAGTATCCCGGCTGTCCCAAAGGCAAATAAAGCAAGGATACTTAGTAAAACCACCTTGGAGGCCCATCAGGAATGACACCATTTTGAAATCTCCGATAACTTCCCAGCCGTACTCATCATACTTCAAGGCATCTAGCAACATCTTGACACTGGTGTATTCCTCTTTCAGGTGCACCGAGTGAGCTACAGGAAGAGATGGATACTTGTTCCCATTGTGAAGCAGCACGGCTTTGAGGCTCTTGCATGAGCTGTCTATGAAGAGGCGCCACTCATTCGGGTTACAGGTGATACCTATAGCCTCAAATAGACCGGCCACATTGTTGCAGAAGCACAGTCCATCTTGATGACTGAAGAAGATGGAAAAAACTTGGTGATGCTTCCTCTGATCTGTGACTTGGACGCTTTCATCTAATAAGTTCCATTGCTTGAGCCTTGATGTCAGAAGCTCAGCGTTGGACTTGGTGAGACCAAGGTCTCTGATCAGATGGTTGAGGTCTTTTTGGTTAGGGTAGTATGGCTTCCGCTCCTCATCTGCATATGAAGAGAAATGGTGATCTTCAACGTCTTCCTCGATGTCTGACCTGCTGCTTTCTTTTGAAGGTGGTGTAGCGCTGTCTGGAGGTGTTGGTACAGGAAGTTCAGGGCAGTGTGATACTGGGGCAATAGATGATGGAATGTCAGGATACGTTACAGGCGGTGCATTTTTGCTAGTGCGACGTTTGGAAGGGTCCACCATGCAGAAGTAGCAATTTGTTGAGTGATCAGTCGGTTCATGCCAAATTCTTGGGATAGCAAAATGCATGGCTCTCTTCTCTCCCCTGTACCAACCTATAAGCAAACAAAATAATATTTGGATTGAGAATTTGATTTAGGCCTATTTCACACTAATGACTAGTGATATTAACACATTTAATATGCTATTTAAGAGAGTAGCATTTATCCACTTACCTTCAAGAGTTTTCTTGCATGTGAAATGAAGAGCCCATGGTTTGTCTTGGTCACCAACAGGCATGCCGAAGTATGCTTTGTAGGCCTCACACATCTTAGCAGATGCTTCCACAGAGTACTTTTTCGCTCTTGTCATTATAAACTGGCCATATATGTAGCAAAATGCGTCTGCTGGATGTATGCCACCTCTTGATGCCATCTAGAAATATTTCAAGTATCTTGAAATATTGCGAATATCCTTAAAAATAGATCAATTTTAAAATATCATTGTGCTGACCACAAAAGCAAAGTTTACAGGGAATAATAACTTTTTTCTATTCATTTAAGGTACAAACAATCAGGAAAACACACTTAACAACTGGGAACAAATATTTTTTTGAAAATTGTTACACTATCATTCCATTTTGCAACGCCATGCAATACCCTGTGGACAGCGCTTGATTGGAGCCAATTTCATCCTACAACAGGACAATGACCCAAAGCACACCTCCAAATTATGCAAGAACTATTTAGGGAAGAAGCAGGCAGCTGGTATTCTATCTGTAATGGAGTGGCCAGCGCAGTCACCAGATCTCAACCCTATTGAGCTGTTGTGGGAGCAGCTTGACCGTGTGGTACGCAAAAAGTGCCCATCAAGCCAATCCAACCTGTGGGAGGGGCTTCTGGAAGCATGGGGTGACATTACTTCAGATTACCTCAGCAAATTAACAGCTAGAATGCCAAAGGTCTGCAATGCTGTAATTGCTGCAAATGGAGCATTCTTTGACGAAAGCAAAGTTTGAAGGAGAAAATTATTATTTTAAAAAAATATATATATATTTCTAACCTTGTCAATGTCTTGACTACAGTGGGGAAAAAAAGTATTTAGTCAGCCACAAATTGTGCGAGTCCTCCCACTTAAAAAGATGAGAGAGGCTTGTAATTGACATCATAGGTAGACCTCAACTATGAGAGACAAAATGAGAAAACATATCCAGAAAATCACATTGTCTGATTTTTAAAGAATTTATTTGCAAATTATGGTGGAAAATAAGTATTTGGTCAATAACAAAAGTTCATCTCAATACTTTGTTATATATCTTTTGTTGGCAATGACAGAGGTCAAACGTTTTCTGTAAGTCTTCACAAGGTTGGCACACACTGTTGCTGGTATGTTGGCCAATTCCTCCATGCTGATCTCCTCTAGAGCAGTGATGTTTTGGGGTTGTCGCTGGGCAACACGGACTTTCAACTTCCTCCAAAGGTTTTCTATGGGGTTGAGATCTGGAGACTGGCTAGGCCACTCCAGGACCTTGAAATGCTTCTTACGAAGCCACTCCTTCATTGCCCTGGTGATGTGCTTGGGATCATTGTCATGCTGAAAGACCCAGCCACGTTTCATCTTCAGTGCCCTTGCTGATGGAAGGAGGTTTGCACTCAAAATCTCACGATACATGGTCCCATTCATTCTTTCATGTACACGGATCAGTCGCCCTGGTCCCTTTGCAGAGAAACAGCCCCAAAGCATGATGTTGCCACCCCCATGCTTCACAGTAGGTATGGTGTTCTTTGGATGCAACTCAGCATTCACTCTCCTCCAAACACGTCGAGTTGTGTTTCTACCAAACAGTTCTATTTTGGTTTCATCTGACCATATGACATTCTCCGAATACTTTTCTGGAACATCCAAATCCAGCAAACTTCAAATGGGCCTGGATATGTACTGACTTAAGCAGGGGGGACACGTCTGGCACTGCAGGATCTGAGTCCTTGGTGGCGTAGTGTGTTACTGACGGTAGCCTTTGTTACGTTAGTCCCAGCTTTCTGCAGGTCATTCACTAGGTCCCCCCGTGTGGTTCTGGGATTTTTGCTCACTGTTCTTGTGATCATTTTGACCCCACGGGGTGAGATCTTGCGTGGAGCCCCTGATCGAGGGAGATTATCAGTGGTTTTGTATGTCTTCCGTTTTCTAATTATTGCTCCCACAGTTGATTTCTTCACACCAAGCTGCTTGCCTATTGCAGATTCAGTCTTCCCAGCCTGGTGAGGGTCTACAATTTTGTTTCTGGTGTCCTTCCACAGCTCTTTGGTCTTCACCATAGGGGAGTTTGGAGTGTGACTGTTTGAGGTTGTGGACAGGTGTCTTTTATACTGATAACAATGTCAAACAGGAGCCATTACTACAGGTAATGAGTGGAGGACAGAGGAGCCTCTTAAAGAAGAAGTTACAGGTCTGTGAGAGCCAGAAATCTTGCTTGTTTGTAGGTGACCAAATACTTATTTTCCATCATAATTTGCAAATAAATTCTTAAAAAATCAGACAATGTGATTTTCTAGATATGTTTTCTCATTTTGTCTCTCATAGTTGAGGTCTACCTATGATGACAATTACAGGCCTCTCTCATCTTTTTAAGTGAGAGAACTTGCACAATAGGTGGGTGACTAAATACTTTTTTTTCCCCACTGTATATTTTCTAATCATTTTGCAACTCATTTGATAAATAAAAGTGTGAGTTTTCATGGAAAACACAAAATTGTCTGGGTGACCCCAAACTTTTGAACGGTAGTGTATCTACACATTGGTTGGAGCTGCCAAATATGGGGTTTACCCATGAGATCAAGTTATCCATTAACCAATATCCTACCACTCAGATCAGGAGAACGGGGGTCTTTTGTCCCCTATTATGAATGGGGCCAGGTATGAGCAGTGTGCGCGCCGCTCTGTTAATTTTAATAGGAATGCTGGAGATAGCCAAAGTACAGCATTCAGCTATCTCTGGTGCCTCCATTGAATAAATGGAGTAGTGCATGCGCTGCCTGACCACAGCTGCATTTAGAATAGGGAAAGTTCCATGTTTTCCTGCATCAATCTGGATAAGAGATCATTTGCTTTCATTGGAAAACTGCCTTAACTGTATATTAAAATCAATGATAAGACAGTATGGTATATAGTAAGCTCACACTCTCTCTCTAGGGGCATCTGCTGGCATCTAAATGTTATGTTTTAATGGGAATACACTACAGTGAAGATGAGTTTCAGTGACATGGTGGTCAAGTTACTGTAAACCTGCTTCCGAGTATTACAGTATTCTCCCACTAGACTATAGGAGAGTGAATCAATGAGCCTTTTTTAGTTCTAAATATTTTAACATCTAACTGCATGGAGTCATAACTTTCATAAAGGTCTTTTGAATTTTAGTGTAGTTCATGCTGCAGTCTAGTTAAAGAGAATGTCACTAGAAAATGACTCATTTTTTTAAACTAAGTTTTTATGTTGAACATATTTTTAAGAATTTATTATTTTCTTTTTTTAACTTTTCATGTCGTGGTTTCCTTTGCAGCAGATGGTTTATTTACATCATAGACAAGACAAACAGGATTGCAACAGAAGATAACACCTCTATTGATAACAATACATAACACCCATCAATGCATCCACTACTGACCATAGTTGAAGTCACAACTCTGCCTCCTGCACATAGCATGTCTAGAATACTCTCCCACAGACCTCAATGAGATGGCATCGGTCTCTTGCTGCCTATGGCCATAACACTGTGGTAAAGAATGTTACTAAATAGCTGTTAACAGAGCAGAAAAGAAGTTTAGGCAAGATGGCAGCCCCTATAATGATGTACAGAAAATATCAATAGAAAATCTGCAATAAGAAAATTAAAACAGATTCAAATAAAGTGATTTTACTATATGGTTTTAATAAATAAGTATGAAAAAATTGTGATTTAAGTATGTTTCTGGGACTTCAAAGTTGATGACAGTATCCTTAAAGTAGTTTATAAATATCAGAGCAGTGAGGTCTGACTCCCAGCACCCCCATGATCAGCTGATTGAAGGGGCTTCAGCTCTCCACAAACAGGCAGGGCTCCATACATTGGGTAGTGGTTGTGCCTGGTTAATGAAGCTCCCTTCCATTGAATTAATTGGGATTGAGGTGCAATACCACTGACAGCCACTTCACAATGCAGGAATATATACCTTCATCTGGAGAGCCGCAGCCATTGTAATCAGTTGATTGGTGGAGGTACCATTAGTCAGACCCCTATTGATCTAATATTGATGACCTATCATACAAGATACTGACATACTGACATAAGACATTAATAATAAAATCCCAGAAAATCTCATTAACTAATACCTCCAGATTAACTATACCAGTGATATTACTTTTATTATGATAGTAATATTAATTTTAATTATGAGTTGGAAAATTTTGCCCCTTCAGGTGATACTGAATTAAATTTTAATTTATTGCTTTTTTTAAATGAATGTCAAAGTACTAGATGTGATATTGCAGGTCAGAATAATGAAATTGTGGAAAGCGATGTAGGATCAGAACAAAGGTCAATATCTGTTGAAGGAAAAATATAATAGGTTTGATGATGTCATATTTATTTTAATTGTTAATATAGTGATATGTATAGAACCACATGAGCTGTAAAGAGAAGATTCTGACATTTTATCTCAAAGCTTTAGCTCAGAAAAACCTTTCTGTGAATTATTTACTATATAATCTTGACACTCCTGATCCGGAGAGATCTAACATATACCGCATATAATGCTTCTGTGTAAAAGTCTGCAATCTAACCTTTAGTCATAGAATTATTTATTGCCTTATTTTTGTTGATGTTGGGACTTTTTTATGCTACTGAAGTACATCTGTTTGGTCTACTGCAGTTACGATACTTTTTTTATAATACCATTTGAAACTTTGCTTACCTTTTTGTATTATTCAAGTCCAGAGGATTTTTTTAAACTTATTTTCATAGTTACTATAACAAAAATACAAATGTAGCAATTGTCATCTGTACAGATGGTTCACTACTCTGCTTGAGTATTGTGCAATGATGCTCCTATTTACATGTATATAGCATGTTGTTTTAGAAGTAAGTGTGTTAGAATTGTGCTATGATATTTGCTCTTGCACAGTACTCAAACCAGCGAGCCACTTATACAGATGGTGCTTACTACATCTCAATGTTCAAAAGATGTACAGTATATGCTAAATACTTTCGTAAACCTTACTATAGCATAGGATGACAGCTAGTGATAGAACTAAAATGTGGCATTTCCTGCACTATAGAACATGCACAGTATTGTACTTACATTTTAGGCAGGTAAGGGAAAATGCTACAATGCAAGAATTCTTTAAAAAAAAAGTGTTTATTTTTGTGAATTAGCAAAATTAAGTGAATGAAAAAAAAAGAGAAACCTAAATCACATCAATATTTGGTGTGACCGCCCTTTGAAGGAGGAATCCTGGAAATGATGCACAACAGAGCGTTGATCTCAACATTATCCAGTCTGTGTTACAAATCCTGTTAGGTTTATGGCTGCTGCAAGAATCCAGAAGAAAAAGGGAAGACAAGGACAGTGAGCCCTAATACTAGATCCATTCGAGGTCCCTACCTGCTTGCCTCAGCTACCCTAAGCGGTAGAGGACAACTTAGAGACGGTCCCTTCCTATGATACAAGTGAAAGCACAAAAGCAGACAAGACCAACAAACAAGAACGGGTAGGAAATAAGCCAAGGTCAGAAAAAACAAGATCAGAGATACAGGAGAAAACGTTGGCACACTCAAGAGAGACTAATAGAAAACTATTTATTGGATGCCAGGAATCTGCCCCAGGCTTGATCACCCATCAATCACAGAAGGAACAAGAGAAGTGAGAGTGGTAAGGAAGGATGTCAATCACATAAGTAAAACTGAGGTTAACTGTTTGAGGAGCAGAGGTGAGGGGATAGAGCAGTGTTCAGACAGAGTACAAGAAACCTAAAAGCATAAAATCATAGCCGGACACACCTCCTGCGCTGTACCATACAGTTGGAAGATAGCGTAGAAGTCTGAACAAATGCGGATGTTACATTCTGTCTGCGATTACATGAAGAGCAGAAGGATTTGATCAAATCTACATCCACAGAAGATCTGTGCTTAGTTCTCCAGGATGGCTGGAACAATCTTTCTTTCAAGTTCCTTCAAAAACTGTGTGCAAGTGAACCTAGTATTTGATGCTGTTGTGAAGACAAAGGATGGTCACACCACTGCAATAGCATTTTTCATTACACTCAGCTGTGTGACAGGTACCTTAGCATTTAGAATACTAAGCAGCCAATCCCTCCTGAATGGATGTATACGTGTTCACCAGTATTTTGTATCTGTGCAGCCTCCATCATATACCAATCTAGATTCTCTGCATCTAGTGGGCAACTATTTTTTTTTTACCATACCTTTATATCAATAAGTATGTTTTTTGAGTCATACTGTATGCTTACAGAAACCATGCAAAATACCTGAAATATACTGGTTAGATACAATATTCTGTCTGTATTATATATTATATAATATTCTGAATGTACAGTATAAGATACAGCTGCATAAGGGGTATTTTTCAGCATTTTGCTATTTTTCAAGCATACAAACATAACCTTTTGGGAAACAAGAACACTGGCAGTAGCTGTACATTACTAAACTGTTCTAAGGCTAAGTTTATGCCTGTACCATGGTTTTCTATTGCAATGGAAGTCATGGCACAGTGCCATATGCATTGAATGGCAGATCCCACTGACTTATAGAAGTCCATTGGGTTAAGCCTTTGTATCTGTTGTTCTGACAAGAATCATACAGTTGTACTGCATGCAGTGCTATTCGTCATGTTAAATCTGATGGAATCTCCAAATGGGGTCCCTGGTGTGATATATATTTAAATGCACATTTATTTAAATGAAGCAATCTGTAGCACATAGAAAAAGGATGCTTATTTTATTACACATATATATCCTACAAAGTGTTTCTTACTGTGTGTTAGCGGGAGTTAATATTCTGAATGAGGGCAGAAGCTGTGGTTATCAACATGTCTGAAAACTGCTAGAAATCTTTATTTACTGTGCACCATCAATCCATAGGGTTGCAAAACATAACGCAAAATATAAATAAAATATGAGAAATACCTTGCAGTATATGGAATGCTTTAAGCTATTCAACCTCTAGGATAAACTTCTTTTATTTATAATGGCCATTTGAAAACAGATACAGTATATATAAAATACGAGCTTAAATGTGCAGTATACAATTTATGATAGTTAGTAGTGTTGTCACCTTTGTCTCTAGATTCAAAGCTTAAAGGAAACCTGTCACCATGCAGTTCTAGTCTCTAAATGCACAGTCATACATGGAGGACTGTCAGCCACAACGTACTGTATGACCACTAGCATGACTAGTTAGGACACATAAACGGCGCACTTCCTTAAATGAAGAACAATAAATGTATTAAATAATTAACAAAAAACAAGAAACATCAAAACACTCAAAAAAGAGCATAAAACGTTGAAAAACATGATACAAAATTCATCCTAGGATAGTCCAGTTATGCATAGTAGATAATCCACAAACAGCAGGAACTGTCCATAATACAACAGAATAAATGACCACCTACAAAGAATACATATAAATAATGAAATATAAGAAATCTCAAACAGGCGTGACAAATTCATAGAATAAATATATAGAAAACTCAAATTATCATGACTAGTTGACTGTTCCTATGCATTAAAAGAGCAAGAATAAAAATGAATAAATGAGAAGTCATACTGAATTTTTTTCCAAAAAATTATAGATGTAGTATTTGTTAAGATAATACTGTTACCATGGTCCTGCCATGCCCTAGCAATCCCTGGCATAAGCTATACTTCTGATCAGAGGCGTAGCTAGGGGTTCAGCACAGGGGGGCGAACATGTCCAAGTGGGCCCCCAACTTGGACTTGTTCGTATACCGATACTATCAGTATACGGTGGGCGTATAGTGGTATATAGCGGCTCTACACAGGGCTCTGCAGATGATTTAGGTGAATACAGGGCAGTAACATTTAGTGACTTACCGGTGACGTCTCTGACTAATCGTTCACATTCCCCATCTCTTTCATCTGGACAGCCATGACCACTTCTTCCAGTCTCTGTAAAGTTTGCAACACAGACATCTTTGGCTCCTCACTTTTCCAGGCACCTGACCCATATTGTCCTCACCTGCACAAAGCCCCCATCCTGCTGCTACCCCCAATTATAAAATATATAATATAACCCCTATAATGAATAATACCCCCAAGTGTATCTTTACGTTAATAACGTCCCTGTGCACCCCTTTAAATAGTGCCCCATATTAATAATGCCCCAGATGTTTCCTAATTAAAAAGGAAAAAAAAGGAAAAAAAAAATTATTGGGGTTCCAATACCCCAGACCCCCAGGATCAGCTGTTTGAATGAACCATGGTACCTGTGTAAGCACTGTGACACCTTCTCTGTTTACATAGTGTCATTCTTTTCATAGCGGCCATGTAATGTAACTACAACCTCATCCTATACACGTCTATGTGACAAGGCTGGAATTACATTCAGCGCACTGCCAGCTTTCCCGGTATGTGCCCCAGGGCTGGAGATATCGGGGGTCTTAGTTTCACGGTTAACTGTCAGAAAGGCGTTCCTGACAGTCTAGCTACTCTGTGAGGAACACCCTCTCTGACAGTTCTCGTCCATAGACTTGTACTGAGGGGGCGTTCCTCACAGCTCAGCGTCATCGCCGGGAAGTAAGGAAAGCCCCCTCTGACAGTACAGCGCTATGGGCAAGTACAGAGAGGGGGCGTTCCTTATAGCCCAGCGATGACGCTGAGTTGTAAGGAATGCCCCCCCCAGTACAAGTCTATGAATGAGAACTGTCAGAGAGGGCGTTCCTCACAGCGCAGCTAGACTGTCAGGAACGCCCTTCTGACAGTAAACCGTGAAACTAAGACCCCCGATATCTCCAGCCCCGGGGCACATACCAGGAAAGCCGGCAGTGCGCTGAATTCGGCATGCTGTCGGCTTTCTAGCGGTATGTAAAACAGCATATACATGAGGACGTGAAAGGTCCTCTTTAAGGCTAAGGCCCCACGTGGTGTCCTGCAGCAAAAAAGAGCTGCGGGAAAAACCGCAGTGGCGACGCATGGCGGTTTTTCCTGCAGCACTTTGCACAGAAAGTTCGCAGAGGTTTCCTCTGCAGACTTTCTGCTTCGATTATATCTACAGGAAAACCGCCAGCATTTCCGTAGGTATAATTGACATGCTGTGATTTCCAAAACTGCGTCTGTTTTGGAAATCGCAGCGTATCCACTGCGTATATTTTACTGCAAAGTGGGGATGGGGGCCACATGTGGTGAAAACCCACAGAAAAAAACCCGGCATTTTACATCTAGCAAATCTCATCCACACATTGCGGAATAATACGTGCAGCAGATGCACTGCGATTTCCAAAACCGTTGCGGTTTTGGAAATTGAAGCATTTCAATTATACCTACAGAAACACTGGCGGTTTCCATATAGGAGTATTGAAATCAGAAACTCCACATGGGAAATCTCTGCAGACCGTCTGTGAAAAGTGCTGCGAGAAAAACCACAATGTTACCGCTGCGGTTTTCCCTGCAGTGCTTTTTTTTTTTCTGCAGCCCATGTGGGGCCTTAGTCTTATTAAAACCCAAGTGCCACCTTAATTAAATTAATTGACCCTCATATTATGCCCCTGATTCACCCTGTCATAAATACTGCACCTCTAATGGGTCGTCATATTAATGACCACCCCCTTATGTTTATAATGCCTCCTAATATAAATGTCCCCTAATGGCCCCTTGTATAAATGACCTTCCCCTTGTATTAATAATACCTCCTAATAACCCTTATATAAATGACCCCCCATCGTCATAATGATAATGCCCCCTAATGAATCCTCCCTTATAGTTATATTTCCCCCTCCTAACCACCCCTTATACTATTAATATACCCACAACTAAGCTAAAAAAACAAAAGTCATACTCACCTGCGATGATGATGAATGGAGCCGCCGGCGCTTCCTCCCTGTCCACGCACAAGACGTCTGTGTCTGAGCACAGGCGGCGCGTTGTTGTGATGTCATCGCACCGCCCGTGCTGAGAAGCAGACATCGTCTGTGGTCTCAGCGTCTTGTAAACCGCAAGCTTGTATTGGCTTGCGGTTTACAATACTGTTAAGTTGCAGGTTACGTTTTAACTAGATCGGTGTCTGCAGACACCGATCTAGTTAGAAATAAAGGATGTATTAATGGCGGCCACAGGGTGGGCCCCCAAAGATTCAGTGGGCTCGGGGCAGCCACCCCCTCTGCCCCCCCCCCCCCCCCCCGCTAGCTGCGCCTCTGCTTCTGATGCTAGGGGAGTTGTAGTATGTCTAGTTTTGTAGAAACTAGAACAGTGGTTCTGGTTTCTCAGAAAAGCTGAAATTTTCCTCTTTCATATGCTACTAAGTTCACAGTTCTAGCTATGACAAAGCCGGAGATATCATTAGTTGAAAACACAATTCTAGGTGATAAAAAAAAACTGATATAGCTATTTGAAGTGATCTGCAAAGCCTGAATAAAGTATAAATATATATAAAGTATACTGTGTAAAGAAATCACAAAATGAACATTTATTAATGCCACAAAGGTTGCTTTGCTTACTGTTACATCTGTGTATAGCAATCATCTATCTTCCTACTACCATATATTATGTTGCCTGCAGGGTAGACTATTTTTATGGTGACCAGTATGCTTTAATGGGAACCTGTCACATGCAAATCACTGTTTAATCTGCAGGCAGCATGTTATAGAGTAGAAAGAACGTAGCAGAATGATGTATAGGTCTGTGGTAAAAATAAATAAGTATCCTGTCATTTCTGTACTTACATCTCTTTTCTTTCTATGTTGAGAGGTCTTATCATTGATTGACAGCTATCTTTGTATACACAGTCATGGAGGGGAGGCTGTCAATCACTGATAGGACCACCCCATTGACTTATTCGCATAAAGTAGAGGTTTCAAAGGATAAATGACTTGTTCTATTGAATTTTTTCCCACAAAGCTATACATCAGTCTGCTCAGTTCCTCCTGCTCCAAAATAAGTTGTCTACAGATTGGACTGCATGTTCCTTGTGACAGATTCCCTATAAAGGGTTTTTCTAAATAGCATACTGTAAATAGCTACAAAGTAGTCTAAAAAAAATAAAAAATAAAAAAATATTTTTAAAGGAAGCTCAATCCCCAAATTATTATGCCTCCTCCTATTTACCTATAAAGTGTCTATAGGGATGTCACTATAAAAGGCGGCCTATCATTCAGTGATGGAGTACATGTGACTGTGGCACGACATAATTTGCCATACTCAATGAACAACATCTCCTTCTATTGCATCACTAAATAGCTGGATTAATGAGAGATCATAGAATCTCAATGAGTTATTTTTTTGGTTGTTACTGGACTGTCTAACATATTTTGGAGACATTGAGTAGTTCCCCCTACTTAGACTTAGGAAACTATCTGATGTATTGATAAAGGCGGTCTGACTACTGGTGAACATTTACTAGTTTCCAGTTGTAAGGTTATTTTGTAGATAATAGAAGTAAAATTATGAAAAATTGTTCAGAATGTTAACATTATCCACAAGTTTTTTAACATAACAAGATCAGACCAAAGCCAATTACTCTAGATGTTAGATGTAACACTAAATAACAAGAGAAAAGAAAGGCACATAATTATGTCGCTCCATGTTAATGATAATTACAATGTTCCCAGAGAGGACAGCCAGTCATTCACTATCACTCTGTATTGTTGGAGCTGCTGATTTCAGTTTTGTAAAGGGCAAGAAACTTGAACTATTCAAGTCTTTAATGTGTTTTATGATTCATGAGACATGATTCACTGGGCACAAAATCTTGAATGCATTCAGTGTTCTTTAAGTGGTGTTTGCTCCTTGTTAGTTTTTTTATCCCTCTCTTTTTTTTCTTTGAGTACTTCTCAAGAGGTGGGGTCCAGCTACTGACCCCAATAACGATCAATGTGAAGGGGCTTTGGAGCTCTCTGGAGATCTGTGGCCCCTTCGATGTTTATCTAGGTAATCTCAGTATTTATGGCTATGATTGGTACTGCAGATTAGCCCCCTGCAGCCAGTCCTAGCAAAAAGCTATCAATGTTATATTCTTGAGAATTCTTTAAGAACATAAAAAAGATGTCTTGTAAGGTATTCTGAATGGAATGGGTGTCTCATCCTTTTGGTAGAGTTTTTGTGGCTTGGTTTTCTTCCCAGATTATGCCACTAGGCTTAATGAAAAACAGGCATTGATCTATAGAGAACTACCATCCTAAAGTTGGCACTAGAGCAAATTTCCCTTTTGCACCAAGGAAGACTTACTTGCATATTCCTTTCCCGGAATTTTTATAGCAAAGCATGCATGGTCTTATAAATCCCTGTACACTGGGCAGCTTCTTTAAGACAATGTTTGTGGGAATACCCCCTTATGGAGACATAGTGTTCCTTCTGACCCATGGTAATCTAAACTAATTGAAAATTAGCATTGCTCCCAATTTAGGAGTACATTGCACATAATAACATTACTGTATACCACTTATTTCATTTAAGGGCAGTTAACATAAGTTCTTATCTCAAGGCAAATCATAAACCCCAATGATTCTCTAAGTTCCCATGACTAGATACACGGTCGGGCCAAATTTTGAGGCTGTAATGGGGGTGAAAAAAATTTGCCTACAGTTTATTGTACTCATGTGAAACAGGCCTTTGTATTTCTTTATTGCTAATACCCTTTACTCTATATCTCTTCTGGACCACCAAACATCAGTCAATGGTCATGTGATATATGGTCCATAGTCATGTGATGGAAACACAGGTGCACAGCTTGTTACAGTTACACCACATTAATCAGACATCTGCCTGGTAACAAGCTGTGCACCTGTGTGTCCATCATATGACGGTGGACTGTACATTACATGACCATGTACTGATTGTTTTCCACTGGAAGTAAGCAGAACAAATTACAGCAAGCAGATATCTAGAAAACCATAGGGAGCTGATACAGAAATTATATTGGATAATGGTATACATTTTCATTATACTAACAATAACCTTTGCCTCTCAATATTGATTACAGGTTTACATAGTATAATAGTGCTCTCACTGGCGGCCACCTGGGGCTAACGCTCCATTAGAACGCAATCTAAGTGTCAAGTTAAAACTTATGTGGTTTTTGTTTATTTAAAGGTGGGTTTCTTTAAAGAAAAATATTTATTTTTACTAATAAAAATAACACTTTTTGACAAGACAAGTTTTAGTCATCCATTGCTTTATCCCAGCATAAAATTCATTAAATATAGAATTGTTCAATACCTAATATACATCTGTTCAACAGAATGTCTTACCTGCATGCTGGCTAGTTAACACCATATATTGGCATGTCTATGTTTTCAATATCCTTTTTTTTTATCTGTGCTATGTTTGATCTGCTCGGTAAATTAAAAGAAAAGCCCTTGACCCTCATTTACAAAGCCTCGGCTATTTATCAAGCCTTTGTAGTTTGAACAATGATTGATCTTGTGTTTTCTTATGCAGCATCACTCCACACAGTGACATCTCGGGGCATGTTTGCTGTTTGTTCTCTCTTCTCTGAAGTCTGACCCTACAAGGCTTATGTCGGTACAGTATCCTAACTACTGATTAAAACTGAATTTATTTGTAATGATTGTGTTTGCATGTCAGAAATGCACTCCTTTCTGCACATTGTTAGGTTATGTAAAATTGTTCCCTGGATCTATAAAGATATTTCCCATCCATAAAATGAATACAAATCAAAAGACTTAGTAAAATAAACAGAAACGTAATGAAATTTTTATCTTACTTGAAGTAAGTTAAACACTTCTTCAAGTAGAGGTGAAGTAAAAAGTCTGGTTTACTAGATTTAAGCAAATTCTTTTGATAATATCATACATTATTCAGTGCAAAACATTTATCATCTGTCTAAAGACTTTTCTTTCTGGGGCTTTTAAAATTCATTTTTCCTTCTAACAGATACTGCTTTTAGTCTTTGTTATTTTACTACAACAGGTCACATTGTTTCATCTTTGGTATGACTGTGCAAATAAATTGCTTTTGCATTTCTTCTTTGTACAGTATAATTCTTTCTTTCTTTCTTTCTTTCTTTCTTTCTTTCTTTCTTTCTTTCTTTCTTTCTTTCTTTCTTTCTTGTAGTGCGCCTATGCTATTTATTTCTATAAATATGCCCTTTTTGGCACATGTATTGGAGTCTGGCACATGGAGGGGTTGCTCAAATGTGTACTGGGTGGGCTGCACTTTCTTCATTCCCCAGGCTTGAGAACTGACCAGGTAGAGGAGTAGGCATACTTTTATCTCTACAGTGCACTTTCCAGGTTAATCCCCCAGTACTCTAACTCACCTTCCTCTCATTTGCGGTCCACACCATCAGACTTTTCTCCCCATTCCATTTGTTAGTGACTGTTCTTTACTATCCCCCGGGAATACCATGCCAGTTCCTGGATCACTTTGCTTCTTGGCTTCCAATGCTTATCATGGGAAATGTTGACATTGCCATTTACACCCCTACTTTCTCATCTGCCTCTTAGTGTCACTAATCACCTTTTTGGCCTTTCACAACTTACATCTTCACCCAAAGAAAAGTGGGTAATACGCTTGATCTGTTCATCTTCCAACTGTTTTAGGTTTTCAAGTTTTCTAACTAACACACCCTTGTTTCTTTTGCTATAAGTATTTATACTTATTACATATACAGGAATCTACATGATATTGATACTCAGCAATACTCAGATACCCCCGTGTCTCCCTTTCTTGTTCCAAACAGTCATTACAATAAAACTTGCGGTAACACTTCCCTACATGCAGACCATTTACCACTGATGATGTCAATCTTGGCACACGACACAAATGCACATCATTTATCAGTGGTCATACGTCAGCAGATTTCATTCATTTCAAGTTGATGCTCAAAATCTCCAAACAAGCCTACTTCACCTAACCCAAACTGGCTATTTGCCACTCTCTTCTTACTCCCAAAGTGCAGGAACCCATCACAGAACTCTGTGGTGTAGACCTGCCCACTTACCTCAAAGTCAGATGTGACAAGATCCATCAGCAAATAATTGTCCAATCTCCAAACAGTATCTGCATCTCATCTTGTTCACTCTCATCATTTGATTCAATTACAGAAGAAGTCTCTGAGCTCCTTTCTTCCTCTCACCCTTCTATCTGTATTAGTGACCCTAGCCCCTAACGCCTTGTTCAGTCTCAATCCGAGTCTGACACTGTTCACCATACTAAAATATTTAACCTCTCTCTATCTTCTGGTAAGTTTCCTTACTCTTTTAAACATGCTATCATAAGCCCACTGATACTTTGCTGCTAACTATTGACCAATCACTAATCTCCCATTCATCATCAAATTCCTGGGACACTTGATTTACTCTCACTTATTCCATTTTCTCTCTGTTAACTCTGTTCTAGACCCCCTTAGAATCTGTTTTTTTGTGGCCTGCACTCTAACTATATTCTACTCATTCTTTGGGATCTGACTGCATTTGACACTGACAATAAACTTTTCCTCTATGTGCTCCACTCTATGGGCCTTGAAGACATTGCTCTTTCTTGGTTTTCCTACTATTTTTCTTGACTAGTCTTACACTGTATCATTTGCCAGCTCTACTTCTTCTCCCCTTTCCCTTGCTGTTGAAATTCTTCTCTCTATGGACAAACCATTTTGGCTTTCAGTATTTTTATGCTAATGACACCCAACTGTATATTTCTTCCTGTGACATCACCCTCTACACTACTACAAAATATCAGTGACTATTCTCTAATATCATGTCATCTCTCTATCTGAAACATTTCAAAAACTGAACTTCTTGTGTTTCTACCATCTACTTGCTGACCTAACCCTGAAATATTCTGTTAGGAGTAGATCTGGACCTCTGCAGCCGCATCTCTGAGGTTCCCAGTCTACTCCTAGCACATGCTGGAGTTGTGTGTGGGCATGTCCTTGCAGCGCTGTCTGTGTGTTTCCCCCCCAAACCTCTATTACCGCACTTCCGGGTCTCTTTCACTGCTGGCTATTCAGTTCTTCTGGAAGTAAGCGTCTACCTTGTGTCTGTTGAATACCTCTGTGTCTGACCTCTTGGCCCCGTTACTCGACCTCCATTTTGTCTGCTGATTCTGCTCCTGTTCTTCTCTAAGTTACGACCTCGACCTCGCGTTGCCAACCCGTATTGCTGACCATTCTTCTGCTTGACTCTTCTGTACTGCGCTAACCTCACGTTGCAACCTGGATCGTGGACCACTCTTATGTCTAACCCTCCTGCACTACGCTGACTTCTAGTTGCCAATCGGATCGACGACCACGTGACTGCCATCTTGTCTGGAACTTGCTCCTGCTCCCCAGCTTCTGCTGACAACTTCTGGCATTCTTTCACCTCCAGTTATGCTCTGGTGAGTTACCTACCTTCTGGGGTTGCTGATATTCGTGGTGCACCGAGTGCACTTGTTGGTAACTCTGGCCAAAGGAATCTGCCAAGTCCATCTCCACCACTAGGAGCTCTAGTGAAGATGTCCAGAGGCCAGACTGTCCTGTGGAGGGTGGTGGTGGCGTGGTGTGCTTGAGGCCGTTATTTATTTGCTCCGCTGTACCTGTTTCTGGAGCTTCCTAGTGAATCCGAAGTTCAGAACTGTGTTTGCTCGTAACATATTCCTTTAACTCTGAGGCAGCATACCCACTGTCTTAGGGTTATGTTTGACTCAGACCTTTCATTTACCCCGTATATTAAATCACTTGCACATTCAGGCCACCTTTACCTCAAAAACATCCCAGAATTTGTCCTTTCCTTACCATTAAAACATCAAAAACACTTATTGTCACTTTGTTTCATTCTCTTCTAGATTGTTGTAACTTCCTACTAATTGGTTTTTCACTCACTAAACCCTCCCCTCTCCAATCTTTCTCAAATGCAACAGCAGGGTTATCATTAAAGGGAACCTGTCAGGTGTTTTTTCCACCATAACCTGGCCATATAATGTGCAAAATGAAGTGGTGACCTTTTCACTGGAGTCCCTCTGTAATCTTTCTGTTGCAGAAAAGTGAAGTTTGAAATTTAAATGTTTGAAGCATAAAAAGTCATATGGAAATTACCCTAACTAGTCACAGTGGTATACTTTCAAATACTTAGACCTTTACTTTGCTGCAACAGTATGATTACAGAGGGCACCAATGGAAATGTCATTACTTCATTCTCCACATTATATGGCCAGATTATGGTGGAAAAACCTCTTGCCAAGTTCCCAATAAGTCCAAACATTACACCTTGCCCATCCATTTCAGAATACAATATAAACTTTTACTTTCATCCACAAAGCCATCCATAGTGCTGCACCTTCCTACATCTTCTGTCTCTCATTCCTGTTTACAACTCTACTCGGCCTCTCTATTGTACCAACATCCTCCATAATCCAAATCTCACACTTCCATCTCTAAGACTTCTCCTAAGTAGCACCAATTCATTAGAATGCACTACTCTGGACAATAAGATTGTTATCAATCTTCCAAAACTTTAAGTGTCCCCTAAAAACACATCATTTTAGACAGGCCCAATTTAACTCTTTCACACTTACCCTCCCCAAACCATCCCTTCTCTGTCTACGCTTCTCTTCTACATTATTCCTCAAGGGATTGGCAAGAAGAAGTTTAGCAGGTGAGCACACTAGTATTCAAAAAACAAAAAACAAAACAGGAGTTTGCAAGCAAGGTAGCACTCCAGTATACACTAAGCACCAGTATCACAGTCTGTATATGTACCTATGATTTATAAAGTGCTGTAGAAAATGTTGGTTCTGTACAAATAAAAAATCTTCTTCTTCTATTATTATTATTATAATACCTGACACCTGAATACCTAAAAAAGCTAAAAAAAAATGTCTGAAATGTTGATTTTTTTTTTCTGTTCACTAGAACATTACAAAAAGTGAAAAAGTCTTATTTTTCCCTAAATGGATCTGTACGGACACATAAGGACTCTTATGAACTGTACATATAACTTTAACATGTGACTGTGCCCTTGGGGTAAAAGGTTCAATTGTTAGTTCTAAAAGAATGAAGACGGTAGACAAATAGCAGCAATATAATGTGATATATTCAACACATATTAGGTAAAAAATTTTTTTTACATATATATATATTTTTTTTTTTTTTACTTTTCTAGTTGTCTTAGACAACAGTTGTTTTTCGTGTTAAGCATTTTTCCAGATAAACATTGGCATTTTTACATGGATTAGCATTTGCAGCTTCATGCAGTTTTCATTCCACCTGACCAAACCATTTAAAAATGGTCATTTTGATGAAATTTCTTTCCTGCTTTTTATTTTCATTTGATCTGAAGATTTTGTAGATTTTGTAGTCATTTGGTTGTTTTCAGGCAATTTTATTGTAAGAACATCAGTTTTAATGGCCTCTAAAATCTAAATGCCAGTTTTTTTGTAGAATACTAAAATGCATCAATTTATTGTTCGAATGTTTATTGCTGAGGCAAAATATAGGCAACTTTATGATGATGCAACGTGAAAGAATTTATTCATAAACTATTTGGAACCTTTCCAATAAACTGAGCAGTCATTTTGGAATGTTTTGCTTTATAAAAGGAAGAAATACAAAATGTGGATTAAACTCAATGCTTTAAAATGGGGTCATTAGTACTGTGAAGTATATCAATATTTAATAGATAATGACCCCTTACTGGCGCAACTATGGGTGTTAAATTGAGTATTTCCTGAGTTGTAAACTTAGCTGTTCCAACAGTTAAAGATTTAGTGGTTCTTACAGAATAAGAATTTGATTAATGAAATGCCTGTACAGTACAGAACAAATGATCATAAAATGCAACATTTTTAACAATCTAAAGTACCCTTTGCAGCTTATAGCATTTTAGCACTTTATAAATCATTGAATTGAGATAAATAGCTAAATCTGGACAAGGTACACTCGGGTCATTATTGAGTCTTAGTTGTAACTCCTACAAATATATCCATCTCAGAAACACATTGTAACAGCTTTAGTAAATTACAGTGGGTGGATATTCAGCATAATTGCCATACTATCTTTTAATGAATAATTCACTAAATATATGAACCCAATGCTTTATTAGTAATATATTTATACTATTATAGTATTAACAACAGTATTAATAAAAATAGTTTAATTCCAAAAATATTTTTGTTTATCTTCTGAGAAGGATTTTCACTAGAATTTTAGATATAGGTGCAGTGATTTCCTGATGTTGGGTGCTAAAATCAGAATCTCCTTAAAAGGATTATGCCATGACAAATATCTCTGTATATCTCTGGCACTCTCATTGAAAGGAATGGAACGTGGACGCACCTTCTGTGTCTACCGCTATATTCTGGACAGGATTAAAACACCCCCGATTATTGCTATCACTGGGGGGTCTCAATGTTTAGAGGGACATTGGGACATTGTTATACTAAAACATTAGTATCTCGACTAGTAATTTTTGCCATGTGGGAAACAATGAAAATGGTTGTTTTCCTGAAGAAGAACTATAACAACCCTATTTCTTCTGAAAGTGACATTGCATGGTTTCGCTGTCTTCTAAAGATCCCTTAACGCAACTTTAAAGTACACCAGGATTCCACAGAACCTTGGTTAGGAAACATCGCTATTAAAGAAGTTTTCTGAGCACAATCCTATCCTATAAATTGTGAGGGTCTGACACCTGGACCCTTCAGAGATCTATTGATCCAGCTTCCTCTAGGCAACAGAAATTACAACAGAAGAAAGGGAGCAGAAGCAGTATGCTCCTATTTGAGTAACCAGCATGGAACTGCAGCCCCATCCATTATATAACTGTTGTGCTGGGGAATTGCAGCTTGCTCCTATCACTTGAGTAGGTATTGACTGCTTCCGCTCTCCATCCATTGCTATAGCTTCTGGTATCTGGAGGGAGCCAGGTCAACCAGGTGTTGGACCCCACTGATGAGCTATGGAACTATCCAGTGGATAGGTCAGCACATTATAAAAATGCATTTGGGGTTGGAAATTCCCTTCAACTTTTATTGTATGCTGTTGTTAGTCTCTAAAAAAATTAATGTTATCAGTCATTATGCATTTATGTGGACTATCCATGATTACTTTGTGTTTAACCTTGGCCATAAGTAGCCATTTTTCTGAAAAGGATTTAATCTGGTATCTCAGGTTACATGACTTGTGTTTGCAATGCTAGAATTATAAGCTACAAGTAAGTAGCATGCTTTTGGTATTACTGGCTGTTCCTCTGTTCTTTGAGGCACATTGAATACGCACTTGAAGTAGATGTATGTGATTTTTGAACAAGGTCATCCTTTTTCCTTATGCTACCTTCAGACCTCTTTTTCTCAATTCTCTTTTCTGTTAGCAATTTCTTTGTCAAAAATGGCCTATGTAGTTTTTGTTTATTTTACGTTAGGAGAAAATGCAATATAGTAAAAGATTAAAGGTTAAAAATAAGTTGTTAGATAAACCTAAAACAATAAAAGAAAAGGCAGATGGATGTGAACAGTAAAGTAAATATGGAGTTGAAAATATGAACAGAAAGATGTCACCCTATCATACAGTACTGCATACCTTTCAAAGTGTTGGGTTTGTTTGGCTGTATTTTAACCAATTTTGTTATCGTAAGAATATAGAGAAGTACCCGTACTAGTTATTTTTCATAGATTTGTTTTATGTGTAGCTTATACATTTTCCTGCTTATAACTTTCCTTATTGAGAATGAGTAAAGCAGTAAACAAATAAAAACTCTGTGAAAACAAAGAAATAAAAATTCTGCGTTATGGGGTACAACCCATAGATCTCTATTAGGTATGGAGTTATTGTTTGCACACCGGTGGGGCATACTGCATATAGGCAGAGTAAAGAGCAAAGCCATAATTAAAATTGAGAAAAATTAGATTTCAAACAAATAAAGGCAGTACTTCCTGAAGGGAGCCCTGGAGCCGCCGAACACTATGTAATGTCAAAGGGGAGGAGCACCACATACCCAATACCCTCAGAAATTTATCAGGGCAGCTGTGGTTGTGGTATACTAAATATTTCAAAGAAATAAAGTTAAATAAAATATCTAGATATATAATGTAGATAGCCAAATTAAATGTAAACCTGTAGGAGCATAAACATTTTCAAAAATTTTACCCTCCATGACTTTTCAAAATGAAAATTTCTGATTTGTGAAACAGTGACATATGGTGTTTGTGAATTATTTCTATCATCGCTATGACTGAGCAAATCTTTTAAAATTCTTTAGTGATTCTTTAAAAGATGAATTGCTTTAATGGCAGTTTAACGGAGTTTCACCATTGTTATTTAACAAGATATTGTATTTGTGTACTAAAATAATGATTGTCTATTGACGTGAACATTAACTCAATTTGGCAAAATACTGCTACTAGACTTTTTGCAACTTGCTTGCTAAAGTGTACACTTTTGACACATTTTTCCACTCCTAGTTTGAATTTAAGGACACCAATTTCTCAAGAAACCAAATTCAATATTGTAAGTAAATATAAGTAATTCAAAATGTTGCAAAGCTTTAAAGATTTTCTTTAACCTTTTTAGTGATGACAGACTGTTTTGATTGGTTGCCAATGCATCCGACCATGAATGCAGGAACTGTCTATGGTCTGGGACTTGTCAGAAACCTAGCCATGATCTCCTTATTGTGGACAGAGCATCAAGCAGAGGTAGTACATGTATGAGAAGATAACCCAACCACTATATGGAAATCAATGCTGGGTTTCTGACAAGTCCAGACCATAGAAAATTATTTCATTTCTGCATATCCATTGGCAACTGATCAAGAGTCAAGACAAATGACTGTCACCACTAAGAAGGTTACATAATTTTTGAATTGCTTATATCTCCAAAAATGTTTAACTTTTAATTGTTTACAAATATAAATATGGTTATGCTTATGGGAAAGGCCCCATGTTGCAGAAATGTTGCTTTTTATGTTGTAGATTTTTCTGCCAATTTACTGCTGATAGACTCCTTTTAAGGCCGGGGCCCCACGTGGTGTAAACACCACAATTTGCCCGTGGCGGCGTTTTACAGTCCAAGCAAAGTGGGTGGGATTCTAGTGAATCCCATGCCCACTTTGCCGTAAAAACCGTGCTGAGGACATGCAGCGATTTCCCCATGGGTATAATTGAAACAGAAAGTCCACAGAGGAAACCTCTGTGACCTTTCTGTCTAAAGCGCTGCGGGAAGAACCGCGATGCGTTCCCGCCGCGGTTTTTCCTGCAGCACTTTTTTGCTGCAGGATGCCATGTGGGGCCTTAGTGTGGAAACATCACTACCAGTGTCAAAAGTTCTTAAGTGTGAAGTTTTTGTTGTAGTAATAGTATACGCAGTTACTGTCAGACCTATGCTACAAATACAGTAGAGCAATGGTAATAGCATTAACTGTCAGAGAGTAAGACTAGACATAGGATTGGTCTCTAGGGTTTTCTTGCGACTTAGCACCATGTTGGATCATGACATTTTAACCAAAGCAAAATAAATAGCCAAAGTTAAAACAGTAGTAAGAAGAGAATAAAATACCCCCAAGAATGAAGAAAATGTCCCAGACAGATATTGTGATTTTGGTTGAAAATACAGGTGCATCTCAATAAATTAGAATATCTTTGAAAGATTCATTTATTTCAGTAATTAAATTAAAAAAGTGACCTCCTATATTTTCTAGATTATTTACACACAGAGTGTTCTATTTCAAGTGTTTTATTTCTGTAAATATTGATTATGGATTACAGGTAATGAAAACCCAAATCTAAGAAAATTAGAATATTGTAAAAAAGTTCAGTATTGTAAATTCAGTGTGTCACCTGCCAAGGTTTCCTAAACCTTTAAATGGTCCCTCAGTCTGGTTCAGTAGGGCACACAATCATGGAAGACGCTGATTATGGATTGTATTACTGGATCACTGAAATGAATGAATGTTTCAAAAATATTCTAATTTATTGAGATGCACCTGTATCTTTCAACAGGTGACACTTCCTCTATATATTTAACAGAAACAGACACTGATTTCTGTTTCTGAATTATTTCAGGAGAGATAAATTGGAGAAAATGTAAGATTAAGCTGTTAAATTTACTGAGTAGAAAAGTATAATTTAGCAGGGAATGACTGAGGGATAATAACTATGCCACTATGAAATGCAAGATTTTCAGGGTTATTTTAAGTGGTAGAATATCATTTTTATCCACTTTAGCTTTAAATAAATTTGCAGGAAGTTTTGCCACTTTTCTGTGATGCTTTGTGACTTTTGTGTTTAAAATAGACATGCAACTGCTTCCTCTGCCACACAAAAATAGATCCGCTCATATTCTAAGATCAAAATATTCTACAGTACCCTTATTCCTTTCAGTAGGCTGTGGTTGAAATGCTTAGTAAGCAGCTTAAATTTGCTGTGATTTAGAGGAAATGCATTGGTTAACTTTTATTATACTAAAACTCAGATTTAGTATGTGTACACTTTATAAATGAAAAGTAATGATGGAGGAAATGTTCAATTATTTGTAGAGAGAGAATAAACAAAGTAATGGAGCGCTCTAAACAAATATCAGGAATATTTCTTCATGAGCAGTACATCCTTCTTAACAGTACTGTAGGTTGGAGAGAGATTATACAGCAGACTAAGATACTAATAACTTATGCTTAGAACAGGTCATCAAGATCCCCCTTTTAGTTTCTCCTGACTAGGTGAGCTTCGTCGCTGGTCTTCAGTCCCCTAATAATACTAGGAGAGTATTGAACCTTTTGCATCATGTTGAGAGGGGTAGGCTTCCGTCTGTGATGTTGGCACTTGACGCTGAGAAGGCGTTCGACCACATTCATTGGTCATTGGCCTTCTCGGCTTTACGACGGATGGGTCTGGGTGGTCCGTTTCTATCGGCCATAACTGCCCTGTATTCCACTCCCTCCGCGAGAGTTTTTGTTAACGGAGCCTTATCTACTCATTTTGCAATTACTAATGGAACCCGACAGGGCTGCCTCTTGTCCCCACTAATATTTATCCTCTCTATTGAACCCCTAGCATGTGCTCTTAGATCACATACTGGTGTTCGTGGGGTGACAGTGGCGGGTCATTCTCATATCATCTCACTTTATACTGAAGACATTACCCTGTCTCTCACTAACCCGGGTTCGTCCCTTGCGGCCTCTCTGGAGTTAATTGAATTATTTAGTTCTCTATCCTATTACAAATTAAATATAGCCAAAACCCAGATTCTTCCGTTATATCTAACCGAAGTGGAAATTTCCCTCCTTTGGCAGAAATATCCTTTTGACTGGAGATTTGACAATATTCAATACTTGGGGATCTCACTCACTCCTATCCACTCCTCGCTATATTTAGTGAACTACTCTCCCCTCCTTCGGACCTTACAGACCGAGGCAGATCGGATGGGCTTGACTGAGATTTCCTGGCTGGGTAGAATAGCGGCCTTCAAGATGTTTCTCCTTCCCCGCCTTTTACACCTCTTTCGCACCTTGCCTATTGCTTTACCCCCTTCCTTTTTTAAATTGGTCAATGGTCTGCTTACTCGATTTATCTGGATGGGTAAGAAACCCCGCCTCGCCCAATCGATTTTAACCAAAGCCGGTAACCTTGGTGGTCTAGGAGTGCCTGATATACATGGGTACTACATTGCTACTTTGATCTCCTTGGCAGCAAACGGCTTGTCTAGAGAGGAAGAGCTCCACTGGATGCACATTTCCCGCTAAGGAGTAACGAGAAATACTTTTTGCCTCTTTCTGGATTAGTGTGGATAGCTACTCATGTTCGACTTTTACCAGATACTCTGTGGCAGCATGGAAATATGCTCACTCTCACGCGAGTAGTTCAGAGTTGCTAGATAGATGTAAGGGAATTGCTAGAGGAGCGATTTCCCAGTAGCTGCTGGAGAACCCTGGGGGGAGGGGCACAACAAGACAGTGAGCCCTAAAGCTGAAAACCCCCCACTGGCCCTACCTCTTGCCTGACTGTCCTTGGTGAAAGCCGATAACTTGGAGCCGGTCCCTACACTGAATAAGTGACAACACAGAACACAGACAGAAGGGGGCGTGGCCAGGGACTCAATGCGGTGAGACGCACATCTGGGGAGCTCCTGCCTGATCGGTTTTAGAGTGGAACCACTAGCCTTAAATAGGACACCCATGGCTAAGAAAACCACCAGGGCACCTGCTACAGGGGACTGTGCATCAGCGGACAGGTCCGTGGAGCCTACCTTGTCCGCGTTCCTGCAGCCGACAGCATCTACAGCGCGGGCCTCCACGAGGCGGCGGCCATCTTCCTCTACCGCGCCGGCCGCTTCCACTACGACACCTGCGATGGCCCCGCTGGCGACACGAGCGGCATCCACCCTGCAAAGAGGCCAGCCGGCCAGACCTCCAACCCTGCTAGCGACAGAGCTCCAAAGCCCAGGCGCTGGGCTCCAGCGGACCCCTTCACCGCCGGGTAAGTCAGGCGCGGCGGTAGCACGTACCGCAGCGCTGACTGCCCCCCCCTCCCCCCGCTGCTCCGACCGGCGCTTACATCAGTGGGTTCCCCCATACAGATCCAGGGGGATCCAACAGCCCAGGAGGCGTCAGTAGCGGCCTCCCAACCCCATAGGCCTCTTCCTGGCTCTGAGCACCCGCCAAGCCCTGTGGAGGAGGATTTAACCCCTCAGCTCCCTCCACAACCTCTTAGCCTCCTGTCCTCACAGCAACCTTCACCCCTTCTCAGGGATGAAGAAGCAGACCTGGGGGCAACTCCACCCCTCTCTCTCTTCCTATGCTATTCACACCCAACCGCCTTCTCCGTCTGCCCCGCTACCCCGACTTCCGCCACACTCTGCTCCGACAGCTTCCTCTGATTCTCCACCGTGGCTTGCTTACCTTGCTCACCTACCGTCAAAAGAGGACTTTGAATCCTTGGTTGCTAAAGTCACAACGGCATGTTGTTCAGAGATACGCACAGAAATCGCTGTCCTGCGGCAAGATCTCCAGCATATTGCTAACCGGGTTGATACCCTTGAGGAGGATCATGATCAGACTCGATCTCATGTGGCTTTCCTCCAGGACACCGTCCTCTCCCAAAGCCAGGTGGTTAACGACATGCAACGCCATTTGGAGGACTTGGATAACCGGGGCAGACGTAATAATATCAGAATCAGGGGGCTGTCTGAGGCTAACCAGGAGGAGGATTTGCATACTACCTTGGAGGAGATTTTCAATTACATTTTACAGGAACCACCTACGCATAAAATCAAGTTAGATAGAGCTCACAGGGCCTTGCGCCCCAGGGGATCGGGCCCCACTCCACGCGATGTTATTTGCTGTGTGCACGACTTTGCACTAAAAGAAACTATCCTTTCCAAGGCCCGTCGCCTTAAAGACTTTGAATTTGCAGGAGCCAAGATCCAGCTTTACCAGGACCTTTCCTGGATTACGCTACAAAAAAGGAGATACCTGCGCCCTCTGATGCAGCTTTTAAGCGACCGACAGATACCGTATCGCTAGGGGTTCCCCTTTTCTTTGACGGCTAGGCACAATGGTCGCTCTGCTACCTTACGGTTCTATGCAGATCTGGAACCATTCTGCACTGCCATGGATATTCCTCCTCCTGACCTTCAGAATTGGGAGTTGATTGCCCCACCACCACCGCCACCCCCGGTCTGGACGGCCTGGGATCCAACTAGGCATCGGCAACGTTCTTCCGGAAGATCGAGGGTGGAGCCCCCTCCTCTGTGACTGTATCTTTTTTCTTAGGCCTCCTAGTTCCTGGGAGGGACACGTCTACTTTGATTACTAGGGGTGTCCTGTTACTACTGTTTTTTTACATTTATACGCAGTTTTTTATGGTCCCACAACTGTTCTGCATCATATTTATGCTTTAGATTGTTGGTCAGGCGGGTTAGACTCCCCCTCCCCCCAGTACCAATAGATGTTATTCTTTTTAGGTCCTCAATTGATGCTTGGGATCTTCTTAATGCTGACCCCCCCCCCCCCCCCCTCCCCCACCCGCCCCCCCTTTTATTATGGGGGCTTCGTCCTGCTGTGGACCCACTGGTTGGGCCCTGGTAGGGTCACTAGTGGCCCTAATTTGGACATTTTTTTTTTTGCCCCCAGCCAGGAGATTTAGTCCTGACCACTAGATTTAGATTTAGTTTAGTTGTGTTATCTAAATATTTTTATTTTGTTTTTTTATTTGTAATGCCTTGTCTTTTTTGTATGTCCTTTGTCTTTTTCCCCTTCCCTTCTATCCCTTTTCCTTCCTCCCCTTCTTCAGGTTCGGAGACCCGTGTGGCTACAGCGGCCTGGACCCTCCACCTTTACTTTTTCAAGGACTCGGACCATCAGTGGCTGGGTGAGATCTGCTCTACCTCATTTTCTTCTACACTAGCAACAAACTCACTTAGTATTCCCCATGGTTAGGTGCATTACACTAAATGTCAAGGGCCTGGGCTCCAACACAAAACGGCGAATGGTCCTGCGGGAGCTTCGCTCTCTTCAGGCAGATGTAACCTTTCTCCAGGAGACTCACTTTGACCATACTGGCACGTTTAATTTTGCCCGACATTACTTCCCCTCTGCTTACTCTGCATACTGTAATCGCAGGAAGGGAGGAGTAGCTATTCTGTTTTCCCGTACCTGTCCAATCACTGTCGATATATTATTCTGGAGGGTCTATTATATGGTCAACCCATCACTTTATGCAATATTTACGCCCCTAATTCTTCACAGATCCCCTTACTTAAACAGGTCCTTGGGAAACTGCAAATGTTTGAGGGATCTGCACTATTACTCGGTGGAGACATATGGATACATCCACCCTCACTAGTGCCCCTCCTGAACCCTTTCAGACGAGACTAGCTAGAGAGTTCCGCTGCCTTGTACGATCAGCTGCCCTCTATGATCTTTGGCGGGTGGATAATCCCTCTGCCCGCTCCTTTACATTTTACTCCCACCCCCATAAAACACACTCTAGAATAGATTACTTTTTTGGAAATACGTTAACCCTTCGCTTACTAAAGTCTGCTGACATAGGCCCCATATCTTGGTCAGATCATGCTCCTGTGAAGCTTACACTGTCCTCCACCCACCCCCCCGACTAGACGTTGCCACTGGCGACTTAATGAATCCCTCCTTCATTCACGAGTGACCCAGGGTAGGCTTCGAGCTCACCTCCAAGAATACTTCCGAGTTAATTCTGACTCAGTTTCCGCTGTGTCCACACTGTGGGATGCCCATAAGGCAGTAATGAGAGGTCACTGTATTGCGTTGGGAACACAGTTTAAGAGAAACCGGAGGGTCAGAGAGGAGGCTTTAACTAGTAAGATCAGATCCCTCACAGAGCGATTAACGACGCGACCCTCGTTATCTTTACTGCGTCAATTAGTAGCGGCCAGGGCTGACCTCCACGACCTCGCCACCCAGGCTACTCGACGCCTCCTCCTCTACAGTCGCCAGAGATACTATGAGAGGGGAAATAAGGCACATACACTCCTAGCTAGAACCCTGAGGGACTGCCAGGTTTCGTCCACACCCCATGCCGTCCGAGATTCCCGGGGCACCCTTCAGCATCATCCCGATGCCATAGCGGCCTTGTTTAGGGATTATTACACTAAACTGTATAATCTTCCCTTGCCTGCTAGGAGAAACCCCACCATTGCAGAGACAGACTTGCATTCTTACCTAGCCTCGTGTCAACTCCCGGCCCTTCCGTCCTCAGCCCTCTCTTCGCTTAATGCTCCAATATCGAGTGAGGAGTTGGCTGCCGTTCTGGAGGCTCTCCCTAATGTTAAGGCTCCGGGCCCTGATGGGTTCACCTATGCTTATTATAAAACTTTCCATTCTGATCTCCTCCCTTATATGTGTCAGCTTTTCAACTCATTCTTGGAGGGAGCTCCGATCCCCCACACTATGCTGCACTCTCACATCTCCCTAGTTCCAAAGCCTCACAAAGACCATCAGGAGTGCTCTAATTATCGTCCCATAGCCCTCCTGAATACAGACCTCAAACTTTTTACAAAAATCTTAGCAAACAGGCTTGGCCTTTGGCTTCCGTCTCTCATCCACAAAGACCAGGTGGGATTTGTCCCCTGCCGTCAGGGGGGAGATAACACTAGAAGGACAGTGGACTTGATTGATGTAGCCAACTGTCACTCTACCCCCACTTTGCTTCTAAGTCTAGACGCTGAGAAGGCCTTCGACCGCCTTGATTGGTTGTTTATGATGGCCACTCTTGAAAGTTACGGGTTCTCGGGGGCCTTCCTCACGGCTATAAGGACTCTTTACTCTCACCCCTCGGCAGTTGTTAAGCTTCCTAATGCATCCTCCCTTCCCTTGTCCATCTGTAATGGAACCCGTCAGGGATGCCCCTTATTCCACTAATATTTGCACTATGTATTGAACCCCTGGCAGCTCAAATTAGATCTGCCCCAGATGTCTCTGGGGTGTTAGTGAGGGATAGAGAATTTAAGGTTAGTTTATTTGCAGATGATGTCCTGTTGACTCTCACTAAACCCCATACTTCCCTTCCAAACCTTCTCCGTGTTTTAAAGGATTACGGAGACCTATCGGGATATAAGGTTAACCCTAGTGAGACAGAAGCCCTGCCCCTAAATATCACAAGCGAGGCCTTGCAGTTGCTCAAGTCTAACTTTGACTTCCAATGGAGAGACAGTTCCTTACGCTATTTGGGTGTTCAGTTATCCTCTTCATACCACACGCTTTACACGGCCAATTATCCTCATCTGTTTCATGAGCTCCGTTCTCTTCTAGATAAATGGCGCCCACTTCATATTTCTCTTATAGGCCGTATAACTGCGGTCAAGATGACCCTCCTCCCGAAACTTCTTTATTTTTTTGAAACCCTTCCAGTGGCAGTCCCCAGATTTGAATTGAGATCCCTGCAGAAGGCAATATTCCAATTTATATGGAATGGCAAACGCCATCGCATCCCCCCGATCGGTGATGCTGGCGGGTAAGTCGGAGGGGGGACTGGGGGTCCCACACATATTGCACTATTATTGGGCTGCCCATTTGCGTAGTATACCGTTCTGGGCGACGTCCCAGGCACATACGAAATGGGTGGAGATAGAGAAGCTTTGGCTGGCTCCTGTACACCCCAACGCATTTTTGTGGTCCTCCTCCCCCCAACTGCCCACGTCCCCGCTGCTTGGCCCTATCGGATTTACTCGGACTATTTGGAACACCTGTTCTAAGTTGTTTCGATTGGCCTCCTCGCACTCATCTATGATCTCCTTTTTATATAATCCACGTCTCCCAAGCGGACTCACTGCTGCTATGGTCAAGCCCTGGAGCAAGCTGGGTTTATTCCACATAGCGGATTTGGTCGACCCATCATCCTTGGAGCTCAGGCTCTTCGATTACCTCACCTCTACACAGCATTTGCCTACCTCAGAGTGGCTCCACTACCAGCAAATAGTTCATTTTGTCGTCTCCCAATTTGGATCCACCCGGGTCTCCCTCCCTTCAGCTTTTGAACGACTTTGTCGGGCGGGCACCTCTACTAGAGGCCTGATTTCTAATATTTATGGGCTTTTGTCCTCTCAGGGGGGCAGGCCCCGGTGGTCCACAGATATATGACCCGGTGGTCTGGACCCTGGGCGAGCACATCTCACACAGTCAGTGGCAGGTTATTTGGTCCCGAGCAGCTAAATCCTCTTCCTGTGTGATGTTCAGGGAAACGCAATACAAGATACTCATGCACTGGTATCATACTCCAGCTCTACTGCATACTCTCAACCCCACTATTCCTTCTAGTTGCTGGCGATGTCAGGCAACACCAGGAACATTGTAACATATATTCTGGGAGTGCCCCCTGGTCCGCCCTTTTTGGACTGAGGTTGGGAGGCTGACTAATATTCTCTTTCTCCAGGGTGTTCCTTTGGACCCCATGGTTTATTTGCTGAATCTCCCTCCAAAGGGTCTCAGTAAAAATACAATGAAATTATTCCTTTACTTGTGTACTGCCGCTAAAACGCTTATAGCCCGCCATTGGAGAGAAGCCCTTCCCCCAGCAATCCCAGAATTGGTAGCCCGACTGAAGGATATACGCAGTCTGGAGTATCTGACTGCTTCCCTTAACCATACGGTGGAGGCATTTGAAGCGGTTTGGTCCCACTGGGATACCTACTCTGCCACGCAAGGTCTCTGAAATCTGACCCCCGGCTTTGTTTCTTTCCTTATTGTTCCTTCCCTTTGTCTGTTTTTGTGTATTCCCCAAATTCTGTTTTTGTGTTGTTGTTTTTATTTTTGTAGACTTAACGAATTGTATGTTCTTTATTTGATCTCTGTCATTTTCAAAAATATTTTAATAAAAATTACAGTTTAAAAAAAAAAAAAAAAAAAAGAACACAGACAGAACAAACGACAAAAAGGGAGGTCAGCAAGCCAAGGGTTCGGTAACAGACGAGCAATGCAGTACAGAATCAAAATCCAAGAAAATAGTTAAAAGTCAAGGCCAGTGGTCAGGAATAGGAATAGTAACAAAAACAGCAAGGAATAATAGCCAGAACGCACGAAGCAATAACCAGCGCCAATGTGAATGTGAGCAAAGAATATATAGGAAAAAAGAACCCGCCCCAGACTTGATAGGAGGAAAGACTGTCAATCACACAGGCAAGGCCAAAATTAACTATTAGTGGAGCAGAGGAAAACCAAGGTGAAGGAGACGGACGTGGCAGAAAATCAATTAGATAGTCAGGACAGTGTTCAGACTGAGCAACAAGAATCTTAAACAAGGAATCAAACTGAGCATGCCTCCTGCGCCACCGCGTGCGGGCGGAGGGTGGTGCAGAGACCCGAATAGGCAGAGACGTTACAATAGATCCATTATTCCGTTCAGAGTGTTCTCTATAGTGATCCCTTCCTTGAGAATGGAGAGCTGGGTCGCAAAGGGTGTACATTTTGTTTCTCAACTTTTTCAAGATGGTAACCTAAGAGATTTTGCATCCTTGTCCACAGAATTTGAGTTGCCTAAGAACGACTTTTGTAAGTTCCTTCAGGTGCGACATTGCCTACAAAAACACGACCTCTTCCGAGTGAGATGCAACCCGGAAGTCTTTTTCCTTCTTCGTTCATCTCAAAAAGGTCTTAGACCGATTTATTACTCTATTGACCCTCGATCCTCCTTCCAGAAGACTTACCCTATCCGTCTTTGGGAAAGAGATCTCGAAAAGTCTTGGACTCCTAAGGAGTGGCAAAAGGCCTTTGCTTTATTTCACACTTCTCTAGCTTGTAGCTCTCATGTGGAGACAGCATATAAGGTAACTCTTAGGTGGTATTTTCCCCCAGCTCGAATTCACCAAATGTTTCCTAATTCTTCTTCTCTTTCTTGGAGGCTATGTGGGAGAGTGGGTACGTTGCTGCACACCTTTTGGGCGTGTCCTCATCTAGCTAAATATTGGCAGGAGGATTTTTTCCTTCTGGACCGCCTACTGGGGTGCTCTTTGCTCCGGACCCCTCAGATGGCTATGCTTAATTTAGAGATGGACGTGCTCCCTCTTCCTCATCGCAAACTGGCCTGTAAGATTTTGGTGATGGCTAAATTGGTTATTGCTTGGAAATGGAAACAACCTCTGCCCCCACCATTGCAGGATCCGTTGACACTTATTGATACCACCCACTCGTATGAACGTGTCATTGCTTTTGGGAATTTCTCCTTTACTAAATACAAAATGGTGTGGGAGAAGGGATTGGCGAGCCCGCATTGCTCCCCCTTGGTTAGTTAGTTGGTAAGCAGGTTACAGTAGCTTATTATTATTTAGTTATTTTGTTCAAGAGATGAGTTGATCGGCTGACCAAGGGGACACATTCCTCTAATTGGTTTATGCTCTATGTCATTATTGCTGAACTTTAAGGCGTGAGTTTCAGCTCTTCAATCTGACCCTCTGCTGTACTTATTTATAGTCCCTGGTTCAGTCCTGTCACCGGCCAAACCCACCATGCTAAATAAGTTGTGGATGTTTATGGTTACTCCTGTCTGACCTGCCTTCCCCCTCACCCCTTCTTCCTCGCCTTTCCTTATGTGGTGTGTGTTGGCTGTGTACATCCTCCTTGTTATTCAGATGAATGTTTTGCTTTACCTGTTTAGATGTTTGCAATACTGACTATTTAAGTATTTTCTAATGTCATATAATTGAAAAATCTCCCAATCAGCTGTTTGAAGAGACCCCAGTGCCCATATGAATGGCGTAGCCTCTACACTGCATGCCAAGCACAATGCTATGCATTGCATGTTGGTTGTGTTTGGTATTGCAACTCAATCCGATTTATTTAAACCCTTCCAGACGATTTTTGTTTTCTTGCTCCCTGCCTTCCAAACACCATAACTTTTTATTTTTCCATTCATATAACCATATACTGTACTTTGTAATGGTACCATTTAATATACCATAAAATGTACTGGAAAGCTTTTTTTAACAGGTTTTGGTTTTATGGTGTTCACTGTGCAGCCAAAATGTCATCTGTATTCTGTGGGTTGGTCTCATTATGGCAATACAAAATTTATATATGTATATATATATATATATATATATATATATATATATATATATATGTATATTTATTTATTTTTTTTACATTTTAATCCAAAACTTTGCAAAAAAATTTCTTGGAACAATCATATTCTGCCATCCGCTACCTTTTTTTGTTTTAAATTTTATTACCATGTATGGGATGCATAAGGCTTGTTTGTTTGCTGGGACAGATGCACTTTTTAATTATACCTTTTTGGAGCATTTCTATTGTTTTGATTGCTTTTTATCCAAATTTTTATGGGAGGCAAAACAGCCAAAAAACAGTGGTTCCACATTCACCATAAAAATACTTTTTTGGACACAGAGATGCCTAATGTATATGTGTTTTATTTTTATTTATTTACTTTTATATGTGTTCTATGGAAAGGGGGTGATTCAAATTTTTATTTTTTATTTGTTTATTTATTTATTTATTTATTTATTTATTACTGTTATTTTTAGACTCCCTAGGGGCCTTGAACCTCTGGGGGTCTGATCACTAATACATTGCACTGTCATGCTATTGCACTGCAATGCATTGTAAAATTGCTATGGTTCTATTGCAAGCTGCCTAGAGCTAATAGAATAATAAGCTTGGAAGCCTTCAATAGGCTCCCATCTGTCATGACAGTGAATCAATGCTCCCGGATCTCGTTCCGGAGCCAACAATCCATCCTAAAATGGCGGCGCCCTTGCGCCACCAGGAATTTGGGGCCTTAGTCATTAGAGGGGTTTGATGGCGAGCAATGCTGCTGAGTCTCCGCTGTATAATACAGTGCTCGACTGCTCCTGAGTGGCTGCCATATTTAAATATCAGATATCTGCCATAATAGTATGGTGGATGTTGGGAAAGGATAAAATGGGACATACTATAGCTGTAGCTTGGCCATGTGACTAATACAGTCGGGAAAAAAAATTATTTAGTCAGCCACCAATTGTACAAGTTCTCTCATTTAAAAAGATGAGAGAGGCCAGCAATTGACCTCATAGGTAGACCTCAACTATGAGAGACAAAATGAGAAAACAAATCCAGAAAATCACATTGCCTGATTTTTTTAAGAATTTATTTTCAAATTATGGTGGAAAATAAGTATATGGTCACCTACGAACAAGCAAGATTTCTGTCTCTCACAGACCTGTAACTTCTTCTTTAAGAGACTCCTCTGCCCTCCACTCATTGCCTGTAGTAATGGCTCCTGTTTGACATTGTTATCAGTAAAAAAGACACCTGTCCACAACCTCAAACAGTCACACTCCAAACTCCACTATGGTGAAGAACCAAAGAGCTGTGGAAGGACACCAGAAACAAAATTGTAGACCTGCACCAGGCTGGGAAGACTGAATCTGCAATAGGAAAGCAGCTTGGTGTGAAGAAATCAACTGTGGGAGCAATAATTAGAAAATGGAAGACATACAAGACCACTGATAATCTCCCTCGATCAGGGGCTCCACGCAAGATCTCACCCCGTGGGGTCAAAATAATCACAAGAACGGTGAGCAAAAATCCCAGAACCACACGGGGGGACCTAGTGAATGACCTGCAGAAAGCTGGGACTAACGTAACAAAGGCTACCTTCAGTAACACACAACGCCGCCAGGGACTCAGATCCTGCAGTGCCAGACGTGTCCCCCTGCTTAAGCCAGTACATAACTGGGCCCGTCTGAAGTTTGCTAGAGAGCATTTGGATGTTCCAGAAGAGTATTGGGAGAATGTCATATGGTCAGATGAAACCAAAGTAGAACTGTTTGGTAGAAACACAACTCGTCGTGGTTGGAGGAGAGTGATTGCTGAGTTGCATCCAAAGAACACCATACCTACTGTGAAGCATGGGGGTGGCAACATCATGCTTTGTGATTTTCTACATATGTTTTCTCATTTTGTCTCTCATAGTTGAGGTCTACCTATGATGTCAATTACAGGCCTCTCTCATCTTTTTAAGTGGGAGAACTTGCACAATTGGTGGCTGACTAAATACTTTTTTTCTCCACTGTAAATGTGATATCACTGGCCTGACAATAGAAAGTGGTGCTTGCCCGACCACTGCAACCTCTTCAAACAGCTGATTGGCTGGGATGGTAGGTGTCAAATCCCATCCCAGATGGTTGACGTTTAATATAGAAGGCCTGCATTCGATAGTGTGTATATCATATCATGTACTGCTATGTCCTGCTCCTGCACTATTTTAAACACCCCCTGGGAAAGCTTTGTTTAAAACATGTGTATTGGACAGTGTGAGGGCTTGTACAATGGCTCTGTGTGCACTGATATTTGTTATATTAGCTTGTATTTAGTATAATGACCTGCTATATTTTATAATTATCTGGTAGTGATCTATTGTTATAATGTGGACCATTGTTTATAATGAGATGTTTATAATGATATATTGATTGATCTCTTTGATCCTTGTCCTATGTCACACTTTTCTGCTATTTGGGTTGTATTTTTAATGGGCATTTAATTGTGTGTACACTTGGTGTGTTAATAAAGTTTGTTAATCATTTTGGTATACTTGTGATTAGATTATTTACTATTTTGATTTAGATACTGTGGAAAATATTGTAGGTTATACTTTTTGCAACTGTTAAAGAGATAGCATAGTTATTTTGTGCTTCTTAAGAAATAGTGGTCTGTATGACTTTCTATCTATCTGGTCATACACTATTACCAAGGTTGAATTATTTTTTAATTTTGCACTACTATGTCATGAATAAGACTTGGAGCAGTGGTGACTGTCCCCAGGCTGAGGGCTTCTTAAACCTCGAGAAAGTCTTTGGATAGGGTCAGAACATTGTCTATAATCATCTGAATAAATAAATGCCATTGTGAATTAGAGAGCTGTAATCTCTCTCATTAAATGTTATAATTTTTTCTTAAACCAGGATGTCTCTTTACTTGGTAGCTAACCCTCACTTTTGTAGCATAAATAGGCATGCTTCTGATTGTAAGAGTATTCCTCAGGCTGGGCAGTATCTTGCCTCCCCATACCCCAACTTATACATGATTATGGAGACTGTTGCCATATTCTTTAATATTGACCTGGGGTTAACTGTTCCCCCTAAGATCTGGGGCAATATGGTTGCACAGATTTGAAGATAGTCTTGCTCAGGCAAATACTGTTGCACAGAAACCTTGTACTCTCTGCTCAATAAATGGACAGAGTGCTCCATAGTATTGTACCTGGTCATTGAGAGAATTATATAGTGTACACTAACTGCATAGTCATCTATATCCCTATTTGCACTCATCTCTATGATGAGTGCAGGTGTAAGGTGGTGCAGTAGTGTGCAAGAGTGTCATACTGGCAAGTTACTGCACTAGAATTTTGCATAGTGAAGTGTATTGGTTATATTATAGTATGTGTTACAATGAACTTGCACTATGTTCTATAATCTGTTGTATGCTTGTAGCTCTTTAATTGGTGCAGGCAGTGGCGTAACTAAAGTCTTGTAGACCCCGTTGCAAACTTTTGTCTGGGGCCCCCTAACCCCTCCCTACAGCAAATTCTTGATAGTGACGGTTACAGGGCCCCAAACAGTATAATATGCTCGACAGTGGCCCCAGATAGTATTATATGCTCCACAGTGGCCCCACACAGTATAATATGCTCCCCACAGTGGCCCCACACAGTATAATATGCTCCACACAGTGGCCCCATCCTGTATTATATGCTTCCCACAATGGCCCCCACCCAGTATTATAAGCTTCCCACAGTGGCCCCCACCCAGTATTACATGCTGCCCACAATGGGCCCCACCCAGTATTATATGCTCCACAGTGGCCCCCACCCAGTATTATATGCCCCCCACAGTGGGCCCCACCCAGTATCATATGCCCCCCACAGTGGGACCCACCCAGTATTATATGCTCCACAGTGGCCCCCACCCATTATTATATGCTCCCAACAGCCCCCATCCATTTCGGTGCTATTATTATACTCTGGGGTCTCCTCTGACCCCAGAGCATAATAATCGGAGGCCCAGGGAAGGTGATTAAAAATAACAAACAATCATACTCACCTTGCCTTACCTTTCCTTGGCATACTCGCTCCATCCTGCCGTCTTCAGGCCCTCTTCAGGCCTCAACGGTCATGTGGGGGCGCACTGACGACATTACGCGGCTGCGCCCCATGTGACCGCTGGGGCCTAATCAAAGGCCTCAGTCACATGAAGGAAGAGCGCCAAAGAGAACGCTGTGCCCAGGAGAGGTGAGTATATGTATTTATTGTTTTCAGTCACCTCCCCTGGGTGCCCTGCCATCTATTGGAAAGGGGCCTGGCAATATGCTAGGGCCCCTTTCCAATAACAGTATGTACTGTATAGCGGTCAGGGAACCAGGCTTTCTCCGACCACTATCATAGTGGTCCAGGGCCCGGCCATCTCCAGCTGGTCATGTGCCCCATACCCTGCCGGGCCTGGTCACGGTCATACCCCCTGCGACTGCGATCGTTACGCCACTGGGTGCAGGTCATCATGTGGTCAGTGTTCTAGTATTGTCTGGAAGTTGTATTGTATGATGGTTCCTTGCTGGTGCAACAAAGCTGCGCCCATGAGTTGCACTGGGGGAAAAGTTTTGTGTTATTCTTTTGTGGTATGACCTAATGATGTCAGGTGTTATCCTGGCTACTCAGGACAGGCGATGGCTCCTTATTAAAGATACCTTTCTCCGATGTGGCACTCCAAATGAGCTGCAGAGGGCCAAGTGTCTAAGCTGCAGATCTGCAAGAGGCCATACTCTAGGCTAAAGTGAGATGATTTTTGTAAAATGTTGAATTACTCACCAGCATTCCATGAGAATATTCTTCTGATCATGGCTAAAATGGTTTTGTATTTAAAACTACCTAGGCTCTTTCATAGAATAACAGGTTCTGCTAGTTCCATTCTTTAAAAAATGAATATTAGTCTTTATTTTATTACTTTTTTTATGTTAATTTTGCAAACCTAACAGAAAAGTAAACTTTCTTAAATTATATCTTATGGTGCTACAAAGAAGGTTTGATGTACATTCATTATTATCTCATGTGTAAAAGTTGGAGCACATCTATTTTGTTCTCTGATAAAATATGCCTTTAACTCTTACAAAAACCTCTTAAAATTTCTTTTTAAAAGCCCACTTCCACTATTCAATTATTGACACAAAGAACCCATCAATAAATTCTAAAAACAAAGGAATATTTTTTTTTTTTTTTAAAGAAAACAAAATTCTAGCATTTACATCATACAAAGGAAATATTAAGTAGACTTTGTGTTATAGATAAAAATGTCTACGGTGATTTTTCACCAAGTATTTCAATGATCATTTTAGATTAATACGACATTCAGAGATTAAATATTCCGCATTTGCTATAGAAGTATGGTGTCTGCCAGTAAAAAGAAAGTGCTTTACTCTGTGAAATGAAAAACTATTGTGTTTCCTTTGAAAGACCTCTATTACAGAAACTTCACTAACTACAGGAAGTCAAATAGTTGTTTCAGTACTATAGTCATTCACAATCAAGCACTGAACTGGTTCTAAAGAAAAAGAGCAGCACTTAGCAAGACTTTATATTACATTTATGTACTTATTTCATAGAAGAAAAAACTATGTTAGATTACCAATTATATGACGAAATCCTCGTTACATAGTTATTCACATATTGTACATTTTTGTGTGGAAATCAAACTAAATTTCTAAGTTTTTCATGAGGTCACATTTGATAGAACGTTCTTCTATTGTAATAGAGAAAGGTGTTTGATCTTTTGTTGATCTCTTTTTGGAATCGTTTGTTTACATATTAAAGGGAACCTACAAAATGTCTCCAAATCCAAAAACTGTGCCATAAAAGAGGATTCTTTACAATAAGAACAGCGAGGTTATGGAACTCGCTGCCAGAGGAAGTGGTGATGGTGGATAAGTTCAAAGAGAGATTGGATGTTTTTCTCAAACAGAAAAATATAACGGGTTATGGGTTCTAGATTTTGATAAGGACAAGATGATCCAAAGTTTTATACTGACTGCCAGATTGGAGTCGGGGAGGAATTTTTGGGGCAATTGGCATAAACCTCTGGATCAACAATGTAAGGTACTGTAGGATTATAGGTTGGACTTGATGGACTGATGTCTTCATCCAACCTCATCTACTATGTAACTATGTATTTATAGGAATATAAGAATACCTTTACGACAACAAGCCGATGAAACATTGCAAAGATAATATTTTTTATGGACATGTAAATCAGCCTGCAAGTACTATGACTTTCCTCTAGAATTGCCACCCAAATCCACCATTTTAACCCTTTCTACTAAAATTGTTTAGGATTGTCGGCATTTTTTAAATGATTTTTGTAAAATGATTTGATTTTTAGTACTACTAGCTTTAATTTGTATGCATTTTTGTGCTTTCTCTTGTAAGAGCGGATGCTATATATGCATATTTTTGGTTGAATTAAGCACTTTTCATCTAATCACATAACTGTGATTAGTTTGCCATTTAAATGCAAGCTGCTTCCTAAAACATTACATAATTAACCACATCTATTTAAGTACTCCCTAAAGGAATGCAGGGGAAGAAAATGAAGTCTATGAAATCATTTTTGAGGTATTCTCACTGATTTTAATGTAGAGCAGAATTTTGCTACATTTGTAAACAAATATTATAAATCTTCCTCCTTATTAATTAAATGTACTTCAAAAGAAAAGAAGGCAGTGATACAATGCTATGTATGTTACAGTGTTGTCTCATCTTTTACAGAAAAAAAAAAATTATAGTGTAGTGAGAGTTTCTATATTAACCTCTGTGGTGATACCTCCCTAAAGGACTGAAGAAAAAGAGGCCAAATAAGGCTGAATTCTCAGAGAGCATTTTGTTTGGTTTTTATTTAGTGTTTTGTAAATGCAGATGATAAAATTGATTTTTTTCAACTGCTTTTTTAACTTACAAAAATACAAACAAAATGCCCTGTGGGAACACAGCCTAAGGGTGCTATTACAGATCAGCATTTTTACTTGTTTTAATGTGTCCATTCTTTGATCAGTTTTAGTCATTTTCATTGGTGTAAAAAAAAAAAAAAAACCAACATACGCTAATGTGACTAAAAGCAACAGGTGTGATAGCGCCCTAAAGTTATATTCTGCTGTGTGACTTCCATTTTTTAACGGACGTCACATGGGAGCATTAAATTCAATTAGTTATTTTGAGGGTTGGTTGTAACGGACTATCAAAATATAGGTCTTGTTCTAGTTTTGTCCATTTTCATAGATCCCTCCATACATTGTAATGTATGGGGGTTCCGTGAAAATGGCCACCCCTCGAGTGCAAGACAGCCATGACAAATGTATTTTTTTTCACATTCATTTTGCACCTCGGCCCTGTGAATGTTGTCTAAGGCACATCTCATTGGCAAATATCCAACTAACCATCCATCCAACTATTCCTGTCCACAACTCATTGGCAAGTGATTATAATAAATAATTAATTACAACCTATTTCTTTCAGCTGTCTGTGATCTATGCTTGGGCCCACAATTTTTTGGCATCACTAGAGAAAGTGTCAATTGTCCATCAGTGAGGTGTCCAACATTAGACTTCCAAAGAGGACTGTTAGGAAGGGGATTTCTTAAACTGAGTAGATTTGTGGAAATCATAAATGTCAGAGAAAATCACGAACTATTTTCACAGATCCCTCATACATTTGAGTGTGTTGAGGGATCCATGAAAACAGACAAGAATAGAACACTACCTATTTATTAAAATGGATTGTCAAAAAATTGTTCATGTGAATAGCCCCCATTCTCAAGGATGGATTGTAATGTAGCTGTGTGCCGACCATTTAAAAAAACACTCGTCACATGGACGATTATAATGTCCTGTGAATGTAGGCTAAATACTATCATTAGGGGTCAAGGTAGGAAGAATATTGTGCTGACAAGATCTAACTCCAGACCCCATAGAGGAAATAAATTGGGAATTTTACCAGATTATCCATATACAGTGGGGAAAAAAAGTATTTAGTCAGCCACCAATTGTGCAAGTTCTCCCACTTAAAAAGATGAGAGAGGTCTGTAATTGCCATCATAGGTAGACCTCAACTATGAGAGACAAAATGAGAAAACAAATCCAGAAAATCATATTGTCTGATTTTTAAAGAATTTATTTGCAAATTTTGGTGGAAAATAATTATTTGGTAAATAACAAAAGTTCATCTCAATAATTTGTTGTATATCCTTTGTTGGCAGTGACAGAGGTCAAACGTTTTCTTCAAAAGTTTGGCACACACTGTTGCTGGTATGTCGGCCCATTCCTCCATGCAGATCTCCTATAGAGCAGTGATGTTGTGGGGCTGTCGCTGGGCAAAACGGATTTTCAACTCCCTCCAAAGGTTTTCTATGGGGTTGAGATCTGGAGACTGACTAGGCCACTCCAGGACCTTGAAATGCTTCTTACGAAGCCACTCCTTCGTTGCCCTGGCGATGTGCTTGGGATCATTGTCATGCTGAAAGACCCAGCCACGTTTCATCTTCAATGCCCTTGCTGATGGAAGGAGGTTTGCACTAAAAATCTCATGATACATGGCCCCATTCATTCTTTCATGTACACGGATCAGTCGTCCTGGTCTTTGCAGAGAAACAGCCCCAAAGCATGATGTTGCCACCCCCATGCTTCACAGTAGGTATGGTGTTCTTTGGATGCAACTCAGCATTCACTCTCCTCCAAACATGACAAGTTGTGTTTCTACCAAACAGTTCTACTTTGGTTTCATCTGACCATATGACATTCTCCCAATACTCTTCTGGAACATCCAAATGCTCTCTAGCAAACTTCAGACGGGCCCGGATATGTACTGGCTTAAGCAGGGGGACACGTCTGGCACTGCAGGATCTGAGTCCCTGACGGCATAGTGTGTTACTGACGGTAGCCTTTGTTACGTTAGTCCCAGCTTTCTGCAGGTCATTCACTAGGTCCCCCCATTGGTTCTGGGATTTTTGCTCACCGTTCTTGTGAATATTTTGACCCCATGGGGTGAGATCTTGCGTGGAGCCCCTGATCGAGGGAGGTTCTCAGTGGTCTTGTATGTCTTCCATTTTCTAATTATTGCTCCCACAGTTGATTTCTTCACACCAAGCTGCTTGCCTATTGCAGATTCAGTCTTCCCAGCCTGGTGCAGGTCTACAATTTTGTTTCTGGTGTCCTTCCACAGCTCTTTGGTCTTCACCATAGTGGAGTTTGGAGTGTGACTGTTTGAGGTTGTGGACAGATGTCTTTTATACTGATAACAATGTCAAACAGGAGCCATTACTACAGGTAATAATAATAATAATAATAATAATAATAGTCCTTTAATAGTCCCACAATGGGGAAATTCAGTGTGTTACAGCAGCAAAGATAAGCAGATACAAATACAAATACAACATGTACAGGAATGTTCCAAGGTAAGAGGCATTACATTAATAGCAGACAGACAGAAAGGAACTAGCAGAGAAGGGGGGGGGGGATTTAAACTCATGATTTAACAGGCAGAGAGATATTTCAGTTCTCTGTGTGTAATGATCTCCGCTTAGGTCGGTGTTGGTTGTACAGCCTAACCGCGGTGGGGAGGAAAGACTTCCAATAGCGCTCCTTCTCGCACCTAGGGTGGAGCAGTCGGTCACTGACAGTACTGCCCAGCGCGATCACAGTCTCATGCATGGGATGGGACTTCTTCTTCTGCATGGAGCTCACCACTGACAGTATCCTTTTGTCACCCACCACCTGCACTGGGTCCAGTGGGCTCCCCAGGACAGAGCTGGCCCTTCTAATCAGCTTGTCAAGTTTATTTCTGTCCCTGGTTGATATACTGCTCCCCCAGCAGGCCACTCCAAAGAAGATGGCTGATGCCACTACCGAGTTGAAGAAAGTCCTAAGACGTGCCCTCCGGATTCCAAAGGCTCTCAGCTTCCTAAGCAGGTAGAGCCTGCTGTGGCCCTTCCTGTACAGGGCCTCCATATGATCTGCCCAGTCCAGCTTATTATTAAGGAGCAAACCCAGGTACTTATAGGTGTTCACAATCTCGATGCCCGTCCCCAGGATGTCCACTGGTTTAGGAGGACATCTGCCTTTACGGAAGTCCACCACCATCTCCTTGGTCTTCTTCGCGTTAATCTTCATTTGGTTCCGGTGGCACCAGTCCTCAAAAACCCGGTTCAGTTCTCTGTACTCCCTGTCATCATCCTCTGTGATGAGGCCTACTATTGCAGAGTCGTCAGAATACTTCTGTAGGTAGCAGCTAGATGAGTTGCACCTAAGATCTGCAGTGTACAGTGTGAAGAGGAAATGGGCAAGAACCGTACCCTGAGGTGCCCCCGTATTACAGATCACAGTACCTGACACACAGTCTTGTGCTCTCACGTATTGAGGTCGATTTGTGAGGTAGTCTAGGATCCAGTTGGAGAGGTGGTGGTCCACTCCAGCAAGGCCCAGTGGAGGACAGAGGAGCCTCTTAAAGAAGAAGTTACAGGTCTGTGAGAGCCAGAAATCTTGCTTGTTTGTAGGTGACCAAATACTTATTTTCCACCATAATTTGCAAATAAATTCTTAAAAAATCAGACAATGTGATTTTCTAGATATGTTTTCTCATTTTGTCTCTCATAGTTGAGGTCTACCTATGATGACAATTACAGGCCTCTCTCATCTTTTTAAGTGGGAGAATTTGCACAATTGGTGGCTGACTAAATACTTTTTTTCCCCACTGTAACTTCATAGAATCACCTTTTACGTGAACCACAGAAGTAGACATTGCAGAAAACAGTCAATATTATCCTACTGACAGCTTCCAGGACTCTTCCTGTGAACTGCAAAGGAAGTAATGCCATGATCTACCTGTCATTTCAATTATACAACATGGTCTATTGGATCTCCTTAGAAAGTTGAAGACAAACTGAAGGCACCTTCACTTCAATATTAATCAATTAAAAGTTTTTTAGTTATTGCATGAAATTGCAATGAAATTTTATAGTGGTCTACAGCGCTTAAAGTGTTTCTGTCTTTTCTGTTAGTTTCAGAATAAGCAGTCTTGTCAGTGTATATGAGAAATAACACTATTCCTGGTCATTGTATGTCAATGTGTCATTAAAACACAATAATGTCTGTGGACTACCTCAGATGATGCATTCTGATACTGGGTGTGAATTAACACAAAAACAGTAACTGAGAGTAGTTAAAATTCAGGGTTATTCACCTAGCAGTGGCTTGGGAGGGGTAATAACCTGGTGCTGGTCAGCATTTCTCACTCCCAGGGGAATCACCACTGCAGCACTAAAACCCTTTATGATAAAGACCCAATGTGTTTATAAATGATACATTTATTATCAGGGGTCAATATTCATATGGTAAGGAATGTCTATCATTCATTGACACTGTATAGACTATCATTGTGGATACAGTCTGTAAGTAGAAATGCTCAAACTTATCATTTTACTTAAAGAGGTTGTCTGGGCAAAAATATTATTTTTAAAATAGGCTGGGTGGGAGGAGGGAGAGGTTGGAATAAAAAAAAATCATTCTCACTTGTCCCAGGTGCTCCAGTGTCCTCCCAGCATGGTCCGGTCCTGCTGCTTCGGGTGTTTTGTAGAAGTGAAATTATTCACTGGCTGTGACATCCCAGATCCCTTCCACTGAAGCCGCTGATTGGCCTCAGCACTCATGTGCGGTGAGGAATTCTGCTGGAAGACAACAATGGACCGGCAGGACCAGACTGCACTGGGAGGCACTGGAGCACCAGGGAAAGGTGAGTATAATTTAAAAAAAAAAAATTTTCACCATTTAAAATATTACATTTTTGCCTGGACAACCCTTTTATTGTCTTTACTTACTTAGTCTATGTTGTACTTGAATTTTGATTATTTATTTAGCATTTGTGATATCTCTTTAGTATTTTATGGATAAGACCAGTCTTATTGTATTTTCTGCACCACTGTTTTATGTATAGATACAATCTTTACACATGTTTACTCTCTCTTAAATATTACTTTATTTTACCATTCATCATATCACCATTGTCTAGGTATTTCTCAACTATGTAGGTTTTCAAACCCCCAGAATATTAAGAGTATTTTGTGCCCTGTTTGATGTGTATATACAGTCATATGAAAAAGTTTGGGCACCCCTATTAATCTTAATCATTTTTAGTTCTAAATATTTGGGTGTTTGCAACAGCCATTTCAATTTGATATATCTAATAACTGATGGACACAGTAATATTTCAGGATTGAAATGAGGTTTATTGTACTAACAGAAAATGTGCAATATGCATTAAACCAAAATTTGACCGGTGCAAACATTTGGGTACCCTTATCATTTTATTGATTTGAATACTCCTAACTACTTTTTACTGACTTACTGAAGCACAAAATTGGTTTTGTAACCTCACTGAGCTTTGAACTTCATAGCCAGGTGTATCCAATCATGAGAAAAGGTATTTAAGGTGGCCAATTGCAAGTTGTTCTCCTATTTGAATCTCCTCTGAAGAGTGGCATCATGGGCTCCTCAAAACAACTCTCAAATGATCTGAAAACAAAGATTGTTCAACATAGTTGTTCAGGGGAAGGATACAAAAAGTTGTCTCAGAGATTTAACCTGTCAGTTTCCACTGTGAGGAACATAGTAAGGAAATGGAAGACCACAGGGACAGTTCTTGTTAAGCCCAGAAGTGGCAGGCCAAGAAAAATATCAGAAAGGCAGAGAAGAAGAATGGTGAGAACAGTCAAGGACAATCCACAGACCACCTCCAAAGAGCTGCAGCATCATCTTGCTGCAGATGGCGTCACTGTGCATCGGTCAACAATACAGCACACTTTGCACAAGGAGAAGCTGTATGGGAGAGTGATGCGAAAGAAGCCGTTTCTGAAAGCACGCCACAAACAGAGTCGCCTGAGGTATGCAAAAGCACATTTGGACAAGCCAGCTTCATTTTGGAAGAAGGTCCTGTGGACTGATGAAACAAAGATTGAGTTGTTTGGTCATACAAAAAGGCGTTATGCATGGCGTCCAAAAAACACAGCATTCCAAGAAAAACACTTGCTACCCACTGTAAAATTTGGTGGAGGTTCCATCATGCTTTGGGGCTGTGTGGCCAATGCCGGCACCAGGAATCTTGTTAAAGTGGAGGGTCGCATGGATTCAACTCAGTATCAGCAGATTCTTGAGAATAATGTACGAGAATCAGTGACGAATTTGAAGTTACGCCTGGGATGGATATTTCAGCAAGACAATGATCCAAAACACAGCTCCAAATCTACTCAGGCATTCATGCAGAGGAACAATTACAATGTTCTGGAATGGCCATCCCAGTCCCCAGACCTGAATATCATTGAACATCTGTGGGATAATTTGAAGCGGGCTGTCCATGCTCGGCGACCATCAAACTTAACTGAACTGGAATTGTTTTGTAAAGAGGAATGGTCAAAAATACCTTCATCCAGGATCCAGGAACTGATTAAAAGCTACAGGAAGCGACTAGAGGCTGTTATTTTTGCAAAAGGAGGATCTACTAAATATTAATGTCACTTTTCTGTTGAGGTGCCCATACTTTTGCACCGGTCAAATCTTGGTTTAATGCATATTGCACATTTTCTGTTAGTACAATAAACCTAATTTCAATCCTGAAATATTACTTTGTCCATCAGTTATTAGATATATCAAATTGAAATGGCTGTTGCAAACACCCAAATATTTAGAACTAAAAATGATTAAGATTAATAGGGGTGCCCAAACTTTTTCATATGACTGTATTTAATGTTTATTACAGATTTGACCAAACTTAAAGCACCACTCCAGAGATTTTTAATGTTTAATAAAGGGCATACTGAGGTGCAAATAATGGCACTTACCTGTCAGTATCCTGCCACCGAATCGGTCCTCCAGCTGGTCATGTGATCGGCAGACTGATCTGCCAGTTCACACAGCAGCCAGAGGTCCCCGTTTCCTTTACAGCTTAACTAAAGCCTTGTGGGCCCCGCAATCTTTTGTCTGGGGCCCCCTACCTCATCCCTACAGCAAATTCTTGATAGTGATGGTTACGGATGTTAAGGAGTTTAATCAACCTTCGTGTGTTTAGGGTAATCTGTGGGTTTCCTTGGTTTTTGGGCCAGATGGAAGCTGCAATCTCAATACTGATGCCAATGCTTATGGGCCCCCTAAGGCCTTTGGGCCCCGGTGCGACTGCACCCTCTGCACCCCCTCAAGTTACGCCCCTACTTTACAGGTCTATCTACCTGGATACAATGTTCTCATAAACTTACATAGAAAACAGGAACCTACAGCTGCTGTGTGAATTGGCATGTTAGTCTGTGGATCATATGACCAGGGGACAGATTTGGTGAGGGAGTGGACTTTATTACAAAATTGTATGCCCTGTAATAAATATTTAAAAAGTTCTCTGGAGTAATATTTTAACTGATCCCCAGTTTAGTTAACTAATGCAATTTCTCATGAACAAGTTTAACACCTTATCACAACATGCTAACAAAGGCCTTGAAAAGACTACTATTCACACCTACGACCAGTGTGACCACACATAGACATAAATTGGTTATTTAGCATATCCATTTAGCATATATCAGGAGATAATGTTGCTTTTAGAAAAGTTCCAACCAAGAGGACAGGTGCTATTACAGATCTGCATTTTGCTTGTTTTAGTGTGCATTCTTTGAAACGTTATTCACATTTTTGATAAGTATTAGTAATTTTCATTGTGTAAAAAAAAAAAAAAAAAAAAAAAAAAACAACATACATTAATGTGACTAAATACAACAGGTGTGATAGCACCCTAACGCTATATTCACAGGACAGTGAATAACGACTGTGTGAGGTCTGTTTTTAATGGACGTCACATGGCAGCATTAAATTCAAAGCCTGTGAATGAGGGCTATTCACATGACCGTTATTTTGAGGGTCTAAGGACTGTTATTTTTAGCCGCAAATGGCATGATTTTGATTCTGTACATTTTTTGTCTAGTTCTGTGATATGTCACTACATTTAGCCTATGTTCATTTCAGTTAAACCACACCCGTTTTCATCACTGTCTATACATGTAAAATACAGAGGCATCTGTTAGCATGCAAGGTACTAACCTTGTCCAGCCCTATGGTTCTTGTTAGTATCTGCTGGAATAAGGGCACAGTCTCAGTATGATTGTAATTGGTTGCTCAGATGTTGCATATCTGACTCCTGCAGTGTGCTAGATTGGCGTTGCAGATTAAAATACAGATCCATCACATTCAGCAAAGTGTAATGGCTGTGGCCTCTGCGACTTGTTGAAGTGATAGTGCTGGCAGAAATGGTGGAGCACTGATGTATAGCTTCTTGAAAAAGCTGCAACAAGTTGAGTATAAAGTATATCCTGGTAGTATACCAATTTTGCCTCCCTTTCAAAAAGCTGGAAGAAATCACCCATTTTGCTTTTATAGCAAGAGTCTAAAAGCAAATAGACATCTATTTGCTTGATGCTAGATATACATTTGTGAGCCCAAACACACCCCCTCAACATCCAACTCTTCCTCCTCTACTTCCTTTTGTTCAATTTCTAGCTCCTCATCCTTCTCTACTTCCTCCAGCATGCGTCAATGTGATCATTAGCTCCATTATAAATATCAGGGTACAAGAACATTGAAGCCCCTGTTGTCCCTACTCACAAATTCCTACACTTTGAATGGCCTAGGTAGGATGAGCTGCCACTGTCTTATCTCAAAATAACACAAGTTGCCTGTGGTCTGGGACATGATGTGATCATTCGTTGCTTTCTACTGCTTGTACAGATGGTTCAGTATTTGCAAGATGGAATTCTAGCTAGTTGGAACATTGTAAATCAAGTGGGGGAACAGCATTCTGTCACTAATGTTCTGAAACTGATGTCTTGCCACAGGGAATACATCAATTTTGGGTGTCATCGTATGCATCAAAATACTAAACCTAAATAATGGCAAGGTAAAAATTCTGTAAACAAGGACAAGGTCAATTTTGGGTTTTCCTTGTCCTTATATGCAACAAAATGCGTATTGCTATGTGTCTATTGTCATTTCACTGGCACACAGACTGAATGAAAGAATCGAGATCAGAAGCAACTGAGCAATAACTGCTGCCTGACTGTCCCTGGCCCTGCCTAGCACTGTGACACTACTGAGAATTTATGTTTCTATTAATTTATAATTTGTAAATTGTAGTTAAATCTAATTTATCTTTTCTCCTCACTATGAAATACACCAACCCTCACTATATATCTGTATTCTGTGGGTTTGGTTTTGACTATCTCTCTCTGTCTGATGCACTCTCTCTGAAATATCTATACCATCAGAATGGCAGCATTCATGACTGGGCTTTTTGTAATAGCTATTCATGATTGCCTGAGAGTTACTTGCTAGGCATTACTGAGAAGTCCTCCGCCCAGGGACATGAGGTCCTTATTCTTTGTCTTGTTCTGATTTGTAAAATGTTGGCTACCATTTTGTATGATTTGTGTGAAAAAAAATTCCAAAAGTTTTACTGGAATCCAAAACATTTGGGAATTTCAGAATGAAATTGGTTTGTGTTAAATCAATTTGGTCATCTCTAAGGTCTACATTTCTTGTTAGGCAGAGATTTCTGTTAATAAATTGTGTTCCCTTTTGCAACATGGACATATATTATTAATATACCAGGTTTGGTTATGAACCCTCCACTATTTACAGGTGCATCTCAATAAATTAGAATATCTTTGAAACGTTCATTCATTTCAGTAATTCAGTAATACAATTCATAATCAGCGTCTTCCATGATTGTGTGTCCTACTGAACCAGACTGAGGGACCATTTAAAGACTTAAGAAACCTTGGCAGGTGACACACTGAATTTACAATACTGAAGTTTTTTTTATAATATTCACATTTTCTTAGATTTGGGTTTTCATTACCTGTAATCCATAATCAACATTTACAGAAATAAAACACTTGAAATAGAACACTGTGAGTAAAGAATCTAGAAAATATAGGCGGTCACTTTTTTAATTTAATTACTGAAATAAATAAATGTTTCAAATATATTCTAATTTATTGAGAGGCACCTGTAGTACAAAACTCTGACTATCTAACTACAATTCATAGATTGTTTTAATTTGATTTTACTATAATTTCATCTTAAAATATACATTCTATTTCTACATCTTCAGCCCATTATCGGCTTGCTGTCTGGTAACACTTGGAAGCCTTTGAAACCTATCATAACATGCCCCATACGGCAAGTATTCTTGTGAAATCACAAGATAACCCTAATTGAGAAGAAAAGCACATGCAGTATGTTCTTTAAGCTATACAATGCCTTTAGAAATTGGCAGTGACATGAGGTTGAGTAACAACATGTAAGATTCACAATTTGTATTCTTCAAGACAGTTTCTTATGTATAACAAGAATGAAACAATTTACAGCAAAAAAATCAGTAGGAAATTCAAAGAATGATGGAATAATACAGCTCTGCCTAACAGAATGGACAGAGGAAGCCTTGGAACTTGTATGGCTTGGCACTGAGCCAGCAACATTTTACATCCAAACCCCAGAGCAGTTTAACATTAAAATATCCAGTGATTGCCCTAAATAGATCAGATGCAATAAGGACTTCCAGCAGGTTAAGTTTAAAAGTCAGAAAGAGATCAAACCTATTCCCCTTTGCAAGCTCTTGGATGTGAGGCAGATGGCATCATGTGTGTCTGTTCCTTGGGGACACAAGATAAAAGCTATGTGAATTCATTCAGAGTAACCTTCAACCAACATTTCAGATCTATCGACATGCCATTTAACATGACACAATAGTAATTTAAGGATGTGGAAACATTTATTACTGCAGAGCACTGTTGAGATGAAGACTGCTTTGCTGCTTTAATGAACAGTCAATGAGGAGAAGGGCTGGCGCGCACACATCTCAGAGTTAGAAAAAATTGTGTAACTGTAATTGTGTAATTGTGTAAAAATTGTAACTTATAACAATGTGCTCGATTTTTCACAAGAGAAATGTATCCTCTAACTGCAGTTGGAATGGGACAGTCTAGACAAAGGTACCAAGTCTAAAAAGTTGCCCCATTCTTCCGTTTAACCCCCTCAACATGGTATGGAGTTTTACATTCCGGGTCCCCACAATAGCCATTGGTGGTAGGAGTGCTGAAGAAGACGTATCATAGTCAGTAGGATAGCCAAAGGTCATCACCAGGAAGATGTTCAAAAAGCAACAAGCAAGAGGGCAAAACAGAACGAACAAAAGAGAAATGTCACGATCAACAAGAGTAGAACAATTACCAAGCAATAATTCAGAGAGTGGAATCAAGGAACAAAGCTAAGGTCAGAGTTAGTAGGTAGCAATAGCTTACAGGAATAGGAACAAGGCAAGGAAGAACTTCAGTCTTCGGGCATTGAGATTGATATAAGTATTTTCTTATAAATCAAATGTCTGAACAACATTATAATAGAGCAATGATTGCCATGACAGCACAACAACTTTGCCGCAGGATGCAGAAGATGTGAGCAAGATGAACAGATCTGTGGCCGCAAGGAGAGAGACCACTACACACATCAGAGAGTTAGGTTGCCTAGTAACCCACTGTGGATGCCTGGGGTAACCCAGCACAAGAGTGGGGAATGGTAAGTAATAAAATAAAAATAAAAGCAATATAATAATAATACTTATTATTGTTATTACTATTATTATATGATCATCAGTTTAGACAACATTTGTAAAAATAATACAAAAGCAATGAATGAATAAGTGATATGCTAGAACACAGGGTCAGGTAAGAGTTTAGCATAGTTCCCTAGCCCTGTCATCCACTCAAAGAAGGGAGGAATAAGGAGGGTATATTAGAGCACTGTGAGGTGTAGCAGTTTTGAGCAAAGGAGCCGCCCTCAGTGGTCCAGACTGCTGATTTGCATATTGTGAAGTAAATGAATATCTCAGCAATGGAGACATGAATTTTCATGTGTAAAAAAGCATTACGTTCAGGTGAGCCTGACCTGGCTAACAGTGTTCCTGGTTTATTATGCTTCACCCTTCTTTGAAGCTGACCATATACATAAGATAAAAGGAGGCTGAATTTTCGATCACTGGAAAATTATTTGCCCTTTCCTTTCCCCTGGTTGAACTTCATGGACATATGTCTTTTTCAACTGTACTAACTATATAACTATTTAACAATATTTATGATGGGCAAAAATGTGATCTCACAGGCCAAAGGCCAAAAAAGGCCATTGTTGACCAAAACTATAGGAATATGACTTTTCTATCCCACTATTTTATATTTTTTTAAAATTACCTACTGAATTATCAGTCTTCCCCAAAATTACCAATCTGCCAGTTTGCTCTGGCATTCTGCTAGATGGAGCATTTGTACAAATAATATGTACTGTACAACTGAATGACCTCATTCTGGCCCGTACTAATCTTATGTGTATAGTCAGCTTTGCAGCCAGACAGAGATTTCTGAGATGGATCAGGGAGAATGGATTATTGACTGATCTCCTGGGAGACATATTGGGCAGAATTTAATAAGACTGGCGTTCACACACCAATCTTAATCAATTACCGATCTGGCACTCCAGAATTATACACCAACATTGAAATTTATAACAGTCAACGACTGACATAGATTTTTCATAAAATTCACCCGAATTTTCTGGAATGGGTTACAATCCAATTTGTTGGGCTGAGAAATCTCCACTATGGCCTACCTTAGTCTCCATCCTGGTCTCTTTCGTAAAGAGTGACTAGTTTTCTGGCCTAGAGGGAATAGCAAATTCCTCCCATTGATTTTATTCAGGGGCATAACTACCACCATAGTGGTTGCTATGGGCCCACTAAAGCTAATGAGACAGAGCAATGCTTCAGTGTATACAGAACATACTCCAGTGTCCTCTTACTCCTTTAACATCAACTTGAACTTCCTCCGGTCATTGGGTCAGAGAGCTGAGGGAGGGCTCAGAACCCAGAAATATATAGAGGTAAAACAGCACATCAGATGAAGAGACTGTCAATATAATGCTGTGTTGGGTCTCCCTCCTGCTGTACAGTATGTAATTTACAGCTGCATTTCTATCCTCCTGACCTGATTCCCTCTACAGCTGTCCTGGGATGAAGATAAGTGTAATAAATCTGGTTATCTAGGAGAATGCCTGCTTGGCAGAAAATAGAATATTAGTCTCTGTATAAGTATATATAAGTGCATAAGTCTGTGTGTGCTTATGAGTGGGTATACATGGAGCTTCTTTGAAAATTAAGATCTACATGAAGTTTTTAATTGCAGTAATGAGTAGCTCATTTTACTACCGTGTGTAATTTTCAGTCAGAGTTTAGTTTTTGTGGTCCGCGTGTCATCAGTGTGTCTTCAGCATCAGTGCCGTATATACCAAAAAATGGTCAGTATTGCATCAGTGTGTCATCTCTATTTGGGGATCCAAACTCCCCCTGTGGGTAGCTGGGTAAATCATCAGTGTGATGTCCGTTGTTTTCTGTGTCCCAAAGGCTTCTATGGGCTAGTCCGTGCCACAAACACTGAGCAGAATAGGACATGCTCTGAGTTTTATGTCCCGCACACAGACCCATTGAAATTAATGGGTCAGTGTGCTATCCAGGAAAAACCAGGATAGCATATAGAAATAGCATAGGGTTGTATGCCTATGCATTTCAGATGAGTAGCACATTCTTACTATGCCTGTGAACCAGAGATTTTCAGTTTAATGTCCATTAACATATAGCTAAAATACATAGTAATATGTGCTAGGCATTACTACTTAAAAAAAAACAAAAAAACAGCATGCAGTTCTTAAAGTGTCATGTAAATCCCGCCATACTAAGAAAAATGAAAAATCAATAAACTCATGTCCTCCTGGAGTTAAAAAAAAATTGCACTTTTTTTTGCATTGAGCATTTCTTCTCATGCATTCGGCAACCCTTATTGCCAATTTACAGTCTCTTCTACATTCAGACTTGGCTCAGGGAGTTCTCTAAAGCTGGTTACATGATCTCTTCTCTGCTTTTATTTCACCCATATTTCTTCAGCTCTCTCTCCCCTTCTCATTGCCTAGTTTGCATGTACACACAGCTTTATGTGAAAGCACACTCTCTACAAACTGTCAGTGGCATTTCTGAATCTTCTTCTCTTGTCCTGTGTGTGTAAAACCCTTATGTATGGATTTCCCATCACAGGACTGTCTGTGTTTCTGTACAGCAATGACGTGATGAGCTGCACAAAGCACTGCATGTCTAGCAGAGGCTTGTTTTCAAAAGCGGGGGGATGCTCTGTCTGTCAGAGGTCTTCATATATGGATTTTGCTGATAACAGGACAAGGCAGCTTGCAGTGTATAGCAACACATGAAAGCTGCAGAAGACAAACTGTAAAAAATTTTAATGCAAACCAATATGAAAAGCAATGTTTATTAAAAGATATATGCAATGGACAAAAAGAAAATTAAAGTTGACAAAGATGTACATAGCATTTAAAGGGAGTCTACCACTTCCCCTAAACATATTCAACTGCCACCACTGTGTTGCAGAGCATATTACAGTGATAAACAAGGTACTTCTGTTATGTACAGTATGTCACTTTTGTATATTAGGAGAAAAACAGCTGATATGCAAATGAGGCAGTTGGTGCACTGGGGGTGGGCTTTCAGCTCCCTGGAGCACTGCTCTTGCCACTCAGACCCCTACCATCATTTGCCTGCATAACTCCAGTGATAGTTGATCCTCCCACTGCTAAGACATCATCCATCCTACTTGAGCAGCAAGAATAATTCTTCCAGGGCTGAATGAAAACCCCAGTGTACCAACTGCCTCATTTGCAGTTGTTTTTCTCCAAATCTACAAAAGTGACATACGTAACAAAGGTATGTTGTTTATCACTGTGTTGTCCTCTATAACACAGTGGTAGCAGAGGAATATGCTTGGGGGAGGTTGTAGACTCCCTTTAATGATGTTAGTTACTCATTATAGATCATTTGAGTGCTGCTGAATTTATATTACAATTTTGTTTGCTGCTTTGTTGTGTCCTGTAGTACATCTGAACCATCTGAAACTGTAAAGTAAAGAAAGAGAAGTCATGCATCGCTGCTGCAAAAGTTTGGCCAGGACTGAAAACTCTGTATAACTGAATTCAAATTTGAGTCACTCTCCCACTGAGACTTGTGTGACAAATAGCCAATAATAAAGTATTTTGTTCTGTCTATTTGTAGAATTGTTACAGAAGCTCTAAAACACCAAGGTACTAAAGGGAATTTATCCTTCAGAGGGAACAGAAACTGCAGCATTATTTTTATAGCTCTGTGGAGTCTCAACAGACTCTAGAGGAGTTGTAGGAGATTTATAATAATCTTTTACTGTGTATTTTGCTTTGCTTATATATTTCTTCACCACTGACACTCACTTGTGTATCATTACGTTAAACAATGTGCTACTTTACCATTTCTCATCATTCCTCTGATTCATGGCGAGCCTTGGGAAATAATTGCGTTTTAGAATTGAATTAAAGTTTAGAAATTGACTGCCATTAGAATTGTCCTGAAAAATGTTAAAAGCACAAGCTGCTGTATTTTCTTTCTATCCTTGTGACTGAATTAAAATTACATTCCAAGTCCATATGAGAAATCATTTTACAACATTTTCAGCTAGTGTCGGAAGTTTGACAGAAACTCTGATACACTGAATCTAATGAACGAGGATGAGAGAATGATGTGAAATCTGTTAGACGAGATTTGTCAAAAATCATCTAGGCACAAAAAGAGTTAGTTTAGGTGGAATTTCACATATTTTACTTTAGGACTTCTTGTTTGTTTTTTGTTCTCTGTGCATGTGGCAGTTTTAATAAGAGTTTACATTGCTTGATGTTACCAAAATGAGATGAAATACAACAATTTTTTTTTCATTCCTACCATGTCCTGCTGTTTATGACATTCTAAACTACAGAAATGGAGGATACATTGGATACATTGGCTTAATGATGACTGTACATTATATTTTACGGCATTTACTAAACAAAAACTGTTTGTATGTTATATATTATCTCTATTTTCTCTACAATTGATCTCCCTTATTTGGTACAATTATATATTCTTTCTGTATGTCAGGTAATCTGTTAAAAGTGGCTAACTTTGCTTCATAATTTGAAGATACACTTGTAGACATATTTTATATTTGGCGTGTTACAATCTGCCCATCATGTAGACCATAACGCATTGTATGTATGCCTTTAAACTGGTTACCTGCTCTTAAGAAAAGGATGAAATTCCTTACCTTAAAAATGTATGATGTTCGATTTCTTCTATACACAGCTTAGATTCTCTTGTCCCCAGCACTGGATTTACACCTCATGACCCTGCATACACAGGTTGCCTGGTATCATTGATTTGTGTTTATGGCACATTATATAGGATTATATGATGATGAAATGTAATATAATAGTCAGCGTCTGAAGATTGGTAAATCAGGACCTGATCAGCATATTAAATCAATAACAAAGTGACAGTTTTACTGCCAGTTGTGGGAAAATAAATCAAACATGTCAATCATGTCAATGGCTGCATTTCCTGTCATCTTGTCTATGACATACCTAATTAGTGTCCTACTATATGTAATAGAAATCTAGGTGATTTACATTTAAAGCTTTGTTTCCTGCTAAATGTAAAAGAGAGGCAATAAATACAGGGCTCAAAAAAAATCTCACATTAAAATTTCCAAATTTATTGCTAGTAAAGCTAAGGAAATTATTTCTTTAGCTCACATTGCAGGAAAAGAGTGGAGCAAACAAGCCAGATGTCACTTCAAAGAATGAGAGTGTACCTGGCAATTGTACATCTTGTTTTCTTATCTTAGCTGGTGGCTATGAGGCAAATAATGAAGAAATATTCAGGAACAGACATGAACTGCTAACTGTCAATTTCAAGTCATTGTCAATTTATACAGCCAAAAACACCAAATAAAACTTGGAGTCCGACCATAACTATCAGCACTAAGAGTAGCTCTGGAAAGTGTAAAATGAAGAGAATACATAAAGGAGGACATATACTAGATACTCAACAGAAAATGTACTAAGGCAATATAATATTATACTGTAGCTTAGAATGGTCTAAATATCATCATAAACCTGCAGTTTTGTAAGTTATAGTTATGACTAAGCGGGAATTCACAGTACCGTTACTAAAGTCCGTTGCTGTCTTCCGTCATAGTATGCATGCAGGACTTTATCTTCTGTTACAAAAGTAAACAAACATGTTGCTTACATTAGTGTCAATGGGAACGGACAAATTACCAGTCTGTGACCGTTCTCTGTGACAGCTAAAGTTCGTTGCTGTCATCCTATGACGGAATGCATCAATGAATTTTAACGTAACGGTAGTGTGAACTCCCCCTTAGTTGACATGCATATATTTGAGTCACAATGACTCCTTAGGTACCTGTGGATATATATACAGTATATATATACAGGTATATATATAATATAGTGCAGCCAGAAATTCAGTTTTTTCACCATTTCTGTAAATATTTATCTCTCGATAACTGTCCTGAGTAGGAAGACTGTTCCTGGTGTGATGCCAGAGAGGTTCAGACTGGCAGATAAACAAGTGAATTCCACAGTGGGCCCCCAGCTCACCTAGGCATGGCACAGTAAACTCATTATACAGATATTTATTTTACAGAATCTCAACTAGGCTATGTATCAGTATAATATACTGGATAGATTTTTTTGAGAAACTACCTGTTTATTTTTATATACTGTACATATATTGGGCAACATCTAAGTGCAGAGTCTGAATAAGGCCCGGGTCAAACCTGCGGGCCCCATAGACTATAATGGGGTCCGTGTGGTTTCCGCTCAGTTTCCGCACGAAAAATGTGGAGAGGAAAGTGCTGCTCAGAAACCGAGTGGAAACCACACGGACCCCATTACAGTCTATGGGGTCCGCGGGTTTCCCAGGTAAACCGCTTTTTTATGTGTATAGGTTTCCGTTCGGGGGGGTCCACAAGCGGATTCCCCGAACAGAGACCCGAACACAGATGTGGACCGGGCCTAAGCAGTATTCTTTCTCCCTGGGTTCCATCTCCTCAATTACATCCCCAATAACCAGTCACCCTGCACCAGCTTGCTGATGCCTGTTGTCTGCTGCTGTGTGGGTACATATCCCCTTCTCACAGAGCAAAGACGGCCCTAGTTCAAGGTAAGAGCCAGACAGCATATTACTGACAGGACCCAAGGACCAAAACAGGCAGGGGTTAGGGAATAAGCAACTACTGAAAAATAAATTTATGTTGACATTTTAGAAATTTATGAACGAGTGTCAGTATTTCCATAAAGCTGTATAAAGGACTCCCAGAGCAAATTTACTGATAATACCTAGGCACTCCAGTCTGACACTGATGTGAGAGCTGCGTTGCGAGCTCTTTACAAGCAGATGTCTTCTATCTCCTGCAGCTTCCCTTTCCCTCTTACTGCATAAGTCTCATTCACAGGCTATGATCACCCTCCACCCTTTCTATGTTACTGAATATAAGCTTTTCATTGACTGGTTCCATTTACAGGGAGCCTGTAAGCAGAGAAAGAGGAACAAGTTTATAGACGGTGAGGAAGACGTCACTTTCCACTAAATGTCATACATTCAATACTGAATTATTGAAAAATTATAACAACAGGTACCCTTTTATCTCTTAATAGTGACTTCAAATGCAATATTTTACATAATGAAGGAAATTGTCTGTGAAGGTCTGTTCTATGTTTAGATCATCATATATAAGTGAAGCACTAACAGTAGAGAGGTGGTGCCAAAAAGGATCCTGAGACTTACCCCATGGGGACGAGTGATAAATGGGAGGAGGCTAACAGGAGTAAACGGGGAGTGATTAGACAGAATCTGGTGCTATTATTCCTAAACTGAATAACTTGTACAGTACGCTGAGAAGGAATGTTATTTTGGTAATGAAGTTGGCAATATAACCCAAAGTTGAGCCATTACCAGAGGGGTTAATGAAGGAAGCCCTAATTACGTGCCTAGATTTCCCAAACTAGGTGCCGCTAATTGAAGCCATCTATGTAAATGTACTGCTTTCTATCAGCAAAAAATATCAGGGAGGACAAAACCTCTCGTAGACCTCTTGAAAATTAACCTGTCATATGGTAATCTAGAGCGATGACCCCTCCATAAGAAAGAAATAAAGGTTGATTTGACCTGAATTAGTTATGAAGCAGGGAGATGTATGGACAGCATATGCTTTAAATAAATACATTTTGGGAGAATGATGACTTCAGTAGATTTTTCCTGCTCATCCACAATATGTATGAGAGGTATAGTGTCTGTAACTAAGATTTAACATCTTATGTGTTTTTTTATATATTTATTAATAAAAAAATTGGTATTACTTTTATTTATCTGTGTGCTTTTGTTTATAGTACAGTGGGGAAAAAAAGTATTTAGTCAGCCATCAATTGCGCAAGTTCTCCCACTTAAAAACATGAGAGAGGCCTGTAATTGACATCATAGGTAGACCTCAACTATGAGAGACAAAATCAGAAAACAAATCCAGAAAATCACATTGTCTGATTTTTAAAAAATTTATTTGCAAATTATGGTGGAAAATAAGTATTTGGTCACCTACAAACAAGCAAGATTTCTGGCTCTCACAGACCTGTAACTTCTTCTTTAAGAGGCTCCTCTATCCTCCAATCATTACCTGTAGTAATGGCACCTGTTTGACATTGTTATCAGTATAAAAGACACCTGTCCACAACCTCAAACAGTCACACTCCAAACTCCACTATGGTGAAGACCAAAGAGCTGTGGAAGGACACCAGAAACAAAATTGTAGACCTGGAAATGAATGGAAGACATACAAGACCACTGATAATCTTCCTCGATCAGGGACTCCACGCAAGATCTCACCCCGTGGGGTCAAAATGATCACAAGAACGGTGAGCAAAAATCCCAGAACCACACGGGGGGACCGAGTGAATGACCTGCAGAAAGCTGGGACTAATGTAACAAAGGCTACCGTCAGTAACAAACTATGCCGCCAGGGACTCAGATTCTGCAGTGCCAGATGTGTTCCCCTGCTTAAGCCAGAACATATCCGAGCCCGTCTGAAGTTTGCTAGAGAGCATTTGGATGTTCCAGAAGAGTATTGGGAGACTGTCATATGGTCGGATGAAACCAAAGTAGAACTGTTTGGTTGAAACACAACTCGTCGTGTTTGGAGGAGAGTGAATGCTGAGTTGCATCCAAAGAACACCATACCTACTATGAAACATGGGGGTGGCAACATCATGCTTTGGGGCTGTTTCTCTGCAAAGGGACCAGGACGACTGATCCGTGTACATGAAAGAATGAATTGGGGCCATGTATCGTGAGATTTTGAGTGCAAACCTCCTTCCATCAGCAAGGGCATTGAAGATGAAACATGGCTGGGTCTTTCAGCATGACAATGATCCCAAGCACACCGCCAGGGCAACGAAGGAGTGGCTTCGTAAGAAGCATTTCAAGGTCCTGGAGTGGCCTAGTCAGTCTCCAGATCTCAACCCCATAGAAAACCTTTGGAGAGAGTTGAAAGTCCGTGTTGCCCAGCAACAGCCCCAAAACATCACTGCTCTAGAGGAGATCTGCATGGGGGAATGGGCCAACATACCAGCAACAGTGTGTGCCAACCTTGTGAAGACTTACAGAAAACATTTGACCTCTGTCATTGCCAACAAAGGATATATAACAAAATATTGAGATTAACTATTGTTATTGACCAAATACTTATTTTCCACCATAATTTGCAAATAAATTCTTAACAAATCAGACAATGTGATTTTCTGCATTTGTTTTCTGATTTTGTCTCTCATAGTTGAGGTCTACCTATGATGTCAATTACAGGCCTCTCTCATCTTTTTAAGTGGGAGAACTTGCACAATTGGTGGCTGACTGAATACTTTTTTTCCCCACTGTATATTCAGTATTTCTGTAGCCCACAGCTTTTGTATGTATCTAGAATTATTGACCCATGTCTAGGTCATTTTAATTTGTACTCTTCCCTTGTGGGCTTTCCAAGTTATAGTATGAGAAGTGTCAGGCACAGGATTTTCTCTGAAAAAGCGAGATACCTTACCTTTAATTGATTCAAGATTTTGATCACTTTCCACCAGTGTCTCAGAGCCGCAGGACCAAGTTTTAGTTTGAAGCTCTTTGAGGCACAATGAGACTTTGACTGGCGAGTGGTCAGAAATCATGATAGGCCCAATGTTAACATCTTTTAATATTCCTACATGGTTATAAGAGAAAAAAATATAATCTAAACTTTGGACCGTCTTATGGGCAGAGGAGAAATAGGAATAATCTTTAGAATAGTCATGTGCTAGATGCCAGGTATCTGCTAAGTTTGCAGAATGTAAAGACCTATGCTCATACTCATCGGCCTTTATCCTTCTTTAGTAAACACCTCTTTGGAGGTGTTTTGAAGCCTCTTACATTAAACGAATACATTATTAAAACATGAGATTTTATGTATAATATATCTAGAAGATAAATCCTCTCATGACTCTCAGTTGACATTCACTCTAACATTAAGTAACATGTAGGATGAGTGAAATTAACTAAAATAACATGGTTACATATAGCAAGAACTGCCCAATTCTCTGTGTGGGCAGCCCACAAACACACAGTGGAGTCATGCACGCAGAGGGTATATGGGGGAAATTCAATAATGTGAATTTCCTGATTGCCTGGGAAACTTTTGCAGTTTCTGAGGCATCCTGACTTGGTCCAGTTAGCAGCTGAGGAGACCCATATAAGACCTCATCCTCCTGAGACAAGGGCTGACTAATTTGCTATTCCTAGTTTGGCTCTCCATTTTATCTGAGAATACCTGCTTTCTTACTGACCTCAGGCTTGCTCCCTGGATTCCCAAATTGCCTTCTGATTCTGCTTTGACTTCTCTTGTCTCCATGCCACTTTGTAAATTTTAGAAGGCTTTGTTTTGGTTTCTGCAGTGCATTCATTAGTACATCTATCTGTTTGGTGATAATTCAGATTCCCAGATTCAGCACAAGTCCAACTCTCCTTGCGGTGAGCTCTGGTGAAGGCATCTGTGGGTCTGTCTTGGCTCGCAGAAGTGTGCTAATTTTAGATAGTTGTCTCTATTGCTCGTAGTTATCAGCCAATTTCCTGCTATTGCTTTTATTGTGGCCTTGCATCTAACCATAACACTAACTGAACATTACCCCAGTCCGGGTCCAAAAGAACATTAACAAAAGCAAATGTAAAGCATCAGGCGCCAAATTCCGCACTGTGGTCAGGGATGTAAGTGTGGCAGATTAGTTAGATTCAAGAGTGTCTATTCTATTGCCCAGATGATGTATCTCCATTTTGATATCTACCCGTTCTTTTAAGACCCAAGCCACTGGTTGGGTAAAAGCTTTTTTCAGGAAGAATCTAGACAAGGTTGCACTATCTGAGTCAGTTACAGCATCCATCTCAGGGCCACTATAAGCTTCAGAATCCTTCTGGCCATCAGCGTCCCCTCGTGCATCAGGTTCCAAATTCCACACCGTGGTCAGGGATGTAGCGAGCTTCTTGCAAAGATATTTTTCTATGTCCCCCTGATTATTTCTGGGTTTAGGGGTGTTTGGTAGGACACTCTGATGTTCCTTGGTCGTCTTGACCATTGTAGAAGCAATTGGCTACTATAATATAGAGACTGGAAAACTGGGTGTTAGGCAGCTGGTCCGGGCTGGCAAGGGTTAACCGTTGTATGTCTGAAGTCTGTGGTTTGAGAGGGGTTTTTCCCTGAGGTTCTGCCCCATCCTCTGGTGTGCTATTTAAGCTGGGGGCTTACTCCAGTTCACTGCTGGTTATACTCTTGTGTTCAGCCATTCCTGTGACCTGTAGTTCTACAGTCTGTTTGGTTCTATATTCTAGCCTTGTCTGATTACTCTCTGGCCTGCTGTCAGGGTGTCTGTGTAGTGGACTTTGTGAGTGTGTGCATTGTCCTCCTGAGTTTCTTTTAGGGCTAACTTCTAGGGTCTCTATTTAGGTTCCTGTGAGGCGTCCTCTTATGAGAGGAAAACTCTGGTGCTAGGAAGGTTTAGCCAGGGTGAATGTTAGGGATAATTCCCCCGCTATTGTCCACCTGCCTACTTTGCTTTGATTTTCACTTATTTTGTCTGCCTTTTTTTACTTTGCATTTCTAAAATAAACCAGTTTAGTTCGTTTGTTACTATTCTGTTCGGAGACAAACATAACACTGGGGAAATAGGAGCTCACAGAGAAGCATCCTTCTTGTAGCGTGGTCAGGCTCCCCCTCAAAAAGGGGCAATTTTCAACAGAAGTTTTGCACATTTGCTTAGACCCTTAGTGACTTAGTTTTGGCCGTTAATGACTAACCTGTTCTTTGTTTTTTTTTCCATCATGGCATTTCAGGAGCCATAATGTTTTTATTTTTCCATCAATGTAATTTATGAGGGCTTATTTTTTGCAAGACAAGATTTAGTGTTTAATGGCACATTGTGTGCTACATAATAATAATAATAATAATAATAATAATAATAAATTTTATTTATATAGCGCCAACATATTCTGCAGCACTGTACAATTTGTAGGGTTCAAGTACTCACAAAAAAGATACATTACAAAGAAATATTCAATTCACACACTGGGACTGAGGGCCCTGCTCACAAGAGCTTACAAACTATGAGGTAGAGGGGGTGACACAGGAGGTAGCAGGGGCGGCAACAGATGTAGCATTGTTTGTACAATGGTCAGACAATTCTGTAATAGAGGTTACTGTCATTACACATATATAAAGCTGTATGAGCCATCATCAGTCGTGTCCTTTAACGTGCAGATGGTGCTGGGACATATAAAGTTAGTCTGATATGGCATCATATCCTGTGAGGTAATGTGGGAGAGTAAACAGAGGAGGGTATGTTTTAGGGATACTAACTACAGAAGGGTTTACATTAGGAGTTGTGATAGGCCTGTCTGAAAAGATATGTCTTTAGTTTATGCTTGAAGCTGTGGAAATTGGGGGTTAATCTAATAGTCTGGGATAGAGCATTCCAGAGAAGTGGTGCAACTCGGGAGAAGTCTTGTATACGAGCGTGGGAGGTTCTGATAATAGAGGATGTTAGTCTTAGGTCATTGAGTGAATGGACAGCACTGGTTGGGTGATCGACAGAGATGAGGGAGGAAATGTAGGGAGGTGCAGCATTATGGAGAGCCTTGTGAATGAGGGTGATAAGTTTATATTGTATTCTGTATTGAATAGGCAGCCAATGTAGTGACCGACACAGACTGGAGGCATCGCTGTAGCGTCTAGACTGATAGATGAGCCTGGCCGCTGCATTCAGAATAGATTGTAGAGGGGAGAGTTTAGTAAGGGGAAGACCAATTAGTAAGGAGTTACAGTAGTCAAGGCGAGAGTTAATCATGGCAACAATAACTCATTGATTAACTATTATTAACTGGAAAAAACAGCAATTTCATCATTGCCTTTTTATGCTATAAATTTTACACAGTTCATTGTGCAGATTAAAAATCCTAGAACATACACAGTCATGGCCAAAAGTTTTGAGAATGATACAAATATTAATTTTTACAAAGTCTACTGCTTCAGTTTTTCTAATGGCAATTTGCATATACTCCAGAATGTTATAAAGAGTGATCAGCTTAACAGCAATTACTTGCAAAGTCAATATTTGCCTAGAAAATGAACTTTATCCCCCAAAACACATTTCAACATCATTGCAGCCCTGCCTTAAAAGGACCACCTAACATCGTTTCAGTGATTGCTCCATTAACACAGGTGTGGGTGTTGATGAGGACAGGGCTGGAGATCAATCTGTCATGATTAAGTAAGAATGACACCACTGGACACTTTAAAAGGAGGCTGGTGCTTGCCATCATTGTTTCTCTTCTGTTAACCATGGTTTTCTCTAAAGAAACACGTGCAGTCATCATTGCACTGCACAAAAATGGCCTAACTGGGAAGAGTATTGCAGCTAGAAAGATTGCACCTCAGTCAACAATCTATCGCATCATCAAGAACTTCAAGGAGAGAGGTTCCATTGGTGCCAAAAAGGCTCCAGGGCGCCCAAGAAAGACCAGCAAGCGGCAGGACCGTCTCTTAAAAGTGTTTCAGCTGCGGGATCGGGCTACCAGCAGTGCAGAGCTTGCTGAGGAATGGCAGCAGGCAGGTGTGAGTGCATCTGCACGCACTGTGAGGCGGAGACTCTTGGAGCAAGGCCTGGTCTCAAGGAGGGCAGCAAAGAAGCCACTTCTCTCCAGAAAAAACATCAGGGACAGACTGATATTCTGCAAAAGGTACAGGGAGTGGACTGCTGAGGACTGGGGTAAAGTCATTTTCTCTGATGAATCCCCTTTTCGATTGTTTGGAACATCTGGAAAACAGCTTATTCGGAGAAGAAGAGGTGAGCGCTACCACCAGTCTTGTCTCATGGCAACTGTAAAGCATCCTGAAACCATTCATGTGTGGGGTTGCTTCTCAGCCAAGGGAATCGGCTCTCTCACAGTCTTGCCTAAAAACACAGCCATGAATAAAGAATGGTACCAGAATGTCCTCCAAGAGCAACTTCTCCCAACCGTCCAAGAGCAGTTGGGCGCTCAACAATGCCTTTTCCAGCATGATGGAGCACCTTGCCATAAAGCAAAGGTGATAACTAAATGGCTCAGGGAACAAAACATAGAGATTTTGGGTCCATGGCCTGGAAACTCCCCAGATCTTAATCCCATTGAGAACTTGTGGTCAATCATCAAGAGACGGGTGGACAAACAAAAACCAACAAATTCAGACAAAATTAAAGCATTGATTCTGCAAGAATGGACTGCTATCAGTCAGGATTTGGTCCAGAAGTTGATTGAGAGCATGCCAGGGAGAATTGCAGAGGTCCTGAAGAAGAAAGGTCAACACTGCAAATATTGACTTGCTGCATTAACTCATTCTAACTGTCAATATAAGCTTCTGTTACTCATAATATGAATGCAATTATATTTCTGTATGTGATAAAAACATCTGACAAACACACATAAAAACCAGAGGGCAGCAGATCATGTGAAAATATAATATTTCTGTCATTTTCAAAACTTTTGGCCATGACTGTATATTCTTTGGTTTGATACAGTTACATCAATAACAAATTTATATATTTTTTTTCCATTTTACAATTCTTGCAAAGTAAAACTCATTTTCCTAATACATTTTTTTTTTCCATTGCCGCTTTCCAAGACCCATAACTTTATTATGTTTCTGCTAACATTTGTTTGGGGGCTTTTTTTTTTTACAGGTATACCTGATGTTTTATTTGAAGTCATTTTTGGGAATATAACACTTTATGATCACTTTTTATAAGTGTCCGGCTTTTTTTTTTTTTTTTAAAGATTTTTTTAAGCCATTCAACTTGCTAGGAAAATAACATTACCATTGTATTGCTTGGCTCACTATGGACGTAGAAATAATCAATATGTGTATTATAATTTTATTTTATTTTTTATTATGTAATGTAATGTATTATGCTGTCAGTGCTGATCTGATAGGCACTCTATTAGGCCATGCCTCTGACATGTATTGAACCTTAGGTCCTACATTAGGTCCCTGGCAACCATTTTTTGGCATCAGCACCCTGTAATTGCATTTGCATGGGTTCTGATGCTAAATAGAGGTGGCCCCTAGTTTCACCAACCAGTTTGATGCTGTGGTTGCTTTTGACAGTGGCTTCTAAAGTTTTAATGCTGCATATTGGCAGCCTGTCCTCTCTCACTACAAACCACTATAGCTGTACTTATTTAAAATTATTTTTTACCTCCTAATGCCAAATTGTCTTGGCGATTAAGATGTAAAAAAGCAGTGCAAGAGAGGGAACGGGTTAATAGATCTCTCCAGCATGTACACTGATGCATTGTAGTAAACTGTTGCATTGTGTATCTGAGCTGTACTGTATGTTAGAGGTTGCACAATGTGTCCTTATACAGCTGTAATTAAAAAATAATTGTTCATTTATTCTGACCAATAACACTTTCAGATAAAGCTGCTCATTAAACACTATCCTAGCTAGAACTGGAGAGCTTCATTCCCCTCATTGATCTTTTTTTAGGCTTCAGACATATACAAAGCCCATTAAAGTTTGTTAGCAACAGTAGCTTTGGGACATGTATTGTCGGTTATGTATTGAACGGCGAGAGCATATTATACTTGTAGATATTTTGAACTGATTAATAAATAAAGATGGAAAAAAAGAACACATAAAAAGAGAATTTAATTTAAGAAGATTGTCTGGTGGATATTTTTTTTTCTTTTATGGACACTCCTGTGAATTTTTTTTTTAACTCATTATAGTGTCTGAAAGACCATCCCCTTGATAATTATAGTTGTCTAATTACAGTGTCTTTCTTTGTATTGCTTTTCACCCTCTTCAGTAAGTCACATGATCACAGTGTGACCTCTTTTCTCTAGCATGGGTTGCTGTGCAAACAGGAGGTCACTGCTGCTTGCAGATATTAATGAGAACTATCGTGTGTCCTCAGATTCATAAAAGTTTTTCCCTCTTGTTCTTCTGCCCTACCTCTTCTGTCAAATGATTAACCCTACTCCTCTGTATCTCACATACTCTGTTTCCTATAGCTCCCCTCTCTCATATACTGCTCAAAGTTCTACCCCTAAGTCAGGGCACCATTCCCCAATTTCTTTCCCCAACAGTTGGTGCAGCTTTACAGGGACCTTTCAAGTCCTTTGGAGATATCATCCTCACAGAAAAAGAGTCAGGAAGGTACATTTTAGTATTAGTTCTGCAGTGCTTTGCAAACAGTATTAGCTTTGCAGTGTATTGCTCTGGTGACTTTAGGTGACTTTTTTTTCCCTTTCACTTGGCATGCAGCCCCTTGCACTTTGCACTATTGGTTTCTTTTTCACCACTGTGGCTTCACTTTTTCCCTCTCCCCTTTTTAATTTTTTTTTTTTACATTATCTATTTTGGGTATATGGTAGTGTGAAAGATCCTCAGTGCGCCAACACCGCTTTGGCTCACACCTGAGTCTTCTTTCATATAAAAACCACACTCACCGCCAGTGAGTGCCCGGTTCACAGGATAAATACAAGACAAGCTTTCTAAATTTTATATATTTATTAACCCCTAAATGGGTCGGTATTAACATCTAACACATACAGTTCAGAACAGATATGCAGATATATGCAAGCATTAACAGTTACTATTTACAAGATGCAGTACAATAAAAATTAAAAGGGAATCAAATTGAAATAATTACTTTACCACACAGCTCCTGGATGTGGCTCTATAGTCCAACACTCACACATGGCATGTGGAGATCACCAGTGGAGGCAGCGGCATTAACTCCTAGCATGTGGCATCACAGTATATTCCAGCCTGCATGCTCTCATCACAGTCTCTCAGTAAACTCTTGTAGTCTGTCTGTAAAAATCTGTAGTCTGTCTCTTGTAGTCCCAGCACAATCTCTCCCCACTGACCTCTTACATCATCTTATATACCCTTTATGCCACCTCCCAGAATGAGGTCACCGGCAACAGCAAGTCTGATGGATTAATGCACTCAAGTCCAGATTCTTTGTAAAGAGCTGAGACCAAGTGGAATGATACAATGTTATCAACCATGTCTGATCTACCAGTGCAATGCATGTTTGTTTGATCAGCCAGGACTGTGTAGGAATTCAATGGAGCCCTGCTGGGATGGATACAAAGCCCTATTGTTCCAGTGTTGCTACTACTGCCAATATACACCTAGGCTTATAGCTGCGCACATTATGAATAAATGCAGGTAAGAAGGGAGATACTATACCCAGAGATCAAAATACATCTCTGAGTTATAGCCATATTTAAGCAGAATCATCACACCTCCCCCTTTAGATGGGGCTTGCAGGCAGTAGGGGCCTATGCCCCTCTTCTGAAAGCACCTCCGCCTCCAGCTTCTCAGGCTCTGGCCCCAAGGCTCCCTCACCTTCCCCCGGGGTCCCAGCAGACTCGGGCCTTGTCAGACTCCGAGGGTGGTTGAGCGCCACGCGCCTTCAATATGGCCAGACTAGGGTCAGCTTGGACAGCATCTCTGAACTCTTGGCTGGAGTGAGACAAAAGAGAGGTGCATGTTACATAGCTGCCAGACCCTTCTGGCTCTCTAGTCTGACTAGGGACGCTTCTAAGGCCCAGGCTCTGAGCCACGTACACTTGGTTACCTCCTGCCTGTTCTGGGTCCGCTTTCTGAGTACTGGCATCCTGTGGAGCCACCCTCATGACCCCAGGTCTTTGGGATACCAGCTTAGAGACCCCATCCCGGCGGTCTCTCAGGGTCTCTCTCACCCTAGCCGCTAGTTGGGAGAGTTCTAGGGGATTCTGCACCTCCCCCTTTGCTTCCAAACCTACATCCTGTTCCTCCTGTACTTGGGATGGTGATGGTGATACCTTGGGCAAATGACTGAGATCATGCTTCCCCAAACCATCCTCCCACAATACATTGACGGGTAATACATTTGACATACCCCCTTCTTGGATCATACCTCCAGTACCCCATGCCATCTGCACTTGGGCCATGGGAGCTCCTGGAATAGAACTGGATAGAAGAGACGTGTATGTCTCATACCGGCCGGACTCCTCCGGCTTCAAGGGAGTGAGGCTAGTCATGGCGGTCTCAGCACCGACTCCAGGTGGTGTAGGCAACGGTTCAAGGCTCGGCTCGCCCTCCATCCTTGTAGCACTCTGGCTGCGGGCTAACACCGCACTACCAGCAGTCCGTCCCTCACCTGGATCGGCCATGAGATCCACATAGCCTACCTGACCACCTGGCACATAGTCAGCAGTTGGGTGCTTAGCGGATACACTGGGCGAAATAGTAGAAGTCACTTGCAGTGACTCAGAAGAGCTACCCTGTACACTTTAACAACAAGCATTGGCAATTACACTGACAGTACCTTCATTAGCAATTGTTAATTCACACCGGGCCTCAATGAGATCTACAGTAGACATGTTAACAAGCTGGGAGGGAGACGCCCCCGCAGATGTGGGTGTGTCTACAGACAAAGTCTCATTGGCTCCTAGCACGGGGGTGAACAAAGCATCAATAACATTTTTGCTGAGCTGGGTTGCAGGAAGCTCATTGGCATCTTCCCTGCTCTCAGCTGAAGGCAACTCATTAGCATGTACACTTACTGCTATGGGAAGTATCTCAGAGAGGGGGTTACGGGCAGATATGACAGACACATTATCAGCATTAATCATAGACAGTTTATCACAGTAAATTGGGGTGCTCCCCACCCCATATTGGGACATCATTGGTCCTAAATCAGTTCCCAACAGTACATTAGCAGGCAAATCAGTCAATAGTCCCACAGTCCGCATTCCTTTTCCCGCACCCCAGTCCAGATACACAGATGGGCCACCTGCTGTGGCTTGGGAAGCAGGGAAGTTCTCAGGGCGGTTGGGGCACTCCTCCTTGAAATGTCCTGTCTGGTTACAGGCATGGCCCCGCCGCACCTCCCCTTGGTGTTTGGGGAAGGTCACTAGGGTGCCCAGAGTTCTTGGGACAGGGGAAGGACCACCCGGGGCATAGTTTGTCTCACCCGACCTGACAGACGGCTGTGGTGAACACCGGCCTGGCCTCTCCTTCCAACTTGAGTGTCTGTGCAGGGTTGTTGGAGTTTGCGCTTGCTGGGAGAGCTCCATCCTTTTGAGCTCAAGCTGAAACTCCCTCTCGGCCTGTTGCTCAGCAGCCTGTCGTTCTGCTGCCTTCCTCTCTCTCTCTGCCTGCCGTTCTGCTGCCTGCCGTTCTTGTTCTTGTTCTACAGCTTCCAGCTTCCACCTGCAGGTATGTGTTAGGGTCACTGGTGCCTACTTGCTGTAGGGCCATTTGCCAGTATGAAACCATTCCCCCTACAAGGCTGGGGTTACTGGTCTCTCCTGGTGAAGTAATCCTTGGGACCAGGCTGCTTGCTGCACTTCCTGGCCTAGCCCCAAAATCAGGACTCTGCATAGCTGTGGCTGCCTCCATTTCAGCCATACGCTCAGGATCTCCAAAAGCCTGGTTCAGCAGTTCTGGGGCTCTGCTTCTGAGCCCACTAGCCATCCACTGGTATTTGCCAAATAAAAGATAGGATAGAATACAAAGAGTAAGGGAGGGGAACAGCACTGTATCAAACTTTCACTGTATCTTAATGCTTGCTTTAATACCGAGCTAGTCTCATAGGATTACTACAATCCCCAGTGTTTGAGGGATAAAGGTCCCCAACTCACGCTGTTTATCCTAAGATCCCACTGCTGCCACCAATGTGAAAGATCCTCAGTGCGCCAACACCGCTTTGGCTCACACATGAGTCTTCTTTTCATATAAAAACCACACTCACCGCCAGTGAGTGCCGGGTTCACAGGATAAATACAAGACAAGCTTTCTAAATTTTATATATTTATTAACCCCTAAATGGGTCGGTATTAACATCTAACACATACAGTTCAGAACAGATATGCAGATATATGCAAGCATTAACAGTTACTAGTTACAAGATGCAGTACAATAAAAATTAAAAGGGAATCAAATTGAAATAATTACTTTACCACACATCTCCTGGATGTGGCTCTATAGTCCAAAACTCACACATGGCATGTGGAGATCACCAGTGGAGGCAGCGGCATTAACTCCTAGCATGTGGCATCACAGTATATTCCAGCCTGCATGCTCTCATCACAGTCTCTCAGTAAACTCTTGTAGTCTGTCTGTAAAAATCTGTAGTCTGTCTCTTGTAGTCCCAGCACAATCTCTCCCCACTGACCTCTTACCTCATCTTATATACCCTTTATGCCACCTCCCAGAATGAGGTCACCGGCAACAGCAAGTCTGATGGATTAATGCACTCAAGTCCAGATTCTTTGTAAAGAGCTGAGACCAAGTGGAATGATACAATGTTATCAACCATGTCTGATCTACCAGTGCAATGCATGTTTGTTTGATCAGCCAGGACTGTGTAGGAATTCAATGGAGCCCTGCTGGGATGGATACAAAGCCCTATTGTTCCAGTGTTGCTACTACTGCCAATATACACCTAGGCTTATAGCTGCACACATTATTAGAATAAATGCAGGTAAGAAGGGAAATACTATACCCAGAGATCAAAATACATCTCTGAGTTATAGCCATATTTAAGCAGAATCATCACAGGTAGTTAGTGGTTATATTATTGCCCCTTAGACTGGGTTTAATTAATTTTATTGTTTTGCTGCAATATATAATGCCCATTTAAGGTTTAATATTATTTCCAGTATTATATATGGCATTTTAGTAACTATACTGAATACTATTTCTAGTACTATATATGGTATTTTAGTACCTACACACGTGAACAAAATTGTTGGTATCCCTCGTTTAATGAAAAACCCACAATGGTCACAGAAATAACTTGAATCTGACAAAAGTAATTTGCCAAACTACATGTTGACAAGCCACAAAGCTTCTGGGAGAATGTCCTATGGACAGATGAGACAAAAATTGAAATTTTTGGCAAGGCACATCAGCTCTATATTCACAGATGGAAACATGAAACATATCTTGAAAAGAACACTGTCCCTACTGTGAAACATGGAGGAGGCTCTGTTATGTTCTGGGACTGCATCTGGCACAGGGTGTCTTGAATCTGTGCAGGGTACAATGATATCTCAAGACTATCAAGGAATTCTAGAGAGAAATGTGCTGCCCAGTGTCAGAAAGCTTGGTCTCAGTCGCAGGTCATGGGTCTTGCAACAGGATAATGACCCAAAGCACCCAAGAATAGCTAAGAGGAAAACATTGGACTATTCTGAAGTGGCCTTCTATGAGCCCTGACCTAAATCCTATTGAGAATCTTTGGAAGGAGCTGAAACATGCCATCTGGAAAAGGCACCCTTCAAACCCGAGACAACTGGAGCAGTTTGCTCATGAGGAGTGGCCAAAATACCTGTTGAGAGGTGCAGAAGTCTCATTGACAGTTACAGGAATCGTTTGATTGCAGTGATTGCCTCAAAAGGTTGTGCAACAAAATATTAAGTTAAGGGAACCATCATTTCTGTCCAGGCCTGTTTCACGAGTTTTCTTTTTTTTTAAATTCTGTTGAAGTATGGTTGGAAAGCAGTGTCTGACTTTCATTTGTTCATTTTCATAGAATTTTTATATATTATTACTTTTGTCAGATTCAAGTTATTTCTGTGACCATTGTGGGTTTTTCTTTCATTAAACGAGAGGCACCAACAATTTTGTCCATGTGTGTATATTGCTGGTGGTGTGTCCTTTTAATAATGTGGATATGTATATTTATTGCATTCATATAAGCGCTATTCATCGCTACAATATTAAGTATGTTGCTTAGTGCTCAGACCATGCTTTAATCATGCCCATGTGGCTTATTCTTACCTGATGGTACATTGCTTTGAGTGATGTGCGCGTCTGCGCATATCTCTTATGTAACATTGTACCTTATTATATGCTGTTGATTATCGCCGTGGGTTTATATATTTTCACTCTGGGGAGGTAATGCCTTTGGTATTGGCATGCGCATGAGCATGGGGCACTTTCTGTTTCATTAATGATACTTACTACTTCCAGACATGGCATTATTTCACATTATATGGTATGTAAGACATTCTGTTTGCCTCCAGTGCATGGAAGGGCCTGCCTTCTCCCTCAATCAGCTGTTTTTAATCTAGTGTTATACTTACCCTTTATATAGCCCAGTTTGTACTTAGTTGTTGTACCTCCTGACAAACGAAACGCACATCGGGGTTGCTGCTGTTTCCCAGGGTTACATCCACACTTTGCATACTATGTCTGTGGGTAAGCTGGTTGACTTTCTCCACTGTATGGAGCAGCTGTTTCTATCTTGTACTGTATTTACTACCATGTTTCTCCAAAAATAAGACCTACCCCGAAAATAAGCCCTAGCTACGTTTTCCAGGTTTTTTGGAGTAGGCTTGAAATATATGCCCTACTCCAAAAATAAGCCCTAGCTAATTTAACCCCTTCCCGACATCTGCCGTGCGATTACAGCGGATGCTGTGTCCTTAAAGATGGCGGCCGCTCTGCTGCAGAGCGGTTACCATAGCTGCTGTACCAGGTCTCCGCGGAGACCTGGAGTTAATGCCTGCGGTCAGTGTCTACCCTGACCGCAGACATTGTTGAGCGTGACCCCCTCTCCTGCCCACCAAAGTAGCAGAACCGCCGGAGTTAATGCCCGTGATCAGAATGGACTCTGACCGTGGGCATTGCGTGACCTCCGCGCTCCCCCCCCCCCCCGCAGTCCCCACGGCCGGTCCCCACCCCCGTATATCTGCTATACCGGGTCTCCTTGTACAGTGGAGACCCGCAGTTAATGCCTGCGATCAGAGTTCGCTGATCGCGGGCATTGTTAAGTGTGCCAGTCCGTGACTCCCCCCCCTCCAAATCGACCCCCCAAAGCAGATAAACTATCCCCGGGGCCGGTCCTCACCGGCCCCGTACCTTTGAAGTTACTGGAGGGGATAATAGTAAAAAAAAAAAAAAAAAAAGTAAAAAAATATAAAAAACACAAAATAATAAGTTCAAGCCCCCTCCCACTTTCACTAGAATACATATAAAAATAAAATATTACTGTGAAACACGTACACATTAGGTATCCCTGTGTCCGAAAACTCCTGGTCTACAAACTTAAAATATTTTACCTCTATAGTGAATGCCATAGCAAAAAAAAAAGATCAAAAGTGCCGAACTGCTGTTTTTTCGCTGTTTCACGTCTGATAAAAGTTTAAATAAAAAGCGATCAAATGTGTGATTGTTCTTCATGGAAAAAATTAAGACCTACCCCGAAAATAAGCCCTAGCCCTTTTTTCAGAGCAAAAAATAATATAAGACCCTGTCTTATTTTCGGAGATACACGATAGCTACCATTGTCTATAGGCACTCATGATCTTCTACATGTATTAACTATAGTCAGCTGACATTTTTGATATGGCCATTACTCTTTACTATTTAGCATGTGGATCTATTACCTGTGTGACTTGCTATGTATATATAATATTGAGTCCCTATGGTACACTTTAGATACTATTAGTAGCTCTTATTTCCTGCTCCATTTGTGTATTATCATTATTACTATAGCAACTATAGCATGGATTTGTTATAACTGGTATAATCCAGGTTACTTTATTTTTTGATTATTAGTGTGGTGTTTTCCCTGTTTGTATTTCCCTTCTTGTGTCTCAGGGGCTGTTTCTGTGGGGGGGGGGGGGGGTTACATCCTCCTGTACAGCTTGTGGTTGTGTTGTTGTAATTGTTCACCTCTTGAATTTAGAATTTTTGTATTGTATGATGCATTATTAAATTATTATTTTTCATATTGTATAAAATATTTTTGGCTCTTGGTGAGTGTTTGCTGTTTATAGACTTTAGGCCACCACCTGCCCCAGGCACTTCTGGAGTTTGTTCAATTCTTGGAAAACCCCTTTAAGCATAATGTCCCATAGTACACACAGTATAATGTTCCACAGTGGCCCCTTCACATAGTATAATATCCCATAGTGTCCACCATACTATATAATGTCCTATAGCAGCTCTCCACATACCATTATTCTGCAGTGTCCCCTTCACCCAGTATAATGTCCCCCCTCCACACACACACATACTGTCTCACAGTGGAACCTCCACACAATGCAATGTTCCTAGTGGCACCTACAGTGTTCATTCGATTAAAACGAAGTTCGCCGAAAAAATGCTCTAAGTGCCTCGGCCCTCGTTCCTGAACCCCGTGCCTGCTCACAGTTGCCTTGCTTCCCGTTCAGCCTCAAGGTCCTGGTGTTGTTTACCAATGTGTTGTGGGACACACGGGGTCCCCTGGAGGGCTGAAGGGAAAGTGGAGGCAGCTGTGGGTAGGATCAGGGATTGGTATGTAAATAGCATCTGTTAGCTGCGGTATTCCCACCACTGAATACAACCCTGTACAGGGGCGTAACTACCGGGGTAGCAGCGGTAGCAGCTGCCACAGGGCCCTGGACATTACGGGGCCCCGCAGGCCCCTGATGCTTTTTTTTTTAATAGGCCGTTACTTGCTGGAGTAACCCCAGCAGGTAATGGGCCCTATATACTTGCCGATCCCCGGGGTCCTGCTCACGGCCGCCTGTGCTTCCCATTCTGCGGAGGCGACTTTTCAGACCCCTGAGTATAATAATCGGAGGCCCAGGTGAGGTGAGGGAGCATAAAAAACAATGTACTTACCTCTCCTACACTTCTCCAGGCTTCGGGCCTGTTTGGTGACGTCCCAGATGTCAGCCAATGTCATTTTGCGTTGCGACGCCGGCCTGGATCAAGTGATGCCATCCTGGTCCAACATTGAAGAAGGCCGAAGTAGCAGGAAGTGGACCGGAGTGAGGAACAGGTAAGTAGCATGTTTTTTTATGTTTCTATCCTCCCCTGGGTCTACGATCATTATACTCTGGGGTCTGAAAAGGTGGTTTGGGGGGGCCCTATGTCAAATGTTCACCTTGGAGCCCAGCCATTCCTAGTTACGCCACTGACCCTGCAGATGATTGATAGGAAGCTGTTGGAATCAGAATATATACAGTGCTGGCCAAAAGTATTGGCACCCCTGCAATTCTGTCAGATAATACTCAATTTCTTCCAGAAAATGATTGCAATCACAAATGCTTTGGTAATAATATCTTCATTTAATTTGTCTTCAATGGAAAACCACAAAATGAATTGTCAAAAAGCCAAATTGGATATAATTCCACACCAAACATAAAAAAGGGGGTGGACAAAAGTATTGGCACCCTTTGAAAAATCATGTGATGCTTCTCTAATTTGTGTAATTAACAGCACCTGTTACTTACCTGTGGCACATAACAGGTGGTAGCAATAACTAAATCACACTTGCAGCCAGTTGAAATGGATTAAAGTTGACTCAACCTCTGTCCTGTGTCCTTGTGTGTACCACATTGAACATGGAGAAAAGAAAGAAGACCAAAGAACTGTCTGAGGACTTGAGAAGCAAAATTGTGAGGAAGCATGAGCAATCTCAAGGCTACAAGTCCATCTCCAAAGAACTGAATGTTCCTATGTCTACCGTGCGCAGTGTCATCAAGAAGTTTAAAGCCCATGGCACTGTGGCTAACCTCCCTAGATGTGGATGGAAAAGAAAAATTGCCGAGAGATTTCAACGAAAGATTGTGCGGATGGTGGCTAAAGAACCTCAACTAACATCCAAACAAGTTCTAGCTGCCCTGCAGTCTGAGGGTACAACAGTGTCAACCCGTACTATCCGTCGGCGTCTGAATGAAAAGGGACTCTATGGTAGGATACCCAGGAAGACCCCACTTCTGACCCAGAGACATAAAAAAGCCAGGCTGGAGTTTGCCAAAACTTACCTGAGAAAGCCAAAAACTTTTTGGAAGAATGTTCTCTGGTCAGATGAGACAAAAGTAGAGCTTTTTGGGAAAAGGCATCAACATAGAGTTTACAGGAAAAAAAAAGAGGCCTTCAAAGAAAAGAACACGGTCCCTACAGTCAAACATGGCGGAGGTTCCCTGATGTTTTGGGGTTGCTTTGCTGCCTCTGGCACTGGACTGCTTGACCGTGTGCATGGCATTATGAAGTCTGAAGACTACCAACAAATTTTTCAGCATAATGTAGTGTGAGAAAGCTAGGTCTCCCTCACAGGTCATGGGTCTTCCAGCAGGACAATGACCCAAAACACACTTCAAAAAGCACTAGAAAATGGTTTGAGAGAAAGCACTGGAGACTTCTAAAGTGGCCAGCAATGAGTCCAGACCTGAATCCCATAGAACACCTGTGGAGAGATCTCAAAATGGCAGTTTGGAGAAGGCACCCTTCAAATCTCAGGGACCTGGAGAAATTTGCCGAAGAAGAATGGTCTAAAATTCCAGCAGAGCATTGTAAGAATCTCATTGATGGTTACCGGAAGCGGTTGTTCGCAGTTATTTTGTCTAAAGGTTGTGCTACCAAGTATTAGGCTGAGGGTGCTAATACTTTTGTCCGGCCCATTTTTGGAGTTTTGTGTAAAAATAAATGAAGATATTATTACCAAAGCATTTGTGATTGCAATCATTTTCTGGAAGAAATTAAGTATTATCTGACAGAATTGCAGGGGTGCCAATACTTTTGGCCAGCACTGTAAATACAGACTACCCAAGCAGGTACAATCAATAAGTCCCCAAGGAGTAGTTGTGGTTAATTGTTACATTGGTCCAGATAATATGGTTGTTAGTCACTATATAATAAGGACTATGTAATAGATATATCCAGGTCCAAAAATGACGTCCCAATGCATTTCCCCATGCTGTGGAGCAGTAGGGAACAAAGAAGCATTTGCAGGTGTGGAGAAATACTGAAAATTAAAAAGGCTTTCAAAACTAGTGTCAATAGTTTATTTTTTTGTCAATTAAAATGAAGTGAATAAATAAAAGAGAAATCTAAATCATATCATTATTTCATGTGACCACCTTTGCCTTCGATACAGCATAAATTCTTCTAGGTACACTTGCACAAACCTTGGGGCACAGATCTTCTTTGGATGTAGGCTTTCTCAAATCCTTCTGTCTTTTCATGTGATCTTAGACAGACTGGATGATGTTGGGATCAGAGCCCTTTGGGGGCCATATCATCACTTCCAGGACTCCTCCCCCAAAGGGTGGTCACACCAAATATTGATGTGATTTCAATTTTGTGAATTGACTTCTATTTTAAAAAAGCATTTTTATTTTGCAACATTTTATTCACACCTACCTAAAAGTTTTGCACAGCACTGTATACATACAGCCTTAGAGATTACAAAGAGTTACATTCTATAGGATATTGTTACACTTGCATCTGTCATAAGGCTAGAATGGTCAGTAATGGAACAGATGAACAGTCTATTAAGAAACTGGTTTAAAGATGAATCCACTAGTAGTCCAGTGCATAATGAAAGTAAGCAGCTTCTTCATATTAAGCTATACCTACAGACACAGATGTTTGTGGCAGACTGTATAATGAGTACTTCAGCTATTGAAGGGAGCACTACAGTAGTTGACAAAGGATAAAGAACTGAATGTAAAAGCAATTTGTGACATATTGCTTCTGAGGGAAGAGATAAGTAGCACCTGTGTACTGCCACTCATCTACATATAACTAGTGTAGCCCTATTTGGGGGGGGGGTATGAGTATTATCCCTCCCGCAACAGACTCTGGCGCTGACCTGTGTGTATAATGGGACCTGAAGCCTTCGCTGAAGGGAAGAGTGGGAACATATATGAAATATATCAGTGCCTCCACCCAGGATAGAGCCTCTGTATTACAGGGCGGTCTCTTCCTGGGACTTACCCATGAGGTACAGTTAGTAGCCTTAACAAGGATCACTGTACTAATCTCACAGTCTGAAGAATACATACAGATTCCACATAAGGTTATAACAGTAGCTTTATAAGAATCAAAAGGGTAATAATACATACATGCCATATACTGAGAACACAGCAGTACTACAACAACCAGCAGTTCTGCAACAGTCTTAGGTTATATACCCGGGTATATATATAGATATATAGCAAGAGTCCAGTGCACAATACCTCCAGGCAACAGAAGAGATGCAGGGGCCCCTGTGGATGACTGTGGATCCTCGGATTCCTCCAGGAGATGACAGAGAGCCGATCAGGAGATGATGATGATGGTGAGATTCTTCACAGGCAGCAAACAGGGCGACGGTGACGGCAGTAGATGCAGGCCTGACTACCCTAACACTGAGTCCTTAACCTGCCAGCTAAACTACTAGTGCCACCGGGCCTCTAACTAGCTAGTTGGCTTTCGGAAGCCTAACCTATCACTGCCCTGAACTATATATATATATGGATCCCTAACTATGGTTACTAGCTAGGTCCTGTGAGTATATAGGGGGTAACACATACCTAACTATATACTGTGAAGTAAAGAGGAACAAGTGGCTCTTAGACTCCCCCAGACATAACATGTCTGTCTCAGCAGCTCTGCTCACATCTCTCCCCCCAGCAGCTCTGCCTCACATGTGTCTGACTCACTGTATTTACAAAACAAAACTTGCACTGAATGCCTGGGGTCTCTGAAGCCAAACTGCAGGGGCAAAGAAGCCAGATACATTATATACTAGTAGAAATGGCAGTTCCCTACACTAGGTTCTGGGATAAGAATATAATGTTTATACCAGATATTAATTACAGACATGTCAATTGAAAATGTCTATTGACATGTCTTATATATATATATATATATATACAGTATATATATATATATATATATATATGAATGAGTTTCTGTCTGCCTGTCTGTATGTTCTTTATGCGTGACCTAACAACTCGACCGATCCTCACCAAATTTGGCACAAAGGTACATCAGGTGTCCAGGAAGATTTTAGACTGGGTCTCAGCTCTCTAGGATGTACCGTTCCTGAGATACAATATTCCCAAAAAATGACCTGCATTAGCTAATACAAGCCTGCAAGTCTTTCACTCATATTCCAATTGCCATACACACAGTCACATGTCCCTTATCAGCCAATAGAAGCTTGCAGGTGCTTACTCTCCTCAGGCACACAGGTTTACTTCAGGTTTCCATAGCAACCAAGCTATGACCTGTATTAGTCAATAGCAGTTTGCAGGTCCTTAAATATTCAGTCATATCACGTGTATCAGCCAATATAAGTTCACATTTAATTTACCAGGTTTCCATAACACAGCCATAAATAGACTGTACCCATACTAGACTGCCATACTGGATGTCAAGTGCAAAACTGGCCAATTCTTATACGGCCACTACACAAACAAAAAATGAAATATACCCGTACGAAGCCGGGTCAACCCCCCACCCGCACAAACTGCTTTCCTGCACACAGTATTATGCCCCATAGTGGCCCCTGCACACACTATTATGCCCCATAGTGGCCCCTACACACTATTATGCCCCATAGTGGCCCCTGCACACACTATTATGCCCCACAGTGGCCCATTCACATAGTATTATGCCCCGTTGTGGACCACCCATGAACAATTGTTATACTCTGGGGTCTTTTCAGACCCCAGAGTATAATGATCAGAGACCCAGGGGAGGATCCAAACATAAAAAAGAATGTTACTTACCTCCTGCGCACTCCCCAATACCTCTTCAATGTTGGACCAGATGTCACGTGAGCCAGGCATGCATTGCGACACATAATGATGTCGGACTGGCTCACCGACGTCTGGGAAGTCACCAAGGAGGCCTGAAGCCTGCTGGAGTGCAGGAGAGGTAAATAACATTGTTTTTTATGTTCCCTCACGTCCCCTGGGCCTCCGATCATTATATTATGGGGTCTGAAAAGACCCCAGAGTATAATGATAGCAGTGTTTATGGGGTTCACGGGCTGCGACCTTATTTACCGCTCCCTGCTCCTGCTCACAGCCACCTTCGCTTCCGCAGAAGGTGAAGCGCAGGCGGCCGTGAGCAGGAGCGGGGATTGGTAAGTAAATAGGGCCATAACTTGCTGGTGTTAAACCAGCAGGTAACGGCCTATTAAAAAAAAAACAAAAAAAAAAACACATCAGGGGTCTGCCGCGCTCCCTAATGTCCCGGGCCCTGTGGCAGCCGCTACCACTGCTACCCCAGTATTAACGCCACTGACTGCAGTGCCATGCTGGATGTCAGCATTCTTATAAAGTGAAACGTTTTTAAACTACTCATGCCTCCTGCAGCAAAACGCATGGTTGCTGCTCGAGCTAATGAAAACTCTCAGCAGACCCAAGCCGTCTCCAATCTGACAAGGTATGTCACAGACAACAGCGAGCTGCTGAAACTCCCCAAAAGACCCAAGCCTGTCTCCAGTCTGACAAGGCATTTTCAGCCACATGCACACAGCTGCACTCCATCTTTCCATAACAACCCAGCCATTTTTTTTCACTGCTGTAGGTCACATTTAAAGAGGTAGGGCACTGTGCATGACACTGTTACACAAGGTCACATACACACAGCTTTACTCCAGGGTTTTCCATAACAACCGATTGCAGGTTTCTCACTGATATCCAAACTGAGATACACATGATCACACGACGCTTATGGACCAATGGAAAATCACAGGTTCTTCAGTCTTGACATACACACAGCTTTACACCAAATTTCCATAGCAACCAAGCTATTTTTGACCTGTATGAGTCAATAGCAGTTCGCAGGTCCTTAAATATTCAGTCATATGACGTGTATCAGCCAATATAAGTTCACATTTACTTTACCAGGTTTCCATAACAACACAGCCATAAATAGACTGTACCTATACAGGACTGCCATACTGGATGTCAAGTGCAAAATTGGCAAATTCTTATGGGGCCACTACACAAACAAAAAATAAAATATACCCATGCAAAGCCGGGTCCTTCTGCTAGTATTATATAATATACAGTCATGGCCAAAAGTTTTGAGAATGACACAAATATTATATTTTCACATGATCTGCTGCCCTCTGGTTTTTATGTGTGTTTGTCAGATGTTTTTATCACATACAGAAATATAATTGCATTCATATTATGAGTAACAGAAGCTTATATTGACAGTTAGAATGAGTTAATGCAGCAAGTCAATATTTGCAGTGTTGACCCTTCTTCTTCAGGACCTCTGCAATTCTCCCTGGCATGCTCTCAATCAACTTCTGGACCAAATCCTGACTGATAGCAGTCCATTCTTGCAGAATCAATGCTTTAATTTTGTCTGAATTTGTTGTTTTTTGTTTGTCCACCCGTCTCTTGATGATTGACCACAAGTTCTCAATGGGATTAAGATCTGGGGAGTTTCCAGGCCATGGACCCAAAATCTCTATGTTTTGTTCCCTGAGCCATTTAGTTATCACCTTTGCTTTATGGCAAGGTGCTCCATCATGCTGGAAAAGGCATTGTTGAGCGCCAAACTGCTCTTGGACGGTTGGGAGAAGTTGCTCTTGGAGGACATTCTGGTACCATTCTTTATTCACGGCTGTGTTTTTAGGCAAGACTGTGAGAGAGCCGATTCCCTTGGCTGAGAAGCAACCCCACACATGAATGGTTTCAGGATGCTTTACAGTTGGCATGAGACAAGACTGGTGGTAGCGCTCACCTCTTCTTCTCCGAATAAGCTGTTTTCCAGATGTTCCAAACAATCGAAAAGGGGATTCATCAGAGAAAATGACTTTACCCCAGTCCTCAGCAGTCCACTCCCTGTATCTTTTGCAGAATATCAGTCTGTCCCTGTTGTTTTTTCTGGAGAGAAGTGGCTTCTTTGCTGCCCTCCTTGAGACCAGGCCTTGCTCCAAGAGTCTCCGCCTCACAGTGCGTGCAGATGCACTCATACCTGCCTGCTGCCATTCCTCAGCAAGCTCTGCACTGCTGGTAGCCCGATCCCGCAGCTGAAACACTTTTAAGAGACGGTCCTGCCGCTTGCTGGTCTTTCTTGGGCGCCCTGGAGCCTTTTTGGCACCAATGTAACCTCTCTCCTTGAAGTTCTTGATGATGCGATAGATTGTTGACTGAGGTGCAATCTTTCTAGCTGCAATACTCTTCCCAGTTAGGCCATTTTTGTGCAGTGCAATGATGACTGCACGTGTTTCTTTAGAGATAACCATGGTTAACAGAAGAGAAACAATGATGGCAAGCACCAGCCTCCTTTTAAAGTGTCCAGTGGTGTCATTCTTACTTAATCATGACAGATTGATCTCCAGCCCTGTCCTCATCAACACCCACACCTGTGTTAATGGAGCAATCACTGAAACAATGTTAGGTGGTCCTTTTAAGGCAGGGCTGCAATGATGTTGAAATGTGTTTTGGGGGATAAAGTTCATTTTCTAGGCAAATATTGACTTTGCAAGTAATTGCTGTTAAGCTGATCACTCTTTATAACATTCTGGAGTATATGCAAATTGCCATTAGAAAAACTGAAGCAGTAGACTTTGTAAAAATTAATATTTGTATCATTCTCAAAACTTTTGGCCATGACTGTACAGGTGTGACCTTACTGACCTGTCTTGGCAGGACATGTCCAGATATGCGTATCACAGGTTAAGCAGCTTTTGCAAAAGATACATGATTTTTTAATAAGTTAGCACAAAGGGATGTACTAACTGTTGTGTTGCAGTATACATGTAGCCATCATACAGGAAGTGGGGTCAGGGGAAATGGGAATTTTAGCTTTTAAAGGCTTTTGTTAGCATGTTGTGATATTGTGCAGAATTGATTTCATGAGAGATTGCATTCCCTAACTAAAGCTACATTCACACAATAGAACCCTGCACTCGGCCATGAAATAAGTACTTTGTTCATAGCCAAGTACACACCCGAGGGTATTCCGATTTCAAGGAACTCAGCCCAAGAAATGACAGGTTCTATTTTTATTCAATCTTTCACAGAGACCGTTTAAAACAACAGTTGTGTGAATAGATCCATTAACGTGTATGGCACCGTGAGCTGGCGGTTAATACAACGGCTAGCACACAGTTTATAAACCCTGTGGTGTGAATGAGCACTAAACTGGAGATCAGTCAAGTGTTTACATATATGTATTATAATACATATTTTAATCTATGGATGAATCCTCCCATACCTTTGATCTTGGCTGGACACATCCAACTTTTGAACAAGGTCATTTTGATGTTTTTGGTTGTCATTATGATTTTAAAAGAGAAAACACAGAAGTTTGAGAATAAATGGCTTCAACCAACCACTAACCATGAGTGGAGAAAAAGTTTTTGTGTTATCATTCATATTCTCTGAAAAAAGGCCAAAAAAAATAAAAAAATCTGCCGGGGTATGTAAACTTTGTAGCACAACTGTATGTGTGTCACGAGATCATAAGCTGTTCCAGACAACACAATTTCATGACATTGTGTCACAAAGTGTTATGCTATATGTATCTATGTGTAGCCACTCAGTGGTTGTGTTTTGAATTGCAGGCTTTCAAAGGTTTAGCTAGCATGTTGCAATATTGTATTGAATTATTTTTATGATAAATTGATATCCTTAAAGGGATTTTCAAGGATAAATTATTGATAATCTATCCTTAGGATAGATCATCAATTAAAGATCTGCAGAAGTCCAAAACCTGGGCCTGCAGACAGTCAGCTGTTTGAAGGGACTGCAGACTTCAGTTGAGTGCTACAGCCTCTTCAGTACTTATCGAGAACAGTGACTTACACTTGTACAATGACTGTGCTTGATATTGCAGATCTGCCCATTTGCTTAAAATGAACTGAGCTGCTATCAGGCCATGTGACCAATGAACGTGACATCATATGGCTTGTGAAGCAGAATTGGTGCTCAGGGAACCACTCCAAACAGCTGATCCACAGGGGTCATTTCTTAAGGATAGGCCATCAATTTAAAAGTCTAGGGACTTTAACCAAGTATGAGCTAAGTTAAGTATACATCTTTAAATACGGTATGATTTATTTTTTAAATAACTATTACCAATGTCCTATTTTGCATTATTAAATATTAATATAAATATTCCACTCTGAAGGATACCTATTGCAAAAAAATCTACTGTAGATACTTACAGCTATGATGTCTTAAGTATAAATTTGTCTTTGAACTTACCTGAGTACTCAGCAAAACAAATATTTAGCACCCTCTGTCTAAGGTCATATATAAAAAATGCCTATTACAAGAAGTGTTATTTTTTCCTCGGTGAGTCAAATTAATTTACATCTCACTGCATTAAATTTACTTATGATCAGCAGTAATCATTAAGAAACAATAAATTGCACCAAATGTCTAGTAAATAATACTAGGATTTCAAAAGACTGTTTACTTGGAAGATTTTCTATTTCATTGTTGAGAGTGCATATTACTAAATCCATTAAGGGAAAATTAGCTTTTAGATATTGTATTTTTATAGTACATTATGTCTCCAGAGGCAAGATTATTATTTGCAATAGTCCTAGACATGTAATATTCTTGAAAATTGCAGCTCATATTTCTTCTGGTGCAATCATAAAATTAGTTAACAAAATAAAATTAGTTAATGAAATATATTGGAATGATAATCAAATTGTCATTTTTGATATATAATATTAATACTACAAGTAGTTTATTCTGTGTATCATACTGAAATAGAAACCCAAAGCATAGCTCTATAATAGCTATCTTAATATATATCTTATATCTTAAGTGTTATTATGACAATTTAAAACTTAATTGAATCTCATAATGTGCACAGGACAAATGAGCTGAAAACATCAGTAATACTGGCTATAGGGCAATATACATCCCCTAAATGGCTACATTACAGGTAACAGGTCAACTAACATTGTGGCTCTAACACTTGAATCTCTTCCCAACCCTTAAAGTGTTCATCCATCCTTTAAACCATGTCCATTCTGTTCCTTATATATTCATAAGGAATGCTGCTCTTCTTATATGCTCAAGCCCCAGCACAACCATTGGCACTACATGTAGCCAACACAAGGAGGAATCTTTGAGCATGTTGAATACTGTTTTACGCATTTGTGTAACCATCTCTACAATTACTCAGTTTTAATCTGTCCAAAGCTACATTTTCATTGCAATGCCTTGATGTTCTATCTCCCCTACCACCAGTGCTAACTTGAATCTGTATGCTCTGGAAAGGAAAGACCTCTAGTGAGGTCAACAAACCCAAAAAACAATCTACCCGTCTACATGTTATGCAATTTCTAACTCTATCATTCTAGTGCCCTATGTAGGGGACTATAAATGAACATAAAGTAATATTAAAGGGATGATAATTGATGTTAGATTTATGACTTTATGATATTGACTATTCACAATGCTCTGTTGTTACAATGAATCTAAAATTAATATTAAAGCAACTTTTAGCCTCGGTTAATACCATCCTACCATTTTAGGTCTACAACTTTTCAAAGTTACGCATATATTTTACAGTATATCTGTTTTAATAAGTAACTTAAGGATTTTTCACCCTCTTTTAAGTTTAATAGTAATAATAATAATTGCTGAAATCAGTTTTTAATTACTGCGGACAGGGGGACAGTGAGAGACCATAAAAGTGCTGAAGGAAATTTAATTAGAGATAAAGTTTTTATGAGAGGTCTTAATGTATTTTACCTCAACTAACCTAACAATAAAGGTAGTACAAGTTACAATGACATCTGGCACAAAACCACATGTACAAATTATGCAGAGGTAATAAAAGGCAGTTAATTAGCAATGGAAATGATGCTACAACGTTTTGGAGATGCCTGCACATTTGCATACAGAAACATAATTACATCATTTGCAGCTGTTGTGTTTTTCGTTGTTGTTGGTGTAGTACCTTCTTGCATCTTTATTTCCAAATATCTTTCTGCTGGTAAGTAAATATGTGCTGTGCTTCATATTTGGGTTTCTTTCTTAATTTACAATTTTTCTCATGTTTGATGACAATGTTCAGAACATACTCACACACCAGAACATCTTTAGCATTAGAAGTCCACTGAGAGTTACAAGTACACGGGTAATCATCCATTTAATTTGCTTTGCATGATTATGTAGTTTGTGTTCTTGTAATAGGTTTCTCACTTTCTCAGCTTTAATTTAAAGTAGAAAATTCTGTCCAAAGGATGAAACTGGTAAGACCAAAAGATAATATGATAATGATTAGCCCGATTCTTATAATCGCAGAGGCTGAACAGGAAAATGTGTGGATTTAAATTCTTAAAAGAAAACATATTGATACTGGATAATAGTATAGTAGTACTTGATAGCAGTGAATATTAATATTATTATTATGTATTATTATTAATAAATTTTTTCAGTAGAGCATACTAGAGCAAGTTGATACTATTCCAGTTAGAGCCTATGGACACAGCTGTATTATTGTTCTATACACGGTCTTTGTAGTGCTATAACATGGGAGGCAGCGAATAGCTGTATATTTTATATGGCAGATGGATCTTTGGGGCCTCATTAGGGTCCAGAGTCCAGTAGCAAATGCTACCTCTTCACTGCCTATAGGTACTCACCTGCAGAGAAGTCTAAGGTGCCATAGTGTACCTCTGTATGCCTCAGATTTCATATTACATCATATAAAAGTTTTTTTAGTATATTAAAATCCTGGCATTGAATGTTTCATTAGATGCAATATTACAGATGTATATTCCCACCGAACAATTGCTTCTTATGGAGGAGTAGAGTGCTGGCTCTCTGTGCCTCTAAGTACCAGGGATTTATGTCTTCCTTTCATCAAAGCTTAAGTGGAGCCCATTTTGCAACTGGCTTCTACCCCAGAAATCACCAGGAGTCCAAGTCGATGGCCATACACAGCCTACCTGGTTTTCCAGAAGGACATCCTTTAACAGTCCTTCGCTATGAGAAAGTCCTTGTGGCAAACAAATGCCAAAGGTGTGCATTCTGTGAACAAAAATGAATAAAGATGTGTAACATGTCATTGCAACCTGGATTATAAAAAGTGCTCAATATTATTCTAGCAGGGAAGTTGTAACGTCTCTGCCTTTTCGGGTCTCTGCACCACCCTTCGCCCGAATGCGGCGGCGCAGGAGGCGTGCTCAGTTTGATTCCTTGTTTAAGATTGTCCTAGACTATGTAATTGATTTTCTGCCACACCCGTCTACTCCACCTTGGTTTTCCTCTGCTCCACTAAAAGTTAATTTTAGCCTTACCTGTGTGATTGACAGCCTATCCTCCTATCAAGTCTGGGGCGGGTTCTTTCTTCCTATTTATTCTTTGCTCACATTCTCACTGGTGCTCGTTATTGCTTCGTGTGTATTGGCTATCACTCCTTGCTGTTTTGTTACCTGTATTCCTGACCTCTGGCTTTCACTTTGATTATTCTCTTGGATTGTGATTTTGTACTGCATTGCTCGTCTGTTACCGGCCCCTTGGCTTTCTGACCTTCTTTTATTCATTTGTTCTGTCTGCGTTCTCTGTTGTCACTTATTCAGTGTAGGGACCGGCTCCAAGTTTTCGGCTGTCACCTAGGACAGTCAGGCAAGAGGCAGAGCCAGTGGGGGGGTTTTCAGCTTTAGGGCTCACTGTCTTGTTGGGCCACTCCCCCCCAGGGTTCTCCAGCAGCTACTGGGGAATCGCTCCTATAGCGATTCCCTTACAGAAGTCTTGGAAAGTCAGGTGTATGCAAAAGAGACATGACTCAGCAGGATCTAATCCCTAGTGAGTTGAAGCACTGTAGGGTCACACTTTGTGATCTCCCGCACCTTTCACACTTCCAGACTCTATGGCTTTAATTGAGATACCCTGGGTTTCCTATAGGTAGTCGATGAGCCAACCAGCCTACATCAGTTGTCTTCTCCATCCTGTATATTACTGTACCCATCCACTACCAGTGACCCAAGCCTAGCAACTGAGAAGAACAGATACAGTTGTAGCACAGTTAACCCAACTTTCTGCAATGGAATAAATTGGTGCAGTGTGATAATTTATCATAGACAACAGCAAAAACCAATGATAAGTCATTGAAAAAACATTTCAATTCTATAATAATAAACATTCACTTTTGTAATAAGACATCACACCGCAGCAATGTATCTTGCTGCAGAAAGTCAGCTTAACACTGCTACATCTGTATTGTACTTGATCTTGGTCAAAAGGCTGAAAAGTCTTTAGGGTCACACTGTACCATTATATGTCACAGATTCCACATGGAGATATAGAGAACTTTTCTTCTGTAAAAATCTAGACATGTTCCAACAGGTGCAAAATTACAGATGTATTGTATACTAGCACAATTCCATCTTTTAAAGGAATGCTATGTTGTGGGCGCTATGTGTATGCCAGTACACAGAGTGTTTGTAGCACTAGCTTTAGCAGAGAGTAAAGACAATCTGAAATAGTTAAACTGTTATTTGTATATGTCTAAAGATTATATGGGTCTAGTCAGTGGTGAACCTAGCCTCTTTGCTGCCTGAGGCGGACTATAGAAAGACGCCCCCCCCCCAAAAAAAAAACCAAACAAAAAAAAAACCTGAGTTTCCATGCTACTAGTTTAACACACTGTTATCGTTGCACAATATACACAATACACAAAGTTATAAAACAGTTTTTTAAGAATTCTTCTTCCTGTATTACTTCAGTATCAGATCAACAACACGGCATTAACAATGAAAGTAACTTCACACATCTTCTGCTTGGTGGATGGACGAGCCCATGTGGCCCCCATTCTCTATAATAGGAGCCCCGCAGATAGCTGAGTACTGGACTTCGGCTATCTTTGGCACTCCCATTGAAGTGAATGAGAGCCACGCGGGTTCGTCCATCCACCAAGTGACACACCTATATATATGGCTGCAGCCAGGCTGGATTCCCACCCAGTGGGGGGAAAAAAAAACAATTCTCAGGCTCAGTGGGGGTCTCAGCAGACAGACCCCCATCACTCAGGTATTTATCCTCTATCATTTAGGTGAATACAGGGCAGTAACATTCTGTGACTTACAGGTGACGTCTCTGACTAATCCTTCACATTTCCCTTCTCTTCCCTCTGGACCACCATGACCACTTCTTCCAGCTGTGACTTGTCTCTGTAAAGATTGCAACACAGACATCTTTGGCTCCTCACTTTTCCAGGCATCCAACCCACATTGTCCTCACCTACACAAAGCCCCCATTCTGCTGCTACCCCCAATTATATAATATATGATATAACCCCCCATAATGAATAATACCCCCAAGTGCATCTTTATATTAATAATGTCCGTGTGTACCCTGTAATAATAATAATAATACTAATAGTCCTTTAATAGTCCCAGAATGGGGAAATTCAGTGTGTTACAGCAGCAAAGATAAGCAGATACAACTACAAATACAACATGTACAGGAATGTACCAAGGTGAGAGGCATTACATTAATAGCAGACAGACAGATAGGACGAAGCAGAGGGGGGGGGGGGGGGGATTTAACAGGCAGAGAGATATTTCAGTTCTCTGTGTGTAATGATCTCCGCTTAGGTCGGTGTTGGTTGTACAGCCTAACCGCGGTGGGGAGGAAAGACTTCCGATAGCGCTCCTTCTCACACCTAGGGTGGAGCAGTCGGTCACTGACAGTACTGCTCAGCGCGATCACAGTCTCATGCATGGGATGGGACTTCTTCTTCTGCATTGAGCTCACCACGGACAGTATCCTTCTGTCACCCACCACCTGCACTGGGTCCAGTGGGCTCCCCAGGACAGAGCTGGCCTTTCTAATCAGCTTGTCAAGTTTATTTCTGTCCCTGGTTGATATACTGCTCCCCCAGCAGGCCACTCCAAAGAAGATGGCTGATGCCACTACCGAGTTGAAGAAAGTTCTAAGAAGTGCCCCCCGGATTCCAAAGGCTCTCAGCTTCCTAAGCAGGTAGAGCCTGCTGTGGCCCTTCCTGTACAGGGCCTCCATATGATCTGCCCAGTCCAGCTTATTATTAAGGAGCAAACCCAGGTACTTATAGGTGTTCACAATCTCGATGCCCGTCCCCAGGATGTCCACTGGTTTAGGAGGGCTTCTGCCTTTACGGAAGTCCACCACCATCTCCTTGGTCTTCCCCGCGTTAATCTTCAGGTGGTTCTGGTGGCACCAGTCCACAAAATCCCGGTTCAGTTCTCTGTACTCCCTATCATCATCATCTGTGATGAGGCCTACTATTGCAGAGTCGTCAGAATACTTCTGTAGGTAGCAGCTGGATGAGTTGCGCCTAAAATCTGCAGTGTACAGTGTGAAGAGGAAAGGGGTGAGAACCTACCCTGAGGTGCCCCCGTATTACAGATCACGGTGTCTGACACACAGTCTTGGGCTTTCACGTATTGAGGTCGATTTGTGAGGTAGTCTAGGATCCAGTTGGAGAGGTGGTGGTCCACTCCAGCAAGGCCCAGCTTGTCCCTCAATAACCTGGGCTGTATGGTGTTAAAAGCACTGGAGAAGTCAAAGAACATTATTCTCACTGTGTTCCCTGGTTTCTCCAGGTGAGACAGAGCCCTGTGCAGAAGATGGATGATGGCATCATCTACCCCAATGCCCGGCCGATAAGCAAACTGGAGGGGGTCCATAGCGGGGCTCACTAGAGGGCGGAGATGTGTGAGAACCAATCTCTCCAAGATCTTCATCAGGTGGGATGTCAGTGCTACAGGTCTGTAGTCATTGAGGTCCATAGGGTGGGGTTTCTTTGGAACTGGTACCACACAAGAAGATTTCCATAATTCAGGGACTATTTCCTGCCTCAGGCTCATATTATACATATATGTAATTATACCACACAGCTGGTCCCCGCAAGTCTTAATTAGCCTTGCACTGATGTCGTCTGGCCCTGCGGCTTTCCTCGCCTTGATCTTTTTCATCTCCTTCCTCACCTGGGCCCGTGTGAAGGTCAGACTGTGGCCAGATAAAGACGGGTTTCTGGATTTACTGGTCTGTTGGGAAGTGGCCGCATGGGGAGAAGTCATTGTGGTGGGGGGAGCTGAAGAACATACTGGGGTGGGAGGAGCTGGTGTGTGATCAAATCTGTTGAAGAATAGGTTTAGTTCATTAAGCCAATTAACATCTGCCTCAATCTGGCAGACAGACTGTTTATGACCCAAAATTGACTTAAGCCCCTCCCAGACCCCCCTTATGTCTTTTCTTTCCATTTGCTTTTCCATTTTTTCTTTATAACTGGCTTTTCCCTGCCTGATTTGATGCCTCAGCTCCTTTTGTACTTCCCTCAACCCCTCCTTATCTCTTGTCCTGAATGCCATCTTTTTCTCCTTAAGTAGTGTTTTTATATCAGAGTTAATCCATGGTTTGTTATTGGAGAAGCACCTCACCACTTTTGTGGGTACTGTGTTGTCCACACAAAAATTAATGTAGTCCGTTATGCAGTGTGTGAGTCCTTCTATATCTTCTCCATAAGAATCCTGCAGAACTTCCCATGCGGTTGTGTCAAAACAATCCCTCAGAGCCTCATCACTCTCCTCGGACCATATCCTCACTGTGCGGGTGACAGCTGGTTCTCTACGTACAAGTGGCTTGTACACAGGTCGGGGATGTACTAGGTTGTGATCCGATCTCCCCAGGGGCGGTAGGGCTGATGAGCTATATGCCTCCCTCGCGTTGGCAAAGAACAAGTCCAGTGTTTTGTTGTCTCTTGTGTGGCAGGTTACATAATGTGTGAAACTGGGCAGTGTGGATGATGGAGAGGCATGGTTGAAATCACCCGACAGAAGAAAGAGGGCCTGGGGATGTTTTAACTGTAAAAGGCTCAGCGTGGCTTGTAGGACCTTGCAGGCAGTGTCAGCTTTCGCAGAGGGGGGAACATATGCAGCTATCACAATGACATGCGATAGTTCCCTTGGTAGGTAGAAAGGTCTCATGCTCACAGCTAATAGTTCAATGTCCTCACAGCAAGTTTGCTCCTTAATCACAATGTGCCTAGGATTACCCCATCTATTATTCACAAACATTGCCAGCCCTCCTCCTTTCCTCTTACCGCTCTTACCCCCCTTATTAATAATATCCCAGGTGTTAACTAATTAAAAGGTTTTCCAGGTCATTAATAAACTAATCAGTGGGGTTCAAAAACCCAGGACCCCCACTGACCAGCTGTTTGAATGGTACCTGTGTAAGCGCCGTGACCGCTTCTCTGTTTACATAGTGTAATTCATCTCATAGCGGCCATGTAATGTAACTGCAGCCTCGTCCTGTACATGTCTACAGTATGTGACAAGGCTACAATTACATCACACGGTCACTATAAACAGACAGCGTATAATATAAACAGGTGCCATAGCCCATGTTTATAGCGCCCCCATTTACACACACTATAATGTTCCACAGCAGCCCCTGCACACAGTATTACACAGTGTTATGGCCCGCAGCGGCCCCTGCACACTGTATTATGCCTCTCAGCGGCCCCTGCACATGGTATTATGCTCCATAGTGGCCCCTGCTCACGGTATTATGCCCCGCATTGGCCACTGCACACGGTATTATGCTCCATATTGGCCCCTGCACACGGTATTATGCTCCACAGTGGCCCCAGCACACGGTATTATGCTCCATAGTGGCCCCTGCACTGGTATTATGCTCTATAGTGGCCCTTGCACTGGTATTATGCTCCATAGTGGCCCCTGCACTGGTATTATCCTCCATAGTGGCCCTTGCACTGGTATTATGCTCTATAGTGGCCCCTGCACTTGTATTATGCTCCATAGTGACCCCTGCACCCGGTATTATGCTCTATAGTGGCCCCTGCACTTGTATTATGCTCCAGAGTGGCCCCTGCACAGGGTATTATGCTCTTCATTGGTCCCTGCACAGGGTATTATGCCCCATAGTGGCCGACCCATGAACTATTATTATACTCTGGGGTCTTTTCAGACCCCAGAGTATAATGATTGGAGACCCAGGGGAGAATACAAACATAAAAACCAGAGTTACTTACCTATCCTGGACACCGGTGCACTCCTTGCAGCTTTCGGCCCTGTTTAATTGCGCACACACGTCACGTGATCAGGCCGGCAAAGCGACCTGATGACGTCACCAGAGGCCTCAAGCCTGCTCGGAGTTACATCGGATCGCAGGAGGTGAGTAACAGTGGTTTTTATGTTCCCTCACCAACCCTAGGCCTCCGATTATTATACTCCGGGGTCTGAATAGACCCCGGTGTATAATAATAGTAGTATTTGCGGCCCTTGGCCTAACTTACCGATGCCCGCGGCCGCTCACAGCGGCATCCACTTCCCTTTCTGCGGCCCATAGCAGAAGGGGAAGCGGGGGCAGCCACGAGCAGACGCGGGGTAGGTAAATAAATAGGCCCTGACCTGCCGGGGATGCTCCAACAGGTTACGGCCTATTTATATATATATAAAAAAAGCTAAACTCACCTGCGATGCCTAGATGCAGCCGCCGCCTCCTCTTCTTGTCCGCAACGTCTGTGTCTCAGCGTAGGCGGCGTGATGACGTCATTGTATCGCCGCCTGCGCTGAGATGCGACGTCTTGTAAACCAGCCTAGGACAGGCCCCGCTCAGCTCTGTTTTTTTTTTTTTTTTTTTTAAAGCGGCCTGTCCTGGGCTGGTTTACATTAAATAGTAAAAATGCCGCCCCCCCGCCTCACTTCGCCTCATTAGCGGTGCGCCCCTGGGTCTAGTAATCACAGAATGTACAGTATGTATAAAGTAAATGTGAAAATCTTCATATTAACCTTTTTTCTACCACTAATCTTATTTAATTATCACTTTACAGCACCATCAGCATCACCTCCCTGATTCTTATCACCTCATGAAAATCCTTCATCTGCTTTTTTCTTTAGATAGCTATGAATGTAGTTGACACATTAACAGATTATACAATGTATGTAGGACATTTCACAGCTCATTCTAATATGTCAAATAAATAAAACTCCCAGACAGAAGCTTTGTAATCCCATTATATACCCTTTATTATAAAGGCTGCTATAGATGAATAATTATTTACAAAGATTTTGATTGAGAACAGTCATGTAAATGGACAATAATCTCCCATAGGCAGAGGCTACATGAGTCTAGGATAAACCAATGCAGAAAAAGGAATGGCAAAGGAGTGGTATTTGCACTGTACTTGTCATATAACAGCAAGTAAATAGTTAATAACTAATAAAATAATGAATAATGCTAATAGAAGACAGAAACATCTAGATATTTCACATACTGATTGTTCAGCATTTTAGAATGAAGTTGCTCTGTTATATTGAGCTCTTATGATGCTCACCTGCACAATTGTACAGAAAATTGGCTTAAACATGACCAGTTTACTAGGATAATAAGTCAAGCTGCAGGTGCAGCTACAGATGTAGTAATGTTTAATCTAAGACTCGCTTAGCATCATATCTTATCATAGAACACAACAAAGGCCTTTGAAAAAGTCAAGTTGACATTCTGTGCCACAGAGTTGTTAAGGTAATTGCCTAGTTAAACTTGGCTACATCTATACACAAATGTAGCCCTGTTTAAAGAGGATCTTTAATCATGTCCAGCAACTCCAGCTTCACTGCTTCTTCTAGCCTCTAGAATTTTTTTTCACTAATCCCCACTGTTCCAGAGCAATAAGTGATGTTTGTTTCAGCACCCAATATTTTAAATAGTCTCTCTACTGACAAGTGGGGGTCCTAAGCTGGAGTAGACTGTCAGGGACCACCCTCCTGATGGTAGAAAGCCTAATTATCATATTGGGTGCTGAAACAAGCAGAAAAGATTACTCAGGAATGGTGGGGGCTATGGATAAAAATGAAAACTGTGCCGGAATCAGTGGAGCAGTCACTATTGAAGGATACAAACACTTGGAGTTGGTGAAAGGTTGACTTTAAGTAGAGTCTTTAACTGCTGCAGCATGATATCTCACAACTAAGGACACTGAAAACAAATGAAAATTCAGCAAGTCTGATTCTTCTTTCTCCAAACACAAGGTCAACACATTTTCTTTCATATAACAAAATTGACTGACCTAACCAAAATTGGCTTGATTTTACTCTTATGTTTATGGACACCTCTAGGTGGTTAAATGAAATGATAGATTTGGTCATTAGCATATACATTATCTCATTAATAGCTGACCATAGATGGAACAACAAGGAACATGTACAGATACAGCAAAGTTTAACATTACACCGAACATGCTATTTGCAGTGTAACACTTTGCTACATTGATAGTAGTATAATGTTGTACCGTGTTAGCCATTGAAAGTAGTGGAAGAGTGAAGAAATCAGGCAATACCTTTTAGAGGCTAACTGAGTATATTTGATGGTGAGCTTTCGGAAGTACTAGCTCCCTTCATCAGACATTAACACCATGTCTGATGAAAGGAGCTAGTACTTCCGAAAGCTCACCATCAAATATACTCAGTTAGCCTCTAAAAGATATTGCCTGATTACTTCACTCTTCCACTACTTTGCTACATTGGTATTGAGATAAACAAACAGTGGGAACACCACTTATAGCAGAAAGAAATATTTGTGTCATGTCATCTTTGAGATGTGAATAATGTGCAGCACTGCAGAATATGTTGCTGCTACGTATATAAACAGGAAATAAAATTAACTTTACAATTCAACATAGAAAGAAAGAAATAAGATGTAGCAAAATATAACTTGACACATGAGTTATGTAAACAGCTTAAGCAAACTTTATCTGGACATTCAGTTTTCCAACTTGTCCTGATTCTAATTCCATCACAATCACAATCATGTAAATCACAACATGCTAAGAAAAACCTTGGAAGGCTACAATTCACATTCCCCCACCCACACAGGCACAAATGGGATATTTGTAATATTAGGATATTCCTTAAACCATGTTGGAAACCAGAAAACCAGTTTAACTTGTGATATCTGGATATGTCCAACCAAAGAGGACAGATAAGAGAGGACTTATCTGTATCACACTGCAAGAAGTTATCACATTCAAATGAAACTTTGCCATCTATATAAAAAACTTAGTATTTCTTGCATTGCATTAAATCTATGGTGTTAAGTATCTTACTCTTGTAATATATTAAATTTCCAAATAACTATATTAGTGAATAGCACAGGAAGAAACACATTAGCAGTACTTTTAATTGAGTTAGACCTCTAATTTTGAAAATGCCATGAAGTAGATAAAATGTAAAAATGACAATTCATTCAATGTTTTATCCAAGGAAATGGCAATTATGATGGGTTAGGTATTTGTATATCTGTGCAGTTGATAGATATAAAGTGATATAAAAGACCAATTACATTATGAAACCTATAAAAGAAATAATGCAGGGAAATGCCTGGAAACTATTTTATGATAAGGTGTCATATACTAGGCAATTAGATTAGAAAAATAATTAACCTATGAAAAGTGATACAAATGCCATCTACATAAAGATATTTAAAGTCTATTAGCTTTGAAATATTAAAGCTGTATAGCCCATTACATTTTACATTTTTACATCATCTTTCTTTTGCCTTCCTGGAAAAAAAAGTTTTTGAAAGCCATTACCAAGCAACCTTGTAGTATTGTATGTTTTATGGCTATTACTACAGCCCTTGTGGTATATATTTCATTTGTAAGAATGAATTAAGCCACAAAATGGCTTATTAAAACTATATAAAGAAAATACTAAATCACTCAGTGGGAACAATCTTCACAATTGTACTTAAATCTGCTTAAATCTGCTTAAATCCAAATGAAAAACATGAAAAGCATTGAAGGAGTTGTAGAAAATTATGCCTGGACGAGATACTGTTGTGTGCTCTTGTTGTGATCTATAGAAGTGTCCTTCCTTACCTTTTCTCTTGCTTCAACATATTCCAAGATTTGCGTCTCAAAATAATCAGATAAAAAAAAAAAAAAACAGAAAAAAACATGAATTAAGATGTCTGGTGTGTTCTGCATTGCAGCCTTTGAAGGGCTTGTCATGATATTGTATTGAATTAGATTACTTAGAGGCCTTAACCAAAATCCAAATACTACTAAGTTAAGAGTGAGCACATGTGGTAGTCTTTTGTCTTGATCAGTTGCCAATGGATATGACCACGAATGCAGGAACTTTCTTTGGTTTGGGATTTGTCAGAAACCCAGCCATGATTTCCTTATTGTGGACAGGTTATCAGGTAAGGATACTACATCTATGAGAAGATAACCAAGTAACAATAAGGAAATCATTTCTGGGTTGCTTACAAATGCCAGGCCAAAGAAAGCTCCTGCGTTCATGGTCATATCCAATGACAACTGTTCAAGACGAAAGACTGCACATGTGTTCACCCTTAATCCTCCCTGATCGTACAAACTGCCTTCTGTTACAACCATATTTGTACAACCAAGAAGCACCAAGAAACAGGCAATGTTTCTTGTGCAAGTGTACTTAGAAGAAATAATGGTGTTTGGAAGGCAATGGGTGACCACACCAACTATTTATATGATTTTGATTTTTGTTCTGTTAATTCACTTTGCATTATGTTAATTGACAAAAATAAACTAACAGTTTTATTTTTGAAAGCATTCTTATTTTACAGCATCTTTTCCACACCTCTCTCTCTCTCTCTCTCTCTCTCTCTCTCTCTCCCCAAAAACACCAACAAGCAAAGGTGACATATTTTATATCATTAACAATCTTCTTTTAACCCCCAATACTTTCTAGTTTGTGTCAAGCATTGACTGCAGTGATACCAACACAATAGCCAAATGTTTTAAACCTTATAAATAGCTTACATACCAAACTGTATTTATAACACATGATAGACAATTACTGTGCACAAGTATTTTATTAAGAGCTGTGAAAATGTTATCACAGGTTATCACAGGTTAGTTATATTCTTGAACTAATTAGTCACATGTATACAATTTAGCAGTAAGCAATATCTGGTGTCTCTCTGTCATTCACAAATTGCTTGTGTGTGGGCTGACAATGAGTCTGCCACCCTCTTTAAAAAAAAAAAGGGACACAATCTTTGCATGGACCCCACTGTTTAACATTGAACTGTTGTATTCTGTGCTGTTGGTATGAGTTACCTTTGATTCTGATGTAGTCAAAATATACAGTATATGTTATGCAATGTAATGTATGCCATCCTATATATAGTCATGGTCGCAAATGTTGGCACCCATGAATTTTTTCCAAAAAATTAAGCATTTATCCCAGAAAATTATTGCAATTATATGTTTTTTTTTTATACATGGTTATTTCCTTTGTGCATATTAGAATAACACAAAAAAAAAAACTGAGACAAAATTGTTGGCACCTTTCCAAAATTAACTTTGTTTCAAGCATGTGACACCTGTTCAAACTCAACAGTGACAAGTAACAGGTGTGGGATATATAAAAATCACACCTGAAACCAGATAAAAAGGAGAGAATTTGAATCAATCTTTGCATTATGTATATGTGTGTGCCACACTAAGCATGGAGAAGAGAACTGTCTGAGGACTTGAGAACCAAAATTGTGGAAAAATGTCCACAATCTCAAGGTTACAAGTCCATTTTCAGAGATCCTGATGTTACTTTTCCACGATGCACAACATAATCCAGAAGTTTACAACTCATGGCACTGTAGTTAATCTCCCTGGGCATGGATGGAAGAGAAAAAATGATGAGAGGTTGCTACGCATGATAGTACGGATGGTGGACAAGCAGCCCCAATCAAGTTCCAAAGAAATTCAAGCTGTTCTCCAGGCTCAGGATGACATCCATGTGTCAACGCAAGCCATCCATTGACATTTAAATCAAGTGAAATGCTATGGTAGGAGCCCCAGCAGGACTCCACTACTGACACAGAGACATAAAAAAGCTAGACTGCAGTTTGCAAAAATGTATGTAAGTAAGCCAAAATCCTTCCAGGAAAAAGTCTTGTGGATGAGACCAAGATAGAGCTTTTCGGTAAAACACATCATTCTACTGTATACCGAAAATCGAATGAGGCCTACAAAGAAAAGAACACAGTAGCAACAGTCAAATATGGTGGAGGTTCAAAGATGTTTGGGGTTGTTGTGCTGCCTCTGGCACTGGGTGCCTTGACTTTTTGCAAGGCATCATGAAATCTGAAGATCACCAAAGGATTTTGGGTCACAATGTAGGGCCCAGTGTCAGAAAGCTCGGTTTGCGTTCTAGGTCATGGGTCTTCCAGCAAGACAATGACCCCAAACATACTATAGAGTTCTGAAGTGACCAGCAATGAGTCTGGATCTAAATCTCATTGAACGCTTGTGGAGAGATCTTAAAATTGCTGTTAGGAAAAGGCACCCTCCAAATATGAGAGACCTGGAGCAGTTTACAACAGAAGAGTGGTCCAAATTTCCAGTTGAGAAGTGTAAGAAGCTTGATGATGGTTATAGGAAGCAATTGATTTTAGTTACTTTTTCCAAAGGTGTGCAAACAAATATTAATTTGAGGGTGCCAGTAATTTTGTCCGGCCCATTTTTGGAGTTTTCGTGACATTATATCATTGTGGCTTTTTTTCTCTGCTTTTTTGTGTTTTTCTAATACACACAAAGGAAATAAACATATGTATAACAAAACATGTGTAATTGCAATCATTTTCTGGAAGAAATACTTCATTTTCTGCAAAAATTAAGCAGGTGTCAACACTTACGGCCATGACTGTATGCTGTACACCACCAGCAGAGTGTTGTTACTAGTTTGTATTATGTTGCTATAATTAAGTATTTTGCTAAAAAGTCACTTGTACCTTTTTAGTAATATAACTGTAATACAACGGCACTGGGACTAAATGTGAGAATCTGATGACCTCAGAGCTTGGGGGATACTGTACATCCCCAGGGTCATGAAATGCCTCATGCAGGGTGTTCTGGGTAGTTGGCACACACCGTGTAGATTATGGAGTTTGAGCTATGTCTTTAAAGTTATTGTACACTGTAGCCACATGGAGATGGCAGAGCCATGGTCTTGTATGGAGCCAGACCAGTGTGAGACTACACCACCCCCATGAGCATGTGATAATGATGAGATAATCAGTGATGAAATAATATACAGAATAGACTTTCCTGCTACTTGGTGTTATACACAGGAGAATCCTGTGTTGAAGAGCTTAACAACATTTTAGAAAAAAAAGAAAAGGACCACGTGTCCAAGTATTATTCATTGATCTATGCTTTTCGGCAAAATCTACAAAAAACAACAAGAAGTTCTTATTACACATTTTGTTCAAAGTGTATAAGTCTACTAGCCAATCATAGCAACCTTTGTGTAGTGATCCCTACTATAGTGTTCGGCGCTGCATGACAACCACCACCACGGCAGCTCAGCACCCACAGCGGTAGTGACCCAACAGTCCAAGAGTACCTCTGCTATGAGTCTCACCCCCAGATTCTGGACCACCCCACATGTACAATACCACAGAAATGACAACCATCACACACCAAGTAAACAGATCTCAAAAAGTTTAACTTACCACATCTTCTTAATCAATTGACTGAGATCTGGTAGGGAGCTCCCTTAATTAAAAACATCTGGGAGGAATGCTAGTACCAAGGCAAAACAAAAATGAGGGGACAGAAATATAAATCAAACATTTTGGAAAAAAAAACAAGGACTACACATCTCAGTATTTTATTTTGATGTCTTCCAGTTTACTGCATCAGAGTCAGCTAGCAAGTGGGGGTAAATAGCATTCATTAATAAGATGCATCACCCTTGGGCTGAGAGAAGTCCACAGAGGAGCATTAAATTTGCTGCCTGAGCTGCAGTCATGAGTCTGTCCTGTGTATAGGTGACTAGACTACCTGTTGCAAGATATAGAGTGCATCTGCCATAAGGCAAAGTGATTCCGCCTGCAAGGAGAGAAGGGAAAGCACACCATAGAAGTCTGGATGCTAATACATATGTCTGACATGGAGTGATAGGGCCAAAATGGCTTGGAGGATTTTGGTCTGTCCCTGAGAAACTGTGCTGCTTTGACAGAGAACAGTAGACTGAAAGAGTATGTAAGAATGGGAGACAGATAACGGTCAGTATTTGGACCTGATTTTGAGGAGGAATCCACCAATCCAATGTGAACAAATCCTAGTACTCTCTTAACTGTTTTTACAATTTCATATAAGATAGTTGGTGTCATTGCTACTGTACCAGTCTCTCTGCAGCAGTGATGTATTTGACCACCTCACATGGACTGTGGTCACTGAGGCCAGGGATTGGTTGCAAATGCTTTGTAAAATCGTCAGTGATGTCATAACTGGAGCAACAGGAACAGACCAGCAGAGAATGACTTAGGCATGATGCTGGAACACCAGGGGGGAGAAGAGGTGAGTAGAACAAATATTTGATTCTCAAAAGACCCTTTGAATGTATAAAGAATTTGCATTATTTATGTATATCCTTTTACAAGCTACAGTATTTAGCCATAAATCCCAAAAAGAGAAAGTTTTACTAACATACAGTCAGTGGTGAACCTAGCCTCTTTGCTGCCTGAGGTGAACTATCGAAAGACGCCCCCCCCCCCCAAAAAAATAAAAAAAATAAAATTGCGTTCGTTTACATGCTGTTAGCGTCATATGCTGTTATTGTCGTACAACAAACATACACAAACTTATGAAACAGTTTTTAAGAATTGTTATTCCTGAATTACTTCAGTTTCAGAAATCAACAACACGGCATTAACAATGACAATAACTTCACACATCTTCTGCTTGGGGGATGGACGAGCCCACGTGGCCCCCATTCTCTATAATAGGAGCCCCGCAGATAGCTGAGTACTGGACTTCAGGTATCTTCGGTACTCCCATCGAAGTGAATGAGAGCCACGCGGGTTCGTCCATCCACCAAGCGACACACCTATATATATGGCTGCGGTCAGGCTGAATTCCCACCCAGTGGGGGGAAAAAAAAACAATTCTCAGGCTCAGTGGGGGTCTCAGCAGACAGACCCCATCAATCAGGTATTTATCCTCTATCATTTAGGTGAATACAGGGCAGTAACATTCTGTGACTTACAGGTGACGTCTCTGACTAATCCTTCACATTTCCCTTCTCATCCCTTTGGACCGCCATGACCACTTCTTCCAGCTGTGACTTGTCTCTGTAAAGTTTACAACACAAACATCTTTGGCTCCTCACTTTTCCAGGCACCGGACCCATATTGTCGTCACCTGCACACCCATCCTGCTGCTAACCCAATTATAAAATATATGATATAACCCCCCATAATGAATAATACCCCCAAGTGCATCTTTATATTAATAATGTCCGTGTGTACCCTGTATAAATAGTGCCCCTTAATAATGCCCCAGGTGTTAACTAATTAAAAGGTTTTCCAGGTCATTAATAAACTAATCAGTGGGGCTCAAAAACCTAGGACCCCTACTGATCACCTGTTTGAATGAACCCTGGTACCTGTGTAAGCACCATGACCGCTTCTCTGTTTACATAGTGTCATTCATCTCATAGCGGCCATGTAATGTAACTACAGCCTCGTCCTATACACATCTATGTGACAAGGCTGTAGTTACATCACACGGTCACTATAAACAGACAGCGTATTATATAAACAGGCGCCATAGCCTCCCATACAACTGATCAGAGGCGGGGTCCACTGATCTCTTATTGATAATCTGTCCTAAGGATAGAACATCAATAAAAATGAGCTGGAAAGACCCTTTAATAAAGCCCAAGTGCCACCTTAAAGGGGTTGTCCAGGATAACCACTTTTTTAATATGAGGCTGGGGAAAGTGCTCCGGTGTCTCCAAGCACGTTCCAGTCCTGCTGCTCCGGTGTTTTCCTCCCCTTAGCAGTCATGTGTGGTGGGGACTTCCACCAGAAGAGAACACCAGAGCAGCAGAACCAGACTGCGGCGGGAGACATCGTAGCACAAGGGACAGGTGAGTAGGTGTTTTTTTTTTTTTAATACAGTATTATACGGTATTATGCCCCGCAGCGGCCCCCTGCACACAGTATTACATGGTATTATGCCCCACAGTGGCCCCTGCACACGGTATTATGCCCCGGAGCGGCCCCTGCACACGGTATTATGCCCCGCAGTGACCCTTGCACACGGTATTATGCCCTGCAGCGGCCCCTGCACACGGTATTATGCCCTGCAGCGGCCCCTGCACACGGTATTATGCCCTGCAGCAGCCCCTGCACACGGTATTATGCCCAGCAGCGACCCCTGCACAGGGTATTATGCTCCATAGTGGCCCCTTCACTCGGTATTATGCTCCATAGTGGCCCCTGCACACATTATTATGCCCCGCAGTGGCCCCTGCACACGGTATTATGCTTCATAGTGGCCCCTGCACACGGTATTATGCCTCATAGTGGTCCTTGCACTCAGTATTAAGCTCCATAGTGGCCCCTGCACACGGTATTATGTCCCATAGTGGCCCCTGCACTCGGTATTATACTCCATAGTGGCCCCTGCACACGTAATTATGCTCCATAGTGGCCCCTGCACACAGTATTCTGCTCCATAGTAACCCACCCATGAACTATTATTATACTCTGGGGTCTAAAGACCCCAGAGTATAATGATTGGAGACCCGGGTGGTGATAAACATAAAAACCAGTGTTACTTACCTGGGCTCCGGTGCACTCCCTGTTTTCGGCCCTCTTCAATGTCGCACAGACCGGCGTTGCAACATAATGACGTCGGGCTGGCTCATGTGACGCCTGGGACATCACCAAAGAAGGCCGAAGCCTACTGGGAGTAACATCAGATCGCCAGAGAGGTGAGTAACAATGGTTTTTATGTTTATCACCTCCCCGGGGTCTCCGATTATTATACTCCGGGGTCTAAAAAGACCCCAGAGGATAATAGTAGTAGTATTTGGCATCACTTAGCGATCCCCGCTGCCGCTCACAGCCGCTTCTGATTCCCCCTTCTGCGTCCGATAGCAGAAGGGGAAGCGGGGGGAGGCCACAGCAGGCGCGGGGAACGATAAGTAAATAGGCCGTTACCTGCCGGGGATATTCCAGCAGGTTACGGCCTATTTATATATAAAAAAAAAGTTATTGTCACCTACCTGCAATCCCATGATGGAGCCGCCATCTCCTCTTCTTGTCCGCGACGTCTGTGTATCAGCGTAGGAAGTGCGATGATGTTATTGTATGGCCACCTGCGCTGACACGCAGACATCTCGTAAACCAGCCCAGGTTTTTACATTAAATAAATGGTAAAAATGCCGCTCCCCAGACTGTGACGGACAGTACCGCCTGAGGCGACCGCCTCACTTCGCCTCATTAGCGGTGCGCCCCTGTATACAGTACTGTATTGATCTATATGTAATAAATGTCTATAGCCCAAAGTACTAATCTGAATATATTAGCAGTAGAGATGGGTGAATGTAATGTCCTGGCTTCGTCCTGAATATTCCAATTTTTTTTTTTTTTCCCGAAACCGATCAAATGGAGATATTTCTTGGGTGAACTAAAATGGCTGCTGCTTCATATTCTGGGGTCTCTTCAGATCCAGGGGAGGTGAAAAAAAAAAATAAAAAAAACAAACACTCTTACTCACATTCCGATACCTCTCTTGGGCCTCCTCACTGAGTCCGGCACTCTTATGTGACATCATCAGCCCGAGCTCAGCGCTGAGGCCTGTGAATGGGCCTTAGCGATGTCCTAAGCATGACATCATGACGCTCGATGTGCCCAATCACAGGCCTTAGCCGTGACCCCCGAGCCGATGACGTCACAGAAGAGCACTGGATATCACAAGAAAAGTGCCAGACGCTACTAGGAGGACCAAGAGAGGTAATGGAAGGTGAGTATGAGCATTTTATTTTATTTTTTATAAAATAAAGAGTATTCTACGCTATGTTTTAAGATTTAATGTGTGTTTCCTACTGAACTTGTTCGTCCTGAAACGATCGGGACCCGAGCCGCCAAACACGAAACGAAACTTGAGAGGTTAGCATTATTTGCTGTTAACTGTAAAGTAATGGTAATTTTAATAGTATACACCTCCTGAATTTGGATAGCTAGGTCAATATGTGAAATGATGCATGTTGATCTTACAGTACAGCCTCATTTTCCTGAAATTCTGTTGAGGCCACCACTTTACCTGTGAAACACCATTTTTTATAGGCCGGTCACATTTTTCATATATTACAAAAAGCTCTCCAACACTCCATAAGTCAAACGTCTATACTCAAGATTTGCTTGTTGCCCATACTCTTTTCCTTCAGTGTTAGGTGATAGAAACAAAATGAATCATGTTTGACTTAAGTTTATTCGCTTGTGAAATGGTCTCTTGGGGAAAGCATAAGAGTGTCTGGAAACTTAAGTCTAAAATGGAAATCTCTAGTCTGTTATAAAATCAGCTCCAGATATGGAGAATGAGTAGGTAACAAATGCTTTGATTGATATGAAACATTTGTTTTTAATGTCAATGCTTTAAGTCATTGCATCTGACCTCAAATTGTATTTTCAATAGTTTCCTGCTGCTGTAAATCTCCAAATGTTAGTACATTGGAAAACATATTGCGCACCAACCCATACATTTGTGTTATAAATAATAATTTTAATAAGGATCATAATAATACTAATGCAAATGCTACTGCTGTCTCTAATAAAATAATAATAATAATAATAATTACAGTAAATTAAAAGGCTATGTTAGTATTAGGCGACATTGCAGGGTTTTTTTTAACAGCAAGAATAGTACAGTTTTGCTGTCAAAAATATCAGAACTTTGACAGGAAGCCTGATGGACCTCATTAGAAGTAAATGGAATCTTTCAGGATCCACTGGGATCTGTTTAAAACAGTATTCTTTGTATAGTAGCTGTCATTCATGCCATGAATCTAATGTGAACAGATCTTTCAGCTTATTAAAGGGGCTATTCAGGTTAAGAAAAAAAATGAAATGGTCTCTATTTAGATGCATATGATGGCTTTAGCTAATCATTGGCCATAGGTCTCACATGCCCTATAACTGGCATTGTGGTTGTCAATCACTGGGAGGCTGTCAGTCACTCATAGGTCCGCCCCCTTGACTTCTTAACATAGAATGTGACAGGTTCCCTTTAAACTTGAAGTTATTGTTGATAATGACAAATATATTGTAATTCTCATGCTTAAAGTTTCTATTCATTGTGATACTTGGATCATTGTATTTATTTCATACAAAAAGCCAAGTATTGTGCTTGTTTCTCTCCTGTTTGTTCCTTCTTTGCTGTCTGGCCGTAGTGCTTGGTACACTTCCCTTTTACATCTGGATCATAGAATCAAGTAAATAACCACAACACACTATCATAATTAGGATCATAACATCATAAATTTATGTGGTTGATATAGTGGATTTTATAAGTGGGTTTTATAGATCAGGTTTCCAGTCAGGAGAAATCTGCTGGCTTTAATGTAACCACTAGAGCAAAAGGTTACATTCATTGCAACAGTAACCATATTGATTATATTTGTGCACAATTTAGCTCACAATATTTGGGATATCAATACAATACAAAATGAAACACTTGTATTTCTGCAGGTTACAAATATGTATGTCACATATTTCACAGTACAGGTGCATCTCAATAAATTAGAATATCTTTGAAACATTCATTCATTTCAGTAATTCAGTAATACAATCCATAATCAGCATCTTCCATGATTGTGTGTCCTACTGAACCAGACTGAGGGACCATTTAAAGGCTTAGGAAACCTTGGCAGGTGACACACTGAATTTACAATACGGAACTTTTTTACAATATTCTAATTTTCTTAGATTTGGGTTTTCATTAGCTGTAATCCATAATCAACATTTACAGAAATAAAACACTTGAAATAGAACACTCTGTGTGTAAAGAATCTAGAAAATATAGGAGGTCACTTTTTTCATTTAATTACTGAAAGAAATAAACGTTTCAAAGATATTCTGATTTATTGAGATGCACTAGTACTTAACAGTCTTCGAAACTAATTTGGATTTATTTTGTGTAGTAAGTGTTGGGTCCACATCTGCATTGTAGACTCTGTCTAAAGTCTCCGACATAGATCCAACTAAAATCGCTGGATAAAAAAGTCCTGCAAGCTATACTACCAGCTATCACCTGGTGATTTCATTCAGTTAAAAAGGATGGATATTCGATAGACAGATGATAAACCCCATTGTCACTAAGGTCTCTCAGGCTCTATTTGTGTCCATCATAGAATGGATACATTTTTCAGTTCTTTTGGTCCGTTCCTTTCTGATTCTCTCATCCAGACAGAGAAATGTAGCAAGCACTACTGTCAGACAGCATACAAGGAACGAACAGGAGAGAAACAAAAGACCAAGTTTAAAATGGTGTAAACTTATGACATTAAGAAAATTTATTTTGTGCTCCATAAATTGCCGTCATGCGGGAAAATGTCACAAAATCTTTGCACAGATAAAGCCAAATAGTCACAAAATGCTATTTTGTGATTTATTGATGCCATGATTCTGGAGGGCTTAATTAATTACCCTCTAAGGCTACATTCACACTGCATTTTTCTGTCCGTTGTTCTGATTCATCCATAATGTGATCTATTATGCTATGGTTGTACAATAACATTTAATTGTCTTATTCCCCAATAGCCAAAAAAATCTCTTGGATAAAGGATTTTAATTACAATTTTCTTTAAAAAAATAACTAAAATATCTAAAAGATCATATCTAAATGTTTGAAAGAACACAATATGGACTCTACACAGTACGATAAGTCACCTTCATTTTCCACATATTGGGTAATATTGAATGCTATAATACCTTTGTCTTCTGGGCTCTACAGGTGGTCTTTTATAGAAAATTTGCTGGGATGAACCAGTTCTCTTCACATGTGGGATTTTCTGTTAAAGTGGCAATGATAATTCAAACGTCTGATTCTTTGCTTTGCTTGATGTATCTTGTTCCTGTATGTGGTGATGACAACCAAAGCTGTGACCTATGCTACGCTGCCTTCATGCACTTGCAACGTTATAGGTTAATATAAATTAGATTGAGGTGAAATATAATCTAGTGGTGTTTTAAGGATACATTCGGAAACAGCTCTGACTGCTTTTCAGCTCAGACTGCTTTGCTATCATTTATATATAATGGGGAAAGGTTTTCGTACAAGATCAGGTGGACAATTTTTTTGAACCGTAGGAACTCTGACACAATGTAGCCATAAATCATTCTGTTCAGCAGTATTGATTAACTGAACTGTCAAGTGTATTTTCTCTCAGTTGTCTACATGCTTTTTCAGTGTAACATAAAAAGAGCCTTAAAACCATGTACAGGGTATAAAACTTGTTCACTGCCTATAAGAGAATAAATATCAGTTTAAATATGAATTTAACCCTTTTGACAATGTTTTTTTTTTTAAATATTTGTCTCAATATATTTCACATACAAAGTAACTGTTGTTTATTTTATTTCTGCAAACAAATAGTTCAGGTGGCTATAAGAAACTTTGTAATATACCTCATCAGAGGAAAATGCTTCTATTTCCTGTTATTAGCTCATCTCCTCCTGCTAAACTGCTCGTTTTCACTGAAGACAGACTGCAGTTCAGGCTAGGGGAAGGAGGAAAAAAATGGAATGAATGAGATTGCAAAGAGACAAAGTGTTATAACATTGCCTCTAAACCAATTTACAAAAATGCAGAAACTGGCAGATAACAGAGAGCAGTAGAACAATCTACCTAAATCTCACACTGCTCTAGCTGCTAGAGTCTAAGGCTACATAGATGTCTTCACCAGAGCCCATCACAAGGCAGGATGGTCTTGCCTGGATCTGGCCAGATCTAAACCCAGGTTATCAAGCCAGTAGCTCATTTAAAAAATAGATGCACTAAAAACTGAAATCAGACCAGGAAACACAACAAAAACAAACAAGGTCAAAACAGGAGAGTGCAGAATATCCAAATCTGAAACGTGTTTAATTTGAAGACAATCTGAAAGTTCAGAGACAGAGCCAAATCAGTAAGCAAGCGAATATCCAGAAAAGGATCCAAAAGTCAATCAAAGAAAAAAAAGTAAACAAACTGATATGTTCTGACAAACTAATTAACAATGAATTAATAGCAGACACATGGGAAGTTCTGAACAGACTTTAAATATCCCTCCACAGCTGATGATTGTTTTAGCATCTCAGAGCTCTGGCTGACTGCAGTCAATTAAACCTTCACATGTCGGCAAGGCAATCTTAAAGCGACAGTAGTGAGCAATACTGCAGTGAGGAGAATATATACTTAGAATCCTAACACAGAGACACAGGTCTGTAAGAATTCTATCTTGAAAGAGCTTTATTCACATCTATACTGCTCAGTCCAGCTAACACCTACTGAAAAACTGCTAGAAGTCTGCTGAACACTTAATGCTTTCTGAGCTTGTTTCTTCCTCACTGGGCTTCTCGCCCTATAAACTTCTATGTAACCTGATCAGTATGTGAGTCTTCAGTGAAGATGGAACTGAATTAAATGGTTTATCAAGCAGGACAGCCTCTCAGCTAATAGTCAGTGGTAGGAGGACACCTTACAGTGTTATTGCCATATACAATATATAAGGTACTGTAAGTATGTTCATAAGGCATTGCAGTAATGGTGGATGAGCAAATGAATCTGTGAATCATCTTGCTGCATTATACAGAGCACTGAGCAATGAAAAGCTTAGAAATGCAAGCAATAGATCTAGAGAATCTTAGGACAGTTTAGTCAGATTTAATCAATTACAGGTTTAATGATAGAAGTAAGGGAGAATATCTGTAGTGCTGTTATGAGCCTGACAGCAGCATCTTAGACTAGTACAAACAGAAAAAAGGATAGTTAACGCTTAAATTGCCAATAATCTAATATTGCCTAAGTCTGTTGGGCAATAGAGCAGTTTTATCTGTATAAAGAGTGTGTAAACATGGTTTTTACTGATAGTTAATCCTGTTATTGAAATATCTCTTCTTAATGTTTTTTTTGGGTAAGAGTTTCATTTTTTTTTTCATTAAATACATAGAAATCTCCATTATGTAAGTTCTTTTTTGTTGTTCATCCAATAAACAGTGTGGTGTAGCCTGCTAATCTGAAATCATATCCGTTTGTTAAGGGTTTTTTTTTTTGTTTACCCAATATACAAACAATTTGGTTCCATTGTAATGGTAAAAAAAAACCATACAAACTGACTGACTGACGCAATTCTATTTTAATAGCCACTGACCTGGTCACCCTTTTAGTGCTTTTCTAGTTTTCATGAAAAAATTTATTGTAAAAAAAAATAAGTAAAAATATACACTTGGAATATAGTGTCGGAATTGTTTTCAACCACAATTATAATTAAGCAGTGTGTAGTAAAATGACTGGAAAACACATAGGAATAGGTGAAATGAGGGGGAGGAGGAAACACTGATGCAAGTACTGACAATAAGAATGTCAGTACATTCATTCACACCTGGTAACGCTGCTGTCAGTGCAGGCGCTGCCATAAAGCTTAGTGTATTCCACTGCATTTCGCCAACTGACAGCATGCTCTTAACCTCTATGGATAATACTATTATTTCTGTAGGAAAGCTGTCCCTGCTTTATATCGCCATGTGTCAGAGAATGTGGGCCTTTTCTGGATATGTCAGTCTGGGGAAAGGTACATGCCACTGTCGACACATGGATCAACAATTATAAACAAAGACAATAAATGGCTTTCATGGTCCACTGAGTCAATGCTTTGAGCATAAATGTCCACAAATGTCCAGAAATGCAACAAAGCCAGGTGTTAGTTCCGCCCTGTTTGTGCTGGCCCGCTTCCATCACCATGCAGGGCTTATCCACCTCCCCGGGATCCTTCTCTCTGAATCGTTTCCCCGCCACCAACTTAACCAGGGCAAGGAGTTGATTCCACTCCTCCCCTCTCATTTCATGGGTGTAAGGTGAAGCGCTGCCATGTGGTTAAATTAATGAATCTGTATCCTTCAGCAAGTATCCTGCTGGATGGCTCCTCACGAACACCAACTGAGCAACATTGGCAGCAACAATGCCTCCAATATTGTTCTGCACTGCAGTTGGGTAGAATAACACATTGTTCCTGCATGATGCATGTGCTTAATCTGGTGATTTGCCACTTTATTGACCTGTATTGTGGCTTAAAAGAAGTACTCTTCATAGCTCCATTTTCACATCAAACACCCTGCTCAATTTGTAGCAACAATGTGGTCTGCTTTTGTACCTCCTTATCTGCGACGTTCCACCTTAAACATGCTGGAGTGTCTGACTGAGCAGCAGAAGGTAGTGAAAAATTATTGCATTCAGCAGACCACAGGGACAATGTGTTATTTCAAGAAATGTCATTGGATGCTCCAGAGGGAAGCGTGTTGGCTTCTCAAGCCCTTTGAACAGGCCACCAAATTTGTTAGCAAGGACCATTGCAGCATCAGCAATCTAATCCCTTTAATGTATATCATACAGGAAACACACTAATGCAATGAGCTTCCAACTCTTAGTCAACATCATCACCCTGGGTTGATCTAGGATTTGGGTTAGGGTCATTATGGTAGAGGAACTGGGCCTCCTAGGGTGTAAGAGGAGGAGGAGGAAGACTCTAGTTTGGATACAGAGGTTAAAGACACAGCCAGCAGGATAACCCTTTTTTCTTTCAAGATTAGGATGATGATGATGACAATCACCTCCACCCTGGCCAAGAACACCAACCATGGCAGGCCCCTGGGTCTGTACTAACACTATCAAACATGGAAGGCTGTATGCTCCACTGCTTACACAGCAAGCTTATTGTTAGCCTCTAAAAGTCGGATGAGTACTGGATGGCAGTGATCTTAGACCCTTGCTATAAAGCCAAAATAGGTGAATTCTTTCCTGCATTCCAAAGGGAAGAAAAATTGGAATTTTACCAGGATAGGCTGTATACCAAGCTTAAGTGCCAGCTGTACAAATACCCACATCACTCACACAGTGCTCTACCTCCTCTGTTTGTGCCAAAAGGGTCGTTCAGTGCTGTCGGTGGTGTTGTAACCCTAAAAGGATGAAACTGTCCACAGCAATCATGGAAAACATTACTTTTATCAAAATGAATCAGGCATGGATCCTGCTGCTGATGCCTCCAAATAGTGGTGCCACCATCTCCATTTACTGGACTGCTGATGCTGCCTGCTACTCCTAAACAGCTACCACCACTGCTCCACAAAGCCAGACATGTGCTGTAGCCTGATCCTTTGTATCATTCCATGATGTACTGCCAGTAAAATTTCCACAGCTACCACCACTGCCACCACTCAGCTAGACATGTCCTGTGACCTGGTCTATCACATAATTCCATGCCGCACTGCCACTCATGTTGCCACAGTTACCACCACTGCCACCACTCAGCCAGACATGACATACGTCCTGGTCCATCAGATTCCACTATACACTATATCACACTATTGGTGCCACAGTGTTGGCATAAAAAAAAAAAATAGATTTCACATCTGCTGCCATAAAGGGTTAATTTTTTTTTCTAGCTAATTTTTCTTTTTAACTAGGTTCACAGCCACAAATTTGTCATTTGTCAAATAACAACGACAAAGCCTTGGCGTGGCGAGGTGCAAATGCTGGTATACTAGCCGGGAGTATAACCACCCCATCATGTGTCTACATGTATCTAACTTATCTTTCATTATATGGATCATTATCATTATGAGGCTCGATGTAGAGCTGTGATGGGTGCTTTTATATGTTATTGCATTTTCATCATCTGTATTAAATACATCATGGTGCTGCATACATGGCAGTGTTTGGATTTATTTTTATACACATATTTTTCTACAAAACCATTGCTTTTTGCAATATAACTGCCATGTGTATTTAAAAAACCACAGAGAAAGTTTTGGAACTTTGGAACTTTTAAAAAGTTAAAATGTGTAAAAGTGAGTGTCAGCACTGTATATGGTTAAACTTGGAGTTTGTATCCACTGCTTACCATCCGTTTTTCCATAGACATTAATGTCACTTTCACTTTGACATAACTTGAAAACTGGTTGAAGGATCCTATCCAGAGAGTTGCAGTCAATGACTGCAGCTCAGACTGATCCTCTGTTATAAGCGGTGTACTCAGGGTTCAGTTCTGGGTCCTCTGTTATAAGAAGTGTACCCCAGGGTTCAGTGCTAGGTCCTCTGTTATATGTGGTGTACCCCACGGTTCAGTGCTGGGTCCTCTGTTATAAGTGGTATACCCCAGGGTACAGTGCTGGATCCTATGTTATAAGTGGTGTACCCCAGGGTTTAGTGCTGGGTCCTCTGTTATATGTGGTGTACCCCAGGGTTCAGTGCTGGGTCCGCTGTTATTTAACTTATTTATTAATGATATAGAAGATGGAATTAATAGCGCTGTCTCTATTTTTGCAGATGACACAAAGCTATGCAGTACAGTACAGTCTATGGAGGATGTAGCTTACAAGCAGACTTGGACAGACTGAGTGTCTGGGCATCCACATGGCAAATGAGGTTCAATGTGGATAAATGTAAAGTTATGCGTCTGGGTAAAAATAATCTACATGCAACATATGTCCTAGGGGGAGTAAAGCTGGAGGAAAAGGACCTGGATGTACTTGTAGAACATAGCTTAAATTACAGCACAATGTCAGTCAGCTGCTTCTAAGGCCAGCAGGATACTGTCTTGTATTAAAAGGTTTATGGACTCATGGAACAGGGATGTGATATTACCACATTATAAGTCATTGGTGCGGCCCTATCTGGATTATGCAGTTCAGTTCTGGGCAACAGTAAATAGAAAGGATGTCCTAAAGTAGGAAAAGGTTCAACGGATGTCCACAAAACTGATAAGGGGTATGGAGGTCCTCAGTTATGAGGAGAGACTAAGAAGAGGCATTTAAGGGGAGATATGATAAACCTATATAAGTATATAAATGGTCTATATAAGAAATATTGGAAAAAAAAGACATGGGGACACTCTCCGTCTGGAGAAAAAAATTTTAATCTCAAGAGCCAACAAGGCTTCTTCACTGAATCTGAATTTGTGTAATAGTCTACCCCAGGAGCTGGTCACGGCAGTCACAGCTTCAAAAAAGGATTAGATGCCTTTTTAGAGCAAAATAGCATTGATGGTTATGGAAATGTATAGATTGTCATGGTGTTTCCCATCCCCTGGATGAACTTGATAGACATACGTCTTTTTTCAACCATACTATGTAACTATGTGTGTAACTATATTAATAGCACTATTAGTACAGTCATGGCCAAAAGTTTTGAGAATGATACAAATATTCATTTTTACAAAGTCTACTGCTTCAGTTTTTCTAATGGCAATTTGCATATACTCCAGAATGTTATAAAGAGTGATCAGCTTAACAGCAATTACTTGCAAAGTCAATATTTGCCTAGAAAATGAACTTTATCCCCCAAAACACATTTCAACATCATTGCAGCCCTGCCTTAAAAGGACCACCTAACATCGTTTCAGTGATTGCTCCATTAACACAGGTGTGGGTGTTGATGAGGACAGGGTTGGAGATCAATCTGTCATGATTAAGTAAGAATGACACCACTGGACACTTTAAAAGGAGGCTGGTGCTTGCCATCATTGTTTCTCTTCTGTTAACCATGGTTATCTCTAAAGAAACACGTGCAGTCATCATTGCACTCCACAAAAATGGCCTAACTGGGAAGAGTATTGCAGCTAGAAAGATTGCACCTCAGTCAACAATCTATCGCATCATCAAGAACTTCAAGGAGAGAGGTTCCATTGGTGCCAAAAAGGCTCCAGGGCGCCCAAGAAAGACCAGCAAGCGGCAGGACCGTCTCTTAAAAGTGTTTCAGCTGCGGGATCGGGCTACCAGCAGTGCAGAGCTTGCTGAGGAATGGCAGCAGGCAGGTGTGAGTGCATCTGCACGCACTGTGAGGCGGAGACTCTTGGAGCAAGGCCTGGTCTCAAGGAGGGCAGCAAAGAAGCCACTTCTCTCCAGAAAAAACATCAGGGACAGACTGATATTCTGCAAAAGGTACAGGGAGTGGACTGCTGAGGACTGGGGTAAAGTCATTTTCTCTGATGAATCCCCTTTTCGATTGTTTGGAACATCTGGAAAACAGCTTATTCGGAGAAGAAGAGGTGAGCGCTACCACCAGTCTTGTCTCATGCCAACTGTAAAGCATCCTGAAACCATTCATGTGTGGGGTTGCTTCTCAGCCAAGGGAATCGGCTCTCTCACAGTCTTGCCTAAAAACACAGCCATGAATAAAGAATGGTACCAGAATGTCCTCCAAGAGCAACTTCTCCCAACCGTCCAAGAGCAGTTTGGCGCTCAACAATGCCTTTTCCAGCATGATGGAGCACCTTGCCATAAAGCAAAGGTGATAACTAAATAGCTCAGGGAACAAAACATAGAGATTTTGGGTCCATGGCCTGGAAACTCCCCAGATCTTAATTCCATTGAGAACTTGTGGTCAATCATCAAGAGACGGGTGGACAAACAAAAACCAACAAATTCAGACAAAATTAAAGCATTGATTCTGCAAGAATGGACTGCTATCAGTCAGGATTTGGTCCAGAAGTTGATTGAGAGCATGCCAGGGAGAATTGCAGAGGTCCTGAAGAAGAAGGGTCAACACTGCAAATATTGACTTGCTGCATTAACTCATTCTGTCAATATAAGCTTCTGTTACTCATAATATGAATGCAATTATATTTCTGTATGTGATAAAAACATCTGACAAACACACATAAAAACCAGAGGGCAGCAGATCATGTGAAAATATAATATTTGTGTCATTCTCAAAACTTTTGGCCATGACTGTACATTTTAGGAGCAAGCTTTTCTGCAAGACAAAGTTTACCAGAATCCTGTGCACTGTCTGTTCAAACATACACTCCCAATGGAAATGGTGATACAAAGTGCCAAGCAAGAAAACATAATAGCTTTAGATGAGATTAGTAATGGAAACGCACTGGTGCAAAGAAAATGTTAAATAGCACAAACTTTTTACAGGAAAACATATTCCTTTTGTGTAATGTTCTAGGATATCAGCAGTAAGCTATTTTGGTGCATAAAATTGCTATTATGCAATTCTTATTTCTGCAATTTTATGTTGTTTAGATCAATAAAATTATAAATTTTATGAAGAAACTGTAAGTATTCTTGTGGTATGTTTGTTTTAAAAGTAAAAAAAGAAGAAAACAGCAGACCAATATTTATCTTTTTGTAACAGGTTTGAAGAGTAGGACTGCATTTTATGTCCCACTTATAAACATGTTTAATGCTTATCAAGCTACAGCACACTTTACAGAAATAGATTACACAACTTAATTAAATAGAACATCCCTAAGTGGGAATTACAATTTCTAGTCATCAAAATATCTTTAAGAACAAAATGCATGGAGTATATAGTAATAATTGAAAAGACATAAATGAAAGTATTCTAATTACATTACAATACACATTAAGTACAATTTAATAATTTTCAGATATAGTTCATGAATTTTTAGCAGCCTCCAAAACGAATAAAAGGCTTATGTTTCATGTACACCGCTGAACCACAGATTTGTGTTGGACATGTGAGTTTTTTACACAGGACAGAGGGGGTACTGCAGGTATTGGACAGACAGATTATGGCCACTCTCCTTAAGCTTGTCCATGATTTAGCAAAATTGCCATGGAAAGACCATGGAATGTCATAACCCAACCATAAAAAACCCAACAAACAATGCTCACCTGTTCAATCTCCCAGTATTCCAGCACTGCTAATCTTTTGGCACCCATTGGTCTCTACAGTGATGACATGCCATGCATGCATGTATGTGACTGCAGTGGTCAATCGTTGTCCTTAGTGGTTACGTGTTCACTGTGTTCAGGAATTGGCTGCGATGGTCATGTGCATGTATGATGCATCAACTCTGCAGGACCAATAAACAGATTGGCAAGGACTACCGTAGCAGCAGCACTAGTGGGGGATTGAACAAGTAAATATTGCTTTCTTTTTAAAGAGAACCTTTCACCACCGCTACCAAATGCAGTTCTTTGCAACCTTTAATAACAGATACTGCTCCACTGGTTCCAGAACAGTTGGATTTCTTTTTCTACAGCCGCCATCATTCCTGAGGAATTGGTGCTGTTTTTTTCAGTAGATAGTAATTCAGTAATTAGTATATTGAGTGTGGAAGCTAACAGAAATGCTCCGGAATGGTGCAGGCTAGATAAAAAACTGTGCTGGAATCAGTGGAGTGGAACCCATTGAAGTATGCAAAGAGATGGAGTTGGTGGAGGTGGTGAAAGATTCTCATTAAATGTAATCACATTTCCTGCGCTTTGGCAATTTTTTTTTTTCATTAAATCCAGGACAACCGCTCTAAATATATTAACATGTGGCCAACTCAAGCCTATATGTTTATGGTGTGGTTGTGAAGTGCAGATGTGATCAGCCTTAACTTATCTTCAATTTAGTTAGCTAATGCAGTTTCTCATGAAACCAGTTCACCATACTATCACAACATGAATTGATATGAATTTGATTTATGCACTCTATAGCACTGATCTCAGTCCATACTCTGTGCACAAGCAGTTTAGTTTACAATGCAGTCTGTGTAGAGAGGAAGAAGAGTAGAAGAAGGAAAGAGACAGAGATATGAGGTCAGCATTAAATGAGACATTTCTGTCAGGAGAAGGCTGGGAAGTAATTCCTGATAACCCAACTTTTGTGAAAAAGAACTGTTTCTCTATAGTACAGATATCTCTCTGCTTTATGGGGCTCTTTTCTCCCCTCCTTCCCTTTCCATAGACATTGATTGTACCAATTTGATCAGTAGCAGAAGGAGGGAAATAAGCAAAGGAACTGGCATCTTTCTCTAATAAGCTATATTAGAAAGTTTGTTCCCTTCACTTGCATTATGGATTTATGAAACAAATAAATAAAATTATACTATAATTTTACTATAGACAGTTGCTGAGCATAAGGAAGTCTTCATCTCTTAGCCAGTGACGAGTCACTAAGAAGACATAACTCCTGTTCTCAAAGACGTTAGTGCTACATATTACTAAGTTTGCACTGCCACAGATCTCCACAGCTGGGCTGGCTACACCTGATAAAGGTATCGTCATTGTAAGACAACCTCTTAAAGCATCATGACTTCCCAAGAGGACTTGTCAAATGTCAAATTCAGCTCTGCTACATTACAACATCATAGACTATTGGGCTGCAGATATTCATTTTTATACTATTGAGTTTAAGCAAAAAGCATGCCATTTCAAGCTGTTTGTGCTTCATTTAACCTGTATAATTGATAGCAATATGTAGAATGTTCAACGTTTAACCTGTCACCCAGGACTTTAGTCATTCACCCAGTGCAAATAATAGTTCTAACATCTAAAAAATCTATTTATTTCTTGTGTTTTATTGTACTTCTGAGAAAAAAATGAGCACAGCTGGTATTATGAGATCTAAACCCGAGAAACCGAGACATTTTACAAAGTGAAGAGATTGGAGCAGGCTGCATCCACGAGTCGCACTTCACTAGTTGTATTACTTTTGATTTTAATGCCTGCAAAGAAAGAAGCACTTTAGGGTACACATGATGTTGAATGATGTTTCGCATTATAATTGAATCAAGCTGGGGAACTACTTGTGAACTTACCAAATGTTCTTTCCTCCTGACATTGCTTGAATTTTCATTTGTGCCACCCACAGACTATACTTTCAACACTGTCAAAAAGGAATACAAATGTTGGAGGTAGTTCTATAAAATTAATTGGTAGAAAGTCCTGTTTAAAAAGCCTGTTTTATTATCTGTTAGAAAAGTTGACCACATCATGCTGCATAATATACAATACATTTTCTGCTAAATTTGAATATTTGACTTCTCTTTTATTTAACTTTTTTCTGTTGTCTGAATTATAATTTCAGATAAAATGGTAATTGTGAATGTTAATGGGCTCAGAACACTGAAATGTCCTTCATGCGACCCAGCACCATTTACAATGTATCTTGGGTCATTAGATTAATAACAACAATAATTTGCATTTAAATTGGTTTTCGATGGAAATAAAATAAGCGCAGTTTCCACTGTCAGACATGGATATGCAATGCCTAGTGCCCATAAAAATAGATAAGGAAAACTATGAAATCAGCAGGACTGCTGTTTATTTTCAGAGACAAATGCTGCTATTCATAAATAGTTGATGTTGAATAAGCAGCCTTGTAAATAATATTCATTTCATTTACGGCTTTCTTTTTGACTCATAGGGAGTGTTAAAATCATTATTTTAAAATGCAAAGGCTATTTGAATAAAAAATAGACTGAATTTTGGAAATTTTAAAAACAATGAGCATGTTTATGAAAAGAACATATACCATATAATAATGCTAATAATAATGATAATAATAATACTGTAATAATAATACCTATTATGACATATAGTTCAGCAAGGAATTATTGTTTATGCAGCATTCGGAAAGTCTGATGGATTCTCTTTCAATGTAATTAAATACAATACATCAACATGGTGCACTAAACAATGTAGTTTTTTTGTGATTCCGAAGTTCTCACCACTTTCCCGACACATTTGAACAAGGCCGAAAAAAAGTGATTTTTTTTTTTGGTGCTCAGGGGCAGACATACTATGTAAGACCATTTCAAATGGTTTTTCTCATATTTAATAGCCAATTTGACTCGATTTGAACATGATACTTTTCTGTTATTTGTTAGAACACTGTCATAAGTACATTGATAAATATGCTCCATTAAGTAATCAAACTGAATGAAAATTGAGAAAGTGCCTAACATTTATTTAGAATTCAACTTCCTTTTCACAAACAACTCTGAACAAATTAGTTACTATATGTAAAAATAGCCACGAGGACAAGTAAGGGAGGACACATTGGTATTGTAAAGCCAGACTCATGAATAACAAATTAAAGGATATTTAAAGGGAGTTAACAAGAGTTAGCTATTTCTAAAAAAAAAAGTCTTTTTTCAATCTCATAAAAACTTTTTAAAATTTGGTAAGAACATTTGTTTTCCAATCTCTTATGTAAAGTAAAAGACAATGTGATTTCCCTTAGTTTAAAACAGAGTGAGACTGTGGAATACATGCAAAATGTAAATGTAAATGTAAAGCACCATGGAATTAATGGTGCTATATAAATAAACAATAATAATAATAATAATAATAATAATAATAATGCAACATTATATATAATATATAAAGAGCAAGAGTAATAAAAAGTCAATAGTTACAATGTCTTCCAGAATGCGGTACGGAAAACGTATGCTGCATCTTTAAAGGATAATGTGAGTCTGTCATCAGCACCCAGTTTATCAACCTGGCACAACAGATAGATAGATTATCATCTGAAACATTGTTGCTTACCTCTTTCTGGTAATGGCAAGCCCTCATTGCTCTTAAGAGCTCTTTGCATAATGACAAAAACAGTGATATCTCAGGGAAAACATCACTTGATTTGGGTGACCCTGGCCTATTTGTCAGCAGACAGATTCATGAGTCTAGCTTTACAAAACCAATGCGTCCTTCCTTATTTGTCCTCATAGCTTCACATGTCCATGTCAAAGTATGCATGATGTAAGTTAAACAACTTTTTCACAACATGGTTTTGTGACATTTTATCGCAAAGTGATATACTAACTATCTTATGTATGTCTATGTATAAACAAGCAATGGGGAGGGTGAATTGCAGCTTTTTAAGATTTTTGGATTCCTTAACAAAATTGGAGAGAGAGAAGTGTTAAAACATGTGTATGTATCTTGGGCCTGTAGCATCTGCGTGCTGTGTTCACCAGCATACAGCCTTTCTTAGCAGACCTAACTTATTTGCTATGTCCGTATTCTTTTCCTGCTCCTGGTTCTTTAACTATTAGTGTTTGCACCCACTAAACTTCCTCCTGCCTATTCCTGTGTGTCTGCTTCTAGATAACTCTGTGTCTTTAGTCCATTTTGCCTAAGCATTGTGTTTTGTTCAGTTCCTGGCCTTGTTCTGTGTTTATGCATGCATTCTGTTTATTCTGTTTTGCAGGTGTCTGTGTCTGCCATGTCTTTGTTGTTTTTAGTCTACGTCTGCTTCTGTTCCTGATACCTGTGAGCTGTGGCCTAGCATTTGGGCTTTCTGCAATTTCTCTGTTACCTGTAGCCTCCAGGCTTTCTTCAATATTAATTGATTACCTGTTTGGTCCTGTGCCTTTTGTATTACCTTTTTCTCCTTGCTTGAATTATGTCCTAACTTGTTACTGTTTGGTGTTGTGTCATTTGCTACCTCTTTGCCTTGTGCCTTCTGCTTTCCATGGCCGTCTGCCTTCTGCTACCTGTGTCATGTCTTGTGACTGTCCTGATCCCTTTTAGACCCAGCTTCTATCTATTCTGATACAGTCCTGTATCTTTGTTTTTAGCCTGTACACCTGTCCATCCTGGTTGTATTCTGTGTTCACATCTTCCTGTTTCTGTGGTCCTCTGCACCACAGTTTTGTCCAACCTGGTCAGTTGCTGCCAAACTGAGACCATCTCAGCAGGAGGTAGTGGCCAGGCATATTCCCTGTAGAGACGACCAGATACCCATAAGGGGGTTAAAGACTAGGGAGCCCACTAAGGTAATGCCCTTAGAGGTGGCCCCAAGCCCAACCCATTTGGTAGTATGGTGGTTCACATTACAAGACCTAAGTGAAATTACAGTTGTAGCAAGCATCAAACCAGCTTTGTGTGCTGTACATCAACATAGAGTGCCTACTCTATTTACACAGCATTGCTTTCATACACTTATTATTACGCCCAATGCATGTAGTGTACAGCACAGTGGCACTCTGCATAGGGTTGCACACTGCCCATTCATTCAGCTCTTGCTACATCTGTGGTTAATTTATTGCATTCATTAGCAAATGAAAACATATTTATTTTTCTTAGTAAATAAAGCTGAAGTGGTTTACACAATTAATATGTTTGTAATCAGTTTAGGAGTTTGTAGCTTTGATTTCAAGTATTCGAGCGCTTCAAGCACTTATCCAAACTAAGTAATAATGACAACTAAATTAAAATTCAATTTAAGAGGTCTTGGAGAGGTTAATTTTCAAGAAAGCAGAAGTTAAATAAATGCAGCATTAGTCTGCGTATGGTTTATTAAGGAATAATGATAATGGTTACAATAATGGAGATTATGCTAGTAATATTAATAGGGATTATGGTAAAATACATGAACTGTGTTAATATACAGCATACTCACTTCCTGTATGTTTATATCAGCTGAAGGATAGCTAGTTAGCTAGATAAAGAGACAAAATGATAGATAGATAGATAGATAGATAGATAGATAGATAGATAGATAGTTTTTACAAACACAAATTGGGGGAATTTACTAAGCCTGTAGTTTCGAACACCAGTCTTTATAAAGGCCCAGACTGGTGAGAGGTGTGCCTGAGTTATCAAGAACCTCCGGCCTCTTAATCAAGTATCCAAAATGGATACTATGCCAGTCAAGAACCGGTGTAGATTTCCTAAATAACTCACACTAGTGGCATCTCTGTCCCAGCCCACCCCACTCCACCTATATTCATCTTTGGCGTTGATTCATCTTTGGCGTAGATAGGTTGATAAATTCCCCCAATATGACAAGTTATCACAAAGTGATATGCTAGCTATCCTATTTGTGTTTATGTGTGACCACTCACTGTGGGAGGGTGAATTGCAGCCTGCCAAGGCTTTTGTTAGCATGTTGTGATATTGTTTTGAATTGGCTTCAAGGCAAATTGGAATCTTTAACTAAATTGTCAACCAGTTATGTGTGGAAACATCTGTATATACATGTATACAAGTTTACCAGGTTCTTCATTCTAATTTATTCAGGTTCCTTTATGTTCAGAGAAGGGGCAAAAAAAGACATATATAGAATTGTTAGTATATCATTTTTGTATAATTTAGCAGGATAATGTTTTTATAATGACTGCTCAACTTATAATACACATATCTGCACATGATGAATGAGGAGGATGGGTAAAGAAGGACACAGCTGTACATGCTGTAAGACAAGGAAAGTGTGAACAGAGCTTTTGTTTGCTCAGTATTCCATTTGTTGGTGAAGTACCTTGTGCCCTAGAGCTGATCTTCTCTATAACTGGGGATAGGAAGTTACAAGTCACATTAAGTCTATGGAGAATTGTCTCTTGTCACTAGGTAATGAAGCATGCAAATGTACAGAAAACACATCCCATTCTGCATTCTCAGCCATTTTCCTTGTCCTCAGATGTATGCTACTCCACACAGGCCCTTCCAAACTGATGCAGGAGCACCCACATGGCATTCTAAATGCACTCTGCAAGATAGCTAAAATGTTATCATTCATTTCAGTATAAAGCTGTGATAATAAGATAAGACATTACAATTTTAAATGAAAAATCTAAATATGTTTTGCACAATGAGGGACATTTCTATAAAAATGTATGCTTATAAAAGTAGGCTATCTGTTTAACCATTTCAGGGCTGGGCCATTTTCCCTGTTTCAAAACCATACACATTCTCGTTTTTGTATTGGTATATGCAGTTGTAGTAGTAGTAGTAGTAATTGCTCATGACTGACCGTGTAGCCCAAACAACCCACCCAACTTTGTTATTTCTTGCAAGTGGTCCTCAAAAGATGATATCAGTGCAATTACCCCTGCTTCTACACATCCCCCTCCCTATAGGGGTGCACTATCTACAATGTAACATGCAAGTGTACACACTCTGAAAGACATGTTGCATAGTTGTGTCACAGAAGAAGCTTGAGAGTAGATTATATGGGATAATCAGCATTTACTTCTTAGAACATGAGGTAAACAGCATCAAAATGTTAACACAGCAAAACTGAAAGTAAAAAGGACCTTTTACAATAGAGAGATAAAAAGCAAGGTAGAGCAAGTCTCACATAGCATACCATTACACTCTATTCAGCATATAACACTAATAACATCGCCATCTACTGTCAGATAGATGTAAACTTCTGCACACAAATAAGTCTATCTGTTGCATATATATGTATATAGTATATACCAACACCCTTTCTCAACAGTAAGAACTTATTCAGTTAAATATAATCTCTTCATCAGTCTCTGGTGTCTTTCAGCACTCAACGCCTTTGTGAAAATATCTGCTGTCATATCTTCAGTTGGGCAGTATTCTAAATTCAGAATTCCTTGTTCCTGATGATCCCATAAGAAATGAAACTTCACATCAATGTGTTTAGTTCTGGGATTAACTCTTTCCATCTGAGCAAGAACAAGACATCCTTGATTGTCTTCATGTAACGTTGTTGGTCCTAACTGTTGTTGTCCTAAGTCTCTTAGTAGTTGTCTTAACCAAAGAACTTCTTGACTCGCATGAGCGGCGGCTACATATTCTGCTTCTGTAGACGATAGTGTTACTATAGATTGTTTTTTACTAGTCCAACTAATTGGTCCGCCCGAGAGTAAGAAAAGATAGCCACTGGTAGATTTTCTATCAATTGGATCTCCAGCCCAGTCTGCATCAACATATCCAGTTAAAACGCATTCATCACTTGCAGGTAGTTTCAGTTTAACGTTGCTAGTTCCTTTCAGATAACGTATTACTCTCTTTACAGCTTTCCAATCCATTTCATTGGGGTTTGACACTTTTCTGCTCAAAATTCCTACTGCTGCTGCAATGTCTGGCCTTGTAACAGTCGCTAAATATAGTAATTTTCCCATTGCTTTTCTGTATAGCTCATTATCTGGTAACATATTTTGTTCACTTTTAATTTCCTTCAGATAATTAGTTTCCATTGGAGACTTTACTGGTTTCGCATCTTTCAGTCCAAATGTTTCTATTATATCTTTGATCATGTGATTTTGGTTAAGTTGGAAACTCCCATCTTCTTCTCTTTCTATCTGTATCCCTAGGTAATGCTTCACATTTCCCAGATCTTTGATCTCAAAGTGTTGATCCAAAATTTTCCGTATTTCAGCTTCATCCCTTTCTCTTTCAAAACAAACTAAAATATCATCAACATATATGAGTACATAGATCCATCTGTCATCTAGTTTCTTTGTGTATAGACAGGGATCCGCTTTGCTTCTTAGAAAATGTTCATTTATGAGCACTTCAGTGATTTTATCATTCCACGCTTTAGCGGCTTGTTTTAAACCGTATATACTTTTCTGTAGCTTACAAACCATGTTTGGTTTCTCTTTATCTTTGAATCCTGGAGGTTGTTCAATGTAAATTTCTTCTGTTAAATCTCCATTCAGAAATGCTGTCTTTACATCCAGATGTTTCAATTCCATTCCTTTAGTAGCTGCAACCGCAAGCAAAGTTCTGATTGTAGTATGCTTGACAACCGGAGCAAATGTTTCATCATAGTCTTCTCCGTATTTTTGAGAATAACCTTTAGCTACGAGTCTTGCTCGGTATTGTTCAGCGGTGCCATCTGTTTGGTATTTAACTTTAAAAACCCATTTACATCCTATAGCTTTTCTCCCTTTTGGTAATTCTGTCAGTGTCCATGTCTTTGAATCATGCATGGATTTCATTTCTGTTTCTGTAGCCTTTATCCACTTATTGGCCTCTTCTTCTGAAAGTTGAGATATATCCTCCCAAGATGTAGGTTCATATACTTTATTTGTACTTGCCTTGTATGAAAGATGTACAGGTGGTTTTCCTTTGTTTTCTCTCATTGAACGTCTTGGTTCTGTGTCTGTCTGTAGTTCTATCTCTTCACTTTCAGTATTTTGAACTTTATCAATTTCAACTTCTTTTTCATCAGATGTTCCTGGACTTATATCACTGTTGTCTCTCTATATCCAACAAATATTCCTTCTATGGCTCTGTTTTGAAGTTTGGAGCGTTTCTCTTCTGGAACAAAAACAAAAGCTTTGCAACCAAAAACTCTTAAATGATTCACACTTGGTTTCTTACCATGCCACAGTTCATATGGGGTTTTTTCCAGTTTTCTTGAAAAAAGTCTATTTTGCAGATAAGTAGCTGTCATTGCTGCTTCACCCCAGTATTTCTCTGGTAGTTTGGAATCTGTTAGCATGCATCTTATCATTTCAGTCAGAGTTCTGTTTTTCCTTTCTGCTACGCCATTTTGTTCAGGTGTGTATGGAACAGTTTTGTGATGCTCTATTCCATTCTGTCTTAAATAGTTCTCTATTTGGTGTCCTGTGAATTCACCTCCATTATCACTTCTAATGATGATTGGTTTCCTCTGAAACTTATTATACGACTTTGACACGTATTCTTCTAATTTACTGAAAACTTCACTTTTGTTCTTTATTAAGTACGTGACTGTGTATCTTGAGTAGTCATCTATAAAAGTCACCATATATCTATTACCTCCTGATGTGGTTACTTTCATGGGTCCACATACATCAGTATGCACCAAGTCAAGTGGTTTTGTGCCTTTTGTTTCACTCTCTTTAGGTATACACACTCTTGTAGCTTTAGATTTTATACAACAATCACATCTTACAATAATTGAGCAATCAGATATCAACAGATCTTTTGTCAAATTTTTGTTCTGTAATGCCATGATACTCTCAGGATGTCTGTGTCCTAAGCGTCTATGCCACATGTGAATACAATTCTTGTGATCATGTGTACATAACTTCATCTGTTCCTTTAATGTGTCTAGATGATATAATTGTTCACCTGCTTTTACATTTATTATTATCTTGTCTCCTGCTAGGATTGTACATTCATCATCTTTGAATTTTACAGTAAGTCCTTTAGCTGTTAGACGTTTTACAGATAATAGTCCTCCATCTAGTCCTGGAACATATAACACATCCTTTACTAGTATCTTTGAATTATGCCCAAATTTATCAGAATAGATTAGCATTCCTTGTCCAGTACCTTCCGCGGTTATTTTGCTCCCATCTGCAAGGTAAATAGCTTCCTTCTTATTTAGATCAAGTTCAGTAAAGAAGCTCTTATTACTTGTCATGTGACTTGTTGCTCCTGAGTCAATATACCAACTCATTGATAACCTTTTATCGGTTACTTTAAATGTACCATTCCAGTGATCTGCATGTGGGTTAGATATTGTGCTTTTCACCTTCTGTTTACTTTCTTTATGGTATAACTTCTGTTCTGCTTTCCATATAGCACAGTCTTTCTTTAAATGTCCCTTTTTCTTGCATCTGAAACATTCTCTTGTTTCTGTTTTATAGGTCCTCTTATCTGTAATTTTAAGAGCATTTACACTGTCCTTTTCTGTGGAATCATTTGTTTGTTCTTTCCTTCTCTGGTATTCATCTATGAGTCGTATTTTTACAAACTCTAGTGTAATGTCTGCTTCAGGTCTTGTTTCTAGTGCATTTATCAAAGCAGTGAATGAATCCGGCAAGCTACACAATAATATTGCTGCTACATGACTTTCTTTAATATCTTCACCAACTGATCTCAGCTGTGTTATCACTTCCATCATGGAGTTTATGTGCTCCTGCATGTCTTCCTGTGCACTTAATCTCATCTTGTAAAGTTTCCTTAGCAGAAACAATTTGTGATTTAAGCTGGATCTTTCATGTAACTTTCTCAATGCTTCCCACATTCCCTTTGCTGTATTCTCATTCCTTATGTGGATTAACTGATCATCTTCCACTAATAAGCTGATAGTAGCTCTTGCTTGTCTGTTTTTCTTATCCCATGTCTCATTATTATCATTGGGTCTATCTGTAGTGATTACATCCCATAAATCATCTTTAGACAATAACATCTCCACTTTGAACTTCCATAACTGATAGTTCTCATTGTTCAGCTTAGCTACTGTAAGTCTGAGTTCTGAATTGCTGGTCATTTTAACTTGTCTTACTTGTTTGGAGAGAATTGTTCTGAAGAATCCTTTTGCATTCACTGGGTCTTTTTGTCTTCTATGCCTGGGCCCATAACCTGTTGCATAGTTGTGTCACAGAAAAAGCTTGAGAGTAGATTATATGGGATAATCATCATTTACTTCTTAGAACATGAGGTAAACAGCATCAAAACGTTAACACAGCAAAACTGAAAGTAAAAAGGACCTTTTACAATAGAGAGATAAAAAGCAAGGTACAGCAAGTCTCACATAGCATACCATTACACTCTATTCAGCATATAACACTAATAACATCGCCATCTACTGTCAGATAGATGTAAACTTCTGCACACAAATAAGTCTATCTGTTGCATATATATGTATATAGTATATACCAACAAGACAATGAATGTAGAGTTTCGGATATGCTTTGCTTTCATTACATAGAATGTTTTGTAATAATAGCCATGAAATAAATCAGGATGAAGTATCACAGGGAAAGCAGTGTGATGATGGCACTGTGGGGGAGCTAAAATGGCAGCTGCTCTCTCTCTATTTAGTCATGCAGGCCATAGGATAGTAAAGTGAAAAGGCAGACCTACTTGTGATGTAGATGGCAGAAGTTTTCCTAGGGCACACCATAGTGTTGATCTCTGACTGTAGTATTTTGTAGTACAGTTAAACAGATGTTACTTGCTGCACACTTTACAAAGGGGAATTTTCCAGTAGGAAATAACATGGAGGCACATTTTTTAGTTATTCAGTATCTACTTATTGGGATCTCTACATTTATGGACAAATGTGACTTTTGCTCCTCCCTCCCTTCTCTAGGTTCTGGGACCACCCAAGTCCTTTTTTCCTGTGCACTTTCTTAGTTTATTGTTCCAAATGCAGCACTTGTTTCAACCATGGATACCAGGTATATCAATGATAGGCAGGGGAAATCTTCCATACGGCATTAAAGTTTATTTCTGTGAGCTTCTGGGGCCTAATGTAGTGGGGCAGCCTATCTCAGGATCTGAGCTGACTTACTTGCAGACCCATAATGGCTAAGAAGGAGTTCCAGCTAAATCCTCCCTCCTGATAGAAACAGCAGAGCAGATGCCATTTCCATTTACAAGGATAATACAGCAGAAATGGAATAGCATTGTTTTAGTCTTAAAGGTAATATACCAGAAAGGTATAAAACACATTAAAACATTATTTTTTTTCAGAGCGTCAGTAATTCCTTGGTGTTGTACATATGCAAAGGGGTTTATATTCAGAGTACAAATAAAGCAACACGTTCAATAAACACAAAACTAACAAGATAACTAACCTGATACAAATAGAAAAGAGGTAGGTAGAGAGACAATAAGTGAGGGTAGCAGTTACTCATATGGTGGCATACTGGCAGCAGGGTTAATGTGTGTTGTATACTATTCTAAAGAGGTGAGTCTTAAGGTTGTGTTCTAAGGTTTCAATTGTGGAAGAAAGTCTTATCAATCGAGGTAACAAATTCCAGAGTATGGGGGATGCATGAGAGAAATCTTGGAGGAGGTTGTGAGAAGAGCAGATAGGAGCAGAGTGAAGAAGAAGGTCTTGTGCGAATTGGAGGTTGCTAAACATTAAAGAGGATCTCTCATGTCCTCAATTTGCGGTTTTATATACCGCTAGAAAGTTGACAGTGTGCTGAATTTAGTACATTGTCGATTTTCCCACTATGTGCCCCGGTGCTGGAGATATCAGTCATCGCTGGGCTGTGAGGAATGCCCCCTGACTGTACGCTAACATAGCCTTGTACTGTCAGAGGGTGGCGTTCCTCACAGCCCAGCGATGACACTAGGATGCCAAAACTAACGACATCGATATCTCCAGCACTGGGGCACATACCGAGAAAGCCAACAGTGCACTGAATTCTAGCTGTAAATAAAACCGCACATTGATGAGGACATGAAAGGTCCTCTTTAAATACCAACATTTTACAAGGAGTGTCCATGTGGCTCTATAGTAGCATATAAGATGATAGGGCAGATGAAGAGAACACTAGTGCAAAGCGTAAGCAAGAAACTATAGTAACCAATCAGATTTCAGTTCTCAGAGCTTTTTTCAAATGAAAACTAAACCCAATTGGTTGTTAGGGGTAGCAGCACTTTTATTTTTAACCAGTTTTTATATTTTTTAAATATTTTTATAATATTTAAAAACATCTCTAGCTTTAAAAAAATATTACCTACTGTACACTTATATTTACAGTATTTAGTTTACATACTTACAAAATAAGTAAGATATTGGTGGTATAGTAGAATTTTGTAAGAGTATATTCACACTACCAGAGAATGTTAAAGTTTACCTGATTAACCAAAAAAATTCAAGTTCTAATAATAATAATAAAAATTCCAAATATTTCTAGCCATTACATTAAATTTAAATTTTCCTACTCTGTATATCAATGAAATTACATGATCATTTTCTCAAACCTCATCTTTTAACAAGTGTGGTCATTACTAATTATAATAATTGGTTTACTGTTCTTCTAAAACGCTGACAAGTTTTTATCACAGTATAAGAGGTTGATAAGGTGTTTATGGGTCACTTCCCATGACATATGTCATATTGATTCCCTCTTACATTTAATCTAATTCAGCTCTAGAAATTAATTATAATTGTCTTACAGTAAAGGCAGTGTGGAGGATTTATATATGCATAATCATTAAAGTGTCATAAGCATTTAATAGAGAGCTTTCCTTAAATATATCAATGTTTACAACAGGGTTAAAATTACATGAATTGCAATGTACGTAAAGAACAGCAATATTCCTATATTCAATCCCCCCTTTTTACCACCCGTTTGTAATAATGTGACTACCATAAGATATCACATGATTGTAGCATTTCATTTACTTGCTTTATTAAATGAATCTGGATATGGATATGTTCACATGTAACTGATCTCCAATTTGTTTAAAGATTCCAATTTCTAATGAAGTCCATCCATCCATTCAAAAGCCAAAAGGTGGACGTCCAGGCAACATATCAGACTCAATAAGTCGGCTCATCACAAGGTCTGTCCGTTCTGGCACGACAAACATGTCAGTGGAAGTGGCTCATATGCTTCGTAATAGTGAGATCACAGATGTCCATGCAAGCAACGTTCAATGCACGTTACACAAGTCTGGAATGGTGGTGAATAAGAATCTTCAGCTCGAGTTTGCAAAAAAGTACAAAAAGTGGACAGTAGAAGATAGGAAATGGGTGATTTGGAGTGATGAGACGAAAGTCAATACACTGTGCTCTGACGGGTGCAAATGGGTCTAGAAGAAACAAGGGAAAATGGGGCTAATGGATCGAGACTTGAAGGAACTGTGGTGGAGGAAGCCTAATGATATGGGGTTGTTTCACAGCCAAAGGCTACTTGCGTACTTGACCAGGATCAATGGTGGTCTCAGTGCTGAGCTATATGTGAGTATTCTACAAGACGAGTTACTTTGCACAGTCGAGTACTATGGGTATGAAAAGGACGACATAGTGTTCTACCAGGACAATGACCCAAAACATATGTCGAGATTAGTGAAAAATTGGTTCAATGACAATGAAGTAGAGGTGCTGGATTGGCCCCCACAGTCCCCAGACCTCAACCCAAGCGAACACCTCTGTGTAGAGTTGAAGAAAAAGCTATATTCATACCCATGTGAGTCGACCAGTAAGCACCAACATTCGGAACATGTAGAAGAGACCTGGGATTAGATGTTTCAGTCGAGACATGCTTGAATCTGATCAAGAGCATGCTCAGAAGGATTCAGGCAGTGTTGAAAGCCAAACGTGGATTTGCAAAATAATAAAAATTTAAATTTAGATTTTTAGGAGCAAAACAGTAACAATGCAGTTACATAACAAAAATCTGCATAACTAATCATATGCTAAATAGTTGCATAGTCAAATTTATGTATGAGATAGCCAAGATGATTGTCTATAAAATGATGGTAGTCATAATGGAGCCTGAAAGCCTAAAGTTCAAAATATTGTTACCCTTTTGCTCATAAGTGTATGTGGTGCACAGGAGTAAGAGGAATATACACCATACTTTATGGGCAATGGCTGCGTGGTACAGCCTACAATTGGCGATAACTGCCTCAAATGAAGATTGTACTGTTTGTAGCTGTTAGCCCTTTAGATGCTGTGGTTGATTGCAGCTACTGCATCTAAAGGGTTTAGCAGCTCCATCTGGCATGTGCTCTTACTGATTGGCGCCCCCCATGCTGTCATAAGGGAGCACTGTTTGGTAGTCATGACAGCCAGGAGCCTATTATAGGATCCCAGGCCTGCTTTATGCAGCCTGTAATAGTAGAACAGGAAAACTACAATATAATGCAATACAGAAGTTTTACATTGTACTGAGTGGTCAAATGATCATATGTTCAGGTTCATTAGGTAGATTAAAATATAAGTTTTACATAGGGTAAACACCAATTTAACACAAAAACACCTGAAACAAGGATTGTTTTATGCCCCCCTCACCTCTAGATCAAAAGTAATAAAAATATATCAAAAGATCAAATGCAACCTGTAAGGTTTCCACCTTTCCAGCTTTCCACTGCGGCATTCAACTGCTGCTGATGCTCTTAGGAATAGGCCTCATCAGCAGAATGACTAAAGCTAAATCAGCTGCAGAGTCCACTGCAAGACAGAGCAGGAGGCTTATTTTTTCAGCATCCTGCTTTAATCTCTACTTCCCATTCAATACAATGGGAGGCAGAATCAGGATGAAATTTGGAGCTGATTTTGAGGCTGTCTCAAAATCAGCTATAAAGTATGCAGAGTGAACAGGCCCTAATGGTACTAATACAAACTATAACTCCTCCAGCAAAAAAAAAGCCCTTACACCACTCTGTAGACACAAATATTAAAAATATATGAAAGTCAGAATATGGGAATACAAAAATGTGTTTTACAATTTTAAAGTAGTAAAACATAAAAAAGTAAATGGATTAGCAGACAGCAAGTAAAACAAGCTACCTATAATCCAATATTTCTCTGTTTCACCTAACTTGACACCGAGGTATTCACCAAAGCCTGCCACAAGGCAGTATGGACTTAGCAGCTTTGAACTATTGTTGCAGGCACAGAGCAATTTGTCAGATAAGGAGTACACTTACAGAGTAAGAACCAAATCAGAAACCATGTATTGATCATAGTTAGAGATGAGTAAATTTTTAAAAAAATTCGATTTGGCAGCTTCGCCAAATTTTCCGATACCATTCAATCCGAATTAATTTGCGTCGTATCATGTTAAAAAGCAGCTATTTCCTGACTGCAGAGAGCCTGTATAGTGGTGTAGAACACTGTGCCTTACAGTAGTTTTTAGTGATGTCCCACTAGGGGACCTGAACCAGCGATGCACTGATCGCTGGTTCAGCATTATAGACTGCAATACACGTGTATTGCAGTCTGTAGAGGAAGTCAGTCTATGCAGAAGCATAGGCTGATTTCCTCACTTCTGGGCAGGATCAACCAGGTACTGGGGGCTACTAGCAGCCCGAGGTCACTTGCCAGACCCCGGGCTGCAGAAGATGCCATTGGCACCCCACAATTTCGCCACGGGGGTACCGAGGGGGACATGTAGCTTGGCGGATGCCATCCAAGGGGTTAAAATCTGTGATCAGAGCTGTGCTCCTACTGGGGGTTATGGAGCAGGGTGTTAGCTGTTAGTTACAGCTAACACCCGCTCCCGATGCCGTGGGCGGTCACGAAGGGGTTAAAGGGCTGTGACATCACAGGGCTGGCTGGCTGCTGATTGGCTGCACGCATGGCATTGTGGGTTATCCCACATTCCCAGAGTTCCTTTCACCATGTCCTAACATGCAGCAGCCATTTTATGAAAAAATGCGATTTGTTATCGCAAAGCATGAGGAAATCCAGATTCGATGCGAATCGAATATTTCCTGAAATTCAGAGCGAATTACACTTTGTCAGCTTCAATTTGCTCATCTGTTATCATAGTGGGTAATCCTCAAGCCACGATCAAAACCAGAAGTGTACGGGAATTGCCAAAGCAAAAGCAGTGTCAGTGTCCAAGACATGGTCAAATATAGGAAGTCACAGCAAAATCAGAAATAAGAGTGTAATCCAGAACATCAAACTGAGATCAGTAACCAGAGGGGATGAGGCACAGTGAGGGAGCAGGAGCACAAATATTGTGATTCCTAACAGGTAGCAAGTCATTTTTACCAAAAAGTGAAAGAAGTAAAAGCTAAATCCATAAATATTATGGCAGAATTGTGTTACGCCACAAAAATTTATTTTCTCATTTTGTAGTACATTATAAAAGAAATGAAATGCCATTACAAAATACAAGTTGTCCTGCAAAAAATGAGCCCTCATATGACTATGTTGATGGAAAAATAAAAAGTTATGGCTCTTGGAGGTTGGTAAGGAAAAAATTAAGCTCAAATAGTTATTTAACCAACTCAGTACCGGGCCAATTTTTGGTCCAGGACAAGACACATTTTCGGGTTTTTTTGTATGTGCGGTTTTGAGGGCTGTAACATTTTTATCATATGCGTTATTCTGCGTCTTTTTTGGTGACACATAAGGCTTTATTTTTATGTTGTTTTTATTTTTGCATATGTTTTAATTTTTTTTTTTATATCCGGGAAAATATAAACAAAAGAGTAGGGAAATCGTGTCCATTTTTCACTTTTCATTTTTTTTTGTTTTTATTTAATAACACAAAGTGCTACTAAATAACTTTAAAAAGTAGTTTTTCCTCTCTGTTACGGTAATTTTTATTTTGTATGGTGTCGTCGGGGGTGGGGCTATAACTAGAGATGAGCCAATCGAAGCTGACGAGTGGAATTCGATCCGGATTTCAGGAAATATTTGATTTGCATCGAATCCGGATTTCTTCATACTTCGTGGTAACGAATCGCATTTTGTTCAAAATGGCTACTGTACATGTTAGGACATGGGGCAAGGAACTCTGGGAACGCGGGATCACCCACAATGCCATGTGTGCAGCCAATCAGCAGCCAGCCCTGTGATGTCACAGCCCTTTAATCCCTTCGTGAGCCCCCACGGTATGTTTGACTGCTGCAACCAAGGTGTTAAAACCTCCAATTGGTTATGAAGCAGGGTGTTAGCTGTAACTGACAGCTAACACTCTGCTCCATAACCGATCGGGGGTTTTAACACCTTAGATGCCGCGGTCAAAAATAACCGAGGCATCCAAGGGGTTCCACCATTTTGCTACCCACTCTCCCACCCCGGCTCTCTGCAGACAGGAAATAGCTGTTTATTTCCACAATTTAATTCGGATCAAATAGAATCGTATCAGAAAATTTGGTGAAGTTGCTGAATCGAATTTTTGGAAACTTCTCTCATCTCTAGCTATAACCTTTAATAACTGAGTTTTATTGGCATATTTTTTATTTATTTATTTATTTATTTTTTTACATTGTGTCCCCATAAGGTCATAATAGACCTTTGGGGACATCTGATCACTTTTTATTTGGGGGAGACTGATTTCTCCTGTAACTGGGGCTGGTACATTTAGCCCCAGTTGCAGGAGGAATACAGCCTCTTGCCCATTACTATAGAACGGATCTGAGTCCTGTAGGACCCAGCAGCTCTTACAGACGCTGATCCCGGTGTATCACGTGACCGCTGGGTCAGAGGGGAGCCGCAATATGGGAGGTTACAGCTGAAGTTACAGCCGGCTCCCTGTTTCAGCAGCTGCACAATTGTGTGCAGCTGTGGAGTTCTGCTTGGATGTACCAGTACGTCCTTGCAGAACTAGACAACCACCTTCCAGAAGTGGTTAAGAAGCCTTAGTTTGCCTTTATATGCTTCTGATTTTATATAGAAGCATGTCAGGTTTAATTTTTGTTAGATTCAACCTATAAAAAAAGAAAAATGGCATGGTCCATGAGAGGAAGTAAAATGGAAATATTCTCTCCTAGAAGCACGACTTCTAGAACATAATATCATCATGTAACTCCATACAGGGGCACCATGTGGTTGCAGTAGTGATGGGCGAACCTGCACGTTTTGGTTCACCCAAAAAAGCTATTATTATACTCTGGAGTTTCTTCAGACTCCATAATTTAAAGGGATTCTATAATTAGAAAATGACCTTTTGAAGTAATGGCACGTTTAAATAGCCTTTAAAAAGGCTATTCTACTCCTACCTTCCATTCTCTTCTGCTCCCCACCGTTTATGTAAAAATCCAGTTCTTGTGATATGCAAATTAAGCTCAGGTAGCACAGGGGGCGTTCCCCCTGTGCTCTGAGCACACCTGCGTCATCACTTCTCACCGCCCTTTAGTTCATTCTCTTCATGCCCCACTGCACCTTCTCCTGATCTTCTGCCTGTGTATCTGACGCTGTGCTATATGCCTACTGTGCATGCTCCATCCGCAATTTTGCAGTGGTCTGTTACACTCTCAGCATCCGACACTGCGCTATACGCTGACTGCACATGCTCCATCCGCCATTTTGCAGTGGTCTGTTACTCTGCCATTACTTCAAAAGGTCATTTTCTAATGATCGAATCCCTTTAATAAATGAAGACCAAGGGAAGGTATGGACAAAATAAAAAACACTCATACTCAGCTCTCCTCATCTCTTCTGGGCATACAAACATCACCCTTGGCCTCTTGCAGCCTCTTCCAGTGCCTACTCCAATGTCAGGAACCCTGGGGTCAATGCTGAGGCCTTTGATTGGGCCTCAGTGGTTACCTGGGCTGTGTTGACAACATGACACATGGGTGAAAACGTCATGACTTTAGTGTACTCTACATGACCTCTGAGGCCCATTTCCAGACTTCAGCCAAGGGGGGAAGAGGGTTATGACATAGGAGAAGACAGTGGAAGAGGTCGTGGGTAGAGACTGGATACAGAGCAAGAAGACCAGATGCCCAGGAAAGGTGAGGAGAGGTGGGTATCAGTATTTTTTTATTTTGTCCACACTTCCCCTGAGCCTCTACTTATTATACTCTAGAATATGACGAGAACCTAGTTTATAATACTGATTTGTGGATGAAAAACTCCAAAATTCTTGAGTTTGACTGAATCCAAATGTACTCCATTCATATGATGCCAAATATATCACACACTATTTTGTAAATCAGGTTCATTTCCACGGGTCATTACAGTAAATTTAGTCAGATATATATGAAAGACATATAAAGTAGTTGTAGTGGGTTACATTGTATGCGAAATATTGTAGTTGAGCAAAATTGAAAAAAATCCCATCAAAGGTTATTTATCTCTACACAACATGGAGTTTTCTGGTGATTGCGAAATTGCAAGTACATTAAACATCACAAAACATGAGATTTCATGTACCCTCCTATAAACTAAGATTGACAATGATAATGGAAAACAAATCACAAATTGCCTGACTGTATTGAACGAAATTACTACCATGGCTATAAATAAATACTTGCTAAATAGCAGTCAGGAGGATCATTTTATTAGATTAAAATATTATCAGCAACGCCATAATGTATGGCAAACCAGTGCTGGGAAAAGTAATATTTTTACAACTATAACAAAAGGTGCCAATTATTTCACATAACTATTAGCAACAAAAGCTATTGAAATAGTCAATGACAATAAAACATTTTACTCTAAAGCATTGGGATAATTGATTCATTTTAAAGCCAAATGTTTGAAGGCACAATTGTGTCTCCATATTAATATAACATCCAGCATGTAAAATGTGGCGTGTTCTAAATCAATTAGAAGCCTAGTTAAACAGGAAAAATGGTATTTAAACAAGTTACATCACAGTTAGTAGACTTTGAGCAAGCAGCCTGCGCCGGCAAGGGAATACTTACATATATATTGTGTATTTGTGTATGAATAATTAATTCAGCTTTAATTAGTGAGAATTAAAATGATCTAACTTTATGCAAATTGTTATATTGTCTAAATATGCCGAAATAATTTAAGATCACCAGATAGCATAATTCTGTTTATGATTGCCTTGATTATGAGATTATTATATTGTCACAAGGGGTTTTTATCATTAATGCATGTGTGATAAATGCACACATGAGATAATGAAGTTTATTGTGCAGCGTTTTACTGCACATTTCATGATAGAGCCTCGAACAAAAAAATAAAAAAAATGTCATTAAATGTGATAAGGAACTGAGAAATATATCATTTAGTATAATGACATCATGAAGGTATTAAATACTTTCTCGTTATTTTTTTTTTTTAGTGTGTTTATTTTATTTATTATTTTAAATAATGGAAATTTACATCCTGGGGGAAATAAAGATGCAATTAAAGGGATTGTGTGAATGTATTTAATTTTAGTTTCATTAAGTAACTGGAAGTCTGTTAAAGAGAAATAATGTGGGATATTTAGTAAGCTAAATGGTATAGAATTCTGGCTGAATCGGTGCAAAATATAGCCCAAATGCTATGAATGTTATGTACCAAACATATACAGCCAGACACAAGGGGGCATAGTCAAACCACCCCCATGCTTACCCCAGCTGTCCACCACTTTCCTAAATATGATGATCTTTATCATCAACTCATTGGTTATCAGGCCCTATTGCTAACCAATGAACACTTCCATTAGTACTAATGAAAGCACCCAGTGGTTATTTCAGGTCCCCAGGAGTGAGCGGTGAGTATACTTCTCAGTACTTGCCACTTGTAGGACTTTCCATTCTCTCTCTCTGCTGGTGTTGCTCTGTCTTATAGAACTGATAAGGAATGGAGAGTCAGGGAAGCATACTCACTCAGGGAAGCATACTCAGCACTCACCCCTGGGCCCTGTAATGTGTGGAAGCTGAGAGCATTATACTCTGTGGGGGCTGAGTTGAGGCATTATACTGTGTGGAGGCTGAGCTGGGGAATTATGCTGTGTGGGGGATGGGGATATCATACGAGGGCTTCGCTCACATACAGAACTGCTATGTCCCGAGCAATCACCATCATGTGCAAGTACTTTGGTATAGTATCTGGAAAGTTACAATGTTGGAGGGATTTAAAAAGGTTGACCACTTTTTACCGAATGTCCTTAATCCACTTTATGCCTTAATCTCTAGAAAGCCCTAATAGGGTTAATAGGGTTATCTATGAATAAATGTACCTCAGATGAAAGTATAAAAGGTACCTAGATTTTACTGACAAGATATGTATGATATCACTATTGATTGAGTTTTTGTAGTACTGCATGCCACACAATACCCTCCATATGCAGTATTTAGGTCACTATGGGTTGGTTCAATATCACAAGGATACTTTTGGCTGGGTTATTGATAGTAAAATAGGGCCCATATCCCTGTTGGGACACTAGTTGCTCATTTGTGTGGATATGTTTTGATTTCAAATTGGGGTAACATTTTTTTATATAACAAGGGGTACATTTTATGGAATGGGTCATTTCTTTGCTGTGAGTTCTGAAGTATTTGTGACGACCACACCTGTATAGGGGCTACTGGAAGCTATAACCCAGATAATGTGATTTCCAGTGGGGACAAGGACTGATACTATCTGCATAGTACATAAATTACACGAAATGTATTAATCCACGCAGGTTCCTGGAATCTCCACTTGGGACATGAATATGTGAACACAATACACTGTTAAAGGGTATGTGCCTCTAGAAAATATCCTATTGTTTATGGTTAAATATTTTTAAGATTTGTTGATGTTTTTATTTTGATTAATCCAAATTTCTGATATCCTGCAGTTTTACAATGACCAGTGAGTCAAATAATAGAATGACACTTCTTGTTCAGATATAACTTTCAGAAGTCACTTCATTATCAGCTCATGCAGTATAACAATGAAAGTTAACACCTATATATACTGTAGAGTACAAGGGGGCCACTATTCACAATAGGTGATAGGAGTCACAATTCACCTCCTCCCCATACATTGACCTCTGCACAGGTCACAGAGAATCTTCCTAAATAAATCAATGAATATCTCCAACATACAGGTTCTTATGGTATATATGGTATGATTGCTGTAAAGCATTTCTCTGAGTGCTGTTAACAACAGCTTAGGTAAGATGACTACCCCATAATGTACAGAAAACAAAATATACAAATCCATATATAGACAATAACCCATATATAAAACTAAAGATGATACATTCAATTTAATATTTATTTAGCTCTAAGTGGTCACATTATAGATCCCTTTAGGATATTCAAGTTGTGACAATATCTTTACAACTGTATTGTATATTAAGGATTTTTCTGGTGATCAGAAGAAGTTTATTGAGGTCAGGTTATAAAACAGTTAAAGCAATGGTCTGCATCTCTTGTCTACTGAAAAACAGTCAATTTGTACAGTAGGGCTTCCACTACAATTTTATGGGTTACTGCTGTATCTGACAGGTGATAATCTTGAGCTGTGTTTACATCCTGTGTTTCTATAATAATTTTTGGAAAGGAAAAATAGAAAGCGGAAAAAGAGCAGAACCATTTGTTATGGTAGTTTAAAGTAGTAATGGCAGAAAGCTAGAGGTGCACTGTGTCTGATCCATTAGACTTGTCCATAAAATTGTATAGTGCACATCTATTCTCAAAGCTTTACCATTTTCTCCCTTTAAAGTGACAGTCCACTTTTTAACATTGTGGTATTTTAGGGTCAACGTCCTGTGCTGTTTAGTTTTTCATTGTATTTTTACATACAGATGTAGCCATGGCCAACATGTCTAGTGGCACGCTAATTCTCCACAACCAGCGCACCACTGGAGCTTCTACTGAGCTAGCGAAGTACACCAGCTAGACAATCATTGTAATTTGAGTCTTTTGAAATTGGAAGAACAGATTTTTCTATAATATGTGGAAGAGTAATATGTAAATTGCATGATGTTCTGCATGTCTGCAATAATGGCAACCAATGGAAAGGAATATATTACCTATCTTCGCCTGTTTTATGATGCACAGAGCAATAGGAGCTGTATTTATCCCACATATGACAACTACTATATAAACCTGGGCCAGACACCCAGTGCACTGTCCTGGGCATTTTACCAATTTAACCCCTTTTCTTCAAGTAATAAGTGATATTGGCAGTATATACAGGAATATAGAGGATGCATTAACATGGCATCTGGAATAATAGTGAGGAAGTAACCCCTTCACTTCCACTGTCTTGGACTTCATTAAAAATGATAGCCAGGGAAGTGGTTTAAAAAACAGTACACACTGCTGTTAATAAGTGATACCCGCAGTGTGAACAGGGCTACAAAGGATGCCATAATCTGGCATCACGTAAAATCTGCAATTCCCTCCCTGTCTTGCTGCATATATATATATATATATATATATATATATATATTGTGACAACTTGGGGGGAATTTGACTCAAAATGGCGGCTTTTCCTGGTCCGGACAGCGGTGGTTCATGGTACTGGGCGCCGGAAAGATAGCTTTCAGACGGTCCAAGTGTAAAATAAAAGTGGCTTTATTCAGCTTAACTGCAACATAACAAAACAACAAAAACCTAGGCCACAGTTAGGGTCCTAACTCACTCCTTGAGCCCCTAACTGTCCTTTACTGCTCAGCTCCAGCAACAGTCTCCTGTGGACCCCAGCCCTCCTGGCACAGACCGTCTATCTGTCCAACTGGGTCCACCATCTCCTGCTCCCTGCAGGATACTCCACACTTCTGGAGTTACACGCCACACCCACCCAAAGGTGTGGCTGAAGGCCTTTTCAGGGCTGGGCCTGGGTCGCTCGACAGCGCCCTCTGGCTCACATACTCACAATATGCAGCATTTACATCTCATATTTAATATATATATGTTCATGTTTATTTGTATACATACTTACCTATATATTTGTAAATGTATGTGTATATATAGTATGTAAGAATATGCATGTGCATATACTGTATATTGACTGAAAATGTCTATAAACAACGATCTGGTCCCATGATGAAACACCTCCCAGTAAGGCTGTGTTCACATGGTGCGTTTTTGCTCAAAAAACGAATGTGCTTCTATCAGAAAATCACATGCGTTTTTTAAAAAATGCATTTGGTTTTTGAAACCTGCACATCAGGACCACTAAGGAAGTAATTGTAACAGAGCCTGTGTTGCTCACTCAATTCTGCAAAAGGGTAGGAATTTTTTTATGTGGTCTCAATTCATTCATTCATTTCAGCACATTTTTTGTCTGTAAAACTTCCTTAATATCAAGGATTTTCTGAGTTCAAATATTCAAGGCCTATCAACATCAGATTAGCAGTCCAAGACTTCAAGACTGCACCTTTAATGCGAGTACTGTGGCCTCTTCAATATTTACATGTACACCGTCTACATAGTAGTGGCTGTACATGGTATTGCAGCCTCATCCCCGTTAACAAGGTAAATGCTAGAATACCATACACCAACGCAACTATGTAGGCAGCAAGAATGAAGGAGGAGAATGGTAAAAATTTTATAGGATGTTATATTTGCAAGAGTCTTATGGCCCCTTTAACCAGCTTATAGATAGGGGTCCGGCGTCAGACTCTTATTGATCTGATATTGATGACCTATCCTAAGGACAGTGGGGAAATTGTGCACCAGTCTTAATATTGTAAGTGCTGACAGCAGATACTCCAGGCTCTTAATCTCTTAATAATTCTGGTGCACTGAAGTCCTGTGCACCAGAATTGTACTCTATAGTAATCAGGGACTGGCGTAGGTTTCAGGTATAACTTGTGTCACTTTTCTCAAATGAGTTATAGTAAATCGGTTGGATTGAAGTAGCCCCAATGACCCCTTCTCCATGATTCCCTCCCCTTTTTAAAAATGTGGGAGAGCCTTGGGGAAAAAGAACAAACTAGTGCATTTCTTAGTGGAAAATGTCCTTGCCACTGACATAATAAGGTTAAATAACCCCCCACTCCCACCACTAACGTGTCTGTAAAATTGCTGCAGAATAAGTTGACATTATAGACCTTATATAAACCAGATATATTTGAAAAAGAAAAAAACTGATTCTAAAAATGTTCAAGTGTAGATTTTTTTTCATGTGTTGTACTCTATAATTTGCTTTTTCATATACTGTGGCATGCTCTGTAGTACAGAGAAGTATTATTTAGAGGGCTTCACTTCACACTTAACACCATACAGATTGAAGCAAAGCTAGGTCAATTAGTTTATGAATAAATTTGTTAGAGAACTCATTCGGGAAAATACGCAGAAAATGCATTTGATTCTTAACCTCGGCATGATTTAGTTATTTGCAGATGATTTGCTATCTTTTAGAATACAAAACAATGACTAAAATGTAGCTTTGTCCGTACCATTTTGTGATATAAAAAGAGGCATCAAGGATTGATAATAGCTTATTTCTTTTAGGAAAGTAAGTTTGTATTGCTGAGAAAGTGAGGGTAAAGACACTTTATAGTAGATTGCACGCTTGTCTGAAGAGGGGATCTTTTTGGTTGTGTTTTAAGACTTGAAGAGTATTGAACATCTTGTGAAAGTTTAGAGACTGTGGTATGTAAACAGTCTTGAAAAAGTGAAAATGAGGTGATAACTGTATAGGAAAGTAGCAGTTCTTTGACAAAGAAGAGGTCACACTTGGGCAGATAAAAGTTTTTGGAGATCATTGTTGAGATATACTAAGGAACTGGCCTGAGCAAAATTTGTTTTTAAGGGGTATTTCCACAAACATAGCCATATTTAGATTTGTAGACAATTAAAAGTTTTTGCAAATAATATAAATTAAAAACTTTGCAGACTTTTAAAGATTTTCTCAGATTATCTCAGTAGTAACAGTCTGTAGATCAGTCTTGATCAGTTGCCAATGGATACAACCATGAATGCAGGAACTTTCTATGGTCTGGTACTTGTCCCAAACCCAGCCATTATGTCCTTATTTTTTATTTTTTTATAATTTTCTTTTTTATTGAATTTTACAGTTTTACAATTTCAAAGACATACAAATATTTAACTGTTTTTCAAAGAAAGGAGTACATAAGGTCTTACAATTATACATATCCAGTTTACGGTTTAGAAATAACATGAGGGGACTCATGATCTCAGTTTTTGTGATATTCAGTCCTAGTTGGGTGAAGGTTCAAGGCTTAGGCCAATGTGTTGGATATTGAAGTTTTCTTAATAATCAGGTGAAGGGGGGGGTTTGCGTACTGCGTTGTGTTGTGAGATAATGTTGGTGTATCTTTAGTTTTTTGAGATTTGGAGTGAGGTTTGGAGAAGGGGGTGGAGGGAGGGGGGGGGCTTATTTGGTAAAGTCCCACAAGGGGGACCACACTCTCTGATACCAGTCGTGTCTCCTTTTCCTCCAACTGATGAGTTCCTCAAATCTCGCTATCTGGTGGACTTTTTCTATCCATAGTTGTAGAGGGGGGGGGGGGGGTGTCCTCTGGAGCCAGAATAAGGAGATCAAGGACTTTGCTGCCTCTATAAGATGTGCTGTTAGGATCGAGTCTCGGGGGCGAGGGTCAGTTTGCTGCTGTCTGGCGAGAAGTACCCTGTCAGGAGTGAGAGAGAGAGGTGTCTTGGTTATCTGTGCGATAGAGTTTTCGACCTTTTTCCAGTAGCTTTGAATGTTCTCGCAAGTCCACCATATGTGGAGCATGGTTCCTGGAGGTTTTTGGCATCTCCAGCACAGGTTTGAGTCCATTAGATTGTGTCTGTAGAGCCAGTCTGGTGTCCTATACCACCTGGTTAATATTTTGTAGTGTGACTCCTGTAGTCAGACACAGGTGGAGATGCCATGGGAGTGTCTAAGAATTGCTGGAACATCCTCCTCTGGGATCACCAGGTCCATTTCTTTTTCCCAGGCTAGTAAGAAAGGTGGCTTCGAGGCCAGCTTTGAGGTCTCTGGGGTGGTAGAGAGAGCAGTTTTGCACGATGAGATCTTTCTGGGCAATGTCAGATTTGACGTCAAGCTTTTTTCGAAGTGAGTGAGCGGCCTATCTAAGGGGGATATCTTATTTATATCCATTATCGTTGAGCACAATTGTGCATGATGGAGAAAATTGAAACGGGTTTCAGGGGCTACGTGTTGTAGGTTTTGTGGACTAATTGGGAGCTTCTGCGCTATCAGGTCTTTGAGCTGTAAATGGCTAAGTTTGTGCCAGAGGTCTTGAGGGGCTGAGAATAGAGGGAGAATATTGCTTTTATGAAGTCTGGGGGGAAACCGAAGGTTTCCAACGTGACTTCCATGAAGGCCCAGTCCACCCTGTCGAATGCCTTTTTGGTGTCGACACCTAGCAAGATCAGAGGGTGCTTGGTCTTTTTGGCAATGGCTATAGTATGTAACAGACGATTGGTATTTTCTTTCCCTTCTCTTCCCTTCACAAAATCGGATTGTTCGTCCTTGACTAGGTTTGGGATTAAGTGTCTAATTCTGAGTGCCAGGAGTTTGGCCCAAATTTTTAAGTCTACATTTAGAAGGGATATGGGTCTATAACTACTGCATTGGGCCAAGTCCTTTCCCTCTTTGGGAATAAGTGTGATGTGGGTACCCCGAAGAAGCGCGTTGCAGAAATTAGTGAGATGTGGTAGGAGTTGGGTTTGGAATGAAGAATAATATAGTAGCGGGAATCCATCCGGGCCTGGGCTTTTACCAGCTGGGAAACTGTGTAGGGTCTGGCGGACTTCTTCCAGAGTGATCGGCTGGAGGAGTTGGGTTCCTTGGCTTCTGTTATTGAGGGCAAGGAAAGGTCCTTAAAAAATTCTCTGATGTTGTCTCTAGTTATTGGGGGGGAAGAAGGGGAGAGGTCTCTTCTTAAGTTATAGAGGGTAGAGTAGTAATAGTGAAAAGCCTTAGCTATATCTGGTGTGTCATGGACCAATTGACCTGTAGGGGATCTTATTTCTGGAATAAGCGCTTTAGCTTTTTCCTTTTTTTATCATTGCTGACATTAGTTTACCTTCTTTGTTTCCGTGTGCATAAAGGCGCATTCTTGAGTACATGAGCTGTTTCGCTACTGTGCAATTGAGTGCTTTTTTCAGTTTTTCTCGAAGGGCGACTAGGTCAGTATGGACAGAGTTAAGAGTTTGCAATTTATGAACTCTCTCTAGGGACGAAATTTGGGCCAGGATGGAATCTATTTCTTTCTATCTTTCTCGCTTAAGTGCAGTGGCTTTAGAAATAAGGATCGCTCTGATGAAGGGTTTATGGGACTCCCACAGTACGGTGGGAGTGATTTTTGGTGTGTCAATTCGTGTAAAGAAGAGATCCAGCTCCTCCACTAGGTGGGTTTTAGTGGTTTGCCTATCCAGAATTGATTCGTTTAGGCGCCACGTCCAGTGTCTGGGTGTAAGGTCTGGGAGAGATAATGTGGTAGAAACTGGTGCGTGGTATGATACACTAATACATCCTATTCTCGAATGTAAAGTGTGTTGAGCAATAGATTTGGAGCATAAAATGTAATCAAGCCTCTGATGTGTCTGATGTGGGTTTGAGAAGAAGGTGTAATCCCTTGCGTTAGGGTTCTGGAGGCGCCAAGTGTCTACCAGACTCAGAGTCTGTAGGGAGATGTGGAGGCGTCGCAGCACTTTTTGCGAGAGGGCTGACTTTCCCGTGGATGAGTCTAAGAGAGGATCTAGCACTAGGTTGAGATCTCCTCCTAATATGATGTCACCTTCTGCGAATAAGGCAAGGTCATGTAAGGCCTGGATAATCCAGGGTATTTGGTCATGGTTCGGTGCATAAATTGTGGCCAGCGTTATAGGCCTGGATGCTATGTGACCCTTCACGAAGAGTAGTCGGCCTTCAGCATCTGCGTGCTGCTGCTTAAAAACAAAGGGGAGCGAGTGCTTTAGTGCTATTGCGACACCTTTGGATGCTGATGTCTGGTGTGATGAGTAGTACCATCGGTCATAAGGAGATTTGTAGGGCTTTGGGATTTTGTCTAGTTTGAAATGGGTTTCTTGTAGCAGGAGGATATCTGCTCCCATTCCTTTGATTAGGTTCATAACCTAGTGCCTCTTATTGGGGGAGTTCAGCCGTTAACATTGAAGGTGGAGATGGTCATAGTGTTAATACTGGAGTTGCTAGGTTGGTGTGGATCAGAGTTATCTGAGGCTGACATATCTGTATCGAGATTGAGGCTATTTGCTACTAGTTCGAGGTTTAAGGCGGTTTGGAGGGCGAGTCCAAGGGGAGGCCGGACACGGTAGCCAACACTCTTGGGTGGTCGCCAACGCGTGCAAAAGTGGAGAGTGCGGTCCCCCACGGGGGGGGGGGGGGTGGAGCTGGAAGTGAAAAGAGGTGAGGTGTTGAGGAATAGAGAGGGCAAGGATAGGGTAGATAGGACTACAGTAGTCTGCTCTTCACAGGGCTGTTGTCACTATAGTCTAGGACTGGTACTCGGATTGGGGAGCAGTGAACTGATGTGGGTGCGGAGTGGGTCCCTGATCGAAGTTGAACCCATGAGGTACCATTCTGGAATTTGTAGAAAGATAGTGGGTGGTGCAGGCAAGGTCATATTACATTTACGCTAACAACAAAGACATTGTCAAAATTTTCACAAACATTTTTTCAAACATTTTACAAACTAGGTGTTCGCTACCTCTTGTTCTAGGTATGAGGCAAGTATGGGTCAAGTAAGTCTACAGATTCGCAGTTCTAGCTAACTATAACTTGATAAGGGTATACTTTAGATCTTTTCTCAGGGTCTGAGTAGGCTTAGTGGAGGCAACTATTCAATTATTCTAACTGGGCTCTTACTGGTGTGACAACTGGTCACTACAGGTGTCTCTGTGGAAGATCATCACTAGGTCTAGTATTGTAGGTATGGGCCCTACAAATAGGGTGAGAACATAGGATTTAAAATTTATTTAAGGGCTATTAACTGGGGGTCTTCTGACTCACGGCTAATTCTCAGTTGGTTCCAATATGCCCAGAATGTCTCTGTGGAGGCGGCTGTCTTCCCTTTAGGAAGCTCTTTTTTGGGCGCGGCGATCTGAATCTCGTCGTGCCGTTCCAGGACTGGAGTGTCGGTAGTTGTGGAACTCGGTCTAGGTGCTGGGATGGTAGCCAGGATGGGATGGCTAGGGGCTTCATGTCCAGGAGGGTCCAGACGGCTGGAAGGTCCTGAGGCATGTGGATGGTTATGCGCTTGCCCCCCTGCAGAATGGCCAGGCCAAAGGGGTACAACCAAGCGTATTGTATATTTCTGGCTCTGAGTTTCTCCAGAAGTGGCTTCAGCAGTCTCCTCTTGGCGAGTATGGATGGCACGATGTCTTGATATATGGATATAGCTGTACCGTCTAAGGATATTTGCTCTCTGCCTCTAGCTGCAGTAAGAATTGCAAGGGTATCCAGATACGAAAGGAGGCCGCAGAGTACATCACGTGGCGGGTCACCTTGGCGCGGTTTGAGTCTTGAGGCCCTATGTATGCGATCCACTACAACTGCTGCTGCACGTTCTGGGCCTAGTAATTCTGTGAAGAGGCCAGCCGCCATCTTAGGGAGCTCTTCTGGTAGATAAGACTCTGGGAACCCTTTAAGGTGCAGATTACGGTGGCGGCTCCTGTTTTCTTGGTCCTCTATCAACGTTAGCGATCTGTCAATGAGCTCCTTTTGTTTTTGTTGCTGATCTGTTACCGCCTCCGTGTGTGCTTTTACTGTGGAGTATGTGTCTTCTAGGGCCTGTACTCTGCGTCCTACAGACTGTATTTCTGTCTTGATCTCTGCCAGTTCTGTGAGTACCGGGCTGACAGCTTTAGCTAGAACCTGTTGTAGGAATGTGCGAGAGATCTGTGTTATGCCCGTTTCAGAGTGCTCACCGTCAGGGACACTGTCTGCCTCAGAGTCATCTCCCGTCTCTGTGTCCTGTCGGAGCTCCAGCGCCATCTTAGGAGGACCATGCGGTGAGGAGAAGTTCTTCTTTCTAAGGTAGCGCTGTAGATCTCCTTGTTGTTTCTGCGCTTTTGGGGTGCTGGTTAGGTCCCCCAACCTGTCTTAGCCTATTTTGACCATTGTGCCTGCGCTAAACGGGGTGTAATGGCTTCTTTAGGGTTCTATGCAACTTAGCTCTAGCAAGTTGCTTCCACCATGCTGCGCGGTCAGGATCCGCCTCCCCCTCCATGATGTCCTTATTGTGGACAGGTTATCAGGCTACATGTATGAGAAGATAACCCGGCCACAATAAGGAAATCATGGCTCGGTTTCAGAGTATAGAAAGTTTCTGTATTCATGGTTGTATCCATTGACAATCCAACAAGACGACAGACTGTCACCACTAAGACAGTTTGAGAAACTCTTTAAAACTCTGCAAACTTTTTAATTATTTATATTTGCAAAAATATTTAATTTCAATTGTCTACAATTTTAAATATGTTTATCTTCCTGGGAATACCCCTTTAAGGCTAAAGTCTCAGGTTGCAGAAAAGCTGCTTTTTTTGTTGCAGATTCTGTTGCATTTTTTTGAGCTAAAGCCAAGAGTGGCTATAAAAGGAATGGGAAATATATAGGAAGTTCTTATACTTCTACCTTCTGCTCAATGCATTCCTGGCTTTGGCTCAAAAAAGTAGCACAATCTGCAACATGGGGCCTTAGCCTTAGGGTAAAGGTTTCAACAGGTATATAGTAACAGTCAATGATTGGATTCCGCACATTGGCCCTTGAAGAAGCGAGAAGATGAGTAGATGAATAGCTAGTTGAGGTGGTTAGTAAGTTTGGGTTACAGTTTGTTGGTTGAAATATGAAGTATCATCTACGAAGCATACGCAACAAAGTAAGAATATTTAGTAGTTTAATGCTTTTTGTTGAAAGTTTTAGCAAAATAAAACAAAGTAAAGTGTTTTACTATTAGTAAAATGTATACACAGATATGAACTAGTAATCACGGTACTTATAGTACCTAAACTACCGGTAGGTTGTAAAGGCCCATTTACATGAGCAGTCAGGTATTCATAATAGCAATTGCTAATACATTTAACTCAGACAACCATTTATTTGGACAACTATTTAATAATGTGACATGCGGCTATCGATCCAACAGCTCATGTTAACATATCAAAATGTCATAACAATTATGTGCACATAAAATATTATTTATGTGGTCAACAAATGGTTTATTACTGCTTTATTATTGCTTTATTCAGTATAAAGTATAATGTTTACACCAGTATTTGAAACAGTAGACCCCATAAATATAAATGTCTACAGTGTTACAAATGCAGATTACTTTTATCTTTTATTATTTAGTTAAATTTGTTTTAACTCATGTAAGTTATTATTTACAATCTCTTTAGTACATTTTTGCCATCTACTGTTTTCTTTCCTATTGTTTTGCTCCTATTCACGGATCCACTGGGGCTCCTGTAGACATTGAAATTAGGATCCATAACACTTACAAAAAACAAACAAGCAGGAACAGAGTCAAAGAACAAGCCAAAGGCCACACACAAATAAACCAACAGAATATAGAAACCCTAACAGGAACTAGTCAGGCTAGAGACTTATATTGCTCAGGCACCAAGCAGAGGACTGGCCAGGTATAAGAAGACCAGAGCATACTGAAATAGACTTGGAGGTGGACCAGGAGCAGCAGAAGTAAATACACAAAAGCATAGAGAGTGAAGGACTGCACAATGTGAACCTGTGTAAGCTGGCAGTTGAGTGTGCAATTGCAAGCTCAGAGTGAACTATTCTCAAGACAAATTTTGTGAACATCGCCCATCACTAATCTGGACATGTCCAACCAAGAAAAAAGTTAAGAGAAGACACATCTGTATATCTTTATATGTAAATTAACCTAATGATTTATTTCCCGCCAAACTTGTTCAAATAGAACCGGAAGTGAATTATTATACTCTATTATATTTCTGATGAAAAATTATAATAGTTGGAGACCCAGAGGCAGTGTAAAAAAAATAAACAGTTATGCTCACCTTCCCTCACCGCTTCTGGTCCTCCTTGCGGTGCCCAGTGCTCTCTCTGTGTCCTTTTCTGGGCTCCTGGGTGACATCATGCAACCTTAGGGGTCACCACTGAGGCCTGTGATTGGGTATCAGCAGACATATGGGTAGAAGAGAACCCAGAGTGTGGTAATTTTACTTCCGGTTCGTGAGTGACAAACCCTGAAAGTGTCGGGTTTGAGACTAACCCAAAACTTTTGGAAAATTCAGGTCGAATCTGGTTCATTCCTAACCACTTTACTCATCTCTAATAATGACATAACCAATAGAGACAACCACACTTTAGACAATAGCCAAATTTAATATCCATACTTTGTGGTGAGTTTTAGTAAATGCATTTCCTTCAAGCTTAAATTAAATAAAGATCTTTTAAGATATTTTTAATATAGCTTCTTACATTGACCTATATCTTTTCATGGATTGCATTCCTTCACTCGTAGTATTTCAAAAGCAAACTATTTCAATATATATTCATGTTTATTTTTTGGATGGCATCATAAAAAAAATAATTTTTTACCCTTAATAGAGTTCATATCAGCATTTAAAAGCACTAGGAGATTAAAAGCATATTCCCCGTGGCAAAAATGGCATCCTCACATCTTTTCACTACTTTAGAGGGTTTCATTTGTGCTAGTTGATTTTGATTTTTTTTCTACTCGTAAACTGCCAGAGTCGTGACAAGGCTAAGGAAAAACTTAATCTAAATCCTTCCTTTCATGTGTACTTGTATAATTTATTTTATTATAATAACAAATTACCTTTAGCTTAAAATATGGCATGTGAGGTGAAGATTTAGTTATTGATTGAACTTTGTTATCCGGTGTGTGATGACAGTTCAGTAAGTTATAGACACAGAAATTGTCTTTCTCGTGAAGTATAGTTTTACCTATCAAACTCTTTGGTGAGACTCTATTCACTGTACTACTATAAGTAAACTAGTCAGAATCCAAGGGTTATATAATTTATTAAATATTAAAGGATACAAAAGTTGAGTTTCATTGCTTGCAAAACTAGATTACTCCAACCCTCTCGGATCCTAGAGCGAGCCTCTTCTTCTTAGCAAACAAAAGATAATGAACCACAAGTAATAGCTGGATCTTAGCGGTTGAAAAAAAAGTGTTGCGGGAAAAACCACGGTGGAAACACATCGCGTTTTTTCCCACAGTGCTTTTCACAGAAAGGCAACCTCTGTGTAAACCTCTGTGGACTTTCTGCTTCAATTATACCTATAGGGAAACTGCTGCCGTTTCAGTAGGTATAATTTACATGCTGCGATTTCCAAACCTGCAAAATGCGAATGGGATTCGGTAGAACCACTTTGCAGGGATCACATCATATATGGTGTTAATACAGTAGTTTTTTGGAGGCATCATCATAATAAATGATACCTTTACCCCTGCACAAAAACCCTGCTTATTATCTACAAGGCATTGGAAACATATAATGTATATACCTAAAGAGATCTAAAATATATCATGGAGAAATATAATATCCAATACACCATAGTAGTGGAGGTTTCATTTAATACGATGCCCCAAAGTATTGTTAGCACTAGCGGTGCTTAATAATACAGTTTATTTCAGTGTAATGTAAACTTCATTGACTTTTATTACACTTTGCCTCTATCATGGTACTGAATTGCCTGCCTCAAATCGTTCCAGGAGTTGGCAATCCTACACAATATGGCGGCACCCATGTGCAGGCATTCTTCAGATGCCCTGGTTGCTAAAAATACAGTACACCGTTGTATATGGATACATGGTTATTGCAGGTTGCAAGCTATTCTGAAGAGGTAGTTTTTAAGGTTTCCTTTACTAAGTGGGTGAAAGTCTGATGTACTGGGATACTGAGTTTCAAAGTAGGGAAGGAGCAAAGTAAAAACAAAGCCATGACATGCAAGTGAACAATAAATAATGACAACATGTTACCAATTTGCTTCAGCGATCAAGTGCCACTAATGCACAGATCACCAGAGTGGCCAAAAATTGACTGCAGCCATCCCATGGCACAGGGCATCATCATGGCTTGCAGTACAAACAAGGTGCCATTGCTGAACACTATGGACATTAAGTAGGTGAATAATGTTTTTTTACAGTTTTTTGGGGCTGTTTTTGCTTTTATTTTCATAATATTCACACAATTTATCAATATTTTCCATGAGCTATAGGCAGGGTTGGACTGGCCCACAGCGGGATCGGTGAATCCCCCCGGTGGGCCCCTTGCCTTTGCTGATCCCTACCGGACCCCCACTGCTTTTTTAATAGGCAGTGGAGGTCTGGTAACGATCGTGGTCGCAAGGAGTGCGACCGCGACCAGAGTGCTACGGAGATGGCTGGGGCCCCGTATCACCGTGGTAGTGATCTGGGAAAGTCTGGTTCCCTGATTGCTATACATATTGTTAATGGAAAGTGGCTGGCATTATGTTGGACCCTTTCCAATAATGCTATTATTATACACTAGGGTCTCTTCAGAGTATAATAATCGGAGGCCCAGGGGAGGTGATTAAATATAACAAATACTTATACTCACCTCTCCTGGGACTCTAACTTCCATCATCTTCATCAGGGCTCTTCCAGGCTGTAAATGAGGTCACGCGCCCCAGACATCACTGCTAGGGCTTATGATTGGTCCCCAGCAGTCACATGGGGTGCGCTGGTGTAATGACGTCAGCACGTCCCATGTGACCACTGAGGCCCAATCACAGGCCGCAGCAGTGACGTCAGAGGGTCCTGACTTCAGTCGCACACAGAAGAAGACTGAAGAGGATGCAGGAGACAGCCGGAAGAAGTGAGGATGCCCAGGAGAGGTGAAGTAAGGTGAGTATAAGTGTTTGCTATTTTCTATCACCTCCCGTGGGCCTCCGATTATTATACTCTGGGGTCTAAGGCGACCCCATTGTATAATAGCACTAAAACTAATCTGAGTGCCGAACCTCATGAATATTCGGCGAATTTCGTGGGGTTTGCCTGAAGCAGCTTAAGGGGGGACTCCTGGAAGCATTTTATACTGTGTGGGGCCACTGTAGAGCATATTATACTATGTTGGGGGCACTGTTCAGCACATATTATACTATGTGGGGTCCACTGTTGAGCACATTACACCGTGTGGGGGCCAATGTGGAGCACATTATACCATGTGGGGACCACTGTGTAGCATGTTGTTCTGTATGGGGGCCACTGTGCATTATATTGTACTGTGTGGGGCCTAATGTGCACTACATTATACTGTGTGGGGGCCACTGTGGAGCGTATTATACTGTGTGGGGGTCACTGTGGACCATATTATACTGTGTGAGGGGTCACTGTGGAGCATATTATACTGTGTGGGGGCCACTGTGGAGCATATTACATTGTGTGTGGGCTACGGTGAAGCATATTACACTTTGTGGGGATATTGTGGTTGCTGACCAGGAATCAGATGGACTCTGCTATGAGGCACCAGAGGGTACAGGCAGAGGGATAGTTGGGAACAGGCTGAAGATCAGTGGCATGCAGCAGACAAACAAGGTTGTGAATAAACCAAAGGGTCAGGGCAAGCATCTCAGGTTCAGTAGTCCAGGACAGGCTAAGGTCATACACTGGTAGGTAACAGAACAGGACAGGTGGTCAATAAATGATAATCCATATGCAGTGTAGTACGGACTTTTTGCAGAATCAGAAGCAACAGATTCAATGGGGGTTATTTATCATCTGCCCCTTTTTTGGCCATATTTTTCACAGGTGCAGTCTATAGTCACTGACAATTTAAATCTAAGATTCTGACTTCTTGTCTATATTCAGAAAACTTCATCTCTATCTGTTCATTAAATGAATTGCATCCTATGGTTGCATGTAGTAGTTAAATCTCGTATCCCATCTGGAATAAATCCCACTGTGATATAATTGTTTTCAGGCAAGCTCAATTTCATATTAGTGATTTACCAGTTAATATAAGAAGTTGAAAAATATATTTTCGGCACAGTTTACAAGTCAAGTAATATTCTGATTCATATACATAGTATATGAAACAGATGGACCGAAGAAGTAAGCAAATAAAACAAAATTAATAAAATATCCTCTACTTGATATACTGGTTAATGTAATATTACAGGCTTTGGCTGAGACGTGGCAAATGAGGTTTAATACTAATAAATGTAAAGTTATGCACACGGTATAGGAAAATACCTGTCAAGATTGCTCACTAAATGGAAAAACACTGGCTAAAACTAACATGGGATAGAACCTAGGAATTTTAGTTGACAGTTACCTTACCTGTAGCAGCCAGTGTCAGACAGGTGCTGCCAAGGCAAATAAGATCATGTGGTATAGAATATTGTGTATAGTTTTGGTCACCTGTGCCATAGAGCTTGAGAGGGTTTAACTCCTTCTCGTCACAGACATTTTTCGATTTTCACTTTTGACATCCCATCTTCCAAACCCCAAGCTCGAAAACAATCTGAATGGGGGGAATTGAACAAAAACGGCGTTTGTGAGATTTTTTAACGGGCTTTGTTGTTCACTTAGCAGCCAAAATGACAAGTCAAATGTATGTTATGGATTAGTTCAATTCTGGGAATACCAAATTTATATAGTTTTTTTATGTTTTAACCCCTTAAAAAAAATCCAAAGCTTTGGAAAAAAGAAAAATTTCTTGGACTTGTCATATTCAGACATGTATATGTAACTTTTTTATATTTTAGAGAATGTCTGATGTTTTGATTGCTTTTTGTTAAAATTTTTAGGGGAGGCAAAATGGTGATTTGTCTATTTTGATTTTTTTTTTTCCAGCTACGGTGTTCACCGTATGGGAAAAATATCTTCATATGTTTGTAAACCGGCATTTTTGGACGTGGGGATGTATAATTTATTTATGCTTGCTTTTGTTTATTTAACTTTATTTCAAATCTAGGGAAAGGGGGGTGATTTGAATCTTTAGGTGTTTATTGTTTTTTATATTTTTAAAAACTTTTTTCTTTTTTTCACTATTTTATTAAGCTCCCACCCCCTATGGGCCTTGAGCCTGAAATCTTTTTATTACAAGTTCCATAGATGGCAACAACTGTATTGGAGTATACATTACTATTGAGGCTGGTCATAGACCTACCTCAATAGTTACATTCCTATGGCAGGCTTGGGAGCCTTCAGAAGGCTCCCGTCTGCCATAGGAACAGAACAGCTCCTTGGGGAGGGGGGGGTTCAACTGTGGGAGGAATATTGGAATACATTTCCTGCAATCTGAGTAGACTCTGCAGGCATTAGCTCTGGGTCTCCGCTGTACATAACAGCAATGACCTGACGGCTATGGCGGCCTGCTCAGCAGCAGAGTGGAGACCATCTTTAAAGACGCAGATGTCAGAAGGGGTTAAAGGTGGGCAAGCAAAGTAATTAATGGCATGGGTGGACTATAGTACCTAGAGAGATTATCAAAACTAGGCTTTTTTAGTTTGAAAAAAGTTGATTGAGGGTCCCTCTCTCTTTAAATATATATATATATATATATATATATATATATATATATCACTGGTTAATACAGAGATGTCTGCCAAGATCTCTTGAGGGCTGTACCCAGGACTGTTGCATCCTCTATGTTCTTTACTATGAGAACAAAGAGATTATGAAACTTTCTTCCAGAGGCAGAGCTAAAAAGGAACTCTAAAAGAATTCAAGAAAGTCCTTTCTTTAGGTCAGCAAATATTACAGGTTACAGTTGTTTTTAGTGTTGGTACAATAGGATAACAGGGTGAACTGGATGAACATATGTTTTTTTTTTTCAGCCTTACATGTTTTCAGTTTTGGTGTCATATTTAGTTTATTTTTTAATATTGTAGATATTTAATTTTGTTTCTGAAACCTTTTCTGGTAGCAGTCATATAGAAGACACAAACTTTAGTGTTTAGTGTTGCTATCCCACTTTATGTAAGTTGTTTCCTCTTTACTGATAATAAGTTGATACGCCTCATTCGGTGTCTATATATACAGCAAAGCTGACAAGTGATCTACAGTGAACAGAAATCTTATCAGCTCATTCTGACTTTTCTAGTCATAAAACCAGAGACACCAAATAATTTTCTTTCTTTAATATTGATAAAATTCTGATTTCTATAAAATGTCATTTTCTGTAATTTTAGGAGAACCTACTGTATCAGCTAACCTAACATATCTGTTTTAGTGAGAACTTACATTATCCATGAAAATACCAATTCTAGAATGTATAGTTAGTGCTTTTTGGTAGTTACATTGAATGGGACAGAAAAGGTTCAATAGACACATAGACATAGTCTGGTCGAGCTCAATTGTGTTCTGAATGAGAAGAGAAGAGTTAGCCACTGCCGGACAGCTCTGTCAGTGGTTTGTCTCCTCTAAGAATATAAAATCAGACGTGTTGAAATTTACCATACCCAGACCTTTTTTTCCCTGACATAGGCTGAAAGAACGTTGGCTGAACATCAAACATGCATTAGATGGTTGGCTGGTCCTGCTGAATTTTGCAGAATTTAGTCTAATGTGTATAGCCAACTCAATTTAGCATTCAATCTTGGCTTGATGCAATGACCTAAGATTAGGAATTACATGGTTTGACTGCTTCCATTTTGTTCAATTTCTGTCAGCACAGAACCAGTCCACTATTGATCTGAATAGTCCAATCTGAGAGTTCATTTAGAATATAGAGAAGAAGCACTCTGTTTTTTTTTTATCTTTTATTATGTACTTATTAACTCTGTATATAATTCAGCTAATATAACCTTATTTTGTTATTCATTTGCATTAATAGGATCATTTTCAGTTGGGTCATGTGATCTCATGATGATCCACATACAATTAATTGTTTTGACTAGAAGATTGTATGCTCAACTCTAAAAATCCCAAAGACATTCATCATCTGATAGACCCTGTCACCTTGAGCATTTTGGTGCTTTGTTTATCCAAATCCGTTCAGTCATTCCAAATATATAAGCCCTTTCAGTGTTAATGCAAATTAGGGTATACTAGCCAAGTGGACATTTCAGACCTGGTGATAGGTCCTCTTTAATAGGCTATAAGTCAGCATTGTGCACCCTACATTATTATGGGACTGGAACCTTATATAAGCCTTACTGTAAGGGAATTGCCAGTTGAGCAATTCTCCAGTGCTGCTGCAAAAACCTGAAAGGAAGGGAATACAGAGAGCTCTAAAGTTGACCCAGACCCTGTCCCTACCTACTTGTCTCACTGTCCTAATGACAGGAACAACTTGGAGCCGATCCCTACTCTGAATAAGTGACAACACAGAACGCAGACAGGACGCACAAACAACTAAGGGAGGTCAGCTAGCCAAGGGGTCGGTAACAATCGAGCAATGCATACAGAATCAAAATCCAAGAGAATAGTCAAAGGAAAGCCAGTAGTCAGAAAATCAGAAGAGCATGTAACAAGGAACAAGGAGTATAGCCAGTAAGCGAAATGCAATAGCAGGCGCCAATGGGGAAGTGAGCAAACAATAAATAGGGAGAAAGAACCCGCCCCAGGCTTGATAGGAGGACAGGCTGTCAATCCCAAAGCCAGGACTAAAGTTAACTCTTAGTGGAGCAGGGGGAGAGGAAGGAGAAGGAGAAGGGCGTGGTGGAAAATCAATTAAGGAGGTGAGGGAATAGGACAGTGTTCAGACAATACAAGAAAAACCCAAGGAAAGAATTACAACTGGGCACGCCTCCTGCGCCGCAGTGTGCGCCCGGAGGATGGCGCCAAAGCCCGGACAGGCAAGGACGTTACAGTACCCCCCCCTTTTACGAGGGGCCTCTGGACCCTCGCCAGATGGACCAGGTTTCGAAGGGTTCTGGCGATGAAAGAGATTAATTAAACGTGGCGCATGTAGGTCTCTACCAGAAACCCATGTTCGCTCTTCCGGGCCATAACCCTTCCAGTGCATGAGGTACTGAACAGCATTCTGCACCCAACGGGAATCCAGAATTTTTTTTACTTCATATTCTAGTTCCCCTTGGACCACCACCGGTGCAGGTGGACTGGAAGAAGTAAGGACAAGGGAGATATACTTCTTCAAAAGCGACTTGTGGAAGACGTGGATACGAAAAGAACTTGGAAATTGTAATTTAAAAGATACTGGGTTTATGAGTTCAGAAATGACATAGGGCCCAATGTAACGTGGTGCAAATTTCCCCGAAGGAACTCTAAGACGCAGATTCCTAGTGGACAGCCAGACTCGATCTCCCACTCTGTATTCAGGGCCAGGTAAGCGTCTTTTATTTGCCTGCCGTTTTTGATATTCTTGGGCTTTAACCAGGCTCAGACCAGCCTGGGCCCAGACTGTGCACAGTCGCTGATAAGTCTGTTCGGCAGTGGGATTAACAGACTCGGTGCTACGGAGAGAGGAGTACCTGGGGTTAAAACCATAGTTGCAATAAAACGGAGACATTTTAGTGGTGACGTTAACCCTGTTGTTCATTGCAATCTCTGCTAGAGGAAGAAAGGTTCTCCATTTTTCTTGAGCATCAGACACAAAACACCTTAAGTACTGTTCCAAAGTTTGGTTGAATCTCTCTGTCTGGCCATTGGTCTCAGGGTGGAACGCGGAAGAGAAAGACAGAGAGACCCCCAGATGACCACAAAATTCCTTCCAGAATCTAGAGACAAATTGTACACCCCGATCAGATACAATATTTTCCGGTACACCATGCAAGCGGAGTATGTGATTAATAAAGAACGAGGCTAGACGTGGAGCACTAGGAATTTTCTTTAGGGGTACAAAATGACACATTTTGGAGAATCTATCCACAACAACCCAAATCACAGTCTTCCCTTGGGAACAAGGCAAATCAGTAATGAAGTCATTTGACAAATGGGACCATGGTCTCTTAGGTATAGGAAGGGGATGAAGAAGGCCCTCGGGTAATCTCCTAGGAGTCTTCATCTTAGCACATGTCTCACAGGCAGCAACAAATTCACATACGTCTCGAGACCAGGACGGCCACCAGTAAGAGCGGGAGAGAAGGTATTTAGTCCCAGCGAAGCTGGGATGTCCCGTTAAGGTAGAACAATGAATTTCCTCCAAAACACGAAGACGAAGATTTGGAGGTACAAATAGTTTCCCAGTAGGAGTATTACTGGGAGCAAGATCTTGTGAATTAACCACTAAAGTAGCAAGATCAGGAGTAATAATGGCGAGAACCACTCCGGGAGACAAGATTTTATCTGGGACATCCTTAGGGGCACCGCTGGGACCAAAACTGCGAGATAGGGCATCAGCCCGTATATTTTTAGAGCCTGGACGATAAGTCACCACAAAATTAAAACGTGTGAAGAATAGCGCACAGCGGGCCTGCCTAGGAGACAGTCGCTTAGCACTATCCAGATATAGTAGGTTCTTATGATCGGTGAATACTGTGATCTGGTGTTTGGCCCCCTCGAGGAAATGTCTCCACTCCTCGAATGCCCATTTAATGGCTAGGAGTTCTCGATTACCAACATCATAGTTGCACTGTGTAGGAGAGAATTTCCTCGAGAAGAAGGCTACAGGTTGCAAACACGTAAAATTTTCAGAGCCCTGAGACAACACGGGACCAACCCCCACTTCAGAGGCATCAACCTCAATAATAAATGGGTGATCATAGTCTGGTGGTACTAATACAGGAGCCTCAACAAAACATTTCTTGAGATGTACAAAAGCCTCTTCCGCTTCCGGAGTCCATTTGGTCACATCGGCACCTTTCTTTGTGAGATCCGTCAATGGCTTCACTATAGAAGAGAAATTCTTAATAAATTTTCGATAATAGTTGGAGAACCCCAAGAAATGTTGCAGGGCTTTAAGGTTGGAGGGGCGTTCCCAGTTTTTAATAGCCATGACTTTTAGTGGATCCATACAAAAAGAATTGGAAGTAATAACGTAACCTAGGAAGGTGACCCTTTGGACTCCGAACAGGCATTTGGACAGTTTGGCAAAGAGAGAGTTTTGACGCAACAGTAGCAAAACACTCCTAACATGCTCAATATGTGTGGCCCAATCAGGAGAGAACACTAGAATATCATCCGGGTAGACAACCACATAACGACCGAGCAAGTCTCTAAAGATATCGTTAACAAAGTTTTGAAATACTGCGGGTGCATTACATAACCCGAAAGGCATTACCAAATATTCAAAGTGACCTTCCGGGGTGTCGAACGCAGTTTTCCATTCATCTCCTTCTCTAATCCGGATCAGATTGTATGCCCCACGGAGGTCAATTTTAGAAAACCAGCAGGCACCCACAATCTGATTGAAAAGATCAGGGATCAGGGGAAGAGGGTACTGATTTTTAACCGTAATTTTATTTAATTCTCGGTAGTCAATGCATGGTCGCAGTCTGCCATCTTTCTTTTTAACAAAAAAGAACCCAGCTCCCATGGGAGACTGAGAAGGACGGATGTGACCTTTAAGACTATCCTGAGTGTAATCCTGCATAGCCTCACGTTCTGGAGCAGAAAGATAGGAGGACAGGCTGTCAATCACAAAGGCAGGACTAAAGTTAACTCTTAGTGGAGCAGGGGGAGAGCAAGGAGAAGGAGAAGGGTGTGGTGGAAAATCAATTAAGGAGGTGAGGGAATAGGACAGTGTTCAGACAATACAAGAAAAACCCAAGGAAAGAATTACAACCGGGCACGCCTCCTGCGCCGCAGCGTGCGCCCGGAGGACGGCGCCAAAGCCCGGAACAGGCAAGGACGTTACACTTACGCTAGGTTCACACTAGCGTTTGAGTCACGCCGTCCATCATTGTGTAAGGGTTAAAACATAATTTGTATTATATTCTATAACGCAGTATAGAGAAGACACAGGGTGAAATGTTCTCCATGCAGACTAAATAGTTTAGAGATAGAATATAGTATCAGAGTCTGGGAAGAATATCAACAGTTCTGCTGTTCTCAGAGATGTACCATTCTCAGGAAAGATAAGGAGAACATTTAGATTAGGTGAAAAGGAAACATCTGGGGTGATGGGAAACTGTGAATCTGCCTAGCAGCGGAACCGGAAAGACCAAATATGTACATTGGTCACATGACTGTTGAGTAACCAACTTACCTTTAAAACTTGTATGAACTATACAATAAACGAAATCATTCTTACTAGACACTTGGGTGTGTCTGTAGTTTGTTTTCCTCGAGCTCGATATTGTTCTTTATTTAATTAGGATTACGGTGACATCCATCCCGGGGGGAACTTAACCCCCCGACAGAAATTGGCGAACCAAACGTGGGGCTCGAGATCGTCTGATGTGCAGCCGATAGAGTGCCGACCCACTCACCGATCGCCTTGAGGACGGGACCAGAGGACCTCAGATAGATAAAAACAGTACTGTGAGGTAAGCCTTTGATCTTGCCAATTAGTATATCTGAGGTTCCTGTGTGTCTATTCTCTGTATCGATGAGTGAGGTAAGCTGCTGCATGTTTATATGACATCTCGATGCCAATTAAATAGTACGGAAGAACCTAAAAGGGACATGTCACCTGTAAATGATATGGAAATTGTTTTCTTTGCTTTTTGTCTTACCTGTTTACTGTTTACTGATGTTTGCATGTTATCTGTGTTATAAGATATATAAGGCTGCAAAGAATGGGGAAAAGTTCTCTATTCTTAACCCCTAGAGTCTAGAGTTGCGGACAAGGTTCGGAACTGAGAAGCACTGAGTGATTGAAAAGTCCTTGTTTTCGAACACTAGCCTCCAGCCGTGCCTGGACGGTCAAGGTCGAATGGGACTTGAGTAGTAGCACGAAGGACTTAGTAGAATCCACGCGAAGAAGTGCGTGCAGTGATTTAGGAGTGTTTTGGTAAGGGGACACAGGCAGAAAGTTGAGCCTGTGGAAGCCATTAGGCATTGCCCTGAGCACTACTCCTGAACTTGCACAAGTAGTTCATAGAAGACAGAAGAGTCTGTCTGGGAGTTCTCACTAAGTAGTCATAAGTGACCCTCTATTGTCTCAAAGGTTGCCCTAGAGGAGTGAGAAGCTCACTGGCTGATTAGCTACCAGCCAAGATGGGGATGGGACCCTCTAAGATATGGTACACCCCATTTGAACTAATAGAGATAGGGGAAGGGAAAGAAGTAGTCGCACAGGTAAAGAAAATCCTAAAAAGAGCAGGAATACACCAGACTGGGTTAGTAGACAGTAGATTCTGGGATCAGTGGAGATTAGATCATGCAGGGGTCATACAAGATAAAAAGTTGCAAAGAGGCATATATGCCCTGATAGAAGGAAGCAATAGAATAGGATAAGGGGATGATAGTTCAGGAAATAATGAATCACCCCCACCTCACTCCGAGAAACAGGCTTGAAGGGAGACATTACCCTTCTCAGTATTATTGTTTAATATAACCCATCTTATCTCCCAGTTCTGTATGAAATATTACTTACTTTAACAAAACACTCAGAGAATCTGATATAGTGCAAAGAGAAAAACTGTCCAGCATCGGTATAATGTTTATTGGATTATGTATTATATATATATATATATATATATATATATATATATATATACGTCAACCTGTATTTGTAATATTCATTCTGTTTATATCAATGCCAGGATTCAACTTTTATGCTTTTTGTAAAATTAAATCCGCTTTCAGGAAATGTCCCCTAAAAAGAAGAAAGTAGGATATTGTGATGTTCCACAGGGGTTCAACTTTTGGTTGGAATCCAGTGAAGAAAATTCTAAAGTCTGGCAGTTTGCCCTTAAGGTAACCTGAAGTACAACTCAGGGTTTTGAACACCTGTGGTAATGACAAAAGGTGGGGTTTGGGAAATATTCGAAAATTGTACAAAAAATAGTAATATGTAATTTTGGTGTCAGTATTAACTGCTATCTGCTTGAATTGTATTCCTGTATTCTGTTGTAGCGCTCTGCAGATGTTCTGCAGGGAATAACCAAAACATTAATTGACTGCCAATTAGCTCCAAGGACATTGTATCTGATGTGATGGGCACGCAGAAAATCACAAGCTGAACATGATACTGTGTTACCCAATAATGTTACATGTCAATTATTACAAAGTGAAACTTGGCTCTGGGCCTCCAGGATCCGCAGCCTGTGTATGATGACTATTTATGCCCAAAGGGAAAATATTTTGATAAAAGTGTTAGCCTAAGGTTAAATGGAAAAGTAAGGTACAATGACAATATATATGTGTATAATATTGTGTAATATATATGTGTAAAATATTCAAGAAAATACTCAAGCATATGAAATTATGTCTTGTACTATGTTATGTGAATTTATTGTCTTGCCTGTTATCACCTGAAGTAAGGTATCTGCTAAAAGAGAGAAAGGTGAATCAGTGGCAGTTTATTATGGAAGACTTCTCACTAAAACGGTGGATGCTTTAGATCAAACTGATCCTGTAGAAACCTCATTTCAGGGTTGCAGGATACTCACTAGGTATTTAGTCTCAGACACATCAGATAACATTCTTGGTACAGATGTGATGGGAGTATTAGGTTGTAATATCATGTTGCATTCATCAGGAGAAGCAAATGTAAAAGTCACGCATACTAACCATGAGATTTTGTGTTTGTTATCTGCCGAGTTAAGTACACCAAATTGTATTTTTGTCCTCACTGAAGAAGAAAATGTACTGTTATCCCAAGTGCCAACAGCATTATGGGCAACTGGGAAAACAGACTTAGGTAAATTGGATGTACCCCCTGTTATGGTAACCCTGAAACCTGGTGCTCAGCCACCCAGGATTAAACAATATCCTCTGACCCATGCCCAAGAGGATGCCATAGCGGTAACCATAGTGGAATTAGTAAAGGCAGAGGAATTAAAGGAATGCACTTCTGCAGCAAACACTCCTCTTTTCCCAGTGAAGAAAAAGGGCAAAAAGGGAGAACCAGACACATACCGTATGGTTCATGATCTTAGGGAATTGAATAAAGTAACACTACTTGAAACCCCAGTGGTACCTAACCCACACACCCTGCTGTCAGCTGTCCCCACAGGTACCACCTGGCACAGTTGTGTAGATCTTTGCAATGCATTTTTTTTTTTCTGTGCCTTTACACCCCGATTGCCAGTATTTGTTTGCATTTACATTTAGGGGTAAACAGTACACTTGGACAGTACTACCACAAGGGGCGCAAAACAGTCCTAACCAATTCACAAGGTGTCTCACACTTATCATGAATACTTGGTATTTTCCACATGATGATGTCATTTTGTTACAATATGTTGATGACCTTCTTCTTTGTGCTCCAGACAAACCAATCTGTGAAGCAGCGACCATCAGCCTGTTGTGTTTCCTCTGCCAGAACGGCTGCAAGGCCAGCAAGGATAAGTTGCAATTTTGCAAACAAAAAATGTTGTTTCTGGGACACTGTCTCGGCCAGGGTACCAAGCACCTGTCTGATGAGAGGACCAAGGTGGTGAGAGACATGCAGGTGCCAGCTTCTCATGCTCAGCTACGTACCTTTTTGGGATTGGTATCCTACTGTAGGCCATGGATCAGATCTGCATCTCTGACCATGCAACCTCTGTACGATAGCCTCTCCTCAAAACCATTCAGCCTCACATCTGAGGCCATGGATGCGTTTTACCAGCTGAAGTTGCAAATAGTCAGTGCTCCGGCCTTAGGCCTACCTGACTATCAGAAACCTTTTCAGCTCTACGTGACTGAGATGATGGGACATGCAACTGCAGTTCTCACACAACAACACGGGGATAAGAAACGCCCGGTGGCTTATTACAGCTCACGGTTAGACGCTGTAAGCCAGGGGGACACCCTCCTGTGTGCGGGTTGTCCTCTCGGTACAAGCGTTGCTTGATAAGAGCTCAGACATTGTCCTAGATCACATATTGGTTGTGTATACACCTCATGACATCCATGCTGTCCTCACACAGGTAGACAGACGTCACCTTTCTTTGGCACGGCAGTGCAAAATGGAATTTGCTCTGCAGTCCTCCTCAAACATCTCTTTTCAACGCTGTTTAACGTTGAATCCTGCAACTCTTCTTCCTGTAGGAGTTCATGATTCAATAGGGGGAGTGGAAGATGAGTTATTTTTGAACTCTCTCTCTGAAGAAGAACTGTTTGACAGCCAGCATGAACATGATTGCGTGGCTCTTATGTCACAGGAAACAGTGGGATTCGACCATGTCACGGATGTGCCATTACAAAATCCTGATTATGAGATGTTTGTGGACGGCTCAAGGTATCTGACAGATGAAGGCAAATTTGTTACAGGGTATGCTGTAGTCACTGAACATGACATCATAGTCCAAGAAGCTCTTCCACCGCACATGTCAGCCCAAGAAGCTGAGCTTAAAGCCCTTATGGAGGCTTGTAAGGTAGCCAAAGGTAGAACAGCCAACATATACACTGACTCCAGGTATGCTTTTGGCATTGCACATGATTATGGTCCAATATGGAGGGCAAGGAACTTCCTAACGGCCCAGGGCAAGCCAATTAAGAATGGAGATGTGGTAAGTCGACTGATGGAGGCCATACTGCTCCCAAAGCAGCTGGCAATTGTGAAAGTCAGAGCTCACGCGAAAGGAAGGGACCCTGAAAGCCGTGGAAATGAGAGAGCTGACATAGCAGCCAAGGCTGCAGCACTACTGGCCAGAAGGGGTCCCAACCAGGAGAGCAAAATGGACATTGACCTAGCAGACCCAAAAGGGCTGTACTCAAAGGTTACCAGTGTGGAAACTGAGAGATGGAAGAAAGCAGGTGCTACCGAAGGTGATGGTATGTGGAAAATGGGGGATCGATTATGTCTGCCCGTAGCAGTCTATCCCCAGATGGCTGCTTGGCCCACGGTAAGGTGCATGCCTCTCGAAATGCCATGGAGTCATCAGTGGGTAAATTATGGTTTGCCCCAGGTTTTGGAAGAGCTGCTAGCAATCACGTAAAAGCATGTCACATATGTGCTCTACACAATCCAGGACAGGTAGTTAAAACACCCGCCAAGTGTACACCAAAATCCCTGTACCCATTTCAGAGGATACAGATAGATTACATACAGTTGCCTAAATCTGGAACATACGAGTATGTATTGGTCTGTGTGGATTTGTTTTCAGGATGGCCTGAGGCCTACCCTTTGAGCAAAGCAACCGCACAAGCAACTGCCAAGAAACTGATGTCCGAGCTTGTGTGCAGGTTTGGAGTGCCCGAGGTGATTGAGTCTGACAGAGGGACACATTTCACAGGTGAGATAATGAAAGAAATAATGTCTGCACTAGGGATTGAGCAAGCTTTCCACACACCCTACCATCCTCAGAGTTCAGGCAAAGTGGAAAGGTTGAGTGGTACACTTAAGTTGAAGATTCAGAAAGCCATGGCAGAGACAGGAAAGCCTTGGCCTGAATGCCTGTCTTTAGCCTTATATTCAGTAAGAACTACTCCTAGCAGGAGGACAGGGTTGTCACCATTTGAAATATTGTTTGGAAGTGCACCCAAAACAGGATTGTACTTCCCTCAGACATTACAGCTTAACTATGACAGCATTGCCAGCTATGTACAAGATTTGTGTAAAAAACTGAAAGAAACACATAAACAAGTGTTCTCTTCTATTCCAGACCCTTCTGATTTTTCAGGAACACATAGCTTGCAGCCTGGTGATTGGGTAGTCGTGAAAAGACACTCCAGGAAATCTCTTGAACCCAGATATGATGGCCCCTTCCAGATATTGCTGACAACTGCCACCTCAGTAAAGTTGGAGGGAAAATCTACCTGGATACACGCTTCACATTGCAAGAAAGTTGAAGCGCTGAGAAGGAAATGGAATACTGTTAACCAATATGTAAGATAGGATGTTATTTTTAACCTCTTCAATGGAGAATCCATCAAAGATGGCACACAAACAGTCTGAAGGTATTCATTGAACTTGATTAAAAATAAAGTCCTAAAATGGGGGAATTGTAAGGGTTAAAACATAATTTGTATTATATTCTATAACGCAGTATAGAGAAGACACAGGGTGAAATGTTCTCCATGCAGACTAAATAGTTTAGAGATAGAATATAGTCTCAGAGTCTGGGAAGAATATCAACAGTTCTGCTGTTCTCAGAGATGTACCATTCTCAGGAAAGATAAGGAGAACATTTAGATTAGGTGAAAAGGAAACATCTGGGGTGATGGGAAACTGTGAATCTGCCTAGCAGCGGAACCGGAAAGACCAAATATGTACATTGGTCACATGACTGTTGTGTAACCAACTTGCCTTTAAAACTTGTATGAACTATACAATAAACAAAATCATTCTTACTAGACACTTGGGTGTGTCTGTAGTTTGTTTTCCTCGAGCTCGATATTGTTCTTTATTTAATTAGGATTACGGTGACATCCATCCCTGGGGAACTTAACCCCCGACAATTGCAAGCAGGACTTTTCTCTCCACCATCTTCCTCAGAAACCAGGTGGAGAGAAACTTATGAAACCTTTGCACTAGGCCCACCAATGTGTTAAAACAGCCCTGGGAAAACCACATTATACTCTATGCATTCTGCAGGTTTCCCAAGCGGGCCTTAAGGATGGAAACCTTAACACTAGTGTGAACCTAGAGTTGTCTGTGTGCATTTGGCATATTAAGCATCCACTGTCTCATGTATTGTATGCACATGGAAAAGCTATTTTTTTGTTGCAGACTTTGCTGCATTTTTATGAGCCAAAGCCATGACTAGATTGAGCAGAAAGGAGAAGTGTAAGTGCTTCCTTTACTTTTTTGGACCCATGGACAGAAATAGTATAGTTAGAAGTTCCTAATGTATCAACTATCAGGTATTTTTGCAAGTTTACGTAATTAGCAGTGTTTTAAAAATTTTCTATAACTATCATAATGTTTTTTTGTCTTGATCGGTTACCAACAGATACTACCACGAATGCTGGAATTTTCCATGGTCTGGCACTTGTCAGAACCCCAGCCATGACTTCCTTGCTGTTGCCGGGTCATCTTCTCGTGCATGGTGTTCTTGCTTGATAACCTATCCACAATAAGGAAATCATGGCTGGGGTTCTGACAAGTGGTCACTCATGGTTGTATCCATTGGCAACCTACCAGGACAAAAATGGTACTATAATCAAAATGATTAACAAAACCAATTCACAACACATCCACTGGGTAACTGTACATACTGACACCTTGTGACAGAAAATCGGAAAATTGGATTGTTTTAACACACTTGTTGTCTTGTGACTCTAATATCTAGCCTTGTCCAGTGAAAAGATAAGGAATAACATGTCTTTACATTGGGAAATATCACTTATGTATACATAATTGGAAGGCATAACCAAGGTGTGCATTTTGGCTACTTTACATCAATATCATGTACTTTAAAAAAAAATAAATAAATTATATATACAGTATACATGTATTAATTAGAGATGAGTGAATTACTCAAAAATTTGATTCGGCAGCTTCGCCGAATTTCCCAAAACAATTTGTTTTCATCCGAATTACTTTGCGGCAAATTACTTTAAAAACAGCTATTTTCCTGGCTGCAGAGAGCCTGGGGATATGGGGGATATGTATTTTACACTAAGGACATGTCGGAATAGCCTTTAGAAAGCCTATTTTACTCCTACCTTTGCCGTTGCATCACGCCCACTGTGATGTCCTGGTCCGCCGGGCATGTGCAGACCCACTCGGAGAATCAAGATGGCTGCCGGACATTTGCAGAAACTGTCTTGTACGGGATATAATCAAGATGGCCGCCAGACATGCGCAGAGCCGCTTGGAATAGAGTCAAGATGGCTGCCGGACATGCTCAGAAACGGTCTTGCATGGGATATAATCAAGATGGCCGCCGGACATGCGCAGAACCACTCGGAATAGAATCAAAATGGCTGCCAGACATGCGCAGAGCCGCTTGTGTAGGAATAGGATAAAGATGGCCGACACAAGCGGCTCTGGGCATGTCCGGCAGCCATCTCGATTCTATTCCGAGCGGCTCTGCGCATGTCCGGAGGCCATCTTGTTTCTATTACGTTCGAATCTGTGCATGTCCGGCGGCCATCTTGATTCTATTCCGTGCGGCTCTGCGCATGTCCGGCAGCCGTTTTGATTATTTTACTACATGAGGTAGGAGGACCAGGACATTGCAGGGGGCGTGATGCAATTGCAAAGGTTGGAATAGAATAGCCTTTCTAAATCTATTACAATGTGTCTTTAATTTAAAATGCGATTCAATACCACGAAGCACAAGGAAATCTGGATTCTATCCAAATCGAAGATTTCCTGAAATTCGGATTGAATTCCACTTCGTCAGCTTCGATTCGCTCATCTCTATTACTAATGTGTGGAGTTACTCTTTAGTCCAAAGATGTATGTAAATTACTGCTTCTCTAATAGCCCATAGTGATGAAAATATGGATGCACTTGCAAATACAAATTAAGATATCTTATATATGTTAGATTTTAATGGAAATACTGAAGGCGAACATAAACTCTTTGGTTCTTAGGATGCTGCATCTATTTTTTTTTTTTCTGAAGCCTTATCTGAAAGAAACAGTCAGTTCCAATCACAATGGCATTTGAAGACATCATTTTTAATCCTGTTTTGGTTTTTTTCAGTTTTTTTCTACTTTCTAGATGAAAAGGTTTTATTTGGTAGACAAGGGAAGGTGTTAGCATAAACAATAAGCAATTACAATCCTTTCAACATTGTGCTTGTAGTTGCAATATATTATTATTGTTTTGATTGAAATCAAAAGCTATAATTTTTCTAATGCTTAAATGCACTTATTAGCAAAAACACACAGGCTGAATGGTGTATTTATAATAAAAAGCTAATTAAATGTCTTTAGATTGGGTCAGTAGGGTTGCTTGCCTTCTTGATTGCTGTTTCTAATGTTCAGATTTATGTGAAACTAGCTTGCTCTCCAGCAATGCCGAACATTGATAGCAATCACAGAGCTGTGGGGTATGAACCATTAACTAAAAGAACTTGGACTTCATGACCATAGGAACTAATCAGAGACAAACTGCCTCTAAAAAATGACTCCATTGTATTGCTTTTTTTGTTTTTGTTTCTGCTTTCTGAGCATGCACAGAAAAACGGACAGTAATAACGGACAGTATAATGGGCACCCGTCCATTACTGTCCCTTAGCCATTAATTAAGCCATTAATGTTAAAAAATAGTGCTCATTTGCCGTCCCGTCATAAGTCTGCTATTTTGAATAGACGCAAAAGTCCTGCACCCCGGGTTTTTAGAAAAAAAAAACCCACATGTGACGGATTTGGTGTAAACGGACACTAACGGTCACTAACAGACAACAGATAAAATCCCATTGAAATCAGTCAGTGTCCGTTGTTAACATTTTGTAACGGATGCTTGCAGCAGACACTACTATACTATGTGAACACCCCCTAAGAACGAGAAGTTTGCACCGAGTCTGTACACTGATACATGGAAACCCTGCAGCTGTTGAACTGGAGAGCATGTATTGTATTATATATGTTCACTGTATTATAGAGATATTTCATAATTCAGTACATGATAAAACTGTTGTGTTTTTATATGCATCATACCAAAGGAACTCTGCTTTAAAACCTACTTTCATTAATATTTCTCCTCTTACCTGAGTAAATAAGTAAAGTTTGGCTACGGAATACCTTACCCTTATACTTTTTACCTTTCTTATTCTCTGATCTTTGCCATGCATGTAGCAAACATGTGAGGTAATGCTTATAGGATGTAGTCATTTTTTATTTTTGTAGTCATATGAGGGCTTATTTTCGCATGACAAATTGTACTTAAAAATGGTACAAGAAGCTGTACTGCGAAGCTGAAAAAAACTCTGCATATGTGAAATTAGAAAAAAACTGCATTTGTGCTATATTCTTTGAGCTGTGAAATTCTAACATCTGTAACTTTTCTATATTTCAGTGTACGGACTGTGTAATGTCAGGCAATATATAGATTTTATTGACGCAATTTTGGGGAATGTTTGATCACCTTTTATTCCATTTTTTTTTCCGCCACAGCGTTCACCTTATGGGACGAATGTTTTTTATATTTTAATAGTTTGGGCATGTCATACAGAGAAAGGAGGGTGATATAAATTTTTATTTTTTTTTTAGTTTTTAAAGATTATTAAAAGCTTTTACATTTTTTTTTAACCCCTAAGGGCTTGAACCTGCTACTGTATTACAGTCTATAGCAAAATCCATTTGTAACTACTTAAGCCCCCGATCACGTTGTGGAGCGTCTTGTTACTGGGCATTAAAGAGAAAGGGAAAGTAACCACCCACATGTCATTGGTCGCATTTGACACTGATCTGCAATCCACAAAAAACATGTCCATTGCATCAGTATGTCATTCGCAAAGACTTGTATGATCTCTTACACTTGTGTCTGTGAGTCTGTGCCACAAATACAGACCAGAATAGGACCTGCTCCATAATTTGCAGGTAGTTTCTATGGCCCAGACACTGGTCAGCAAAAACTATGGACATGTGTACGGGGCCAAAGAAATTAATGGGTCTGTATACTATCCACAATTGTGGATAATATGCTGAAAACAACTACAGTCATGTGCCATACTCATTTTGTAACTCAATAAAATTGATTCTTGCAGAATGTTACTTATGCTAAGATGACACAAAACAAACTATGCTCAATGAAATGATGAGATACTGTGTTTAAATATGTAGGAACTGTGTTCAAAATAGTATGAAAAATACACAGCATATCAGTACAGAGCAGTTTTGTTTACACATCTGACAAGCATCCATATCCATACATTTTTATTTTTTTTTTTTTAAAGTAAAAATCCTTCTGTAGATGAGTCACGTTCTTGGATAACATGGTTCACTGAGTCTGATTAATCCTCTCAGCAGACTTCAAATCTCATTAATGCCTTGGAAAGGCTTTCTGTCTGCCAAAAGATCAGTGCCTCTAGAATATTGTACAGAGAGGATGATATTTCTATCTGATGTTGCATTTCAAATGCTGGAAATTAAACCTGTACATATGGCAAAACCTATGAGCCCTGCGGTGTCTTCATCAGAGGAAAACATACACTTCCTGTTTATTAATAATCCAAACTTAAGGGCCCAGCTGTTCTTGGAAGATCTTGGGATTTCTTCAGGTCTTCTATGTTTCTTTAACTGCATCAATTTTAAATGTTTAAATGTTTGTACTTGGTATGATTAAACTAACAAGTCTTCATGAGGTGAAGAATTAATAAGTGTAAACAGAAAGGTAGAAAGAAAATGGGAAAAATAAGCTCTCCGTTCAGTGTACTTAATTTACTTTATAGAAATAGTGTATATATATATATATATATATATATATATATATATATATACACTATATGTGTGTGTATCGTGCAGAGTGTATTTGTGAATCCTGTCTATGTATGCCAATGGGAAAATGGAAAAGCTATATCTGCTATTTGAGTATAATAGTGATGAGAAGGAGGTATAGACCCCATGTCAGGATCTGGGGGATCTGCGGGTGATCAGGAGCAGAGACACAAACATGCTGCTGATGGGAACCTGCAGACTCTCACCTCACAGCATGGTAGCCACCAAGAACTGAGTGAGGCCACAGAGCCTGGTCCACCACTAAACTTACTGCTCTACCTCACAGACTTCACCAGCTGAGTTCCCAGTTGTGCAGAGAATTGATGATGGAGAGGTCTGAGTACTACAGAATGGTTAAGCAGCATACCCTAACCCCACTATATGGTGAACACCGAGGACTGCCTGAGGCTACAGAGCCTGGGCTACCACCGGACTGACTGCTTTATATCACAAATTTCACCAACTCAGAGTTTTGGAGTGAGTCATGCTGATGGAGAGGCCTACACACTACACAATGTCTGATTGTGTAGTAGGATAGGTCATCAATATTTTTAGCCTGGAAAACCCCCTTGGTCACATACGTACTATGACAGATGGAGTCCCTGCAGTTCTGTCCATATTGCACTGTACAGAAATATTCCGTAATTCAGCATCAGATAGAGCAGGTGTGTTTTCTGTCAGTTTCTACATATCATAGCACATTTTTTTGAATCTTAGAGAACTTGTTGAATTTTCTAGTAAATTAAAACCAATATATAAGGTAAAGTCATCTTGTTGTTATCTTTTAGAACTCTTTTGACAATGTTCTTCCTGGAGGGAGTTCAGGTGGACCTATTGATAATATATCCTGAGACAAAGCATTTCCCACTTTCTACTTGTGCACACACACTACTCATTTAGTTTTTCCTTTTACTATTATATTAATGAATATTTGTGCTGTCAACTTTGACTTCTGGTATGGAGAGGAAAACTTTTAAAGCACCCCATGTCTCTTGTGTGTATAAATATTGGTCTGTATGCAGGGGAATAGCTAGAGGGGGTGTATGAGTAGCAATTGCTACTGGGTCCTGCACTTTGGGAACCCAAACATCCCTCTGCAATATAAAATATAATAGTATTCTAAATGGCACAAAGGAGGAAGGGCCCCGTTACCGAATTTGTATTAAGGCCTTGGAGCTTCAAGTTACAACTGTCTGTATGTTTTGTGTGTTACTGAACCTGCTGAAAAGAACTATCCATTCTTAAAATAGGCCTTAAATAAGAAACCTGCATATATATAGTACTTTGTGTTTAGAAGTCCTGTTGTTTTATATTTGTGGTGTGTTCTAGACCCACTGCTTCTCATATATCATGGATCTTGTGGAAATGCTGTTGGACCTTTACAGGACCATGAAATATTATAGTCTGGCAAATAAAATTAAATTTACAAAAAAAAAATGTGCAATTACATCATAAATTTTACGTAAATTTAACCTCATGTAAACGGATTCAAATGTCAGATATGTCTTTTTTTATGTTACCCATGTAATGGAGTGCAGTTGTGCCCTTTTTGAACCTTTTTATAAAAAAAGGAGAATTTCATAAATGCATTATAAAATGTTTCTATGGGTAAACCATCTCAGCTGAGATAAATAAGTTAACTTATGGAAAGTGACTTTTGGTGCTGTTTAGGGGTACTTAAGAATTTCTGTGTAATTTCAGTAACATCAGGATAAGAAAAGCTGCAACACTTATCAGTTCACAGGTCCATCTATATTGAACAATAAAGTGAATGCCACAAGTGTTAGAGACATGAGGCAGGATTTGTTTAATTCTATTGAGGGTGTACAGTATCAAGCAATTCTAGAAACTGATCAAGCTGTACAGTATATTATATGGAGAAGGCTTTGAATATTGATATCAAAGACTCCCTCCATTTGGTGGATGAACAGATACGGAAAAGTTCTAAAAATCTTAATAAATTTAATTTACATTTATGATAAATAATAAAGAGGTGGTGTGACGATTAAATCCTCTCCCTTGCTAACCCTGTCGAGCCACCACTCTCCTGAATGATGCAGGAAGGTGGTGGCCTGGTAACCAATGTACTGATAGTAGTGACTTTGTAGGACCAGGGAACATGATTTTGTGTGGCACCTGGGGGGCACTACACTAGGCAAGACCTGGAGGGCTTGTTAGTGTTTGGGACATGAGGGCACTATACTATGTGGGGTTAGTTAGGGAACACTATAGTCTGAGGGGAACTTCCCCATGATTCACATCGCATTATACATACATAATTCAGTCCTACAACCCCTTCCTTTGCACAATCCTATTTTTGCCTCTGTTTTGGCAGATATGTGGTTCCTGGGTCTGAGCAATGTCCAATAAGGAAACAAGATTATTAGAATAAGACCCTAAAAGAGTAGGGGAAAAAGTGTGTGGGGGTAAGAGTGCAGTAACATGTTACCGCATCTTTATATGTTATTTTGTGGTTCACTATAATATGATGTCTGTAGGTTACTGTATGAAAAATTATAAAAAGATAAACAAAAACACTTCTCCACATCCCAGATATTTTTTCCCATTAATGTTTTTGACTTCCTTTAAGTCAATTACTCCTAATTTGCAGAAATTTTTCAGGCATGTATCTTTTTTTTACATTTTAGATATACTTTTTCTTGTCAGAATGAGGAAATGATTCTTTTTTCAAAAAAGCAGTTTGTACCACACATGCTTTTGTTAAAGTTGCTTGACTATATAAAAGAAATCTTTGTGTCCTAGAACTGATATTGTATCTATATAAAGTGACCTTGACAAATGTATTTCAAACCCTTTGAAAATGTAGTATATTACGCTCACCTCATGGTCATACTGTAGCTGTTGTGAATAAAAATTGATGCCATACTCTATGCTAGTGTGTTAAATAAATTTCAATGTTTTTTAAAGATTAATTACTGTATATACTACATAATAACCCATATTAAAAGTCATTCGTCATTGTATTATCCTATCTTAAGCTCATTATATTTTATACGCAGCGCTTTCCTCTCCACATGTTTCGTACGGAAACCGAGCGGAAGCCACACGGACCCCATTATAGTTTATGGGGTCCACAGGTTTCCTTAGTTAAACCGCTTTTCTAGGCGTGTAGGTTTCCATTCGGGGGGTCCCCAAGCGGACTCCCCAAACGGAAACCGAATGCAGATGTGAACCGACCCTAATATGTAGTTATATCATGACTGATACTTTGTATACATTTGATTGATTGTTAATTATATCACTTTGTATTCCACTATATATACAGTGGGGAAAAAAAGTATTTAGTCAGCCACCAATTGTGCAAGTTCTCCCACTTAAAAATATGAAAGAGGCCTGTAATTGACATCATAGGTAGACCTCAACTATGAGAGACAAAATGAGAAAACAAATCCAGAAAATCACATTGTCTGATTTTTTTAAGAATTTATTTGCAAATTATGGTGGAAAATAAGTATTTGGTCACCTACAAAGAGCAAGATTTCTGGCTCTCACAGACCTGTAACTTCTTCTTTAAGAGGCTCCTCTGTCCTCCACTCATTACCTGTAGTAATGGCTCCTGTTTGACATTGTTATCAGTATAAAAGACACCTGTCCACAACCTCAAACAGTCACACTCCAAACTCCACTATGGTGAAGACCAAAGAGCTGTGGAAGGACACCAGAAACAAAATTGTAGACCTGCACCAGGCTGGAAAGACTGAATCTGCAATAGGCAAGCAGCTTGGTGTGACGAAATCAACTGTGGGAGCAATAATTAGAAAATGGAAGACATACAAGACCACTAATAATCTCCCTCGATCAGGGGCTCTGTGGGGTCAAAATGATCACAAGAACAGTGAGCAAAAATCCCAGAACCACAGGGGGGGGGGACCTAGTGAATGACCTGCAGAAAGCTGGGACTAACATAACAAAGGCTACCGTCAGTAACACACTTCGCCGCCAAGGACTCAGATCCTGCAGTGCCAGATGTGTCCCCCTGCTTAAGCCAGTACATATCCGGGCCCATCTGAAGTTTGCTAAAGAGCATTTGGATGTTCCAAAAGAGTATTGGGAGAATTTCATATGGTCAAATGAAACCAAAGTAGAACTGTTTGGTACAAACACAACTCATCGTGTTTGGAGGAGAGTGAATGCTGAGTTGCATCCAAAGAACACCATACCTACTGTGAAGCATGGGGGTGGCAACATCATGCTTTGGGGCTGTTTCTCTGCAAAGGGACCAGGACAACAGATCTGTGTACATGAAAGAATGAATGGGGCCATGTATCGTGAGATTTTGAGTGCAAACCTCCTTCCATCAGCAAGGGCATTGAAGATGAAACGTGGCTGGGTCTTTCAGTATGACAATGATCCCAAGCACACCGCCAGGGCAACGAAGGAGTGGCTTCGTAAGAAGCATTTCAAGGTCCTGGAGTGGCCTAGCCAGTCTCCAGATCTCAACCCCATCGAAAACCTTTGGAGGGAGTTGAAAGTCCGTGTTGCCCAGTGACAGCCCCAAATCATCACTGCTCTAGAGGAGATCTGCATGGAGGAATGGGCCAACATACCAGCAACAGTGTGTGCCAACCTTGTGAAGACTTACATAAAACATTTGACCTCTGTCATTGCCAACAAAGGATATATAACAAAGTATTGAGATGAACTTCTGTTATTGACCAAATACTTATTTTCCACCATAATTTGCAAATAAATTCTTAAAAAATCAGACAATGTGATTTTCTAGATATGTTTTCTCATTTTGTCTCTCATAGTTGAGGTCTACCTATGATGACAATTACAGGCCTCTCTCATCTTTTTAAGTGGGAGAACTTGCACAATTGGTGGCTGACTAAATACTTTTTTTTTCCCCACTGTACCTGATTATAACACATATGCATTGCTTGAGAAAGGATTTATAAATGAGCTGAAACATTGCAGTTTGGGTGAACAAAGACACCATTTTTTTATCCTTGGAATCTTTTGGACTGCTGCTGTTTCTTGCATGTACAGAATATAGAGATATTTATATGTAAAGAATAGGGCAGCATTTTTGTATGTACAATGTATGGCAGAATTATGTGTATAGTATGTTCCATATACATAGTGGCCATCATTGAAGAAGCAGTTATAACTATAAGTTATTAATATTACTTACAGCTATACAAACAGCACAATATTTTTATGTGCAGTTTAGTATAATAGCCTAGCAGATGAGCCATTATATTATTCTGTTCTTAAGTAGGCCAGCATTTTATGATGACAAATCCTCTGCTTCCAGTTACAGCACTGACTTTTCACATCCTAATAGACTGTGTAACTTTCAACAAGACTTGAATAAGCGTCTTTCTGATCTTCCTCTAACAGTGATCCAGTGCTCCTTTCCGTGTCTTTTTACAGCCAACATCAGCCTTGACACTTGCCGGATACCTTAGCCAATTGACTTGGTTAACAATTTATGCTCACCATAATTAACCCCTTAGATGTTGATCATGGAGCTGATAAATGTAGGGTACTCACTGTTGCTTGTCATTTGAGATAATGCATTGTAGGATATAGATGGCCTAACAGGTGCCATTTATAGGCACAGGCAGCAAAATAATGCCAAATATAGTTATTTCTTTACATTACAGTTTTAAAAATGATAATTAAAAAGCTAAAAATCTCATAAAAAAACATGTACAAAACAATTAAAGTTAATGCAAAACTATAAACGTTAATTCAAAATAACTAAAGAAAAACAGATCATAATTTTCTTTAATTAGCCATTTTAATTAAATAAAGTTAATGAGCAATAAAAAAGTAGACATATTTGATGTCCTCATGTTCCTAACAATCCCTTCAATAACTGTATTCCGACAATTACAATAAATGGTGATCATAATACAAAAAAAAAAAAAAGCCTAATGCTTTTAATGCATTTTGCCATTAAAAAAATCTATCTATCTAACGCTAATTTATATGCACCCCCAAAATATACCATAATAGCTTGACAACCCCCCATCCCCAGCTGATTGGTGCCATATATTTATATTGGTACATACAGTTGTGCTAAAAAGTTTACATACACCGGCAGATTTTTTTCTTTTTTTGTCCTTTTTGCAGAGAATATGAATGATAACAAAAATACCTTTTCTCCACTCCTGGTTAGTGGTTGGTTGAAGCCATTTATTGTCAAACCCACACATAACATCAGCTGAAACACAGGACTCTCTGAAAATTATCGGTGTGGCTGTTTCAAGATGCACAATAAGGAGGCACTTGAAGAAAAATGGGCTGCATGGTCGAGTTGCCAGAATAAAGCCATTACTGCGCAAATGCCACAAAGAATCTCGCCTTCAATACGCCAAACAGCACAGGGACAAGCCTCAAAACTTCTGGAACAAGGTAATTTGGAGTGATGAGAAAAAAAATCAAACTTTTTGTCCACAACCATAAACGTTACATTTGGAGAGGTGTCAACAAGGCCTATGATGAAAGGAACACCATTCCTACTGTGAAGCACGGAGGTGGATCACTGATGATGTGGGGATGTGTGAGCTTCAAAGGCACAGGAAACTTGGTCAAAGTTGAAGGAAAGATGAATGCAGCACGTTATCAGCAAATACTGGAGGCAAATTTGCACTCATCAGCTAGGAAGCTGCGCATGGGACATACTTGGACGTTCCAACATGACAACGATCCAAAACACAAGACCAAGTCGACCTGTCATAGGCTACAGCAGAGGAAAGTGAAGGTTCTGAAGTGGCCATCTCAGTCTCCTGACCTCAATATCATTGAGCCACTCTGGGGAGATCTCAAGCACGCAGTACATGCAAGACAGCCCATTAATTTACAGGAACTGGAGACTTTTTGCCAAGAAGAATGGGCAGGTTTACCATCTGAGAAAATAAAGAGCCTCATCCACAACTACCACAAAAGACTTCAAGCTGTCATTGATGTTAGAGCGGGCAATACACGGTATTAAGAACTGGGGTATGTGAACTTTTGAACAGGGTAATTTTGATGTTTTTGGTTGTCGTTATGATTTAAAAAGAGAAAACACAGAAGTCTGACAATAAATGGCTTCAACCAACCACTAACCATGAGTGGAGAAAAAGTTTTTGTGTTATCATTCATATTCTCTGAAAAAAGGCCAAAAAAACAAAAAATCTGCCGGGGTATGTACACTTTTTAGCACAACTGTATATGTCAAAATTAAATAAATAAATAAATAAATAAATATATTTTTATTTTTCTTCTAGCAAGGAAATTTCCACCTATTCCAATAGCTGTACTGGTACTGCTGAATTCTTCATGAACCACTGTAATTCCTACTTGCAGCCACAAGAGTGTACCACCCTCACGATCTCACTTTATTACACTTTCAATGCAAGCTTTAATGCCCTGGCCATTCCTGCATATTGGACTTCCGTACTGTTACTAAAAATACTCCATGCAGAATATACAGCAGGGGAATCTGAGCCAGAACTAAAAAGTGATGACAAAGTGAGTATGGGAATAGCAACTACCTGTAACCTGTGAGATACACCTGTCGGCCAATAAGATTTTCCTGCTGGGTCTGATGACATAGCATCAGGTGTCAGAGCAGAGAGTAGAGCACTTTTACCATTGTGGTTACAGCTCAACCATGACATAAAAATGCCATCTTGGAGCATCTATTTTAAGGTCAAATATTTCCAACTCCATTGTGTAGCTTTGCAGGAAAGGGATGTAGCTTCTCTGGAAAAGGGAGCATGGATTAAAGTGAAACTCCCATTTTATTTTATTTTTTTGCTATTGTGTGTGGGTGTGGGTGTGGGGGGTGATTGATGAACATGTTTGTAATATACTTAATTAACCTATACAACTTTATTTGAATAGAAAACAGGCTGTAAAATGCTCCCTACAACCCTCTAACTAAGCTGTTACAGGTATACTGCCAGCGTGTAGAGGTGAAGCATTTGGTGGTCATTTCAAATGGCTGTGTCTTCAGTTTTTATACAAGCTAGAAAAATCTTAGCAATAGCTATAAAATAACCTGAGATATCACTATTTAAAAACACAGATGGGAATTTTAGTTAACCAACCATGAGCTAACCATCCCCCTTTGGCAAATGCTACAACTATAGGTATTGCATTAGTAAAGGAAGACTCTCTCTGGCAATGCTTAGAGCACTGCTAGTGGGAACTTGACAGTCTGTTTTATATTACAATGAAGTTAGATAGTTTAAGATGTTACAAAAATGTTCACCAAACATCCTCCGACACAATACCTACACTTAGTAGCTAAGTACACTTAGTATGTAACTATACTAGTTTTTAATAATGTGACAAAATTGCATGACAGTTTTGGCTTTAAAGGACTTGTCCAGTTTCAGACAAATATTAAGAGAGAAAGGTTATTGTTTGTATAAGGAAAAGTAATACAATTTTCCAATATACTTTCTGTATCAGTTCCTCAATGTTTTTTAGATCTCTGCTTGCTGTCATTTATTTTACTTACTTCCAGTGGATAAAAATCAGTCCATGGTCATGTGATATACAGTTCATGGTCATGTGATATACAGTCCATGGTCATGTGATGACCACACAGGTGCAAAGCTCGTTATAGACACAGCACAGTAAACAGACATCTGCCTGGTAACGAGCTGTGCACCTGTGTGTCCATCACATGACCATGGACCGTATATAACATGACCATGGACCGTATATCACATGACCATGGACCGTATATAACATGACCATGGACTGATTTTTATCCACTGGAAGTAAGTAAAATAAATGACAGCAAGCAGAGATCTAGAAAACAACGAAGAACTGATACAGAAAGTTTATGGGAAAATTAACTTTATTAAAACACAACAATAACATTTGTCTCTCAATATTTGTCTGAAACAAATGTCTCAAAGTAACCCAACTAAAAGGTTATATAAACTTTGATAAATCTGCAGCATTTCAGACTGCCTGTTTAAATTTACACCGTCTAAAAATTTGCAGACTTGGCTCTATCTATTAAGTTGCTCTTCCGTTTCATCTGTATATTTCCATTTGTCATGTGCACTAGAACCTGCTGGATCAATTTATTCCCATTTAGATGTTTAATCTAGTCTCTCACCCATATTATTTTGTCTGTTTATGTTGGAGCACATCTTATAAATGCACTGCTTCATATTAATGAAAAAGAAATTGCAGACTACCTGGATCTTATTTATTTTCTTTATCCATTATGTGGCTCTCATTTATTGGGTGAAAATGAAGGGCGTTCAGAATCAAAGCCAAATTAATTGAAATAATATTCTGTCTGAACAGAATTTTAATCCATTGATTTAAATATGTGTATTGATATTTTCTTCAACCATGGAGAATGCTGTACAAAAGATCCTTGAACTTTCTATTCAGACTCTGGAATTCTATTAGAAAGAATTGATTTCAAAGCATCTTTGAAAATGAAGGGTTGATTGTGTAGCATGGGAGGATGATACTAGAAGAAACATGGACAATTAGCATGTTTAAGCTCAGCCCGCTCTAAATTATTTTGTATTGCACTAGCAAACAATTCAATTTTATCACAATCAAACAGCTGTCTCTATTGTTCATGGAAAGTGCAACATCCAAAGCAGAAATATTAATTTTTTTTCAAATACATTTTCTATTTCAATCATTTTAACTGACATACAACATTGAGAAGTTGTCTGTGGATTAAATGGGAATAATAGCGTGATTCCTTTTGCATTTCAAGCAATATTTAGGCTGGGGCCACACGGACAGGAATCACCATGGGTTAGCAGCCACAAACTCATAGGATCATGCATTCTCCTTTTTTCTCCTCTTATTGCTTGTCTTAATATTACTCTTCAAGACTCTTACAGCAAATCCCACCAGAACCCTACATTTTATCCGGTTAAATTGCTGCAGTGTGATATCTTATCACTGAAGACAACAAAAACCATTGAAAAGTCATTGAGAAAACAATTTTCAATAACTTCTCATGGTTTTTGCTATCTTCTGTGATAAGATGTCAAGCTGCAGCATTTTAACCAATTGCTGAATAGCCCTGTCGTAGTCACTCTAAAATAGGCATATAGTATAGCAAAATAAATGGTATAAAGTCACTAACAGAAATAAAAAGTATATTTTAGGGTTACTGTATGTGATTACTAGAAAAATAAACTACAATGTAAACAAAGCTTTTTTACTATTTTTTAAATGGTACACTGAAAAGGTAACAACAATTTCTAATATAAAACTAATAAAAAGAACCCTGCATTACTGAAAAGAATAATGCAAAAATTAAAAAAAAATTGATAGACAAACAAATTTAGAAGTTAGTCATTAAACTAATATATAATAAACTGCTAAACTCCCTCTGGGTCTGCACCTAAACCAGATAAGAAACATCTACCCTCACCTCAGAGGCGTGGCTAGCGGGGGGGGGGCAGAGGGGGCGGCTGCCCCGGGCCCACTAACATTGTAGGGCCCACCCTGGGGCCACCATTAATACATCTTTTACTTTTAACTAGATCGGTGTCTGCAGACACCGATCTAGTTAAAACGCTTCCTGCCACTTGCTGTCTTGTAAACCGCAAGCCACTTCAGGCCTGCGGTTTACATGACAACGAAAACACAGTCATCAGCACAGGCGGCGTGATGACATCACAACATCGCGCCTCCTACACTGAGACGCTGACTTCCTGTGCGTGGACCCTGCGCACAGAGCACGGGTCAAGAAGAGAAAGCGGCTCCATTCATCACGATCGCAGGTAGGTGAGTATAACTTATATTTGTTTTGTTTTAGCTTAGTTGTGGGTATTTTAATAGTATAAGGGGTTGTTAGGAGGGGGGAATTATAACTATAAGGGAAGGGGCATTATGAACATAAGGGGGCGTCATTTATATAAGGGTTATTTGCTAGAATCCCATCCACATTACAGGAACTGTAAAATGCCGCATTTTTTTTCCTGTGGCGTTTTTGCCACGTGGGGCCCCATCCCATCCCTACTTTGTGGTAAAATATGCACAGTGGACATGCTGCGATTTCCAAAACAGTCGTGGTTTTGGAAATCGCAGCATTCCTATGGAAACGCTCCCGGTTTCCCTGTAGATATAATTGAAGCAGAAAGTCCGCAGAAGAAACCTCTGCGAACTTTCTGTGCAAAACGCAGCAGGAAGAACAGTGCTTTTTTGCTGCGGGACGCCACATGGGGCCTTAGGCTTAAAGAGTTTTCCAGCTCATTTTTAATTGATGATCTATTCTCAGAATAGATCATCAATAAGAGATAAGTGACTCCCCACTGATCAGCTGTATGAAGGGGCTATGGCGTCTGGTTATATCACACGCTGTCTGTTTATAGTGACTGTGTGATGTAATTCCAGCCTTGTCACATAGGCGTGTAAAGGACGAGGCTGTAGTTACATTACATGGCCACTAAGAAATGAATGACACTATGTAAACAGAGAATGGGTCACGGCGCTTACACAGGTACCACGGTTCATTCAAACGGCTGATCCTGGGGGTCCCGATTATTGGAACCCCATTAATTATTTTTATCTTTTGTTTACTTTTTAATTAGGAAACACCTGGGGCATTATTAATAAGGGGCACATTATTTAAAGTGGGTACAATGGGAAGTTATTAATTTAAAGATGCACTTGTGGGTATTATTATGGGGTGGTTATATTATATATTTTATAATTGGGGTAACAGCAGGATGGGTGTGCAGGTGAGGACAATGTGGGTCAGGTGCCTGGAAAAGTAAGGAGCCAAAAATGTCTGTGCTGCAAACTTTACAGAGACTGGAAGAAATGGTCATGGCGGTTCAGATGAAAGAGATGGGGAATGTGAACGATTAGTCAGAGATGTCACCGGTAAGTCACTAAATGTTACTGCACTGTATTTGCCTAAATCGTCTGCAGAGCCCTGTGTAGATCCGATATATACCATTATACGGTCACCGTATAGTGATAATATCGGTATACCTAAGTTGGGGGCCCACTTGGACATGTTCGCCCCCCCTGTGCTCAACCCCTAGCTACGCCTCTGCCTCACCTGATTTCTCTGCTCCTTTTTTCCCCATTGCTTGGAAGTGCCTTCTGTACCAGTCTTTCAATAAGTAAGTCCATGGTTATTGTATTAATATTTTATCATTTTTTGTTCATGTGTTCTGTGTTTATATGTATCTAATGTATTAGAATGCTGTTTATAAAGGTGCTTAGAACTCTGTGCAAGATGCCTTGATATAATATGGTATATTGGATTACAAAACCTTTGGTAAAATATGCTGCTGAGTTGGTAAAGTGGGATGAGTTTGTGGGAATTGTATGTGGTTTTATGTGGTGTGGATGGATACTACTTATAGTATGTTTTATAATACAGCCGCAGTGCCCCAGAAGAAGCAGAGATGGCGGTGGCCCAGACTATGCCTAAGGGAAAGAAAACTGACCCTCAACCTCCGTCTACTCCAAGCTCGGCTCTTACCTGCTATATACGGACTCCACTGAGTGTATCCTCCACTGCAGCCAGAATCAACATGGCACAAGTCTCTTCTGCCTCAGCTCCTGTTGTGGCACAAACACATCTCTCGGCCGGCGCTACCACACAGCTCTCTCCCCTGGCTCTCCCTTCCGGGTCACAAGAGTCCTCCCTGGCCTCCTCTGATGCTGTCATCACATTGGAGCCTCATACCCCGCTCCTCACTGAGCCTCGGGAGATGCTGGGCACCTTACCTACAATGGCTGACCTATAGGCCCAGATAGTCAGACTAGAGGAACGCCATGCAAGAAACCTGGCAGATATTAAATCTTCTGTGGCAACAATCTCAGCCATCATTCCACAGATTCAACAGGAGAGGTTGATCAACCTCTCTTCCACCTGTTGACAGCGGTTTTCTCCCATGACACCATCTTGAGAGATCTGACATTACACCTCAATGACCTCGAAAACCAAGGTAGATGGAATAATATAAAACCTAAGAGGTCTGCCTGAGTTGGTGAAAACTAATACTTTGTGGCAAACTGTTTCAGCCATCTTTAAACACCACCTCAATAACCCTGAGGATTCCCCCATTGAGTTGGACTGGGTCCACTGGGGGGCTGGAATGCAACCTCTTGACCAGGGATACCGTCGGAATGTTCTGTGCAGGGTGCACTTTTTCCACAAAAGAAGCCATCCTACGATGGGCCTGGGAGATGGGCCCTGTGGAGTATGAGGTCACAGCTATTACTCTACTGCCTGATGTCTCCCAGCACACTCTCAACATTAGGAGACAGCTGAGACATCTCTTGGACAAGGCCAGAGAAATGGGCGCCACATATTGCAGGGGACACCCCTTTCATGTAGTACTATGCAAAGCAGTGGCTGAATTTCTAGTGCACTCACCAGATGACCTGGAGTATGCTTTTCAGATCCTGGGTCCCCCTCTGTTACATTTCCTGACTTGAAATTATTGGTGCTGCCCCCTCAGGTACTTGGTGCCATATGGGACCACTCTCCTTTTACACTTCCCAGGGGAACATCATCTCTGGAACTTTGGGCATCCCTCCCCTATCCTCCCTGACTCTCACCCTCAGACAGGAACTCGTTTCGCTTACCCCCACATATGCTTGAGTCACCCTAGTGAAGTGACGCTGTACTCTCTTTGAGTTCAGCAACAAGCCCAGTAGAACCCTAGCAAGGGCCCTCCGTATCAAAAGGGTTAACTCCTTTATCTCATCCATTAACACCTTGTTGGGTACCTAATCCTGTCTTTCAAGTCAAATTGCTTGCTCCTTCGCCAACTACTCTTCGCTCTATTATTTACACTATCCACTCTTCCCGTCAGACAAAGAACACCTTTTGCTCAGAAATTGCCGACTTCCTCTCCCGCTCCGGCCTTCCTAAGTTACCCTCCTATGCAATTGAAGAATTAGAGACCCCTCTGTCTGAGGACGAGCTTTCCCAGGCCCTTAAAGACTCTCAATCTGAGAAGGTGCTGGGCCCGAATGGCCTGTCCCTTTCCTATTATAAGTCCTTCCGCTCTCTCTTCTTATCACATCTCACTAGGGCATTTTACTCTATATATCAGGGACACCCACTCCCCAGGATTCCCTTCGGGCCCACATAACCGTGATACCCAAAGATGGTAAGGACCCCGCAATTTTCTCTAATTACTACCCCATCTCACTTCTCAACGCAGATCTGAAACTTTTCGCTAAAGCCCTAGCTATGTGTCTTACACCTCTCCTCCAACAGATCATTCACAGGGACCAATTAGGTTTCATGCAAACCCATGAGGTGTACGATAACATGACCCGGGTGATCAACCTCTTGCACGTCGTCACAAACAGATCTATCCCAGCCCTTCTTCTCTCTACTGACCTCGAGAAAACTTTTGATCAGATCGACTGGTCATTTTTGGCTGGTACCCTCATTCATATAGGCCTCTGTCCCCACGTATGCTCATGGAATGCTAGCCTGTATTCTTGCCCCTTGGCATCGATGCTATCTCTCCAACTTGATCTTGGAGCTTACTCTGCTCTATCTAACTACAAGATTAATTTACAGAAATCTGAATCCCTCAATGTTTCACTTGAAATCCCTCTTGTAGCATCTCTTAATCATTCCCCTTCGAATGGGCCCCTTCCTCTCTGAAATACTTGGGATTCCAGCTGACCGGTCAATTTTCTGGTCTCTATCAGGCTAATTTCCCTCCTCTTCTTTAGTCTATCAAAGGCGACTTGGAGAGATGGTCGCGTGGCATATTCTCTTGCTTCAGTAGGTCCTCCATTTTGAAAATGAACATCCTTCCCTGGATCCTTTACATCCTTCAAGCTCTGACGATACTTGTTCCCATGGACTTTTTCTCCAAACTCTCTTCTCTACTGACTAAGTTCGTTTGGGCCAAGAAGTCTGCCCGATTTGCAAAATCCATTCTATTTCTACCTAAATCCGCAGGCGGTGTGGGACTTCCCGATGCATATTACATATCCATGTATATTACATATCCTTCCACCTCTCCCATGTTATTGACTGGCATTGACATGCCGATTCTAATCTCTGGGTGGGTCTAGAATCTTCCTTTTTGGAGATTTCTCTCATCTCTGCCCCCTGGTTGCCCATTATTTCCCGCAAACTGATAGTTAATTTCAATATTTCCTCCACCCTCAGAGTTACGAAGCTGTCCTTCCCGACCACTCACTTGTCCCCCCAACCCTACTCGATATTCCCAATGCTCCGCAACCCAACGTTTTCTTCCGGCATGGACGACCCTGCTTTTCTCTGCTGGTCCCATGCTGGTCGATATAGGTCTTTCCTTTTTGTTCACAACTCATGGCTGTCAGTTCAGGATCTGAGGGATTTGACAGATCCATGTCCATGTTAACTGCTTAATCCGCTTTTTTATTTTCATCTGAGGTTTATTTCTGCTGCTAATCCACCCTGAAGGTAGATTTTGAGACTCTGCTGACTGCCAGCATAGATCTCTCATCTGAGAGCTATGTCATAGATTAAATGAGGTATCCAGGATTAGACCACATGGCTGCTTTCTTTCAGAAATAGCTCCAAATCCTCTTTACAGACAGTGACACCACATCCATTGGTCAAAATGTCATTCTACAGCTCCGTCCCATTCAAATGAATGAAAAAAGTCATGTTTTCTTATCCAGGATAACCTTTTTAGGTTGTGAAAAAGCTGCTTTTTTGTTGCATTTTACTATGTTTTTTAGTCAAAGTCAAGAGTAGTTAAAAGAAGGAATGGGAAATGTAAAGGAAGTACTTTCCTTCTTCTAAATCCACTCCTGGCTTTGGGTCACAAAAACACATCAAAATCTGCACAAAAAAGAGATTTTTTTTCAAATTTTAGGCCGGGGAAGGTGGAAAAAAAAATATACTCGCCTCTTTCCGGTACTCCTAGCGAGGTCCAGTCCTGCTGCTCCGCTGTTTTCTTCTGGCAGAAGTTGCCCACCACACATGACCACTGAGGCTAATTAGGGGCCTAAGTGAAGGGACACGGGATGTCACAGCCCGCCAAAAGAAGACAGTCAAGCAGCAGGACCGCACTGCGCTGGGAGGCACGGGAGCACCAGGAACAGGTAGGTATGTTTTTTTTTTTCCCCCTTCCCCGGCCTAATTAAAAAATAATTTTTATCCTGGATCACCTCTTTAAGCATTCTAGGCTTTATAAAACTTATATCCCGCATGCTTTCTTTGCATGAGACACGTAATCATAAATCTGTTTTTAATGTCATTTTGTGACAGTCTGTAGAAATACTACTCAGGAAGCTACATTACCACAGCATAAAGAGAGTAAGCATGATAGAAAAATTATATTGGAAAATTACTATTAATGCAATTTCTTACAGTAGAACCAGTAAATACAATGAAATAATAGCAAAGTATACACACAATAAATGCAGTGAGTGAAGATTTAAAACTTTGACAGAGAATCTTATTGCACATATTTAATTGTCCATATTCTGTGTTTCTGGGGAAAAATAATTCCTTAATACCGTAATCAGTGGAGCATGCCACAAGTTTTGTGTGTCTGGTTGTAACTCAATATTTTTAGTTTATTTAATTATTTGTAAAATTGGAAGTAGAATGTGTTACCATTTAACAGCCATGTAGAAAATTACACTATTGATTATATATAATCATTGACATCCTCATAAAGTACATTTTAATAGAACAATTGTCTCACAAAGTCAAATAACATCTGTTAAGTACATCTTTGTAAAGAAATACACACTAAATATAATATTTTAGGATGCTTATATTATGGTAAGATTGATAGTTTATGTTAGCATAGTAACATGAACAAAAATGAAAAAATGAACAAAAATCATCAGGTTTATTAATTTATTTGACATCTTTTGTCTATATATTAACAATTTCTTCAGCAGGGCAATACATAGAATTCTTCCTTAGTTCTCTATGTGCAGTTAGCTATTCTCTGGCCTCATATATGAAAGCCTAAAGAGTTGTAATCTACTTATGTTGGACCACAAAAGCTACAACGCAGAGAATATTTCCGAATTTGGGCCAATATATTTCTATGTACCTTTGTATATTTGTATGCACCAGTAATTGGGATTAAATACATTGAAGACAGTCACTATTTCTCTTCATTTAGTGTTGAGTTTGCAGATTGCTCTGCTAATTTTCCTTTGTGCTGTTTATAGTATATACAGTGCCTTGCGAAAGTATTCGGCCCCCTTGAACTTTTCAACCTTTTGCCACATTTCAGGCTTCAAACATAAGGATATAAAATTTTAATTTTTTGGTGAAGAATCAACGACAAGTGGGACACAATCGTGAAGTGAAACAAAATTTATTGGATATTTTAAACTTTTGTAAAAAATAAAAAACTGAAAAGTGGGGCGTGCCAAATTATTCGGCCCCCTTAAGTTAATACTTTGTAGCGCCACCTTTTGCTGCGATTACAGCTGCAAGTCGCTTGGGGTATGTCTCTATCAGTTTTGCACATCGAGAGACTGAAATTCTTGCCCATTCTTCCTTGGAAAACAGCTCGAGCTCAGTGAGGTTGGATGGAGAGCGTTTGTGAACAGCAGTTTTCAGTTCTTTCCACAGATTCTGGATTGGATTCAGGTCTGGACTTTGACTTGGCCATTCTAACACCTGGATACGTTTATTTGTGAACCATTCCATTGTAGATTTTGCTTTATGTTTGGGATCATTGTCTTGTTGGAAGATAAATCTCCATCCCAGTCTCAGGTCTTTTGCAGACTCCAACAGGTATTCTTCCAGAATGGTCCTGTATTTGGCTCCATCCAACTTCCCATCAATTTTAACCATCTTCCCTGTCCCTGCTGAAGAAAAGCAGGCCCAAACCATGATGCTGCCACCACCATGTTTGACAGTGGGGATGGTGTGTTCAGGGTGATGAGCTGTGTTGCTTTTACGCCAAACATATCATTTTGCATTGTGGCCAAAAAGTTAGATTTTGGTTTCATCACATGTTTGGTGTGCCTCCCAGATGGCTTGTGGCAAACTTTAAACGAGACTTTTTATGGATATCTCTGAGAAATGGCTTTCTTCTTGCCACGCTTCCATAATTTGTGCAGTGTACGACTGATTGTTGTCCTATGGACAGACTCTCCCACCTCAGCTGTAGATCTCTGCAGTTCATCCAGAGTGATTATTGGGCCTCTTGGCTGCATCTCTGATCAGTCTTCTCCTTGTTTGAGATGAAAGTTTAGAGGGACGGCCGGGTCTTGGTAGATTTGCAGTGGTCTGATATTCCTTCCATTTCAATATGATCGCTTGCACAGTGCTCCTTGGGATGTTTAAAGTTTGGGAAATCTTTTTGTATCCAAATCCGGCTTTAAACTTCTCCACAACAGTATCACAGACCTGCCTGGTGTGTTCCTTGGTCTTCATGATGCTCTCTGTGCTTTAAACAGAACCCTGAGACTATCACAGAGCAGGTGCATTTATACGGAGAATTGATTACACACAGGTGGATTATATTTATCATCATCAGTTATTTAGGACAACATTGGATCATTCAGAGATCCTCACTGAACTTCTGGAGTGAGTTTGCTGCACTGAAAGTAAAGGGGCTGAATAATTTGGCACGCCCCACTTTTCAGTTTTTTATTTTTTACAAAAGTTTACAATAACCAATAAATTTCGTTCCACTTCACAATTGTGTCCCACTTGTTGATTCTTCACCAAAAAATTAAAATTTTATATCTTTATGTTTGAAGCCTGAAATGTGGCAAAAGGTTGAAAAAGTCCATTTGTTTCAAGAACAATTACTAAGACAAAGGTTTACACACAGTAATTTCAAGGTATAATGTTGTATACTAAATATGCTGTACATACACTATATTTTGAGGAACAGAACCATAACTCACCCAAACATAGTAGGATGGCACAAATGTCAGGCAGGTTTAGAACCATAATGCCAGTGTCACTGTAGTAGCCACATGAACCCTTCTCTAAAACTACAGACAATTTTTAACACTATGACATCCGGTTGAAAACAGACTATGAATTATCCTGCATTTCAACCCTGAGTATTTCATTATTTGCAAAAGGATGTTATTATTTTATTATTGTATTAACAGTCAAGGACAACATCTACAAGGAGTTTGTCTGTTATCCCTGTGGCTGAGTGGTTTCCTCCGGGCACTCCGGGTTCCTCTGACCGTCCAAAGACATACTGATAGGGAATGTAGATTGTGACCCTATATGGGAAAGTGTTGACAATATAGCACTGCAGAATGTGATTGCACTATACAAGTAAGCAAACTAAATAAATAAATTATTTTTTTCTTTGAGTGGGAGCATTATATATTGTTGGAGCATATAAGTATTTTTTTTTTTTTTTTATAAATTCCCTCCTTTTTCAACAGTATATCTCCTATTACTATGTATTATGTATTATGTACCTATTACTATGTATTATGTATTATGTACCTATTACTATGTATTATGAGAAAGAACACCTTCACAGGGACTAGCAAGTTAGGAGCCAAACCTGCTCAGTCAACTTCCAGCCAGGTAAGGTGCCTTGTATAATCAGAGTTCACAGGGAATTTTAGGGAGCACATTAGCCCATGTGCACTAGCATATTTAGCACAGTGGAAACATATATCATTAGGAGGTGAAGGATATGAATGGTAGAGAAATGAGGGCTAGAGAAAAAGTGGTGTCAAATTAGTTGGAATTGGGGAAGGTGGTGAAAGGTCCTCTTTAAAGGGAGTCTGTCAGCAGTAAGTTCATTATTAACCTAATCTCAGTACCTTGTAGAGGTGATTCTAACGTTGCCAGCTGTGGAGCCCTAGTTCTGTAAAGTACCATTTTATTGATAGGCAAATGAAGGGAAAAGTGCTTTGCCCAGGAATTTAAAGCTGAGACTGAGGTCCGGATAAGCACCAACAAAACACTCTCCCTCTCATGTGAATATGAATAATATTGTGATTTACATGAAAATGGAGATCTTAAGCTGAATAACAGAGGTATACATGGAAATTGTAGAATCACCTCTACAAGGTATTGGGATTAGGTTTATAACCGATTTACTGCTGACAGATTCCCTTTAACAAAGAGGCTGGCTAAACGGGTTGCAGAAGGGAGTTCAGGCAACAGAATTAAATGTGTAATTTTATCAAAGGTATCCATGACTGCCCAGGTCTCAGGCACCAATATGCTGCCTGGGAAACTCTGACACGGGTAGTTTAAGCAGATGGGTGGATTTTTGCTGTGAAGATTTTCCTGCACACAGATGGTACATGCAGAAACAAAAACTTGAATACCCATATTAACTTGTAGTATTCATCAGATCCAGATTTAGACAACATCTTCACCCCTTGTATCCTTTTGAAGAGTTCAGAGATCAACAACACGGTATTCTTTACAGTGATTTTGTTAAGTCCTGTATAGTCAATTCATGGACATAGAAATTCACCCTTCTTTTGGACACAATAAAACCAAGCATTTACAGATGAAGTGGGCTTTCTTATATGAATCCTAACTTCAGATTCTCTTTGATGTATAATGGACAATGTCTTAATCTCAGGCATGGATAAGGGATATACATGGCCTTGGGGTAGTGAGGCTCCAGGGAAAAGATCAATTAGGCTGTTACAGTATAAATAGGGTGGAAGAGTCTCTGCCTCTTGCTTTTACTCAAACATCCACAAAATTGGCATACTGAGTAAGCAAACCAGGTAAAATCTGTAGAACTGGAGGCATAGACACAGAGACAGGACAAACCATAGACAGGCAGCTGGAATAGCATTGTGGTTACAAACAATTGACATGTCAAAAGATGGGAAACATATTTGTAAACATGGCAAGTCCATAAACAACCTTTAGCATCTGTCAGGGTGTTGTAAGGTGGAACCACTGGCAGATGATGATGAATAGGTTTAGAGGAGGCCAAAGTATCTAAGTCAGGGCTGGCGTCAGCACCCGGCATACCCGGGCAAGTGTTGGGGCCCCAAGCTCCTGAGGGGACCCACTGGGCTGCCAGGTGCTGACTGCTTTTTGTTTTTTTTTTTAAATAGGCCATTACCTGCTGGAGTAATCCCAGCAGGTAACGGGCCCTATTTACTTACCGACAGTGGCGTAACGATCGGCGGGGTACGGGGCCCGCGGACAGCTGGAGATGGCCGGGGTTCCGGACCACTATGATAGCAGTCGGGGAAAGCCTGGTTCCCCGACCGCTATACATACTGTAAATGAAAAGGGGCCCCGACATGTCGCCGGGCCCCTTTTGAATAGATGCTAGCCCAGGGGAGGTGAATTAAAATAATAAATAGTTTTACTCACCTTTCCTGGGCTCTGCATCCTTTATGGGGCCGTTCTGCGCAGCAGCATGATGACGTCAGTGCGCCCCCACGTGACCGCGGAGGACCAATGACAGGCCTCAGCAGGGACGTCTGAAGAGGCCAAAGATCCTGAAGATAGCCAGACTGAGCCAGGATGCCCAGGAAAGGTAAGGCAAGGTGAGTATGATTGTTTGTTATTTTTATTCAACTTCCCTGGGCCTCTGATTATTATACTCTGGGGTCTGATAATAATGTGTTTAAATGGGGCTTTATACTGTGTGGATGCCAGGAAACCGGGCGATATGAGGGGACCCAAGTCAAAAGTATGCTATGGGGCCCAGTCTTTGCTAGTTATGTCCCTGTATATATTTATTATACCCTGTCTGTGTATATATTTATATATGTATCTTTGAGGGCCAACTCAGTTTCTGCATTGAGCACTTCCATTACTACAGATGAAAGTGTTCATTGTACTGTTAACAGAATCAGGCCCTGCTCACACAGTGGAATCTGGAGCTGATTTTGCAGATAATTTTGCCCCCAAATCAGCGGCAGATTATTCCCTCATTCTGCCTCCCATTGAGAACAATTAGTGCAGGACTCTGGAAAAAAAAAGTGTCCTGCTGGATCTTGCCGTGGATTCTGCAGATGATTCGGAGGCCATGGCTTGAGACTCCCCACTGATTAGACCCATTTATTTGGGCCTAATCAGTGGTGGAAAGCCGCAAGGGCATACTGATGTTCTGCATCCACCACTGTGAGATGGAGGGGCAGAAAATTAAGAGGAATCTGGGGCAGATGTCTGCCTAAAATTCCTTTACTTTCTGATGTCTGAACAGGTTCTATCTACTGTACTTGTATGGAATGGACTGTATTACAGTCCACTCCAGTAGGTCCACCTCAGCAAAAAAAACACCTAATTTCGGTACTTTTTTTTGCTGCGGTGTGCACGGGTTGCTCCAAAAGGGGCCCACTGAGGCTCTGTCGCCCAAGGGCCCACACAAACCTGGAGCTGGCCCTGTTCTAAGTGAATGGAAATAATGTTTGCATAGTGGGCAGAAGAGGGCCCTGATGACTTTATGAGTTAGTAAGCACTGAGGTAAGTAAAGCATGGCACTGAGGGAACTGGCTGGAGCATAGTCTATAGTGCATGCTGAGGTCAGGCAGGCAGAGTAAATGCATAGTCAGTATTCCAGCAATAGGTTAGGACAGGCAACTCAGGTTCAAGGTCAAGAAACAGGCCACTATATGTAGGGGTGTAAAATGGCTGGGAGATTTCATATATCATTTTGTGCATGCTGCTTATATTTCCCTCCCTTTCTACAGTGTGCAGTCTAGCTGAATGTCCTGTGAATGCTAATGAATGTGCACATGCAGCTTGTAATTATAGATTATATCGATATAATGAGTGTGGGTAAGTACTTTATATACATGAAATTACATCTGTAATATGGTTCACACTGCACTGCAGCTTCTTACAGGTATACCTTAACACAGCGCATTAGTCTTATAAGGTATCCATCAGTATGTGGTGGAGAAGGGCCCTATGTTAGTTGGAGTTGCCCAATAAATTAATTACTTCTTACAATTGGGACCCTTGATCTGGCCCTGGGTGCCAAACTCTTTAAATAATATATAGAAAATATTCTATTATTGATCATAGTATTTACATTAGCATATTGTATATAGTAAATACCAACAGTGGTAAAATCACCACATCTCGCAACTTCATCACATCTCACAACTCTATCTTCTAACCTTTGTACAATCATTCTTTGGCATACTGTACAGTGGTAAAACCTTACTTAGCACTTGGTTTTCTTAAGAGTGGAATTATTTTGTTTAACTTGCGTTATATGCCAGGAGCTGGATTATCCCCAAAGGTCATATAACAATAATTTTTTGTGTGGGATATTGTAATACCTCAATCATTTCTTCTCGGCTCACGCAGTATATGAAAAGGAAGCAGATTTCAATGTGTTTAATACCTTCTAGCTATTACAATTCTCATTTTGTACATTTCCATTTTTTTAGTTTTCTTTAAATGAACTAGCTTAAAGGGAGTCTAAGATGCATTTTATATGTATTTGAAATGGATACTAAAATAATAACTATGAGACAGCTAAGTATGTCCTGTATAGGCCTCTAAAGCAATACTTCAGAGTGCAGGGCACAATTCCCATTCACTTCCTCTATAAACAGGGCAGGCTTTATGTAAAATTCAATATGTATGCAAATAAGCCTCAATGTGTTTCAGATTTGACTCATTATATTCAAATTAGTTATGTGGCCATGTGTTCAGAATTTACTTTCAAAACCTCATATTCAGCTTGTTCTGCTTCCATGCAAAAATAATGCATCCATCAACCCAGCACAATAAAAGCCTATAACAAGCATCACATTGCTGTTTTTGAAGTAGTAGAAATACATTACAAAATAACTTCCTAGGTACTTTTTTAATCATATACTTGTGCAGCATCCTTAATTGGATTTACTTTGATAAAGTACTATGTATAAAAATAGTTTTAAATTAATGTCAGATATTTTGAATTAAAATATGCTGTTTTGAACTCATCTTTAGAAAGATAGAAATATATAATGTTTTATTAAGGGCCGGTTCACATCTGCGTTCGGTTTCCGTTCGGGGACCCCTCCGAACGGAAACCTATACGCATAAAAAGCGGCTTATCTGGGAAACCACACGGACCCCATAGACTATAATGGAGTCCATATGGTTTCCGCTCGGTTCCGCACAAAGCAAGCGGAGAAAAATGCAGAGAAAGTGCAAGCAGCACTTTCCTCTCCATATATTTCCGCATACGGAAACCGAGCAGAAACCACACGGACCCATTATAGTCTATGGGATCCGTGTGGTTTCCCAGGTAAACCGCTTTTTATGTGTATAGGTTTCCGTTCAGAGGGGTCCCCAAGCGGACTCCCCCGAACGGAAACCAAACGCAGATGTGAATCGGGCCTAACTTCCCTTACTTGCATAAATAAATAAAAATCTGGGGCAGAATGGAGATACAATGTTGATGGCAGTATTAGGGAGCACTATTACCGCATGGGGTACAAAGGGAAGCACTAACACTTTGTATGGCATTGGGTTACAATTTTTATGTTGGGCACTAGTACAATCTGGGGAACTGTCTTTTTGGTGCTGGATTTTTAAGAGGTAACTACAGTACAGGATACTGTTCGAAAAGCATGAAGGAACTTTTAAAGGGCAGCAGGATTGGAGGTGTAGAAGTGTAGAAGATAAGAAATAGGGGAATATGCTGGAAAAATAAAGAGCAGCAATTTATGTAATGGTCAACCATGGCTGAAAGAAGTACATGTTGATCTGGTTTGGATAGAAAGAGAAAAGGGATAAGGAAACTCTACTTAGAGAAGATGTTCTTTCCATTTCCATTAAGATTGGGTTAAGAAACAACTGTTTTAATAAATCTTCCCCAATATATTTTAAAAATACAAAACATATGTTGTAGTTACATTTCTAGCTCATCTTGTACTATAAGCTCAAAAATTGATTTTTTTTTTTTTGCAAACAGAAATGAATAAAACAAGTCATGTTCCTTTTTCAAAAAGGTTTTAGCTTTAAAATAAATCTCTTTATATAAAGGCTTTTGCTGGCATGTTATAATATTGTGTTGTTGAATTGATTTTTCTGAGAAATTGTTTTAAGTGTGGACACATATACACCTGTACCACTAAGTCTCTATGTCAAGCTTTCTCAAGTTATCACAAAGCTGCCTAGCTAAGAAGACAACCCTATAAAGCCTGAAGTCAATTTTCAGCCATGAAAATGTTCTTGTTGAATCCCCAAGCTAACTACTTTAAATATATATATATATATATAATATATATATATATATATATATATATATATACAGTGCTGGCCAAAAGTATTGGCACCCCTGCAATTCTGTCAGATAATACTCAATTTCTTCCAGAAAATGATTGCAATCACAAATGCTTTGGTAATAATATCTTCATTTAATTTGTCTTCCATGGAAAATCACAAAAAGAATTATCAAAAAGCCAAATTGGATATAATTCCACACCAAACATAAAAAAGGGGGTGGACAAAAGTATTGGCACCCTTTGAAAAATCAGGTGATGCTTCTCTAATTTGTGCAATTAACAGCACCTGTTACTTACCTGTGGCACATAACAGGTGGTGGCAATAACTAAATCACACTTGCAGTCAGTTCAAATGGATTAAAGTTGACTCAACCTCTGTCCTGTGTCCTTGTGTGTACCACATTGAGCATGGGGAAAAGAAAGAAGACCAAAGAACTGTCTGAGGACTTGAGAAGCAAAATTGTGAGGAAGCATGAGCAATCTCAAGGCTACAAGTCCATCTCCAAAGACCTGAATGTTCCTGTGTCTACCGTGCGCAGTGTCATCAAGAAGTTTAAAGCCCATGGCACTGTGGCTAACCTTCCTAGATGTGGACGGAAAAGAAAAATTGACGAGAGATTTCAACGAAAGATTGTGCGGATGGTGGCTAAAGAACCTCGACTAACATCCAAACAAGTTCTAGCTGCCCTGCAGTCCGAGGGTACAACAGTGTCAACCCGTACTATCCGTCGGCGTCTGAATGAAAAGGGACTCTATGGTAGGATACCCAGGAAGACCCCACTTCTGACCCAGAGACATAAAAAAGCCAGGCTGGAGTTTGCCAAAACTTACCTGAGAAAGCCAAAAACTTTTTGGAAGAATGTTCTCTGGTCAGATGAGACAAAAGTAGAGCTTTTTGGGAAAAGGCATCAACATAGAGTTTACAGGAAAAAAAAGAGGCCTTCAAAGAAAAGAACACGGTCCCTACAGTCAAACATGGCGGAGGTTCCCTGATGTTTTGGGGTTGCTTTGCTGCCTCTGGCACTGGACTCCTTGACCGTGTGCATGGCATTATGAAGTCTGAAGACTACCAACAAATGTTGCAGCATAATGTAGGGCCCAGTGTGAGAAAGCTGGGTCTCCCTCAGAGGTCATGGGTCTTCCAGCAGGACAATGACCCAAAACACACTTCAAAAAGCACTAGAAAATGGTTTGAGAGAAAGCACTGGAGACTTCTAAAGTGGCCAGCAATGAGTCCAGACCTGAATCCCATAGAACACCTGTGGAGAGATCTCAAAATGGCAGTTTGGAGAAGGCACCCTTCAAATCTCAGGGACCTGGAGAAATTTGCCAAAGAAGAATGGTCTAAAATTCCAGCAGAGCATTGTAAGAAACTCATTGATGGTTACCGGAAGCAGTTGTTCGCAGTTATTTTGTCTAAAGGTTGTGCTACCAAGTATTAGGCTGAGGGTGCCAATACTTTTGTCTGGCCCATTTTTGGAGTTTTGTGTAAAATGATCAATGATTTGACATTTTTTTCATTCTCTTTTGTGTTTTTTCATTGCAAGCAAAATAAATGAAGATATTATTACCAAAGCATTTGTGATTGCAATCATTTTCTGGAAGAAATTGAGTATTATCTGACAGAATTGCAGGGGTGCCAATACCTTTGGCCAGCACTGTATATATACTACAGAGAGGATCTTGAGCATATGCTTGCATGTGAAGCTGTAAGCCCTGAACTTGTGGGTGCTTACAGAGCATGTTCTCTCTGTCTTAAGGCTAATCTAGCCTGTTTTATTTTCTTCTCTGCTTCTGGCTGTGCTCACTGTGATTTTTGGGATAAAAGGCAGCTCAGAAATTTCAGTCTGCAGTGTTTGACTAATACTAACCTGTACTGACTATATATGCTCTTTCAGTATCCACGATTTAGTTATCAATCAGGGCCATTGATATTCCCCATTTATTTATATATACACTATATATATATATATATATATATATATATATATATATTGTGAGTATGTGAGCCAGAGGGCGCTGTTGAGCGACCCAGGCCCAGCCCTGAAAAGGCTCTCAGCCACGCCTTTGAGGGGGGGCGTGTAACTCCAGTAGTCTGGAGTATCCTGCAGGGAGCAGGAGATGGTGGACCCACCTGGACAGATAGACGGTCTGTGCCAGAAGTGCTCGGGTCTACAGGGGACTGTTGCTGGAGCTGAGCAATAGTCAGGACCAGCGAGGACAGAGAGAGAGGCTCTGTCCAAGAGGACTGGATCCAGAGAGGACTTGCAGAGACTAAGTCAAGCTCTTATTGCCCCCCCAGAGGCTAGTTAGGAACTCAAGGAGTCAGTTAGTGCCCTAACTGTGGCCTAGGTGTTTGTTGTTTTTGTTATGTTGCAGTTAAGCTGAATAAAGCCACATTTTATTTTACACTTGGACCGTCTGAAAGCTATCTTTCCGGCGCCCAGTACCACGAACCACCGCTGTCAGGACCAGGACAAGCCGCCATTTTGAGTGTAATTCCCCTAAGCTGTCACATATGGTGGAGAATGCGGGCATAAAGAGATCCACGCAAGTCCTGGAAGACAAGTGGTTTGTGATTGCAGTACTGCTAAGTGTGCATTGTGGCCTACAGCTGGAAGAAATCTATGATTTCAACTGAAGAAACCCAGGAGGGGTGAGTGAATTGCAACATAGCAATGTGTATAGAAGCTGGATATTGCAAACAAGTGTATGTGAAAGGCTATGGTGCCATGTTGATGTTTTCTGTGGAAGACAGAAGAAAATGCTGCTTGTTGTAGTGCCACATAAACAGTCTATGTGAAAGGCTATGGTGCCATGTTGGTGTTTTCTGTGGAAGACAGAAGAAAATGCTGGTTGTTGTAGTGCCACATAAGTTAACTGTTTGAATACATGTGACTGCAGAAGATAGCAAAAAGTTGCTGCCGGTTGCTGTGGAATATTGTGTAATCTTGTTAGTAAACCATGGGCAAGAAAAAGAGAATTTCAGCTTGTAAAAAAGCAGAGAAGTCATGCTCAGGTTTATTAGTGCAGCAGTCTGAATGCAGAGAGACACAAAACCCAGAACAGATCAGGTGGAATGCAAGTAAAGATAATGGGTTGCATGAGAGTGACTCAGTTTGTCTAAAGCACCTCTGTTCTATGATTGAATATGTCCCTGCTGATTGTATGTCTCATATTGGACTGCGTCAAAGCATCAAAGATGAAAATGTTATGGTGCAGCAGCTTCAAGTTGAGATTAAAGCCAACAGGTTCTTGTATGAAGCTGAAATATCTGATTGGAAATGGCAACTTGAGGTATCAGAGAAAGGGAACCTTTGGTTGAAGAAAGAGCTTGAGACTATAAAGAGTTTATATCCTAGTCATTGTGAAAATGTGGTACTGGGTTTGCCTGGAATGGACTGTGTCACTAAGAAGGAGTTTGCTGATATGAAATGTGCTCTATCTAATAAAGTTGTACAGAGTGTAGAGCAAAAGCAAGTGCTTGAGAAGCAATTGCAGGATTTAAAGGAGCAGCATGTCCAAGACTCCATTGCCAAAGAGAGTGTCATTGAAAAATTAAGAGATGACCTTGAAACTGCTAAACGTGAGAGAAGTGAATTTTTGCAGACATTGCAGTCAGAGCAAAACTTGCATCAGGTTCGCTTAAATAGTGAAATCCACGAATGGCAAAGTAGAGCTGGAGTTCTGGAACAAAGAGAAAGGGAACTCAAAGCTAGAGTATGTAGCCTGTAGAGGGCGCTGTCAGGATTTTGTGAAGATAATGAGACGTTGTCTGTTTTGGTGCAAAATAAAGACGAAGAATTGAATAATGTCACAGGGCTTCTTTCTCAAGCAGACAGCAAATTTATCAAACTTTCCAAAGATTTTTCTACACTAGAATCGCAGCTTCAGGACACTCAGGAACTTTTGCAAGAAGAAACCCGGCAGAAGCTTGACCTTAGTACAAAACTAAAACAAATGGAAGATGAGAAAAATGGTTTCCTTGAGCAACTAAAGGAAGAAGAGATAGCAAAAAGAGATTTGACAAAGCGGATTTCAACACTACAGGCTCAGGCCACTGATATGAAGAAAAAAATAGAGGATAGTATTGGGTCCTTGGACTCTGTTGAAGAACTAAAGGAAAAGTTGCAAAAGGAGCTAGAAGCTACAAATCAACGATTTGAGGAGAAGGCTGCTGCTTATGACAAACTTGAGAAGATGAAAATTAGACTGCAGCAGGAACTAGAAGATGTAGGTGTAGATCTTGATCATCAACATCGGATGGTGTCAAATTTGGAAAGGAAGCAGAAAAAGTTTGATCAACGGCTTGGTGAAGAGAAGACTCTTTCTGCTAGATATGCAGAGGAACGTGACCGTGCTGAAGCAGAGGCTCATGGAAAAGAGACAAAGCTCTTGCCTTGGCTCACTCCCTAGAAGAGGCCCTTGAATTGAAGACCGAGTTAGAGAGGCTCAACAAGCAACTGTGCATTGAAATGGAGGATTTGGTTAGCTCCAAGGATGAAGTTGAGAAAAACCTGGAATCTGTGCAGATATTGTATGAGAACAAAGCTAATGCTTATGAAAAGCTGGAAAAGGCCAAGAGAGAATTGGACCTCCAGATAAAAGACATGAAGATTCAGTTTGAGGGAAATCTGTCTAATTTGTCTGCTGAGATTGTAGATCTAAAAATGCTTGTTGCTAAACTAAAGGTGTAAGTGAACAAGCAGGAGGAAGTCAAGAAACAGCTGGGGTTTCAGATGGAACAGTTGAAAGCCAAAGTGGAATCTAAAAGAGAAGAATTAGATCGATTGCAGCAGTTTTTATCCAATACTGAACAGTCGGCATCTGCCCTATCTTCAAAGCTGGCAGCACTAGAAGCTGAGAAGGACTCGCTGCAGAGCCTGATAACCTCTAAAGAATTAGAGCTGTTATCCCTGAAAAATATGATTCAAGAACTAGAGTCTTTATTCAACCAAGAGCAAGATAAGAGAGCCACTGAGATACGGGACTTGAATGAAAGACTTGACAAAAAGTCTGCAGATGAGCAGAAGCTTTATCAGAAGATGTTGGAGGATCAATTTAATATAATTCAGGGAACAGTGAGGGAAGCAGAAAATATCATCCAGGATGCTGACCTGACAAATGTTAGAAGAACGCTGCAGAATATCCTAGAATTAGGAGACATAGTGGATAAAGAGATGGCATCTACATCTGCTGCCATAGAAGGTGTCAGGAAGATTGAGGAAGTTCTGCAAGTTGCAATAGTAAAAACTGAGATGTAGGCTGCTCAGAAAAATGTGGCAGTTCTGGAGCTGGAATCAGAGATTTGTGCGCTACAGAAGGCATTAGAATTAGAGAAAGCTGCCGGCATAGATACCAATGATCAGATTATGATGAAACCACGTGATTCGGTAAAACGTCAAGTAGATGGTATAGTTCCCCAGGAAGATGCTGCTAAAGGGGGACTTCCTGCAAATTGTGAGGAGGCCAAAGAAGGTCCAACAGAAGAAGAAACTGTGATTGGTCACACACTGCCTGTGACAGAGTGGGTCCAGCTTCAAACCAATGAGGTCCAAAGCCTAGAGGGCTGTGAGATAGTAAATAAGGTGAAGGGTCACCAAAAGTGTGGAACAAGAGTCCGTAAGAAGACTGACCATGCATATGTTGTCCCAACAGCTAAAGTGTCTGAAGCCATTGTGGATAAAGGTGTTGCTGTGCCTGTCTCTAGCCAAATGTCGGGTGGACAAATGGTGAAAAATGACTCCATGTTGTCTGTGAAGGGGGAGTCAGGAAATAATATAGTCAACCCAAAAAGAGGAGAAGAGGCAGAAGTTGTTTTACCGCCTGATGCTAATAGCAACAAGAAGAGGCTGAGATACAATGTTACTATGTCCCTAACTAATGAAAGTAACTGTGGTAGAGGTTCTAATGCAGAGACTGAGCAGCCGTAATTTGCATGTAGAAGTAAGAGATGGTTACATGTCACCAAGGATGTGATAGTTGTTAAAGACATACCAGAAAATGTAGTTCAGCGTGATCTATTATCTGAGGGTGTACGTTATGGCCCTGGTGCAGAAGGAGAAGATATTGCAGTACGGAGCTTGTGTATCTCAAACAAAGAAGAGAGCAAGCAGCCTATGTCTCCTAAACTTCTAAGCCTTGATGGTGATGACAAAGTTTGCTTTGGAATGAAGGTTATGGAAAAAGTACCCGTGAAACAGTTATACTCTAAAGACATTGATGTGCATGAAGTACGTGTTAGTTGGACTCTGAGCTCCTGTGGATTCATGATAGGTAAAGATGAAGATTCTTACGGCTATTCACTAAAGGGATCAAGGTCTTGCAATGGGATGGCTGAAGAGTACGGCGAGAAATGTGATGAAAATGATGTGATCCCTTGTATGGCGAATTTTGAAGGTGATGAAGGAGAACTTGCCTTTGTACAGAATGGCCAGGATCTTGGCGTAGCATTTAAAGTGCTGAAAAAACGGAAAACTCGACTGAGCGGAATTTGGAAGAAGAGACCGTCAGATTGGGACTTTAAAGTGATGAGAAAATGGAGAACTCGACGGAGCAGTATTTGGAAGAAAAGACCGCCTGACTGGGACTTCTGGAGAGACACTGAACAGGCATATTTGGTTGAAGAGGGACTTCATCATAGGATGTCTCGTCCCATTGTAGCTCACCCCATGGGTAGTGAGCTGAGGGGGAGGGTATGTGAGTACGTGAGCCAGAGGGCGCTGTTGAGCGACCCAGGCCCAGCCCTGAAAAGGCTCTCAGCCACGCCTTTGAGGGGGGCATGTAACTCCAGTAGTCTGGAGTATCCTGCAGGGAGCAGGAGATGGTGGACCCACCTGGACAGATAGACGGTCTGTGCCAGAAGTGCTCGGGTCTACAGGGGACTGTTGCTGGAGCTGAGCAATAGTCAGGACCAGCGAGGACAGAGAGAGAGGCTCTGTCCAAGAGGGCTGGATCCATAGAGGACTTACAGAGACTAAGTCAAGCTCTTATTGCCCCCCAGAGGCTAGTTAGGGACTCAAGGAGTCAGTTAGTGCCCTAACTGTGGCCTAGGTGTTTGTTGTTTTTGTTATGTTGCAGTTAAGCTGAATAAAGCCACATTTTATTTTACACTTGGACCGTCTGAAAGCTATCTTTCCGGCGCCCAGTACCACGAACCACCACTGTCAGGACCAGGACAAGCCGCCATTTTGAGTGTAATTCCCCTAAGCTGTCACAATATATATATATATATATATATATATATATATATATATATATACACACACTTTACAGTATATGCATGTACTGATATATTGATCAAATCTTAGACATACAGATTATTGTAACCTCATGGTTTTATTTGTGAAATGTTGATTCTGCCTTTTTTACCTGTTAAACATGCCAAAAATTGTTCAGTAAAGCACATAATTGTGTTTTACATTTTTGTGGGTTGTACGTAAAGAGGACCTTTCACCACCTCCATCAGCCCCAACTCTTTGCATTCTTCAAAGAGGTAGAGCCTCTTCATCTACCTAGCTGTAGGTCTGGAGTTTTCAACTGTATGTTTATATAGTATATACAAAATGCCAATATAGCTGCTTATACTATTGACTTTCATTATATAAAGTTTATAACTTAAAGAGAGTCTACCACTTCCCCCAAGCATAGTCAACTGCCACCTAAATGTTACAGAATACATTACAGTGATAAACAACATACCTTTGTTATATATGTCACTTTTGTAGATTTTGAAGTCTTATCCAAATGAGTAGGTTGGTGCACTGGGGGTGGGCCTTCAGCTCCTGGAGCACTGCTAGGATGGGTGATGTCATACCATTGGAAGGATCAACTCTCACTGTACATGGTAGTAAAGACAGGAGATGGTAGGGGTCTAAATGGCAAGAGCAGTGCTTCAGGGAGCACACAGTGCATCAACTGTCTCATTTTCATAAGAATTCAAAGTTATCTTTCTCCAATTCTACAAAAGTGACCTACATAACAAACATACATGTTGCCGAAAGTTGAATTTGCCAGGAGGCGGTGGTAGACTCCCTTTAATGAATATTAAGTTGACTTAAGTGTTACTTTGTTGTACCTTATCAGTAGCATAATGTATATTATAGCTTCTTGTAGTTTTGATTGCCTTGAAGAAAGAGGAGCTCTGACACACTTCTTACACTGAATCCTTTGGTTTAATGTCTCCACCTGCCCTGGCAGACATCCACAGAACTTGTCAGAGATGAAAGGCTATAAACTGGTGAAACTCTTTAAGTACTATGTTGTTTGTATACTTGTTGTTAACAAAAGAAGCACACATGATGTTTTCAGATATAGAAAATCAGATAAAATGTTGTTGAAACATTTTTTTCAAAAAAATAGTACTTGGAAATATCATAAATAGCTACTTTAAAAAGTTGACTTTGGAATTATTATTTCTGCCAAAAAATTTGTATACTCATGCACACTGGCATGCAGCCTTTACCATGGAGCAGTACAGCCTTTAAGCACTGCCACATAGCTTTTGACTTTGTGTGTAGAGATAATTTACCTGAAAGCATTGCTTCTAGAGGTGAATGACTCCATACAAACAGAGTCCAACAGAGCATTACTTGATTTTATTTTTCTGTTGAATTCGTTTAGAACTGTCAGATAAAAATCTATAAGCCTCTGTATGAAATCGGAGGCATATGGAGATACAATACAGGGCTCTTGAATAAAATAAGAACTTGATTTATACATGTTTGTACATGTAGCAATTTTCTTTTTTATGGCAAAATGGCAACAGCTCTCAACTTTCTTGTCTTGTTGGGATCTGTTGACCTAAAAAATATATCCAAACAATTGCAGAAAAAGTTGTAATTTATAGGGGTTATAGGGGTAAGATTATGCCCCCTACTCACTCCATGTCTAGTTACTTCCCCATTATCCAAGGGGTCCATCAGGATGCAGCGCTCACAAAGGATTAAAGAATAACACAAATAATAATCATGTAAGACTTCAAAAGTAGTTTCAATTCCCAAAGTTCAGTCCTGGCAACTATTTTTACTACTGCTGCTTCAAACTAGCCAAGATACAAGTCTGAAGACACTTATTTTTTGTCTATACAGTAATATGCACCTTTTCCCCAAGAAGTATTCAGCATATTATATAAAAAAGTTTCATTATTTTTTTTCATTATAAGCTAGCTTCAGGGAGGAAGAATATTGTATTTCTTCATTTCCTCTAATGAATCAATTACCAATTATTGTAATCACATATCATAGTGAGCACTATAATTATTCTGAAACTTAAAAGACTATTTAGATGATAGACAAAGTTATTTTCTCTTTATAAAACTGCACTAATATTTTATTCCTCAAGGGTGTCTTATTTGCAGGAAGCGTTATTTTATTATTAACAATAATATAATAGTAATACAACAGCACACTAAGTACTACAGGCATGTCTTCTCTTACCTATCCTTTTGACTGGGTAGATCCAGATTTGTGCATCACAAATTAGGCAGCTTTTCTAAACACAACATGGTTTTGTAACAAGTTATCATTGTGATACGCTAAGTATCCTATTTGTGTGACCACCCAGTAGGGAAAGTTGAATTGCAGCTTTTCATGCCTTTTTTAACCCCCTGCTGATTAAAACGAATCCTGTTCATCCAAGTTGATAAGGTGAATACTGTTTTGGACAAGTAGGTCCAAAGAGTGCAGCTGACAAAAGAGCAGTTGATTAGATTAGTGGTGCCTCTCTGCCAATTCTCTGGTCAACTCCGATAGAGATAGACAGATCTCTGGTCAGCTGAGACAGATGAAGAAAGATAAAATAGAATAAAGCTTTGCCTGTGCAGAAGGGAAAGTAAGGGTTAAATCCCTTACACTGCTGCAGTACAAATTACTCCCATCCTGTTTTCTTACTTTTTTTCTTTCAAAACTGTTTTTATTGCGTACAGAAACAGAATGACAAGTAATATCCAAAGGAATTACAGGATATAAAAATACAGTAGTACTCAGATTTTGAGTTATATAACATGGGATACATTACAATATATCAAGTTACAACAAAAGATGAGCATAGTAGATAAAAGAAATCATATGTGACTCGAGAAGGGGTGGAGAGGGTGGTGAGGGGAAGGGAGGGGAGGGAGAGTAGAAGGAGAGACTGAGGTTGGGGTAGGGTCGAAGGGTGGGTTGAGGGGACCTGGGGGGTGAGGCTGAAGGTGGGAAGAGGGGTCCAAACAGGGGTGTAAATACCGGAGTAGCAGAGGTAGGCCATTACCTGCTGATGTAATAATTGTTCATGGGTGGTCCACAATGGGGCATAATACTATGTAAAGGGGCCACTATGGGGCATAATACTGTGTGCAGGGGCCACTATGGGGCATAACACTGTGTGCAGGGACCACTATGGGGCATAATACCTCTATGCAGGGGCAACTATGGGGAATAATACTGGTTGCAGGGGCCACTATGGGGCATAATACTGTGTGCAGGGACCACTATGGGGCATAATACTGTGTGCAGGGGCCACTATGGGGAATAATACAGTGTGCAGGGACCACTATGGGGCATAATATTGTGTGCAGGGGCCACTATGGGGCATAATAGTGTGTGCAGGAATGCGGTTTGTGCGGGGGGGCCGGTTGCCGATTCGCCTTGGGGCTCAGTCATTCCTAGTTACGCCACTCAGTCCAAAGGTAGGTAGGGCCATAGATAGGGAGCAGAAATGGGGTGGAAAGATAGAGGGAAGGGTGGGGTATGTGGCTAGAGTAGGTGGGGGGAGATTGTGAGAGGCAGAGGTGATAACAACAGTAAAACATTGTGGAAGGCATAAACAAAAGGGGGGAGAGGGGTGAATTTTGATTTCTATGAGATCATAATGGAAATGATTGAGTGGGAAGACTGGTGAACCAGGTGTGATGTAGGAGAGCTGGTGTTAATGGGAAATTAAATGTGTGAATTAGAAAAAGTGAGAGAGAGTCTCGTGTCCTGTGAGGGACTGCCTAATAGACAACCTTGGAGACCACATTTTCAGGAAGATCGATCTCGACATGGTATTCCAGTGAGCAAGTTCCTTCATCCTATAAAGTTCATTCACATTTTGAACCCATTGTGAGATGGAGGGGGATGACATTCTTCCAGTGAGTAGGAATTAGAAGTTTGGCTGCTACTAATAAGTGGGTGGCTAGGTCCTCTCTCTTTGGTTCAAAATTTTCGTGGGGTTGCCATAGCAAGATGTGCTCAGGTGAGACGGAATACATGTGGAGCAGATTGTGTTAGTAGTATTTATCACCTTTGTCCAAAAAAGTAGCATCAACTGGCAGTGCCACCATATGTGTAGAAGGCTGCCCTTCTTTGGCATCGCCAGCAAGTGTCTGGAATAGAGGGGTCAATAGTGTGCAGCCATGCTGGGAATTTTGTACCACCATGTGAGTATTTAAAAAGAGTTTTCTTGTATCTAGACGCAATGAGAGAAGCCATGTGCATTGGTCAGAATCCTCTCGCGATCATTATTGGAAAAATGTATCATGAGATCCTTTTCCCCATTCTTACCTTGATACGTGGTTGTAGAAATTGGTTGTATTTAATCCTAGGTCACTTTTTCACCACAGAAAAGTGGAAAATGAGACTAATGAGATGGGGGACCGAGTGCACAGGGTTGGTGGTGAGCACCATCAAGTCATCTGCGAATGCTGCAGTCTTGACTATAGTCTCCCACTGTGATCCCTTGGATGACTTGGTCCTGTCTAGTTTTTTGCATTAAAGTTTCCCTGTCCATAATAAAGAGTTGGAGAGAGGGGACACATCTGCCTCATTCCATTACTAATCTGAAAGGTGCAGGAAAGGGTCCCAATCTCTCTCATCCGTGCACTGGGGTTTCAATATAAAGTTAATATAGCTACTATGAAGGTGTCTGGGATACCAAATCTTTGTAGGGTGCTAGTGAGGAAGGACAAGTTGACTTCTTACTCTCTTTCATTCACTCTGTTTGATGTTATTTTTTTCAACCTGACTATATTACAGGCTACTTCATTCAATAAATGGTACATTTAACTAAGAACCACTCATTTGTAGCTGATACAAGTTTACAGACCCCCTACCATTAAATTTAGTATCTTCCATGTTATGGAATCAACTTATAATGAACTGAACAATGAAGATAATATGAGTCTCTTGACTCTGACAAAGTACTGATCCCTTAAACACAATCTAAGGAGTTCTTGCATTTTTACTAGACTGTACTGTAGTCATGATAAATGCAATTGCTAGTCAGTGATAGATTTACTATGGGACTATTGACAGATCTGCCAGATTTGTAGTTTTGGATTGATTTCTATTACAGCAATCTATCAGTTTAATACTTCTGTAACTCATCATTACATAAAGTCAGTACAGGCGGTGCTTTGGTGACCCAATGTCCTTATTCACACCTCATTTAAACCTGATGAAAGATGACTAATATGTTAAAAATGTTCTAGAGATGCTGTAATAACCACTTTGTCACCTAATAAAACACAATTGCATCACCGATTGCATCATATGCAAAAGACTATTTTTCATCTTAAGTGTTGTTATGCCTTGACAGAGGACAGAGTACAATCAGGGCAATAGAAGAGGAATAGCCAACAGGTGCTCAGTCACAGCTTTAAAGGAAAGGGGCCCATGCTAGAAACTAAAGTCATGTGTCATCAGGCCCCTTTGCTTTAGATCTATGACCGGGCCACTTCATTCACCCACTGCTTGCTAGCACCATCAGCCCAGGAGGAGGATAGAGTCTCACTCAGCCAGTTACTACTGCAGACTTCATTGCTATTCAGTATTCACTGATGTCAGAGTCAGTAAATACTAATGAAGCAGGTGGCACTACTGATTGCTGCCTATGCCACTTCTGCCCACACATCCCTGGCAGAGATGTGCAAGTGGAAGTGGCACAGGCAACAACAGGCGGCACTGCTTGCTTACCTAGTATTCATTGACTCTGACATCACAAAGTTCAGTGCTGTGAATACTAATGCGGCAGTTCAAGGCTTCCGCTGTATACCTTTAGCAAAAGTCTCTAATGAGTACCATTGTATAGGCATACTGTGACATGTCACACACAGGCTCCCAGCATGCTTTTTTTTTTAATGTGCACATTATAATCATTACTATTAATTCTCATATGGAGTTCTGTTTTTGGATGTACAGGCAGTGGGGTAGGGGGCCCGTGGCCAGCTGGAGATGGCCTGGGCCCCGCAGCAACATGATAGTGGTCGGGGAAAGTCTGATTCCCCAACTGCTATCTCTGGCATTCATTTCAGGCAGCAGAGATGGGCCTTCCAGAGCATATTTTACTGGGGGGAGGGGGCTCTTGGGAGCATATTATACTGTGTGAGGCCACTGTGGAACTTTATAGTGTGAAGGTCCACTGTGTGGAGCATATTATACTGTGTGGGGCCACTGTGGAGCACTATACTGTGGGGGGCTCTGGGGAGCATATTATAACTGTTGTGGTATTATATTTGAATCCCCTTTAAGTGTCTGAGATACTGCTGCAAAACCCATAACCATTGCTATCAAGTATACGCTGTGGAGAGGGGGCCCCAGTCAAAGTTTGCATGGGGCCCACAAGACTTTAGTTATACCACTGTGTACAGATGTTGCAAAGTTTAACTTGACACTTAGCATGTTTATTTCCCTGTGTTGTAGGACATTAACTCTGGTCTTTCAATTACTTTTGTTGTGTTCTGGTATAAGATTCTACACTTCTGCAAGTTATTAGTGTCCAATTATCCATTGCTACATCTGTATAAAGTCAGTATATTACAGCGTACATGTCCAAAAGTATGTGCTATCCATTTTACCTAGTGGACTTACCTTATCAACAGCACAGCACCCATTGCAAACAAGAAAGTTCATGTAATATGTATTGCACATGGATTTAGACTGAGATCATTAACAACCAAAAGTGTGCCCCTATACTGTACTTGTCAGGTATATACTGTATGCATCAAGACTACTTTTTAATAGCTAAACTGTATACTGGGATTCCTGCCACAAGAGTATATATGTGCATTATACATTTGGTATTATTTGCATTGGTCTCTCAAGTATGTTTTTAAAGCTGTAGACTCCAGCAGCAATATTTAACCACTGAACCTTTTAATTACTTACCGTGCTGACAAGTAGTGCACATTCAGATACTAAGAAAATTGCTTTCAACATACAGTGTAGATTAAACCGGTGAGTGGCTAAGCAGTTTACTGTCAGATATGTGGCCAGAATATTTATTTTATTGCAGAATTTTAAGTATCAAAGGTCCCTGTTTACTGTTACTGAAAATGCCCAATTTACATTTGCTAATGAATAATTCATCAAAAGGACAAGAAGGCTGAAACTGCACTTTGCGGAAAGACATAAAGATCTCTATAAAAATGTATGAAAGGGGAAAATGGAGAAAAAATATAAATGAGGCATCATACCATTGCCTTTTTCTAAGTAAATATGAATTTACCAGTCATAATGAAACCCATAGAGTAAATTATTTCAGCAAAGGTGTCATTATAACGGTACATATACGTACAGTATGAAGATTTTCTGCTTGATCACTTTGTATTAATGTTATCTAGAACATTTCCTAACTCAGAATTTTCTAAATATAAATACAATTACATGAAAAAACAGTGAAGAGGTGAACAGTCGGCTTTGATAGCAGCATAAACAGGGTTGTGAATTAGACTTGGCTACAATTCCATGTTTTTAATTATATAAATGAGGCAAATAAAAGATACAAGAGTTTTAAAGGCACAGCATGGCAGAAAAGGCTTAATGATGTCTTCTGCTTTCTACCTGCACTACATTACATTTTTTATGTAGGGGATATAATAATTAACAATAGTATTCTAAAGAGTTTTCCTTTTCGTGTAGACAAAGAGGGTCAAAGGTTATCTCTGAGTAATTTAAGATGGTTAAACGGTTGATGGTATTATCTGCAGTCGCATAAAAGGGTTAAAATACACTTATAATATTTTAATTTTACATAAAGATTCTGCTGTGAATGGGGCTGGAAGCAGACTTGGTCTTATTCAAGAAATAGGACCAGAGCTGAAGTAATGTGGATCCACCACTATAGAAAGGACAGAGCTGCAGCTCTGCTCCTATTACCTGAATAGGAACAGAGCTGTTTCTAGTAGATTCCGACACATGGAGGCAGCCAGAACAGCTGATCAGTGTAGGGTCAGGGTGTCGGATACCTACTGATCAGCTACCAGTGGCCTGTTCTGTCGATGATAAACACTGTTGGCCCTAGAAAACTGCTTTAAAGGAACATTCCTTTCCTGGACATTTATGGGATCCATATCTAACAGACATGAATGTCTGTTAGCTATGGACCAATAACTATCATCATAATGGGGGTCCTCAGACACCGATCCTAACTGGAAATGTGAGGAATGTGCAGGGGTGGCTTTACTTGTGCATGGCACTTTCTATTATCTGGTATAGGAGTCAAGGAAATAGCTCAGCACACTTGCTTGGCTATCTCCCAAGGATGTGAACAGAAACACCTCCTTAAGACTGGAATACCCCTTTAAACAATAATATTCTAGTTGACTACAGTACAGTCTATGATAAGAGGAGTATACCGAATACTGTAAATATTTATACAGCTGTCACTACATTCAACACTAAAAACACATAGTATTTAGAGCAGCACCATGTAAAAGTTCAAATGTGGCTGCAAATCCATAGGGTCCGGCAGTTGATCCCTCCAGTAATAATCACAAATAGGCAGCACTCCAAAATAGTGAAAAAAACTGATTTCAATTTATTCCAAGAACTATGTTTCGGTCCTAGGAGTGTTTGAGAAAGGTCCAACACTCCTAGTACTGAAACGTAGTTCTTGGAATAAATTCACATCAGTTCTTTTTCACTATTTTGGAGTGCTGCCTATTTGTGATTATTACATTCAACACTAGCTACAGGAAATCTGCATTGAGAATGGTCCTAGTGACAGTACAAATAACTTATTTTTCATTTATGGCTGCAGAATGTGGCTACCTCTTCTGTGAGACACCAAAAGAGGTTTAAAGGGGTTACGTCATTAAGACAACTGCCTGTCCATCTGCCCTGTTAGAACATATGAATGTCAAAGAGGGGGGATGAACCTGGGATGATGACTCATCGGGCTGATATAGCCAGGGCCGGCGTTAGGGGGGGGGCAAACTGGGCAATTGCCCAGGGCCCCGACCCCAAAGGGGCCCCTGAGATCCGGAGCCTGATGACTCCGGATCCCGGAGTCAGGACCGGCCATATCGATAATAGAAAAGGACCCAGTGTCCTGTGCCGCAGGGTCCCTTTCCGAGATGAGTAAAAATAACAAACATTTTTACTCACCTGTCCTGGCGTCCGACATCATCTACTGGCGTTCCGGACATCACCGCTGAGGCACTGAGGCCTGGCCTCAGCGGTCACCTGGGGTGTGCCTCATGTAACCGCTGAGGCCCAATCACAGGCCTCAGCGGTGACGTCCACAAAGCGTGAGGTCAGCCGCATAGAAGAGGAAGCCAGTGCCGGCAGGGATAGCGGAGCAGCGCGAGGAGGCCCAGCAGAGATAAGGCAAGGTGAGTATAACTGTTTGTTATTTTCTCTTACCTCCCCTGAGCCTTCGATAATTATACTCTGGGGTCTGCAGAGACCTCAGAGTATAATATAACACTAGCACTAAGGGAGTCTGTAGGGCCACTGTGGAGCATTATACTGGGGGGTCCCTCGGGGAGGGGTCCCTCTCGATAACATGTTATACTGTGTAGGGCCCCTGTGGAGCATTATACTGGGGGGCCCCCTCTGGATAGCCTATTATACTGTGTGGGGCTCCTGTGGAGCATTATACTGAGGAGGGGGCCCTTTGGATAGCATATTATGCTGTGTGGGGCCACTGTGGAGCATTAAACTGGGGAGGGGGCCCACTGGATAGCCTATTATACTGTGTGGGGCCCCTGTGGAGGATTATACTGGGGAGGGGGCCCTTTGGTTAGCATATTATGCTGCGTGGGACCACAGTGGAGCATTAAACTGGGGGGGGGGTCCCTCTGGATAGCATATTAGCTCCATGCGGGAGAATAACTCCCATCCCATGCATGAGACTGTGATTGCGCTGGGCAGTACTGTCAGTGACCGACTGCTCCACCCTAGGTGTGAGAAGGAGCGCTATCGGAAGTCTTTCCTCCCCACCGCGGTTAGGCTGTACAACCAACACCGACCTAAGCGGAGATCATTACATACAGAGAACTGAAATATCTCTCTGCCTGTTAAATCCACCCCCCCCCCCCCTCTGCTACGTCCTATCTGTCTGTCTGCTATTAATGTAATGCCTCTCACCTTGGAACATTCCTGTACATGTTGTATTTGTATTTGTATCTGCTTATCTTATCTTTGCTGCTGTAACACACTGAATTTCCCCACTGTGGGACTATTAAAGGACTATTATTATTATTATTATTATTATTATTATTATACTGTACGGGGGCACCGTGGAGCATTATACTGTGGGGGGGCTCTCTGGAGAGCATATTATACTGTGTGGGCCACTGTGAAGCATTATAATGTGGGGGGGGGGGGGCTCTGGAGAGCATGTTATATTATCTGGGGCCACTTTGGAGAATTATACTGGGGGGGTCCCTCTGGAGAGCATATTATACTGTGCGGGGGCACCGTGGAGCATTATACTGTGGGGGGCCCTCTGGAGAGCATATTATACTGTGTGGGCCACTGTGAAGCATTATACTGGGAGAACCTCTTTGGACAGTATATTATACTGTGTGGAGGCCATTCTGCAGCATGTTATACTGTGTGGGGTCATTGTGGAGCATTATTCTGGGGGGGCCATCTGGAGATCATATTCTATTGCGTGGCGCCACTGTGGGGCATTATTCGGGGCGGAAATAAGGAGCATTATATCAGGGGGCCCTCCGGGTAGTATATTATACTGCGTGGGGCCTACTGTGGAGCATTATACTGGGGGGACACTCTGGGAAGCATTATATATTGCGTGGGGCCACTGTGGAGCAAAATCCTGGGGGGAGCACTGTGGAGCATTATACTAGCGGGGGCCCTCTGGGGAGCATATTATACTATGAGCCACTGTGGAGCTTTATACTGGGGGGGGAAGGGGCAGTGTGGGGAGCCTGTTATACTGTGTGGGGACACTGTGGTGTTTATTATATTGTGTGGGGCTTCTCGGGAGCATATTATACTCTGTGGGGCCATTGTAGAGCAATATACTGGGGGGGACTGTGGGGAGCATATTATACTGTGGGGGACCACTGTGGAGCATTATAATGGGGGAACCCCTCTGGGAAGTATATTATAATGTGTGGAGGCCATTGTGGAGCATGTTATGCTGTGTTAGGCCACTGTGGAACATTATACTGGGGGGCCACTGTGGGATGCATATTATACTGTATGGAGCATATTATATTGTGTGGGGCTGCTGGGGAGCATATTGTACTGTCTGGGGCCACTAAGGGGGCGTTCACACTACGGTTGGTGACCGTCAGTAGTGTCCGTTGCTTTTGTCCGTTACAAGAGTTTAGCATCGGACACTAGCTGAACCGTCAGAAATCCATTAAAATTTCCATTTATTTCAATGGGTTTTTATTTTGTGTCCTTTTACACCCAAGGATTCTTGACGGACAGCAAGTGTCCGTTATTTTTTTAACATTGAAGTCTATGGGTAACGGACTTATAATGGACAGTAACTGATAGCCATCAGTTACTGTCCATTATTTTATGTCCATTTTTTCTGCGCGTGCTCAGAAAGCAGAAACAGAAAACAAAAAAAACGGAAAGTGTTAAAAAACGGACACAATTAATGGATCAGTTAAAAAAAACGGACACAGCATCAGTTAATGTGTCAGTTTTTTTTTAACTGATCCATTAATTGGATCAGTTAAAAAAACGGACACATTAACATCAGTTAGTGTCCGTTAATGTCTGTTATGATAGGTGTCCGTTTTTTTTTTTGTTAACGGACACCTTCATAACGGAATCCAACTGTAGTGTGAACCCTGCCTAAGAGGTAGTATACTGTGTGGAGCCTTATACTGTATACCATGTGGAGTCACTATGGGATGCTCAGGGGAGCATTTTATACTGTGTGGGTCCACTGTGGAGCATTATATACAGTACCATGTGGGGAAACAGTGGAGGGCTCAGGGGAGCATTTTATACTGGGGAGCATTATATACCATGTGGAGCATTATACTGTGGGGGGGGGGGCTCAAAATTCCTGCTGGCAGCCCTGTGTGCTATGTCTGTATCACAGCTCCCTCACTATAATCTTGCACATACGTGCAGTGCTCTATGGCCATGTCATTCCCCATACAGTACTGTGCATGAACTGGCCATGGAGATATTGGGGCCTGCACAGTACTATAGCGACTGACTAGACTGGGAACATACTCAGTAACGCCAGATAGTCAGCACATATGTAAGACTTCAGTGAAGGAGCCGTGGTGTAGGCTATTAGCAGGAAGCTGTTGGGTGGGGCCCCAGAACAAATTCCTCTGGTGGGCCTAAGGCCCTTCAGTCCGACACTGTATAATGGAGAACTATTATATATAAGGGAAACCTAAATATGAGGGGGCTATTATAAGGTGGAACTATTATTTATATGACGGGCTATTATTTATAAGGGGGGAACTATTATATATAAGGCATCCATTATAAGGGGGAGCTATTATTTATAAGAGGGGAACTATTTATAAGGGGGTATAATTAAGTGGGCTTATTTATAAAGGGCTATTATTTATAAGGGTAATTATTATTTATGATAGGGCTATTATTTATAAGGGAGCAGTATTATTTTTACGGGGTGACTGTTACTGATGAGGGTTAATATTACTGATACAGGGAACTATTTATCATTTATAAGGGAGCTATTACTGATAAAGCTGTAATATTATGTATAAGCAGGAATTATTATTTATAAGGAGGCGCTATAATAACTGATGACTGCGTGCAAAAATCTATTAGGTGGTACATTTCATTTGAATTGGGTGTGGTAAAATGGGGCTTGTTATTACTTTTTTGTTGGCAGAAAGGAGGCGTTATTATAGGGGTTGCCACTGCAAGACGATGGTGTTGTTTGCATATCAGCATTTGGGGCCCCACTTTCAATTTTGCCCAGGGCTCCACTTTGTCTAAAACCGGCCCTGGATATAGCCGAAGGAAGCAAAGAGAAGAGAAAGATAAAGAGAAGGGGGAATGTTTCATCTCTTCAAGAAATTAGAAATGTCTGCTGGAAGGTTTCATGAGTAGTTCTGAGTAGACACGTAAGGCCAGTTCTGCTTCATCAGTGTACCGAATGTTCAGCAGTAAAAAGTAAAAAGGGAGCATAGTGCGTGTACTTTTTTACTTTTTAGTGCACACTGAGGCTATTGATACATGGGGCTATGTACTTTTGCCTGTTCCAGGTTCATCATGTAAAAAAGAAAAGAATTGTACAGGAATACAAAATCTATCTACAGAATAATGAAATAACAGAAATAACAGTGTTAGATCCCCTGCCACACCAGCAATAATGCTTCCGTGGTCCCCTGCGTATGTCCTTTACATGGCAGTGGCATTGGTGCACCATGCTGGCACATGAATCCTGCAGCTATTCTCTGTAAGGAGCATCATCATAGCTCTCTGAGCTTGACAGGCTGAGAAATTCAGCTATAGATATATATCTTTTGCAGTGTGGTAGGGCGTAATGCCACGTTTTGCCTCAGGCAGCAGAAAAGTCAGGTGTAACCCTCATTACATGGATAGCCATTCTTCTCAATGGCCACCATGCAACTATACTTTCCCCTGCAGCTGCAACTGTATGGAAATGTTGGGTCACAGAAGGACCAAGGTAGGAGCTAGACCATGGTGATGGCATCCTCTGAACTTCTTAAAATGTATCCCTAATAGAGACATAACAAAAGTACTAGTACTTCTAACTACTATTTTTTTTTATTAGCATACGTAAAAATTTTAATCTGTTGTATTTCAATGACAGGTAAAAAATTCAATGTAACATTTTTATAACTTGTTTTAAAAAAATTGCAACTTTAATTGTGAATCGTAAAAAGAAGATAATAACATTCACATAAAAAGGACAAGGCAACAAGTCTACATTTTTATTTACTGGGATATTACAATTAATAGTGCCTTAGTACTCCCATAAAATGACTGAATGATAGAATCCCTATTGCTCTTTCTGAGAATCCAAACTCTTCATTTAACAGGGACCTCCATGCTCCTACTGTACACTACTTTAAATGGTATATTTGCTTTCACACTACCATTAGTCTTCCTTTGTTTGGATCCATCAAAAGACCTAAAAACAGAAGGAAACCAATTCATTTGATGCATTTTGAAGACCCTTGATTTCAATGGGAATATAAAGTGATCTGATTGTCATCAGTTTGCTTCAATTTGCATCATTTCCATCCTACATGCTACACTTTTATCTCGATTCAGAAAAACTGCTGAAAGATGGATACACATAAGGTTTTTTTTTAACACTGAAGTGTATTTGAGGACAGAATAATACAGTAGTATACGCTTCTCTGTCCAATAAAAAATGCAGACAGGCACAAAATGTTGGCCAAATACCAAAACAGCAACATTAACATTTTAACATTAGAGTCTATATGTTTTTAGAGTTGTTTTGTTTAGAAAGACATAGCTGTCAGACAGAATGCATAATGTGATGTGAATGCACCCTAAAACTGATGGTAAAGTATTTTTTTAAACTGATTCATTAGACTAATGTAAAATTTTTTTTAAATTTTTGCAGCATGTTCACATTTGCATTGTTGGAAAGCATCTAATGACAGATAACAATGGATCCTGAAGGATGCTATTGACTATAATGGGACCCATCTTGTGTCTGTTATTTTTTTTCAGACATCACCAGATGAAAAAGTTGGGCTTGCAGGACTTTTCATCTGGGATCTCTGACGGACTCTCTGCCGGAGTCCCCAAATGGAGACATGATGTGAACATAGTCTTACATCAGCTTTCATCAGTTATGAAATGGAACCAGCAATACTGAAATACAACCAGTCCATAATTCCATAAATCTACAGGTTGTTGGCAACCATGCATCATATATAGGATGTAATTGCTGCTGGTGGTCAAAGCATAAATAATAGTCTTGATTTTAACTGGAGGAAACAATGATCAGGTTAAAATTATTCTGTTATAGTTTAGTAAAAATAGAAAATATAGTCTGTATGCTATGAGCAAAACATTTCTTATGGAAGAATATCAATAATAATCCCCTCTAGCAAGTAAGCCTAAAGTACTGTAATCCAGTCTGACACTGATAGGACTGTTGAGTGCTGAAAACAGTTCAATGTATATAAGAAAATCGGATTTGACTTTGAGTGACATTTGGTAATTTTATTAGGTATCATAATCAAAGTGATAAGCAGATAATTGTCATACTGCTCCTGCATGCTTCATAACATAAAGCATCTTAAACAAATGTTTAGGATTCTAGCTGTGTAGTAAATCAATGCTGCAAATATAACAGGCCTATTGCCATTCATTATAGATGAAGTAATCTGTGAAAGCCTAACTGGTTATAGAAAAAAATACCATGAAAACCACAGCTTCCAAAGTAAACAAATTAAAAGGAAATGAATAACAACAAATCTATAATATTAAGTAAAGCTTAAGGCAATAAATAGTGGAAGGCAATGTACAATTTAAATAGTGTGGAAATTAATGTTCTATATTAGAAACAATAAAAAGGCCCTAAAATTTATTCTACAGAAGACAATACAAATAACATTAATATAATGGAAAAGCCAAATATTCTGCAGCTATTTTTCTTAAAATAAAAAAATACTTGAATATTGTTAAAAGGTATTACATGAGGGGACATTTCTTTAAATAGATTTTTTGAACGATTTGTGAAGTTTAGCAAATGAAAGTGTATTATTAAATTTTTCAGTTTTATATTTAGGCACCAGAGATTATGATTTTTTTTTGGTCTCAAACAACAACTTTAAATAGTGAATCTATTTAATTTACCATGAATAAAAGAACCCATCTGTAGTGATTTTTACCTACATCCATCAAAATCTGCATAGTACACAAAAGGAATATATAGTGAATATAAAGTGAATGTATTTAAGGGACAATGTTACTGTACATAAAAATGTGGAAGGGTCCTCTTTCTTCCCATTGTCTTCCTCTTGTATCTGTCTTTAGTCTGATTATTTCACTGCCGTTCTCCTATTATGGGATGATTTTTTCGTATACTTTATTGTGCAATGCTCCCTAAACATTTCTTTCTTTGTTTTCTTATTGTGAAATTTTTTTTTACAATAAATATTACAGTTAAAAAACTTGTGGAAGGTAATTTGGTAAATCTGTAATTAAACCTAACTCCTTATTACCAAGATTTTTTTTTTTAATTCTGTATTCCATCAGTCATAATGTTTTTATTCTTACATAGGCACCAAACTCTGCATAAATGAACAGTACATTTGATTAAAAGACACTTTGTAACATATCAGAAAAAAAATTCCTCTTTCTGCTCTTATCAGGATGTGTCAATGCTCCAGTAGCATCTTCTAAAATAACGTTCACTCTTTTAATCACTGCTCTTTCTGTAAAATATGGTAACGCAGTATATAAGTCTGGATAAAGCCACAAGACCATCAAGTCCAACCTATATACTTAGCAATTTCATCCAGAGGAAGACAAAAACCCTCACAAGGCTGACAGCAATTGAAGGATGGCCCCTTGTCAAGGTTATAGGTAAAGAGATAATTGGAAAGATTTCTGTAGTATCCATTCATAATTGTGTAAATTGTTTTGTCTTGAGATGGACTGCAGATCACATAACTCAGACGACTAGGAGGAGTAAGTAGGAAGTGCAGGAGATGAGAGAAGAATGACACTGGCGGTTATTTAACATCTACCCCTTTTTTGTCCATATTTTCTGCAGGTGTAGCTTTTTTAGACTAGTTTTACTATGGTGTCTATTTATGATGTAAGCTCACCTTCTTGTTAAATATTGTGGGTATGTGTTAGTTAGTTTAGATGCGTCTTTATAAACTATGTTCACCTTGAACCTTTATTTGTTTAAAAAGACGCAATTGCCCTTTTAATGCTGTTTGACCGGCAGACTTTTCTATGCTGTACATGTACTGGAGTGCATTTGTGCTTTTTTGCCCCTTTCTAAAAAGGTGCAAGTCATAAATAAAGCATGAAAAGGATCTCCTTTTAGACCACTCCCACTTTTCCTGACAAAATGCAAAAGTGGCAAGTGCAGCATAACATCGGGAAAAAAAAAGGTACAAATGCTTCATAAATAAAGTGCAGTGTAGAAAAAGACCAAAAAATAGCTCAAATAGCTTAATAAATGTGCCTTACCGAATGGGAGATTTACAGTGCTGGCCAAAAGTATTGGCACCCCTGCAATTCTGTCAGATAATACTCAATTTCTTCCAGAAAATGATTGCAATCACAAATGCTTTGGTAATAATATCTTCATTTAATTTGTCTTCAATGGAAAACCACAAAAAGAATTGTCAAAAAGCCAAATTGGATATAATTCCACACCAAACATAAAAAAGGGGGTGGACAAAACTATTGGCACCCTTTGAAAAATCATGTGACGCTTCTCTAATTCGTGTAATTAACAGCACCTGTTACTTACCTGTGGCACATAACAGGTGGTGGCAATAACTAAATCACACTTGCAGCCAGTTGAAATGGATTAAAGTTGACTCAACCTCTGTCCTGTGTCCTTGTGTGTACCACATTGAGCATGGAGAAAAGAAAGAAGACCAAGGAACTGTCTGAGGACTTGAGAAGCAAAATTGTGAGGAAGCATGAGCAATCTCAAGGCTACAAGTCCATCTCCAAAGACCTGAATATTCCTGTGTCTACCGTGCGCAGTGTCATCAAGAAGTTTAAAGCCCATGGCACTGTGGCTAACCTCCCTAGATGTGGACGGAAAAGAAAAATTGACAAGAGATTTCAACAAAAGATTGTGCGGATGGTGGCTAAAGAACCTCGACTAACATCCAAACAAGTTCTAGCTGCCCTGCAGTCCGAGGGTACAACAGTGTCAACCCGTACTATCCGTCGGCGTCTGAATGAAAAAGGACTCTATGGTAGGATACCCAGGAAGACCCCACTTCTGAACCAGAGACATAAAAAAGCCAGGCTGGAGTTTGCCAAAACTTACCTGCGAAAGCCAAAAACTTTTTGGAAGAATGTTCTCTGGTCAGATGAGGCAAAAGTAGAGCTTTTTGGGAAAAGGCATCAACATAGAGTTTACAGGAAAAAAAAAGAGGCCTTCAAAGAAAAGAACACGGTCCCTACAGTCAAACATGGCGGAGGTTCCCTGATGTTTTGGGGTTGCTTTGCTGCCTCTGGCACTGGCCTGCTTGACCGTGTGCATGGCATTATGAAGTCTGAAGACTACCAACAAATTTTGCGGCATAATGTAGGGCCCAGTGTGAGAAAGCTGGGTCTCCCTCAGAGGTCATGGGTCTTCCAGCAGGACAATGACCCAAAACACACTTCAAAAAGCACTAGAAAATGGTTTGAGAGAAAGCACAAACCTTTGTCTAAAGGTTGTGCTACCAAGTATTAGGCTGAAGGTGCCAATACTTTTGTCTGGCCCATTTTTGGAGTTTTGTGTAAAATGATCAATGATTTGACTTTTTTTTTCATTCTCTTTTGTGTTTTTTCATTGCAAGCAAAATAAATGAAGATATTATTACCAAAGCATTTGTGATTGCAATCATTTTCTGGAAGAAATTGAGTACTATCTGACAGAATTGCAGGGGTGCCAATACTTTTGCCAGCACTGTAGGAGGCATGGACAGCAACTATTATTAGTAGGTACTATTGTGTACTGTTTGCAGCTTAGCGCTTTATGTTTAATGAAAGTGGCCAACCCCTTTATTAGATCAGGGTCAATATGAGTTCTACATTATAGTATTAATTTATATTTAGTATCAATACATATTTTACAGACACTTATACTAACTAATACTCATATAACTTCATGAATTCATTGTAATTGACATGGCTCATATAGACAAAATAATGAATAAAAGAAATGACGGAGAAATAAAAAGCCAACACTTTACTGTTACTATCACCATTAACCCCATCACAATGCTACACTACTAATTGAAATGTCTTAAATCATTACAGATTATTACATAAAATACCAGGTAAATTTGATTTGCACTTGCCTTAAAACATGTTTATTGGAAAACAGAACATTTGCAGGAAACCTGTAACATGGAAAAGGGTAATTTTCAGTAAAGAGTAAACAAAGCTATGCAGTTACTGTTCACACCTTAAATTCTAGGTTATGTGTGCCTGGAATTAAGTGAAGAATCTTCACACCTTAGATAACAGAGAACAGCAAATTAAAACTTGTTTCAGAGACAAATTGAAGTAGCAACGACTGCAGTTTTTAAAACAACTAGAAGATGGGAAATGTTCTCTAGAAATAAAGCTATAACTCCATTGTGAAAAAAATCAAGAGAACTGAATGCATAAGTTTCTACCTCTAGACCAGCAATTCCCAACAGAGGTGCCTTGGAAAGCTGGGTTTCAGCATTCTTTTTGGGAAGATGACCACAGGTCTTGATGCAACATTATCCGGACGTTTTTTGTCTTTTGGTAAAAATTATTTAGCAGTGGTGCCCCAAGGAAATATTTTTTTACCCAGTGATGCCCTGAGTCTGAAAAGGTTAGGAAAAACTGCCCTAGACCCACAATAGAGTAAGGTTATTTTGTAGCCAATGCATTGATGACAAAAGGTGAAACACATCACTGATTGTAAGGCATAAGAATCACCATAATCATTTAAAGAGGACCTTTCACCACCTATGACCATTTAAGTTTTTAGCATCTGTTAATAGTCGCTGCTCCACTGATTCCAGCCTAGTTGGAATTTTTTCTCTAGGCTCCACCATTGCCAAGGAACAAGCACAGTTAATTTTGGTGCCTGATGAGCTATTCATCCTCTGTAATGTCAGAAGGGCAGTGTCATGTAAGGGGTTTGATTCAGAGCTCCGAATCTGCGGCAGCCAGTGTCATAACTCAGAATCAAACCCCTTGTCTACTCCTGTCTGACACTGCCCTCCTGAAAAAGTTAACATTTATTACTTCAAGAAGGACCCATACATGTAGTGAACGCCCTAGTAGTTTGTATGGGTCCATTGGAGCTGCATTCAAGAACCGAAGCTGAATTAACCTCTTTTTTTTTTCTACTGGGGCCTCATTTCTGTTTGTTTTCAATCTCTTTTTTATTGAAATAAGATATGGGTTGTGACAGGTAAAGCCCATAGACATTTCAATATGATACCGAATGAGTTCTAGGTAACTGGATTGCACCAAAACATACTTGTTATACTGCTCATGTTGGTAGTCAAGGTTAGGTCACAGTGAGCCTCAACAGTGGGGACAGAGGGAAGAGAATACCTCTATCACGGGGGGTGAAAAAAGGGGGAAGTAATGCATCAAAAAGCTGGTGGGTAGTGAGTCCACATATAACTTCCAGGGAGACCATATCTTAAGATACAGATTCCGGGAGTGCCTTTCCCAATGAACCAGCTTCTCCAGTCAGCAAATATCTGAGATTTTAGTTCTTCAGTGAGTAATCTGGGGCCTCATTTGTACTGCAGCCTCAACAGGTTCAAACTAGTAATGCCTGAGGCTCATCACCATTAGTCGGGATCCATTCACAAACTAATAATATTGTCCGTTGCAACTTTCATTAGTCATTATAAATCAATGCAGTATTAAAAGATGCACAAAAAGAATCAATAATGTCAATAATGAAGCCAAATAAAAATCTTGATAGCCTAAGATTGCTATTATAAAAACTCATAAAACATGTCATTGACTGAAAATGTCCTAATTTAGGGTCACCATTAGGGTTGCTATATGGGTTCTCTATTACATAAAGGAAATTAAATGTTAGCCATATCTCCTGCCCTGTGCAGTAGATAAACCTCTTATATATACGCCAATTTATTAGCACATCCCTCAACTACATGGCCCTATTATATAAATGAGTGGGACAACAAATGATAAGAAATCTGAAGTGAGAACTATGCTGGAGCACTCTCATGGATTTTCTAGATCTATTAAGATCCAAGAAAAGCTATTGAAACTGTTAACTTGATGGTACAGAACCGCTGATTTTCTAAAGAAAGTAAATCTACATAGTTGTTCCCATTGCTGGAGGCTCCGTCTGTTTTGGTTTACTTGCTCCAAAATAAAACCCTTCTGAAAGGCAATTGAGAGTGAATTAAAAAAGTCTGACATAGAGATATTTCCCTATGACCAAAGATCTTACTCCTTTGGCTCCCTATCCCAGACATCAAGTCCTCTAAGCACTGGTTAAGCACTTAGGTTATACAAGGTGCCAAACTGCTCATTCTGCTAAAATGGAGGGGCGTAGACACTGCCTCCCACAGTCCAGTAATGGCAGAACAGGGTCAACCAGCTTTGCAGACTTGAAGAACTCTACAGCTGGAAAAATGGCTCTAACCAGAAATTTATTAAGAAGGACCTTGGACCTTGACAAGTTCTATTTTCTACAGTTCACCTTGTACATGAACTGGAATATTTTAATACCTAACATGTTAACACGTCTCAGTGTTTTCACCCTTCTGTTGTTTAATCTATTCTTCTGGTCCATTGTAGAAACAGAATAATGGATTATGCAATAAAGATGGATCTGTTCTAGGACGGACAACAACAGATTCCGAGGGACCCCATTGACTATAATAGAGTCTGACAGACATACTTTATTCCTCCCTGGAATCATCTGATTATCACTTAGATTGTAAGCCCTTGCATGCAGGGCCCTCTATCCTACTGCACCAGTAGGTTATGATGTTAGCCTACTGTACTTGCTCTTGTGTATTTTGAATTTTGTAACTCCTCTTTAACTGTAAAGCACTATGGATTCAATGGGGCCTAAAAAATGGAGTCTCCCACATAGATGTTATTAACATAGCTTTACTTGGCCCTTTCTTCTTTCTTTTGAGCTCTCATCTAATCTGTCTGTCTTGCCAGTCAAAACTATAACCCCAATTTACTGTAATTGCTATTTCTTTCTTGTTTAGTTGGTAAAATCTACAGTATCAACTTAGTGATTCCCTGCACTACTTCTGCTTATTATACATGCTTTGTACAGTGGCACCTGCGGTGACATTCAATTTTTGTTTCTTTATGTTTAAAGTGTTTAAAAACTCATTACAGATTTACTTAAAACATGTGTATAAGGATAACTCTTCACTAAATATCTTTCTAACAAAGCAAAAAGTGCAGAGTCACCTTAAAATGATTAAAATATACAAATAACTCCATCCAGATGATATACCCTCCTGTGTTCTAAAGGAATTAGGTAATGTGATAGACAAACCTTTATTTATAATATTTATGGAATGTGTAGTGATATAGTCTCTTCCATTAGACTGAGCTGAGGTGAGTCATTGGATATCATATATATTGATTTTTCAAAACATTTGATGCTGTGTTACATAAAACGTTGGTACTTAAAATGAGAATTCTTGACTAAAGAAAAAATGTGTGCAAGCGAGTAAATAACTGGCTCAGTCATACAAAGGGGTTGGCCATGATGAGTCGTTTAAATGAATGATCTTGCACAGTAAAATATGATTTTTTTAGATGATACAGTACTAAACTGTGTAACATAGTTAACACAGGAGAGGACAATATTCTGTTACAAAAGGATAAGATAAAGGCTTAAGTAGTTAAGTGGAAAATGTAGTTTAACACTGTAAAGTTAGTAGTATAATGTTGTACCGTGTTAGCCATAGAAAGTAGTGGAAGAGTGAAGAAATCAGGTGGTACCTTTTAGAGACTGAGTATATTTGATAGTAAGCTTTCGAGAGACTAGCTCTCTTCTTCAGACATATAAGAAACTGAAAATTCACAGACTTTTTATACACACAAGACCTGGATCTTCAAAGGGTCTTAGAAACTCTGCAATTTGGACTTAATATTCACGCCAGTTTCATGTCACACTATGTATGAACTGTGAGGGTCACAAATCACCACCTGATTCCAAACAGATAACAGCAAGAATTACTGATCCCTCCGTCACGCCCCACAAGTTTCCAGACTGTTTATTTCCTGACCTGTTGTAAATAACTTCTCTACTTATATTATGTTGTTATTTTTAAAGATTCTAAGACCCTTTGAAGATCCAGGTCTTGTGTGTATAAAAAGTCTGTGGATTTTCAGTTTCTTATATGTCTGAAGAAGAGAGCTAGACTCTCGAAAGCTTACTATCAAATATACTCAGTTAGCCTCTAAAAGGTATTGCCTGATTTCTTCACTCTTCAACTGTAAAGTTATGCATTTAGGAATAGAAAATAGTAAAGGACAGTACTGGACAGAAGCAGTTTCTACCCAAACTTTGCAAAAACTTCATATTCAAACAAATCTAGCCTTTTTTTCCATTGGTTTGCATAAACTGGGCAAATTAGTAGCCTCTGTGTGAAATCATAGAGAAAATAGAGAAAAGGTCTGGATGGCTTTCCTATAATGCCTTGCAAGTGTCCCTCATGACAGCCACACATGAGGAAATGTAGGTCTGAGGTCACTGATGATTCATTGACATTATAAAAAGCCTAGGCAGGAATAGAAAGTGTCCATTTTGTGGGTAGAGATTAGACAGATAGGAGCATTACAGACAGTCAAACTGAGACAGATAGGAAATAAAGTCAGATACACAGATGCAATGTGGGGAAGGACTGCAGAAGACCAGCAGCAAAGGCTGTGTGTGTCAGTATGCTACTGGTTGTATAGTAACAAAGACATTCAATCTTTAAATAACATAGTTCTTGATAACAGAGTCCATTCCCCAGAAGAAGCCAGTTCAAGCAAAACTTGAGTTGACCGGTACCAAAGAGTACTAATTACTATGTAGACTTTTAAGGGACTTTAACTGTATATGTTACATCAATGATATACTCTCGTTTTTTGGTATAATAAACCTCAACTTCTGTTTTTCTGAGACGGAAATAACTCTTTAAGGCAGGAGACATTGGTATGTAGACTAAAAAAAGAAGTCTGAGGGGTGATCTAATAACTCCTGTGCTCTATTTCTACCCAGGACTGTATCTATAATGGCGGGGCATCCTCTACATCTACACATTACAGATATTTGTCATTATCATAGAGGAAAAGAAGTTTTCTGTACCAACATAGAAAAGGATTATTTACTGTAACATCAGTGAAACTATAAAGCTTTGTCAAAGGAACTTGTTAAGGTGAATTCACTAAAAGAGTTAAATGACTTTTTTGAGTTTTATAATATTATGTGACATTAAGATATAGGTATTAGATTATGTTTCAGGATAAAAATATGTCTTTATTCAGTTTTACATACAATGCAAATTATAATTTTATATCAAGTTGTTTTGAAATAATATATTGCATGTGGATAAGAAAGGCAATCCCTTAATAACTATTGCAAAGTGTAATTCTTACTTCTAAATTTTAATGCTATATGTTACATTTGATTTGGCTATATATTTAATTACATTTACAGTAAATGTTTTTCAATTTGTAAAATACTTTGCAAGATTTTGTGTTAAGGCAATTACAATAATTTCATTATGTATTCAAAACATAATGAATGCTTGGAGACATTACAATATTAGATAAAAATTAAATACATTAAAGCGTACAGTACAGTACAGTACTTTGTCCAAAGCTAAAAAGAAATTTGAGTGGGTTCGGAGCCTCTTTAAAGTCATACAGGTCCTTCAATTACATAAACTAAAAAAGATTTAATGGCTGTTCCCACATAGGAATTTGCCACTGAATTTGAAGCAGAATTTGGAGAAGAGTGCCATTGTTTTTTGCCTATTTTGCCTTTATTGGACAGAGCCAAATTTCAAATTTCATGAGTGGATTTTGACAAAAGGTGTATCCGCCTTAAATTTCAGCATCAAATTCCTATGTGTAAACACCCACCTAAGGATTCTAACAAATACCAGCTGCAATTGCATGTTTCTGAAAACTTAGATCTCATTGTAGTATCAACATGCAAACCTTGACTTTATAAGCTCCTGTCTCCTTAAAAAGTTGAAAAAAACTTGCTAATTCCTTTCTTCTTTTCCTTACTTTCAGTCAGAAGGGGTAACATCTCTAGAGACTGGTTCAGGAACTTATTAGACCATGCATGCCCTGCTAAGAATTCTTGTTAAGGAATACAAATAAGATCTTATTAGTAAAAAAGAGGAATTTTCTCCTAATGCCCTTAGGTTTCTTTGAAAACAAGGTATTAATCTATAAGGAGCACTTTCCAATAGGTGGCGCTAGGAGCAAATTTCTCTTTTCACCAATGAAGTCTTATTTTTATTCCTTATCTTGGCTTTTAGTGACAAGTTTACCCATAAATTATGATTTATACCCTTCTACATCTACCAATATGTCATCAAAGTCCATGAAAACTTTTTAAGACTAAGACCCCACATTGTGGAAATGCAGCATTTTTGGCTTCTGCAGAAACACAACAGAAAAAACACTGCATTTCACTGTACCAGCAAAGTGAATGAGATTTCATTAGTCTCATCCACACATTGCGGAAAAACTGTTTTAATACATTCCCAACATCTAAAATACAACATCCAAAATATTATGGCAGATGTCAGGTCTTTAAAGATGGCAATTGTTCTGCTGTAGAGAGGCTGCCATAACTACTGGGTTTCCGCTGTGATGTACAGCGGAGACCCGGAGCTAGTGCCCATGATCAGAGTCCACTCTGATCCTGGGCTTTGCTTCCTTTCAGCCCCCCAAAGTGAAAATAACCTCACCGACCCTGTATCTTTTATGTTGCACTACGGCTCCCACACGGCAAGTCGGGATACTACTGAAAGCTCTCAGGCCTGCCATAGGAATATAACTATTGAGGCTGCAGTCTATGGGACTTGTAATCAACCGATTACATGTTCACTAGGAAGGCTAATAAAATAGTAAAAAGAAAAAATTTTAAAAAGTTTTTTACAATTTAAAAAAACAATAAAAAAGCAAAAAATTTAAATCATCACCTTTCCCTAGATTTGAAATAAAGATAAATAAACAAATACAAAAATAAACAAATTATACATCCCCACATCCAAAAACGCCCAGTCTACAAACATACATTGTACAGAATATATAATGGTACCATTACAAAGTACAATTTGTCCCGCAAACATTAAACCCTTGTATGGCTGTGTGAATGGAAAAATAGCAAAGTCATAGGGTTTGGAATACAGGGAGTTGAAAACTGAAAAATGCCTGGGGAAGAGGTTAAAAGAAACGCAAAAATATGTATTTGAAAAACGCAGCATGTTAATTTTAGCTGTAGAATCACAAGCATTTTTCCTATCTATTTAATAGGGGAAGAAAAAAACACAGAGAATAATAAAGCAAAAACTCAATGAAAAATGCTGTTGAAAAAATGCAATGTATTTTTACTGCATTTTTTTATGCAGTGTTTTTTAATTGTGTTTCTCTACATGGTGCCTTATCTAAGAACCCATGTTTTGGAAAAGTTGCTTTTTTCAATGCTTTTTGCTGTGGTTTTTGAAACAAAGCCAGGAATGGATTGAACAGAAGGGAAAAGATAAATGTTTCCTTTATTATATTTCCCATTCCTTTTCAAGCCACTTGACTTTGGTTCACAAAAGCACAGCAAAATCTGCAACAAAAAAAGCAGCTTATCCACAACGTGGGGCCTTAGCCTTAGGCTCAGGCCACATGTTTCTGAAAGTTGCTTTTTTGTTGCAGGTTTTGCTGTAGCATTTTGAGCCAAAGTCGGGAGCGGATTTAGCAGAATGCAGAAGTATAAGTGTTAAAATAAATACAACAAAATCAGCAACCAAAAGAAGCTACTACTTTACGACTTGTCTCAGCCTTAAACTCCTTGTACTTAGGAGATACCAGTAAGGTAAGAATCCCTTAATGAATAAATGCAATTTTAAGGGAATGTGTTGCCAATATTTTTTTTATTTCAATATTTTTGTTTTTATTTTCTATTTTTTTTATTTATTTTATGTGTATTTCATCCTTCTGATATGTATTTTATGTTTTTCTGCCTTTTAAACTACAGTCAATAGTTTTATCTTTGTTATTTTGATCATATAAAAAAGAAAGACAAAGGCGCTTCTTGTGCAGAGTGTCAAACAATTAAAAACAGGAAATAAAGTAAAGTTTATTTTGTAAACTCGATGAAGGACCAATTCCAAGTCCGGAATGGATTGTAGTAAATAAATGATCTTTCATCTCCAAAATAAAGCTTATGTCATCTCGCTCTGTGACAAAGGGGCAGTTCATTCTGTTCATTATTTTGATCATGATCACATTACTGCTGGGCACTCACACATCCTCTGTCATGAAGCAATAATATAACCTGAAAATTATTCTAGCCATTGATCATTTTGGTTGATGCAGCCTGCAGTTGAAAACACATTCAAAAAATGATACATGATCAGTATAATATTGAATAGTTGTATCACATGTTGTATATCAGTTGGGTGCTAAATAGATTTATACATGTTATTCTTATTGTAATGTGTGTTTTCATATGTGTATGAGTTGATCTAACAAATTAATTATTGATTATGTAATACAAATGCATTTTATACCTTTTGATTTTATTTCTTGCCATGTATTTTTTGCAATTTAGGAACAAAAATAACATGAATATTTTATATTGTTTAAAACATTAAAAATGAAAAATTATCTATGTACAATGTTATCTGTGTTAATCTATGTTTTAGTGTATTACTCAATGGATAATTACATTGCAGTCAAAATGTGTCTACATCTAAATATTCAGGTACATACAGTGTATTTACAGGTGTCCCGTTCGAATGTACAAATGGTGAGTTTCTTATATTAATATTTAAACCTACACATCATACAACAAGCCTGGCTGGTGTGCACAATGATATATCCTTTGTTATATACATTCTTCAGACAAGGTATATTATTAAGAAAACTATCTAAGGTTAAGTTTACACTACCGTTAGTAGTCTGTTGCTCTCATCCTATGACGGATGAGAGCAATGGACTTCAACTACAATAGAATGACTGGTGCAGATTTAGTACCATCTATCTGCATTAATTTTTAAGGTAAAAAACATGACAGAACCTTTCTTCTGTCATGTTTGTTTACTTTTGTCGTACCTGCAGGACTTTTTCTTCCATTAGAAAATTAAACTAACATAACTGCAGGAAGCTTCTGTTGTGTTCTTTATATTACAGTGAATGGGAATGAATCCAGATGGAGGAAGCTCCATCTGCATTATTTATTCTATTGCAGTTAAAGTCTATCTATGACATATGAGAGCAACGAATCATAATAACAGTAGTGTGAAAGTACTCTAAGTCAATGTAACCTAATTGGACAGATAAACTTATAGAAATGCACCAGAATTCTGGTGTAATTTACGCCCAAAAAAGGTGTATATACTTTACATTTCATTTTCTATGTGTTCTAGACACTTTGTAACACTTTTTGTGCTTTGTCTGACAGGTGGGTGGGGGCTTGTTGGAAAGGGGTGGAGCTTAATAAGTAAAACTAAAAATAAGTATAATAACAATTTTGTATTACCCCAAAATGGGCTTATTGCACCGAAGCAATAGTTTTACATTGTTGCAATTAAATCTTTACCAATTTTTCAGGTAAGAGAGTGTCACTGAGATCTAATATTTCCATTTTGCTCTTCAACCCAGGTTGTGACATTGTCAAGAATCTGAGCCTGGGTCTCCTTCCATTCCATAAAAAGTTAGAAGGCACTGAAGTTTAGAGAAGAAACTTATTTGAAACATGTATAGTTACAGTGCGGAATAAATATAACTGGAAGGATCAACATTTTAATGATCACCATTCAACAAATGAACTAGTACTAGTAAGTGGTATACCTAAATTATTCCTCCTGCCAAATTGAAATTAGGATGATAAAATAGACTTAGTAATCTTATCTACTCCAATATGTAATATCTGAGACTTTGTTAGGCTAACTTGGTAAGTAAAATATTTTTCCAAAGATTGTAAGTGTGGACTGTATAGTTAGCAATGAACAGGAGAATGGAAGATTGCATCATCCACATATCCACCTGGAACTCACATATGTCATCTACATGTGGAGTGACCATGCCAGGGACTCAATTAGTAGTGTATATATTAGTAGATATTAGTGGACAATGGACACCCCTAGCGAATCCCATTGCGAATAGTGAAGTGGACAGATAGGAACCCAGTAGTTAGAATTTTTGTTGAAGAATTGGAGTACAAAGAAAGGATGGCTTACTTTATATACATCTGCAAGCCAAATTACTCTAATAGTCATGCAAAATATCCCCAATGGATCCTGTCAAATGCCTTTTCCACATCAAAAGCAAGGAATAGAAAAAGTGTTCGAGAAGACTGCCTATTGCATGAGATTTATGAATATGCAAGTACCATCAGGAGCCTCACAATCCACCACACACCACATTTGATCTGCTCTTATCAGGCTAGGTTTATATCTGCGCACGGCTCTCCATCGTTCGGGGTCCATTGGGTGTCTGTTGGATGTCGGTCATTTTTATACTGAAGCCGGGAGAGGAAAGTCCTTTTTGCAGGATAATTTTCTGCAGTTTCTGCGGCGGAGTCTCCAACAGATTGCTCATTTTTAGATCCATAAATAAATATCTTAACAATGGAGGAAACCAATTTTCATGGGGAAAAAAACTTTATATTTAGTTGATCCTGATCCATTAGTTATGTTGTTGGGTTAATATTATTCATCTTGATGATAGACTCCCTTTAAATCTTATACCTCTTTAATATTTTTTCTTGGCATAGGAATATGCTTTAATCAACAGCCTTAGGGACATTCCAAAAGACATAGAGGTTTCGTAATTTAGTTTCTCAAAGTGGAAGAATTGGTAGCCAGGATTTCATTTCCACTGAGAGAGGGAAGGAGAGGAAAATTTCTCATAGATGGATATATAAATTTTGACATGTTTTGACCAAACTATGGTGCTGATGGTGGGGAATATTGTCTGGAGGAGTGACATATTAGTCGCCTTATTAGACCCGACCTCACAGTGCATGATCACAGCAAGTTAACTGTGGCAAACTCATTGGTGGCTAAGCTATACAAGTGTATGATCTGTAGGGTCGTGAAAAAAAAGTTCTTGAAACTTTAAAGAGGCCATTAAATCCTACAACTTTACAACACAGAAAAAGCAAAGTTGGCTACTTAGTTTATCCAATTAGGCCTTGTTACTAGAAATGCCTGGAGATGTGTGAAAAACAAGTACTTTCTATATACACTTAGTTTCATTATGCATCTGTTTACCCTACTTATTTGTGCACTTTAGCTTCAAGGTCATGCATGCTTACTATTAAATTAATTTAGCTTGTGGACTGTGCAAATTAATTTTTACACCTAAGAAATGCAAAAACAGAATTCAATTTTCTTTTTTCAGATCAACAAAACACTGAGTTTGTATGAAATAAAATGGCATCTTTTTATAACTTTCAGATAAATGTATAAATAGTAATTCAATTATTGATAGATCAGAAGCAAAGATTAGACTTCTGCAATGTACAAAAATAAAGTAGTAAAATCAGACAAAGATGAAATTATCTCCCTTGTAATTAAATAATGCACAAATTGGATAAGAAAGATTATTTACAAATTATAATTGTAATTTCTGAGCCTACGTTATAAAGTGTTCATGTATTAGACTCGGCCATACAGTGTATTTACTGACTGACCTGCTGCAATCCACAGTAGCAGCACTGTGAATGACATTTAAAGGGAGTCTGTCACCAGATCCCAGGATATCAACGCAGCCCTGCAGATTAGGTTAGGGTCACCTGAATCAGTGTCCTCCCCTTGTGGATCGGCGCATCTGTTGCTGAGATATCACTGTTAATATGCAAATTAGCTTTTCGGAGCAAAGAGGGAGTTCCAAAGAAATAAGCATCAACACCCTCATTGTTCCAAAGTACTAATTTGCATATTGACCAACAGAAGTATGGATTCATGGATTTGTTGTGGCAGTTTTCAGGAGAATATACTGCAGATTTTCCATATGGAAATCGAGCAGCAAGTTCATACTGTGCGGCCTTAGCCGTAGGAGTTTCCTGAACATCTGGATCGCTACTGTTCTGTACTCACAGCGTTATGCCAGTTCAGTACAGTAGTAATCTGGTCATCAGGGAGCTCACTGCATCCTAACTCACTAAAATGCACTGAATTCCATTCACAAGGTCAGTTTTGTAGAATAGAAATCCACAGAGATTTTAAGATTTTTGCACAAGGCCTTACAAAATTTGGATTCAAATTAAACTTCATGATTAGAAACAATCTAAGATGGTCAACAGTGGAAGCAAAACCTATCTTAGAAAAAAAATCTGAGCCAATTGTGGAGCAGTTAGTAAACCAGTTAAGACAATGCCCTTTTGAGTACCCTAAACCACACCAGTTTAATGACACAGTGGGTCCATAACCCACTGTCTATTGCACACCAGTACCAGAGATTGACCTGCAGGAGGTTTAACTTGAGTGGAGTCAGTAATTAGGATGCAATCAGGATTGATGATATGAGGGGTTTACTCTGGAGAGGTATCCATAAGGTCAAAAGATCTGATGGGTGCATCAGCTCTATGGTTCGTGTTAGCAAGTCAATAGGCGATAATAAAGTTGAATCAAGAGAAGAAAAATGCCCATCTTGCTTGCTGAGGATTTAATATGTGGACAGATTGAAGATATTCACCAATATTCAATTGGTGCAGAGGTCCACTGAAAGAACTACTTGGATTCACTCTGCTGAGTCAGAACTGCTCTTCTTTCCAAACACCGCTCCGTACATTGCACATTGGCAGTTCTTGATATTGCAGCTCAGCCCAATTTGCCTATTTGCCTAGGTGGGTTTAAGCTGCAATAGGTCATGTGACTGATCATCATATGGCCTGTGCAGCAGAAGCAGTGCTCTACAGAGTGTAGCAGAGTATCTGACCCCTGCTGAACTAATATTGATAACCTCTTTTAAGGACCACAACCTATTTAAAATAACTGTTAGTGACATCATCAAAGCCGCTGGGAGGAGGAGTTGCTGGGAGAGAGACTAATGGCAGTAATTTACATTGTGACTGTGTTTTTCTATACAGTAAAATTGCATTCCATATTTCAGATATTCTTTCTTAGAGGCAATAGTTAGAATATGGTGATATAAAAAAGCATCATATGATCGCACATGAAGTAGAAGTCCATGTTCTGCTTAGCAAGCTACATGTATGAGATCTTTGTGTATTGAAATAAAGATAAATTTGTACTTTTGAAAGCTTCATATTTTATTATGGAGTACAGCATACGCCATCTGCAAGCAATGATTGACAGCTTTCTCTTTGAGCTTGTATACCCATGAAATTGCCAATCACTCTGTGTATAGGTGAGGAGGCTAAGAATGGGTCTGTTAGTTTAGGTTTTCTCAGGTAGTTAAAAACTGCATGGTTAAAAGAGGTTTTCCAGGACTTTTTAATGAATGAACTATCTTCAAATGGTGGTCCAACATCCACAACCCCCCTGTATCAGTTTTTAGAACCAGAAGCGGTGCTCATCAGTCACATGGCCTGATCACAGCACTTAGGATTTTCATGTACATGAGCGTCAGGGAATGCGGGTAGTTACCGCATCCCCACATACATGTACATGATGGTGATCAAGCGGGCTCAGAAGCAGAGCTCGTGTGATCACCGCAGGAGCCCAGCTGTAACTGACAGCCAGGATCCCGCTGCAACTGCCGAGACGGTGATAACACCAATACCCTCTGTTTAACCCCTAAGGTGCCACGGTCAATAGAAAACGTGGCATCTTTGGTGTTTGTCAGTGAAACTGATACTCCTATTGGCCCCCCGCAGTGCAATTGTGGGGTGCCGATGGGAGGCTATGGCAAGCGGGGGCCTAACAAAAACCCCCGTGAATGCCATCATAAACTTTCTATTAGGACCTGCTAGAGACATGTCCAAATAGAATTCCTGTTACAATTAAGTAACAGGTACTATATGCTGCAATACAAATGTATTGTAGTATATTGGACAGGTGATCAAGTTCCCTAGTGGTAAAGTACCCTAGGGGGACTTGAAAAAAAAGGTAAACATAAAATGAATAAAATAATTTTTAAAAAGTAAAAAAACCAATTAAATTAAACACAAATAAATTCCATTTTCCCCATTAAAATGTTTTGCATGTTTTAAAAACTAAAAACTAAAAAAAGTACACATATTTGGTATCACCACGTCCATAACAACCTGACATATAATATTACAATATTTCACCCGCATGATGAATGACATAAAAAATAAAAGTAAAAAATAATGCCAAAATCGCCATTATTGTTTATCCCGCAATCCAAAAAGCAGAATAGAAAAAAAAAGCAATCAATAAGTCGCTCAATTATAAAATGATACCAATGAAAACTTTAAGTTATCCCGCAAAAAATAAGCCATCGCACAGCTCCATTGATGGAACAATAAAAAAGTTATGGGTTTCAGAATATAGCAACTCCAAAACTAATGCTTTTCTCAAAAAAATAATTTTTTAGTTTCATAGTAGTAAGACATTAAAAAACCTATACATATTGGGTATCGCCATAATCGTACTGACCCGCAGAATAAATTAAGAATGTTGTTGATATTTTTACCATAGAATGAACAGTGCAAAATTAATAGTGCAAAAATCAATGCCAAAATTGCTGTTTTTTCCCATTCTCAGAAAGAGTTAAACAAAATGTTAATTATTAAATGATTTATGTTGTAAAAATGATGCTGTTAAAAAATTCAACTAATCCCGCAAAAAACAAGCCCACATATGGCTATGTCAACATAAAAATAAAAAAGTTAAGGCTCTTGCAAAATGATGATGAAAAAATGAAAAATAATGCTGTGTCCTTAAGGCAAAAATAGGCTGTGTCCTTAAAGGGAGTCTATCATTCGCAAAAACACTTTTAAGCTAATGGCACCTTGGAATGCCCTTTAAAAAGGCCATTCTTCTCTTACCTTTCCTTGTTTTCTTCTTCCAGTCGATTCCAAGATAATTTGTTTCTTCATGTATGTAAATGAGCACCACGGAGCACCCGGGGTGTTCCTTCTCTTCTGCGAGTGCCCATCGCGTCATCGCTTCTCACCGCCCCTTCGTCCATTGCAGTGACTCCCCTTTTGGTCTTCTTTCTTCTCAGTTCTCACCAGCAGCGAATTCTTGAAGGTAAGAGAAGAATGGCCTTTTTAAAGGACATTCCAACGTGCCATTAGCTTAAAAGTGTTTTTGCGAATGATAGACTCCCTTTAAGGAGTTAAGAATACTGTACATATCTGTCTGTAGCTGTCGTGAGGACTCACAAAGACATCCTCACAGAATTCATCATTTGTCCTATACAAATGGCCTTATGTAGGACACAGTTTTATGTCTGTGCTTGGTAAAGTAAGACAAAAAGCTCTCACATCTCAGCTGTCCTGACAATCACATAGTTACTGATCACTGTGCATAGCAGCCACCATCTCTGCAATGAGATTTCATTGTAAAGTAAACAGCTATAATGTTTGGTAATATGTTTTTAACTACATGTAAACAACAAGTAAAGGACAGGCCTCTAGTACATTACTGAGGAGGCACACATTAGATTTATTAAAGCAATAATAAAAGTGGTTGCAACAGTGCACATGGTCTTTAAAGCAACTGTCCAGTTAGGAGCTCAAAAGTATTATGTATGTTGGTATCTAAAGGAGATGATGCTTGCTATTTATTTTCCTAAGATCCTGCTGCTTTGCTGCTTTTTATCTTGTCTCTTTAAGGGTAGAGCTGAGAGCTGTGACTACAGCTGGACTATACTGTCTTCAGAGTCTGAGGTAGTCTGAGACACACCTCCTGCATTGGCTTAGACTGCTGGTCTTTCCCACTTCCCTGCAGCTCTGACTCTTCAGATGATTGTGTATTAACACAAGTCAATTACAGGCTCATAAAGGAGTCAGTGAACAGAGAAAGGTCTTTCCACCATGATAATATTAGCCTGCGGCTGTTGGTTTTAACTTGGTGGTTATAAAAAAAAAAGAGAGAGAGCCTCCCTTTTTTCTTTTTTTTTCAATTATTTATTTATTCAAATAATTGAAAAAAATGTTAGACCCCCTTTTTAGATCACATGGTCTAAGTTACTTATGGTCATTGGCCTACTTTCAAAAGTAGATCAATTACTAAGAGTAGCCTGGACCATGGAATTTAAACCCAGAAGGGGTTATGCGTGGTCACTCACCCACTTTTAAATATAGGCCAGTGGCTAAGAGTACCCCATTCTGGATAATTTTCTTGTGCAAAAATCACCTGAGATGCACCACAAATATTCATAATTGTGGTGCTTCTTGCATAAACTTTGCACTAGGAAATGTAAGTTTGGTGCACAGCCAAAAGCTAGTGCAGGGATTCCTTCAGCTACAATGGAGTCCCTGCATTGGCCACCATTTGGAACAATTCATCAGAAACAAAACCCAAAAGTTTTGGATGTGCTGGATTGTGAAGATTTTGGGAAATTCACCATGAAAAAAAGTAGGGATGAATAGTTTTGTAGAAATGCATTGCTACATGTTATGGGTTAAATGGAACCCCACTATATGAACAATCATGAGGTACTTGCAATAGTTTTTATTGGAAAGGGATATCTTGCATATTTTTTTGCTGAAATACTGCTAAATTCTGCATGTGCTCAACAGAGTGTGATTTATATACATATACATTGAGTACTGCTGAATAAGAGTATATATTTCTATTGTCAGGTCTAGCTGTAAAATATGCTGCACTTCACAAAGCTCAGCAAACGCTATACCACGCTCAGTGACATTTATCTATGCAATAGCTATTTGAGCACATATATATTTATATTCTAAGCTATTGCAATGAGAAATGAATATTTGCATCATAAATTACATAAATCAACAACCACAGCGAATCATATGATACATCTTGCAATAATATTCCCTTCCTGTGATTTGCAGAGTATGCTCCCATCTAGCTGATACAGTATCTGACAACAGAGTATTGCACTAGTAATGATATTTAGTGCTATGAAGAATAAATCTAATGATATGAATATCGCTGAGATCAGAGGTTCAGCAAATGAATAAATGGAGGGTGCTTTAAATTATGCAGGATAAGAAGTCTGTCTTCTATTTTCCCTGACACAATATTTATGCATTGCTAAAAATACAACTAATGGTTTGGGGTTAAATTTAACTAAAGCTAGAATAAAAGTAAAAGAAATAGGATGTGTCCAAGAATGAAAAAAAAATGCAATTTAAACAAATCGGGGAATCAAAAAGAACTAGTCATTTTGACTAATGAGAAGGCCCCTAGCAGCATGCTAAAAAGGCAGCATTGTCTGAGAACTTTAAAGGGATATCCATTTTCAGAAAATTGTTAGCCTATCCTTAAAGCGTACCTCCGATTATAAAACCATGAATGGTACATGTGAATATATCTTATTACGTGTCCTTCTCCACTGATTATGATGTTTTTTTTGCCTCCTTATCTTAACTCAAACTGTTTATTTATATAGAGTTCATTTTCTACCTAGCCCGCACACAGTAGTCTATGGAGAAAGCTGGTAATTGATTTATCACCTCATTCTATGCAGTGGTACAGTCTTATTTTGAAGATACAACAGTATCAAAAGAGCTCTCTCACTGACAGTGTAGCTGCTGCAGTTATTTGTGTGTCTTTTCCAGCAGCCACCTTCTCCCCCACCCCTCTCCATAGACTTCTACATTACTCTTTAAAATAAACCAATTCTAATTTGGTGACGGTTCAACTGTTGAAACCCCCAGTTGGTTTTACAGATCAGGTCAGCTGGTTTTACAGGTTTGCAGTCCCTAGAGTTGTTTAGAAGCTAAGAGCTGCACTTGCTTTCTTTGTCTAAGTAGCGGTTATGAGTTACTGCAGAAGAGTCCTAAATGGGTAAAATTTTTTACATTTTTTTATGCTATTAAAGTAATTTGTGCTTGTTTTGGTGCTAGATAGGAATTTTGTTTTATCATTTCACATGCATAGTAATTATCCACTTTTAGTGTCACCTAGTTAGTGGTATAGCACTAGGACTATATAAGCTGTAGACACATTGGAGGGGTGTAATTAGGGTTTTTACTGTAATTGTTTATTATGATTACTATTAATAATAATAATCATTATCAAGGCTTGCTGAAACAAAGAAACCACTTTTATCTGATTAGTTAAGAATATATGAATTTATCAACATGAACTATCCTTTAGATATAGAATTATCTCACTGAACTGTTATTAATAAGAATTATAATTAACATATTTTAATACACAGTTTGTTTGATGTACCAGTGTATAAAATAATACAAACTAGCTGTAAGAGAAAAGATCTTTCAGTCAACAATTAAGATGGCTAATTAGCTATTAATATATACATATAGTTCAACTTCATGCAATGATGGTGACAATCTGTTCACACAAAGATTTATTAAACCTGCAGCAAAGGAACGGGAAAGCAGCTGCCCATAACAATCAATCAGGTTTTAGGTTACGTATAAAAGGCTCTGAGAATTTAGAGCTGGAAGATGATTGGTTGCTACAGTACAGACCAAAAGTTTGGACACACCTTCTCACTCCAAGAGTTTTCTGTATTTTCATGACTATAAAAATTGTAGATTCACACTGAAGGCATCAAAACTATGAATTAACACATGTGGAATTATATACTTAACAAAAAAGTGTGAAACAACTGAAAATATGTCTTATATTCTAGGTTCTTCAAAGTAGCCGCCTTTTGCTTTGATTACTGCTTTGCACACTCTTGGCATTCTCTTGATGTGCTTCAAGAGGTAGTCACCTGAAATGGTTTTCACTTCACAGGTGTGCCCTGTCAGGTTTAATAAGTGGGATTTCTTGCCTTATAAATGGAGTTGGGACTATCAGTTGTGTTGTTCAGAAGTCAGGTGGATACACAGCTGATAGTCCTACTGAAAGGAGTGTTAGAATTTGTATTATGGCAAGAAAAAAGCAGCTAAGTAAAGAAAAACGAGTGGCCATCATTACTTTAAGAAATGAAGGTCAGTCAGTCCGAAAAATTGGGAAAACTTTGAAAGTGTCCCCAAGTGCAGTGGCCAAAACCATCAAGCGCTACAAAGAAACTGGCTCACATGAGGACCGCCCCAGGAAAGGAAGGCCAAGAGTCACCTCTGCTGCGGAGGATAAGTTCATCCGAGTCACCAGCCTCAGAAATCGCAGGTTAACAGCAGCTCAGATTAGAGACCAGGTCAATGCCACACAGAGTTCTAGCAGCAGACACATCTCTACAACAACTGTTAAGAGGAGACTGTGTGCAGCAGGCCTTCATGGTAAAATAGCTGCTAGGAAACCACTGCTAAGGACAGGCAACAAGCAGAAGAGACTTGTTTGGGCTAAAGAACACAAGGAATGGATATTAGACCTGTGGAAATCTGTGCTTTGGTCTGATGAGTCCAAATTTGAGATCTTTGGTTCCAACCACCGTGTCTTTGTGCGACGCAGAAAAGGTGAACGAATGGACTCTACATGCCTGGTTACCACCGTGAAGCATGGAGGAGGAGGTGTGATGGTGTGGGGGTGCTTTGCTGGTGACACTGTTGGCGATCTATTCAAAATTGAAGGAATGCTAAACCAGCATGGTTACCACAGCATCTTGCAGCGGCATGCTATTCCATCCGGTTTGCGTTTAGTTGGACCATCATTTATTTTTCAACAGGACAATGACCCTAAACACACCTCCAGACTGTGTAAGGGCTATTTAACCAAGAAGGAGAGTGATGGGGTGCTATGCCAGATGACCTGGCCTCCACAGTCACCAGACCTGAACCCAATCGAGATGGTTTGGGGTGAGCTGGACCGCAGGGTGAAGGCAAAAGGGCCAACAAGTGCTAAGCATCTCTGGGAACTCCTTCAAGACTGTTGGAAGACCATTTCAGGTGACTACCTCTTGAAGCTCATCAAGAGAATGCCAAGAGTGTGCAAAGCAGTAATCAAAGCAAAAGGTAGCTACTTTGAAGAATCTAGAATATAAGACATATTTTCAGTTGTTTCACACTTTTTTGTTAAGTATATAATTCCACATGTGTTAATTCATAGTTTTGATGCCTTCAGTGTGAATCTACAATTTTTATAGCCATGAAAATACAGAAAACTCTTGGAATGAGAAGGTGTGTCCAAACTTTTGGTCTGTACTGTATGTGCAAATGCTTTGCATTTCGATTGTGCCACTTTTGATGTTTATTACATATGTTAGGCTTAGCTCACATCATTGTTGTTCTGTTCCTTATTAGGAGTAGTCAAATGATGGACATCTAGCTCAACAAACCCCAATGGCTTTAATGGGGGTTCGCCAGGTTTCTATCATTGAGTCTGGCATTATGTGGGAAAAAATAAAGCAGCAAGTGTTTTATTTGCTATTCTTAACGGATTCTTCAATGGAAGCTCCTAACATAGCCTAAGAGCTATTTATAAAATTAGAAGACATATGTTGAACCATATCCATACGATTCTATTTTACAAACCTATGGCAATAGTCTATTCTTTTGACATTTGATAAGTTTCCGGATATCTTATTTTGGGGGTGGACACCAAAAGTTGTACTCTACTAATTTAGATTCCTGCAAAAACATGTTAAAATTATGTTTCCATAATGGAGAAGGATCAGATGCATCTAAACATATGTCTATACATTATGTTTTCATATGTACTTTTTTGATGTGTCTGAAAAAAAATAAAAAAAACCTTAACACCTCACTTTCTCTTTACAAACAAAAGCATGTGTCAAATGGATGCTAGGTTTATGTAGGTATATACTTTATTTCTAAGATCTACAAAAATAGCATAACACAAAGTACAAGTTACAGCAACTTTGAAAACAGTTTGCAGTAAATCAAAATAAGCACAATGCGAACAAGAGTTTATATGCTGCCAAATACCAGAAACATAGCGCATGACAAATCATAATTAGCTAAAAAGTTGCAATAATCACAGCAGCACAATATCTTGTTTTACTCTGGCCTGCTGAGGCTAGCAGTACTTACACAGATGGAACATTTTCTATCTCCGTTTAAACATAAAGCCTAATGGAATGTGAAATGTGCAGATCTGCTGAAAATGCACTTTAGATTATTTAATGCCTGTAAATCAACATGATGAATTTGCTTTCCCAAGCAGTGGGCATGGCCTACTTTAAGAAAAGTGCCATTTTGGAAGGTACTCTGTGTATTATCGTCTTCAGAAATGAATAGCTATAACTTTTATTCTACGATACAGTCATGGGCAGGCGGATACTATTCCATATCTTTACAATCAAAATCAAATAGGATTCTGTAGGATTCTGTAGATAGTCATGGTCAGGCTGAAACTATTCTGTATTTGTGTCAATTACAATGAGGATCAAATAGATCAAAATACTTTAGAGAGCTATACTTTAGGTCAGCTGGACTTTCTTTGCTCCCAAAACTACCACAAAATAACATTAGTTTAGATAGTACCATGTAACATAATATATATATATATACAGTCATATGAAAAAGTTTGGGCACCCCTATTAATCTTAATAATTTTTAGTTCTAAATATTTGGGTGTTTGCAACAGCCATTTCAATTTGATATATCTAATAACTGATGGACACAGTAATATTTCAGGATTGAAATGAGGTTTATTGTACTAACAGAAAATGTGCAATATGCATTAAACCAAAATTTGACCGATGCAAAAATTTGGGTACCCTTATCATTTTATTGATTTGAATACTCCTAACTACTTTTTACTGACTTACTGAAGCACAAAATTGCTTTTGTAACCTCACTGAGCTTTGAACTTCATAGCCAGGTGTATCCAATCATGAGAAAAGGTATTTAAGGTGGCCAATTGCAAGTTGTTCTCCTATTTGAATCTCCTATGAAGAGTGGCATCATGGGCTCCTCAAAACAACTCTCAAATGATCTGAAAACAAAGATTGTTCAACTTAGTTGTTCAAGAGAAGGATACAAAAAGTTGTCTCAGAGATTTAACTTGTCAGTTTCCACTGTGAGGAACATAGTAAGGAAATGGAAGACCACAGGGACAGTTCTTGTTAAGCCCAGAAGTGGCAGGCCAAGAAAAATATCAGAAAGGCAGAGAAGAAGAATGGTGAGAACAGTCAAGGACAATCCACAGACCACCTCCAAAGAGCTGCAGCAGCATCTTGCTGCAGATGGTGTCACTGTGCATCGGTCAACAATACAGCACACTTTGCACAAGGAGACGCTGTATGGGAGAGTGATGCGAAAGAAGCCGTTTCTGAAAGCACGCCACAAACAGAGTCGCCTGAGGTATGCAAAAGCACATTTGGACAAGCCAGCTTCATTTTGGAAGAAGGTCCTGTGGACTGATGAAACAAAGATTGAGTTGTTTGGTCATACTAAAAGGCGTTATGCATGGCGTCAAAAAAACACAGCATTCCAAGAAAAACACTTGCTACCCACTGTAAAATTTGGTGGAGGTTCCATCATGCTTTGGGGCTGTGTGGCCAATGTCGGCACCGGGAATCTTGTTAAAGTTGAGGTTCGCATGGATTCAACTCAGTATCAGCAGATTCTTGAGAATAATGTACAAGAATCAGTGACGAATTTGAAGTTACGCCGGGGATGGATATTTCAGCAAGACAATGATCCAAAACACAGCTCCAAATCTACTCAGGCATTCATGCAGAGGAACAATTACAATGTTCTGGAATGGCCATCCCAGTCCCCAGACCTGAATATCATTGAACATCTGTGGGATAATTTGAAGCGGGCTGTCCATGCTCGGCGACCATTAAACTTAACTGAACTGGAATTGTTTTGTAAAGAGGAATGGTCAAAAATACCTTCATCCAGGATCCAGGAACTGATTAAAAGCTACAGGAAGCGACTAGAGGCTGTTATTTTAGCAAAAGGAGGATCTACTAAATATTAATGTCACTTTTCTGTTGAGGTGCCCATACTTTTGCACCGGTCAAATTTTGGTTTAATGCATATTGCACATTTTCTGTTAGTACAATAAACCTCATTTCAATCCTGAAATATTACTGTGTCCATCAGTTATTAGATATATCAAATTGAAATGGCTGTTGCAAACACCCAAATATTTAGAACTAAAAATGATTAAGATTAATAGGGGTGCCCAAACTTTTTCATATGACTGTATATATATATATATATATATATATATATATATATATATATATATATATGATATCAGCACTTCAATTTGCAAATGTTCAAGTGAGTCTTTGATCCAAGGCCACGTTTCGGTTCCAACAAAATACCTCTCTCAAGCCAAGAGGGCAGTAGGTTGATCTTTATTCATACATCTATAGGAAGTTCATCAACCAATAGATTTACCTAGAGGCCACTGGGAGCTTACTGCCGTATGCATCAGTCTAAACATGATAAGCCTTACTCTTTTTCCTCATCTGTTCTTAGTTTATAGAATTGTAGATTGTATTACTCTATTTTATGTACATGATTATGGGGGCTTTCTCCTCTACTCTGTTGACAGCTATTTACTGATATCCATTATCCCTTGAAGTATCCGGGAGAGATTTCTATACATGATCTGCAGGAGGGGAGTAAATAAGCTGTGACATCATCTATTGTCAGTAGTGGATTTAATGATGGGTCAGTGTTATTATCTATAGAGGTGTTCTCCTCTATTATACTCCAACCTGTCTTGTCTGTGATGTAAATGAGGAGACTGCTGCATAGAAAAACCCTTCAGATAGCAAGTGTCAGTCTATTATTAGGCTTACAGGGCAGAGTGAAATTTGCAGGATGTAGTACTTATTTTTAAACATGTGTGTGTGTGAATATATGTATATATATCTATATATCTATATATATATCTATATATATATATAGATATATATAGTACTGTAAAGGTTTTTGGAAGATATGGGGAAATTTTGCAAAGAAAGAATGCTTTCTAAAATAGAATTGTTAATAGTTTCCTTTTTAATTTCTGCAGCAGGACAATGACTGTGGGCACTGTGGGTCACACCACCTCTGCACCCCCTTTAGCTATACACCTGCCTCAAGCACATCTTCTGCCTCAATGTCTTTTCCAATTCTGTTGAATCTAAATCTCACTAGAGTCCAGTGTTTTCTGATTCTATTGTAGTCACTACATGAGACACTAACTTACCAAGATAAAAGGTAGTTTTAGAAGAGATTAGAAAAAAAAACATTTTTCAAACATTGATCTGGAAAGGATTACAAAATCTTTCAAACCCCAGTGTGAGCCATTATTTCTAAATAAAGAAGACAACTCATCCAGGAAAGCAAAATAAGTTCCAGTTGATCATCCAAACTTAAAAATCTTTAGTTTGAGCTAAGGCAATTGTTTGCAACCAACAACTGAACAACAACATGATTCACGGGGGAATAGAAAGGTGAAAACCACTGTTTATGGATGTCATGGCACTTTACATTCATAAAAACAAATGAACAAAAAAAATCACTGTATAATGTGTATTCCAAGCCACATAAAAATCTTGTATGGGTACGAATCAAATACAGCACTTCACGGTGAGAACATTAAACTAAAGGCATCCATGCTTAACTCCATCACATCCGCACAACGTATTGATATTGAAGGGGCCATGGATAGTCGTAAAATTCTTTAGAAGAATGTTTGGTTATCTGCCTTTAGGCTAAAGGTAGAATGTCTACTGTAAATAGAAAGATAACAAGCCAAAAAACAAAGGCATGTCTGCATCACTGAGTGTAGAAACACAAAATTAAAATTAATGTTAAATACTTTTTTTTTAGGCAGGAACTACAAATAAATAGTTCATATACAAAAACATAACATGTATTTTTGCCTCTGAACACACCATTATGTACTATACATGCATGTTATTGATGGGATATACGGTAGTTCAAGCAAGATGCTGTACATATGGAGCTGCTGTCATTAGACTTTTCAGCTGTTATGTGTGTGTACATCAGGAGTAACTATTTCTGGTCATTATATGACTATATTCTGCAGTTTTTAGCAGTTTCTCACTGTGCATGCTTTATCTGGAGACTGTAGTTCTCTATGAACTTGTAGGTGAAAGCTGGCTGCCATACACTGTACACAGTCTCTTTCACTTAAAAATAGCTCTAAGAACATGCAGGACATATATAGAGAAGTACTGACTGATGTGAATAAAGTCCTTTGGTTGTGATATACAGTGCTGGCCAAAAGTATTGGCACCCCTGCAATTCTGTCAGATAATACTCAACTTCTTCCAGAAAATGATTGCAATCACAAATGCTTTGGTAATAATATCTTCATTTATTTTGCTTGCAATGAAAAAACACAAAAGAGAATGAAAAAAAAAGTCAAATCATTGATCATTTTACACAAAACTCCAAAAATGGGCCGGACAAAAGTATTGGCACCTTCAGCCTAATACTTGGTAGCACAACCTTTAGACAAAATAACTGCGAACAACCGCTTCCGGTAACCATCAATGAGTTTCTTACAATGCTCTGCTGGAATTTTAGACCATTCTTCTTTGGCAAATTTCTCCAGGTCCCTGAGATTTAAAGGGTGCCTTCTCCAAACTGCCATTTTGAGATCTCTCCACAGGTGTTCTATGGGATTCAGGTCTGGACTCATTGCTGGCCACTTTAGAAGTTTCCAGTGCTTTCTCTCAAACCATTTTCTAGTGCTTTTTGAAGTGTGTTTTGGGTCATTGTCCTGCTGGAAGACCCATGACCTCTGAGGGAGACCCAGCTTTCTCACACTGGGCCCTACATTATGCTGCAACATTTGTTGGTAGTCTTCAGACTTCATAATGCCATGCACACGGTCAAGCAGTCCAGTGCCAGAGGCAGCAAAGCAACCCCAAAACATCAGGGAACCTCCGCCATGTTTGACTGTAGGGACCGTGTTCTTTTCTTTGAAGGCCTCTTTTTTTTTTCCTGTAAACTCTATGTTGATGCCTTTTCCCAAAAAGCTCTACTTTTGTCTCATCTGACCAGAGAACATTCTTTCAAAAAGTTTTTGGCTTTCTCAGGTAAGTTTTGGCAAACTCCAGCCTGGCTTTTTTATGTCTCTGGGTCAGAAGTGGGGTCTTCCTGGGTATCCTACCATAGAGTCCCTTTTCATTCAGACGCCGACGGATAGTACGGGTTGACACTGTTGTACCCTCGGACTGCAGGGCAGCTAGAACTTGTTTGGATGTTAGTCGAGGTTCTTTAGCCACCATCCGCACAATCTTTCGTTGAAATCTCTCGTCAATTTTTCTTTTCCGTCCACATCTAGGGAGGTTAGCCACAGTGCCATGGGCTTTAAACTTCTTGATGACACTGCGCACGGTAGACACAGGAACATTCAGGTCTTTGGAGATGGACTTGTAGCCTTGAGATTGCTCATGCTTCCTCACAATTTTGCTTCTCAAGTCCTCAGACAGTTCTTTGGTCTTCTTTCTTTTCCCCATGCTCAATGTGGTACACACAAGGACACAGGACAGAGGTTGAGTCAACTTTAATCCATTTCAACTGGCTGCAAGTGTGATTTAGTTATTGCCGCCACCTGTTATGTGCCACAGGTAAGTAACAGGTGCTGTTAATTACACAAATTAGAGAAGCATCACCTGATTTTTCAAAGGGTGCCAATACTTTTTTCCACCCCCTTTTTTATGTTTGGTGTGGAATTATATCCAATTTGGCTTTTTGACAATTCTTTTTGTGATTTTCCATTGAAGACAAATTAAATGAAGATATTATTACCAAAGCATTTGTGATTGCAATCATTTTCTGGAAGAAATTGAGTATTATCTGACAGAATTGCAGGGTTGCCAATACTTTTGGCCAGCACTGTAGGTCTACAACTGTAGATACAACTATAGTGCTGTTCACTGCCGGGCTTCCATGTAGTATCAGTAAAGTGGCATCAAGACATGCCCGCTGATGGAGGGTCATGAGACCATCATTAGTCCCATAGTCTATGTGACATGTGAGTACATCTGTAGTGATAGTCTATGGGGCGGCTGATGCATCAGCCAAATCACATAATCCTCCATCAGCGGCCATGTCTTGATGTGCTTCACTGCTACTGCATGAAAGTCTGACAGCAATCAATACTACAACTGTATCTCCAGTAGAAGACCTGCGTGGCACTGGCAGCAACTATTATTAGTAGGTGCTATTAATTGCAGTTTGCAGCACAGTTTAATGAAAGTGGCCAACCCCTTTAATTCTTTATTGGATACCTGGAATGGATCTTGCATGCTATAAGATTAGATTCCCCTTTTATTACATAGGAATCCCCAAACAAGGGGTGCCACAAGAAGTTCAGAAACTATATGGAAAAGGGCCTACGTTGTTTGTCAGCAAACAGATGGCTGACAAATGTTAATAAATCAAAACAGGATATTGCAAAGATTTATACAACTAGTCAAGTGCTAGCCAAATATTGTTGTAGATACTTTTTATAACATTATTATTTTTTTTTCAGTTTGCATTCTTTTTTATTTTTAATATTTCAGTTTCAGTGTCACAGGATGAAAGTAATGCAAACTGCTTGGGATTTACAATAGATACTTGCCAAAACCACCCCACCAGTATGTCAACCAGTGCCACAAGCCACAACCATTGCCAGCTATACTACCAACATCCACAACTGTTGCAGCTTGTGATACACAATAAACAAGTATGTAAAATAAATATCTTAACGTATCATCACCCCAAGAGTGTCAACTTCTGTGAGGTCTGCTTTTGTTGCTGTACTTAACTGTACATTAAACAGTAGTAAAGTATGCAAGCTGTGTATATCATACAGTATATCTACAGTTGTGTTCATTCTTACCATAGCAATTTCAGTCTAGTGTTGGCTTTGCAGGCTTGCAGACTTACGTACTCACCATGCTCAGAGAAAATTATGAATGCCTGGGACATGTAAACAACATCAAATCTTTCCAAGTTTTATAGATGGATTCTATATAATTTCCATGAATTGCTGAGATCATTTCATAGGTTATCATCCTGCTGACACTGGTCTTGACCTGGCCTACTCGAAGATGTGATGTTTTCCAATTTATAGACATATATATGCAATCCACCATGCAAATGAACTGGGAAAATGTATGTATGTTTATGTTATTTAGTACACTTAGGTGCTCTGTTTGCTAATAAAATGACAATGTGAATTCTATGTACTATCCTAATGGAAGTTTTGACCACAGTCACTTGATGACCTTTCGCTATTGTGGAGCAACAATGTTGCCATTTCTACAGAAAGATGTGGATACCAAGATCCTGCTCCCTTTTAAGCATGAAAGGTACCTTAATATCCAAAACTGGTAGCCATGGGCAAAGGGAAAAATTTGGAAGAGCAATTCAAAGGAGGTAGAGGAGGGAAGGTTATGGGAATTATCCTGAAGAAGTGAGGGATTTGGTGAATTTTAGAGGATTCACATCCAGGGAGCTGCTGTTTTTCTATGAATTGCTGTGCCATCATCAATTTATTCCCTAAAGTAAAATGTTTTGGGAACGTCAATTTCCTAGTGATCCACCAGAAATAAATAGAGGGTTGTACGCTAAGTGAGAAGGTGGTATTTGGCAATAAACTAGTTATAGGAGATGGATCACTTATTATTTGATGCTTGAGACTTTAAGCACCTCCAGTGGAGCAGAGAGTGGTGGATAAAAGGAACTTTGTCCTTTAAATAAGGTGGAAGTGGGCTCCAAAGGTCCAGCAGTCAGTACCACCAGCTGGGCCAATTGGGCTTTACTGGATGACTAGCTTTTATTGGGGGTGTTTATTAAACCAGATAGATGTACAGATTATCATTTGGTGATTGTGTAGCAGCGAAGGTATAGGCAGATACGTGAACAGATACAGAATATTAGCTAAGGTGTTGATTTTGACAGAATTTATGCAATCCAACTCATGTCAGGGTCATCTCATCCCAAGTCTTTATGTTATCTATCAGTTGTTTTATGAGGGGGGGGCAGTTCTTGGAATTTAATGACTCCAGATTCAGGGTCATATTCTCCTAAATAGGTAATTGATTTTGATTAGGCTTTAGTTGCAAAGTTGAGTTGGGGAAACTTTTGGTATATGAGGTAATATTACAAAAGACTGCTTCAGTCTTATCATAGTTGGCTTTTAACTCCAATGCCAGTGAAATTTTATCTAGTAGGGCAATTACATTGTATAGGGAGGTGAGCGGCTGAATGATTTTATATCTGGGACTACATACACACTTTTTCAATTTTATCTAGTGACATCTGCATTCCACAAGAGTCTACTGAGTTGCATGCAACCCAATATATTCCTTTGCACTGCATCTGTAGCTGAAGGGAACATTTTGATATGCCGGTGATAACAGCAATTTCTGTATCTGGTATAATAATAAAAAAAATAGGTGTTTCTGAAATTAAATATTTACTGCTTCTAGCAATACTCTACCACACAACATATGGATGAACTCTCTCATTATGACAGGAAATTTGAATTTATCTCTATGACATATGTTTAAAAGTACAAAAAATAGCTTTTGAATGTTTAATTTTACATTGATGAATTATCAATGGTAAATTTACATTTTACTTCTGTGCAATTTAAACTATGCGTGTATAAGAAAAGCAAATTTTCCTTCTTTCCACGTAGCCTGCAGGAGCAGAGCCATCATGCTTGATACATGTTGACTATTTTCACTGCAATCAGCTAAAGCTATTTCATGTTGGCTTTAGGGTAATGAATTTATTGTTTGTATTGATTTGTTTTATTATGAAATAATGAATCTTAATATATAAAGCTGATTCTTTGGGGCACTGTGAAATTAGGTTTTTCATCTTTACTTGTTTTGTACCAATCTTGGGAGCCTCTACTAAATAATCTACTTATCCTTTGTTCACATCAATTGGGACTATACATACTTAAAAAGGCTGTTCTAGAGCTCTCAGGTATGAAAAACTAAACTGCACTACACAAAGCAAAAGTTATTCTGAATCCAGCATAGAATACAGCTGAACTGATATCAAATTCTAATGCTGATGCTATACATTGTGGAAAAGCTGCACTTTTCTTGAGGATTATGCTGTGTTTTTTGTAGCCAAATCCAGAAGTGTTTTAAGCAGAAGAGAGAAGTATAAATGCTTCCTTTATATTTCATATTCCTTTTGAAGCCATTCTTGGCTTTTGTTAAAAAAAAAAAAAAAAGAAAAGAAAATCTGTGGCCTCAGCCTCAGAGACTATGCACATTAACTATTTACACATGAAAGTTGTAAAATTAGAATCACCTGCTTAGTATCCAAAGACATACTGATATAAATTGTGAGCCCTATATGGTATAGTGACTGTCTGTCTGTAAAGGGCTGCGGAATAAGATGCTGCTATACAAGTAAGTGTAATAAATCAATCAATCAATCAATCAATCAATCAATCAATCATGTATGTCCCCCTCTACTGGCAAAACAGCTCTGACATGCCATGGACTACACAAAATCTCTTAAAGAGGAACTTTCACGTCCTCATTTCAGCGCACTGCCTGCTTTCCCGGTATGTGCCCCGGGACTGGAGATATCGGGGGTCATAGTTTCACGGCTGACTGTCAGAAGGGCATTCCTGACAGTCTAGCTGCGCTGTTAGGAACGCCCTCCCTGACTGTGCTCGTCCATAGACTTGTACTGGGGGGCGTTCCTCACAGCTCAGTGTCATCACTGGGCGGTAAGGAACACCCCCTCTCTCTGTACTCGTCCATAGCGCTGTACTGTCAGAGGGGGCGCCCCCCCAGTACAAGTCTATCGATGAGTACTGTCAGGGAGGGTGTTCCTCACAGTGCAGCTAGACTGTCAGGAACGCCCTTCTGACAGTGAACGGTGAAATTTAGACCCCCAATATCTCCAGCCCCGGGGCACATCAGCGTGCTGTCGGATTTCTAGCGGTATATAAAACCGCATATACATGAGGACGTGAAAGGTCCTCTTTAAGGTGTCTTGTGGTATCAGTCACCAAAATGTTATCAATTGTCCTTACTACTGTATTTGAACTTTTTGTCATGTTTCTCAAACCATCCCTGAAAAATATTTGCAGTATTTTAGGGAACCTTATCCTGCTCAATAATGCCACTGCAATAGGAAATACCATTGTTATGAAATGGTGTTCTTGGTATGCAACAATATTTAAGTGGGTGGTACATGTCAATGTAACATGCATATGAATGCCATGGATCACATTTTCCCAGGATAACTTTACTCAGAATATAAAAGTGCCTCTACCAACTTGCCTTTTTCTTATATTGCATCTTGGTGTAATCTCTTTCCCAGATAAATAATGCACATACTATGCACATGATGTAAAAGAAACTGTGATTTGTCCGGCCAGGTTTCCTTCTTCCATTGCTCAATGCACCAGCTTTAAGGCTCATGTACTCATTGTAGGTGCTTTTAATGATAGACAGGGGTCAACATACAGTAAGCACTTTGACTAGTCAGTTGTCTGTACAGCCCCACACAGCAAGCTGCTAAGCGTTGTGGGCTAAGTCACTTCTGTCACAATCAGCATAAAAAACATACCCATTGTTTCATTTACCTTTTCAGGATAAGTTGCCATATGTACATGAAAACTAACACTAATATTTTGAATTATTTCGCTGTTTGACTCTTTGCATGCTGTAGCATGGTGAAATGGTGGATGGAGACTAGTTACCATACATTGCACAGTGAGTACAGGAGAATCTGCTATACTGTATAACTGTCTCAGGATCAAGTTCTGTTAAAATCATTTGCTAAAATTGTTTCCAATTGGGATCTTCACTAGAGATGTGCGAACCTCCCAAGATTTGTTTCATTTTGGGTAGCTCGAGTCCCTGATTCGATTTGAGTCAAACAAATTTGGTACGACCTGGAAGTGAAATTAGGTGGAGGCCCAAAGGAGATGTTAAAGAAACAAAAAACATTTATACTCACCTTCCGTCACCTCTTTTGGGCCTCATGACAGCATCCGATGATCACTCTTGGTCTCCTCTGTGACATCATGTGCCCGGGGCTGCCACTGAGGCCTGTAATTGAGACTCAGCAGTCACATAGGCATGTCAAGTGTCATGACATCATGATGGTCAATATGCCTATGTAACTGTGGAGGTCCAATTACTGGTCTCAGCAGTGACCCCAGCTACATGACATCAAAAGGAGAGCACCAGACACAGTGAGGAGGCCCAAAAGAGGATAGGTAAGGTGAGTATAAATGTTTTTTTTAATTTTTTTCTCCTCCCCTGGGCCTCCACCTATTATATTGTGGGGTCTAAGAGACAAGACTAATGCTTGTCGCGGTGTACATCCGAGACAAATCGCCAATACAAAACTGAACAATTTGGAATATTCAGGTTGAACCCAGCTCAGAACAAATTGTTTCACCCATCTTTAGTTTTCACATGGATCCTGCAAAGGATCAGGCAGTCCAGAACTGGGTACATCTCAGAGTTTACATAGTTTCCTAGGCTTCATCAGTTATTATCATAAAATTATTAAGGGGTTTTCTGATATTGTTAAACTTACTATTGATATCAATAATAAAAGGGCTGTTGTCTGCATTGGAGGCCTTCAAACATTTGGAAGAGTGTTTCATGTCAATTCCAGTGTTGATTCAACTTCATTTAGAGAAATCCTGCATTGTGAAAGCTGAGGCATCTGAATTTGATAGGGCTCTTCTTTCATTAATGTTCACCCTTGCAACTTCTTCTCCCATAAATTTTCTCCTATAAAGGTAATTATGATATAGGTGATTGAGAACTGTTAGCCATTACATGTGTTTTGGTGGTCATCATCATAGTAAAGCTAGTATGCACCATACCTTATTTGTGTCCATGTGTACCCACCCAGTCATTGTCTGTAAGGCTGTTTGGGACCACTAAACTACCAGCATGCTGTTAAGCAGCTGGGGTTCAGGGTCCTAAACCTATGCATCATATCACCATTTGCTACCAGTATCTTTTGGAATCAAACATTGAAGTTTCCTGGTGTTCACTGAGATGAGTCTATGTTATTAAAATTATGAGGGATGCACTATGATTAGGGATGAGTGAACTGATCTGGTTAAAACCGAATTCAACCTAAATTTTCCAAAAACTTCAGGTTCTACTGGAAACCGAAACTTTTGAGGTTCGTCACCACTAAACACTATTATGCTCTGGGGTCTCGCCAGACCCAAGAGTATAATAAGTGGAGGTCCAGAGGAGGTCAGTAATAATAACAAACATTTATACTCACCTCTCCTGGGCGTCTGGCGATCCCCTGGTGTCCTCTTAAGGCCTCTTCTGGCCTCTGGGTGACAGCTGAGTCACTGCTGAGGCCAAAGCATGGTGCCTGACAACTGCCAGAGGCCTGAAGAGGATGCACAGGAGAGGTGAGGCAAGGGGAGTACAACAGTTTGTTATTTTTACTCACCTCCCCTGGCCCTCTCCTCAGACCCAAGAGTATAATAGTTGCAGGGCCGCTTTAACCATAGGGCCAACTTGCACCGGGCCTATGGTACTGGGACCCCCCTTGGGCATACCTCGCAACCGTCCAGAATTCCGGGTCCTGTCCCGGGACAGTGGTGAACCTAGCCTCTTTGCTGCCTGAGGCGGACTATCGAAAGACGCCCCACCCCAAAAAAAAAAAAAAATATAAAATTGAGTTTCCATGCTGTTAGCGTCATACGCTGTTATTGTCGTACAATTAACATACACAAGCTTATGAAACTGTTTTTAAGAATTCTTCTTACTGCATTACTTTAGTACCAGATCAACCACACGGCATTAACAATGACAATAACTTCACACATCTTCTGCTTGGTGGATGGATGAGCCCATGTGGCCCCCATTCTCTATAATAGGAGCGCCGCAGATAGCTAAGTGCTGTACTTCAGGTATTTTCGGCATTCCCATCAAAGTTGAATGAGAGACACGCGGGTTCGTCCATCCACACGCTTATATTCAGCTTGCTGCGGGCAGACTGAATTCCAACCCAGAGGGGGAAAAAAAAAAACAATTCTCAGACCCAGTGGGGGGGGGGGGGGTCTCAGCAGACAGACCCCCATCAATCAGGTATTTATCCTCTATCATTTAGGTGAATACAGGGCAATAACATTTTGTGACTTACAGGTGACATCTCTTACTAATCGGTCACATTTCCCTTCTTTTCCCTTTGGACTGCCATGACCACTTCTTCCAGCTGTAACTTATCTCTGTAAAGTTTGCAACAAAAGACATATTTTCCTCACTTTTCCAGGCATCCAACCCACATTGTCCTTACCTACACAAAGCCCCCATCCTGCCGCTACCCCAATAATAAAATATATAATATAACCCCCATAATGAATAATACTCCCAAGTGCATCTTTATATTAATAATGTCCGTGTGTACCCTGTATAAATAGTGCCCCTTATTAATAATACCCCAGGTGTTAACTAATTAAAAGGTTTTCCAGGTCATTAATAAACTAATCAGTGGGGCTCAAAAACCCAGGACCCCTACTGATCACCTGTTTGAATGAACCAGGGTACCTGTGTAAGCGACATGACCGCTTCTCTGTTTACATAGTGTCATTCATCTCATAGCAGACATGTAATGTAACTACAGCCTCGTCCTATACATGTCTGTGTGACAAGGCTGTAATTACATCACATGGTCACTATAAACAGACAGCGTGTGATATAAACAGGCACCATTGCCCCTTCAAACATCAGAGGGGGGGTCCACTGATCTCTTATTGATAATCTGTCCTAAGGATAGAACATCAATAAAAATGATCTGGAAAGCCCCTTTAATAAAGAACAAGTGCCACCTTAAAGGGGTTGTCCAGGATAACCACTTTTTTAATATGAGGCTGGGGAACGTGCTCCAGTGTCTACCAGCGCGTTTCAGGCCTGCTGCTCTGGGGTTTTCTTTCCCACAGCACTGTGATGTCCCGTGTCAGCGACCTCAGTGGTCATGTGCGGTGGGGACTTCCGCCAGAAGAAAACAGCAGAGCAGCAGAAGCAGACTGCGGTGGGAGACATTGGAGCACAAGGGACAGGTGAGTAGGTGTTTTTTTTTTTATACAGTGGCCCACAGAGGCCACACAGCAGCACCTGCACACAGTATTTCATGGTATTATGCTCCGCAGCCGCCCCTGCACACGATATTATGCTCCATAGTGGCCCCTGCACAAGGTATTATGCCTCGCAGCGGCCCCTGCACACGGTATTATGCCCCGCAGCGGCCCCTGCACACGGTATTATGCTCCATAGTGGCCCCTGCACATGGTATTATGCCCCGCAGCGGCCCCTGCACACGGTATTATGCGCCATAGTGGCCCCTGCACACGGTATTATGCACCATAGTGGCCCCTGCACACGGTATTATGCCTCATGGTGGCCCCTGCACACAGTATTATGCCCCATAGTGGCCACTGCACACGGTATTATGCCCAGCAGCGGCCCCTGCACACGGTATTATGCTCCATAGTGGCCCTTGCACTCAGTATTATGCTCCATAGTGGCCCCTGCACACGGTATTATGGCCCGCAGTGGCCCATGCACACCATACTATTCCCCGCAGCGGCCCCTGCACACAGTATTATGCCCTGCAGCGGTCCATGCACACGGTATTATGCTCCATAGTGGCCCCTGCACACGGTATTATGCCCCACAGCGGCCCCTGCACACGGTATTATGCGCCATAGTGGCTCTTGCACTCAGTATTATGCTCCATAGTGGTCCCTGCACACGGTATTATGCCCCATAGTGGCCTATGCACACAGTATTATGCTCCATAGTAGCCCCTGCACACGGTATTATGCTCCATAGTGATCCACCCATGAACTATTATTATACTCTGGGGTCTTTTCAGACCCCAGAGTATAATGATCAGAGACCCAGGTGGTGACAAACATAAAAACCAGTGTTACTAACTAGTGTTACTTACCTGGGCTCCGATGCACTCCCTGCTTTTGGCCCTCTTCAATGTCGTACAGACCAGCATCGCCACATAATGACGTCGACCTATCTCATCACCAAAGAAGGCCGAAGTCGGCTGGGAGTAACATCGGATCGCTGGAGAGGTGAGTAACATTGCTTTTTATGTTTATCAGCTCCCCTGGGTCTCTGATTATTGTATTCCGGGGTCTGAAAAGACCCTGGAGTATAATAATAGTAGTATTTGGCCTCATTTAATGATCCCCGCTGCCACTCACAGCTGCTTCTGATTCCCCCCTTCTGCGTCCCATAGCAGAAGGGGAAGCAGAGGCGGCCACAGCAGGCACAGAGATCGATAAGTAAATAGGCCGTTACCTGCCGGGATTACCCCAGCAGGTAACGGCCTATTTAAATATATATATATATATATATATATATATATATAAGTTCTCCTCACCTACCTGCGATCCCTTGATGGAGCCGCCGCCTCCTCTTCTTGTCCGCGATGTCTGCGTCTCAGCGTAGGAGGCGCGATGACATAATTGAATCACCACCTGCGCTGAGATACGGAGATCTCGTAAGCCAGCCCAGGACAGGTATCAAGCAGCTTTGTTTTTTTTTTTAAGTGGCCTGTCCTGGGCTGGATTATGGTAAATAGAAAGTAAAAAATGCTGCCCCCCAGACAGTGACGGACAGTGCCGCCTGAGGTGGCCGCCTCACTTCGCCTCATTAGAGGTGTGCCCCTGTTCCCGGTATCAACTCATCTGCGTCCTTTCCGGACGCAGATGAGTTCAAACTACTGATGAAGCAAGAGCTGTCCGCGGACAGCCCCTGCTTTACCATTGTGTGTGAAGCACATCCTTGTGTGCTCCGGTCCCTGGAGCTGCGGGCTCGATATGAGGACCTCACTCACATTGCGCTTGCAGCTCCCTGATCAGTCCAGGAGAAGAGACCTCACAGAGTGGCAGCGGAGTGAGGAGAGGTGAGTATTAGTGTTTTATTATGTTAAACTGGTGGCAGATGAAGGGGGGACATTAAACTGAGGGCAGATGAAGGGAGACATTAAATTAGGGGGGCAGATGGAAGGTGACATTAAACTGGGGGCAGATGGAGAGGGGCATCAAACTGGGTGCAGATGAAGGGGGACATTAAACTGGGGGGAGATGAAGAGGAATATTAAGCTGGGGGGTAGATGGAGGGTGAAATTAAACTGGGGGCAGCTGGAGGAGGACATTAAACCGTGGCGGTAGCCAGAAGGGGACATGTCTGCCTCTAGTTGCCCCCAGTTTAATGTACCCCTCCAGCTACACCGACGGTTTAATGTCCCCCTCCAGCTGCCCCAGTTTAATGTCCCCCTCCAGCTAGCCCCAGTTTATTGTCCCCCTCTAGTTGCCTCAGGTTAATGTCCCCCTCCAGCAGCCCCCAGTTTAATCTCCCCATCCAACTAACCCCACGGTTTAATGTCCCCCTCCAGCTACCCCAGTTTAATGTCCCCCTCTAGTTTTGCCCAGTTTAAACTGGGGCACCAGGAGAGGAGACTTCATACTGTGGGGCAATTGGAGAGGAACATTATAATGTGGGGGCCTATAATGGCTGACTGTAGGAGGATTATATTGTGTGGGGGCACATAGAAAAATGGATGAGAATGGGCGGAGGCAACATAGAAGTGGGTGGAGCTAAATTTGCTGCGGCGCGCATACACTAATCACAAGGGTATTTTATGTAATACCCCTCTGAACATAACATAACCAGGAAGTTATTGGCGTTGTGACACAGATGTTTACCATCATCTAGGTTGCAGCGCCAAAAGAGTTGCACCAAACACTTACACAAGGTCATAAATAAAGTTTACATTTGACCCTGTCCCTGTCTTGTCCATACCTGATCTTTATAGAGTAAAATACGCCGACCGCCTCTCTAGTGATATCTGTTACAAGCTAAAATAATATCAATAACGATTATTACTAGAGATGAACATATAAAACACTTCTGACAGGCAGAAAGTCAGGCAGATAATACATTGTCACCCATTGATTGTCACCATATAAAATCCCAGTTTTTGGCAGCTTTCAGATGGGTATAATAGCAGGTGGTGATTGGGGGGGGGGGGGGTCCCACTTATGAAACCTTTACACTGGGCCCACCAATGTGTTAAAACGGCCCTGAATAGCTGCACTTTTGGTTTGTGCTGAACCTCATGAATATGTATCAATACAAATCTTGTGAGGTTCACCAATCCCTAGCTATGATGTAGAATTCAAAACCTGTCAGTAGCTCAGACTAAAAGGCAAAGGTAAGTATCACAATGCATGCATTTAAACCAAGGAAGTACTTACAAATAAAGATAAAGATTGCATAAACTTTATATATATACATTTTACATTACCCATGTGGGAGTCTATGACCTAGGATGATGGCAGAAGGGTTCACAGGTTTCCACATGGACAACAGAAGAGATAGAATCGTGTTGGAGCATGGAGTCCACTGTACTATATATACCGTAAATAACATTTATATGGTAACTTAAATGGGTTGTTATCTCCTTTATATATGTATACAATGTGGCTCTCAGGTTATTTCTCTTAATATAAGATATGATTGACATAAAGTGATACAAGACTTTAGTCAACCATCTAGCCTGCTATTATCTATAAAAGTAACAATATCTGTAAGCTTTATTAATTTTATGTTAAGTACAACTGAATGAACTAGCTTTGAACTCTCATATTACACAATGAGCTTCTAAAATATGGACCATAGATACAATAGTTTGGTGAAGACCTAGACATGCTCTGCGACCTGGACAGAGGTCATTGTGTGGAAAGGGGAGTAGATGTGCTGTGAAATAACTATAGTGGCTGGTGGATTCTGTGTCTTATCTAAGTGAAGTGTATGCTGCAAAAAGAAATTAACTATGTAACAAGTAATATTGCATCATTTAACTTAGTGATTAATGGGAGGACCGAAGGGTTTTAGGAATATTTTAAAAATGTACATTCCTCTGGGGGCCCACAGTGTAAGCCGTGGGGCATAACCCGCTTTGGGACTGAAGGTTGGAGGTTGTGGCTACCACTTCTGTACCTACAGTGCGTGGTCACTTTGCCTGGCTAGTTTATGTACATTACCACGTTATTTATCACTGACAGTCATGTATCATTATTATATTGATGAATTATGAATTTGTGAATAGAATAGAGTGCATGGTGTTATAATTTATTGAGGCTACCAGCTTTATTATTATATGTATAAATTATTAAATGTATATTATTTATTACTAGTTGTATTGGTGAATGATTGTAGTGCAAGCCACAACTTTTTGTCCTTCACATAAATTGATTTTAATTGGATTAGTTTGCCTCTTACATTATGAATTATTAAATTATTATATTTTTCATTTTTTTTGCGGTGGTTGTCTGTGTGTTTTGTTTTCAGGGGATTCATCTAGATTATTATTGATTCCAGTTATGGCCTGCAGGACCATTGAGAGGTGAATATTTAATTGAATCCTGCAGACATACTGTAAAAATTCACATCTACAGAGTATCCTTGGAAGAGTGTTCTTTACCTCAAAGAAGAAAAAAGGATAAGTGTCATAAATGTAATTTTGCTAATGGCAACCTAGAACACATGCTGTGGCGTTGCCCCAAGCTACATAGATATTGAGGAAAAAATGTATTATCTGTTACTTTCCGTGTTGACCTGCACCTTGACACAGAAATAGGTGTCCTGGGTAGGGTAAATATCAATGGTAATGTGAAACAACTACTGTAGCTATAACTAGATTAATTTAATATCTAGGAAATTGGAAACTAGAGGTTGGAAAAATATTAAAGTACTAAAGACTGCAGCTCGGAAAATTGCCACAAATCATTTTTTCTAGTATTCATTATGTAGATTAGGTTTAAAATAATAATAATAATAATAAAAAAAAAAAAATCTTATGTATAAACTAATGCCTCCTCCTCATTACTCCCCTCTACATAGTCTTCTGTGTATTGGGCTGGATACAGATGGGGATGCTATTAGAGATAAGAGTCTGAGTGAAGGAAAGGAGGAAAGCAGCCTGAGAAGTGGAGAAAGAAACATTTCTTTAGTAAAATATATAACACAGCTTGATATATTTACCTGTACTATTCATTTATGAAAAGTTGTTTTATAATTGGAAGTATGCTCTAATGGACAATATTAACCTGACATGATAGGATTTGTAAACAGTAGTGTAAGTTCCAGTATATTTTCCCTAGAATATACTGTACTTCTTAGAAGTGTATGCATTGTGAAGATATTTTAGAATGATAGCTTCACTCCAAGGAGATGCATCTTTAGTTTATACTGTGGCTTTTCTATTATTTGTTATTAGTGATAATGGTATTGTGTACAAACATCATCACTACCATTACTTTTCTTAGTATCTAAGTCTCAATATGTTTTATAGTACTTCAAATAAAAGACTCTATTTATAGTAATTTTTTTAATCCTAATGGAACACTAAACTGAATAATTTGTTTGTGCCTACAGTATGCAATAAATTTGCTACATGTTTTAGTAAAATGTGTGTATGGTTGCTGTCAATCTTTGAAGATGTAGGAAGCACATTAACAGTTTGTCATTTTTTTTACTATTTTATGTCCTTTTGATCTGAGGAAGCAGACAGTAGTTGGACCCAAAAACAAATAGTTTCATGATAATAATGGACAACTATGTTTATTGCCATGAGTGGGGCTCTACATATGTATTCTATAGCATGTTTTTATAAGGAGAAAGGTCTACCTGTGATTCCTATTTCCAGTTTTAATAACATACAGTTATGGCTGTACAACAGTTTGCAATTAGAGTATTTCTCCCAGAAAACTATTGAAATTGCATGTTTAGTTTTTTTTTAAACATGTTTATTTCCTTTGTGTGTATTGGAGAAAAAAAATATATAAAAGGCATATTGGACATAATTTCACAGAAAACACCAAAAATGGGCTGGACAAAATTGCTGCCACCTTTTCAAAATTGTGGGTAAATAACATTTGTTTTTAACTCACCTGCAAGTAACAGGTGTGGGCAATATAAAAATCATACCTCAAACTAGATAAAAAGGAGAGAAGTTGACTCAATCTTTGCATTGTGTGTCTGTGTGTGTCACTCTAAGCATTGAGAACAGAAAGAGGAGAAGAGAGAAAAAAATATCCACAATCTCTAGGTTACAAGTCCATCTCCAGAGATCTTGATGTGGCTTTGTCCACGGTGCACAACATAACCAAGAAGTTTACAACCCATGGCACTGTAGATAATCTCCTTGGACGTGGGTGGAAGAGAAAAATTGATTAAAGTTGCTTCGCAGGATAGTTCGGATGGTGGATAAGCAGCCCCAATCAAGTTCCAAAGAAATTCAAACTGCACGTATTTTTCCGAAATGTGTGGATGGGATATAAAACACGCCAAACTGCAGCGTTCACGTTACATGGGGTCCCAGCCTTAATACTGATGCAGTCATTCTTGCCAAACACTCAATTTGAGTGGTCAGTTGCCCTGTCTGAGTGTTCTTCCAGCACTATACTCTTAATTTCTTGTCCTCATTTATTAACATGCAGTATGACTCCCTCTTGTCCACAGGCAAGCCAACCCAAATCTGAAATTCCCCTTTTTGTATTATTGTTTGCATTCCTTTTGACAGACATGAGAGTGGGGTCATATAGACATAATGAATGCCTCAAAACACACACCCCAATTCCTGCAATTTGTTTTGGCATCTCTGCAGATGGATTACACTTCACTGGAAAGTAATTTAGTCAGCAGGGAGACAGCTAATGTCCATCACTTTGGAGCAATTTTGCAGGCAATAAAATTATTTTCGGTAAAGAGAATTATTTGGCATTTTGTTATTCATTATACTGCGCATCACATGAGTGTAAGTTTGTTGAATACAACCATCTAATTAGGCAAATAGTAATAATAATAAAAAAGAGAAAGATACTACAAAATGTCTAGAGGTTTATTTATAGAGTTTATGGTCCTTATTTTTCTTGAACTGCTTCTTAAAAACTAATCTTGGTAAAAGTATATAAAAACATTGATTTTGCTGCTGTTTATTAGATGTAGTTGTAGTATAGGCTACTACTATATATCACTCCTACCTGAATTCGTGAGCTAAGAAATATCAACCCCATAAAGTGTTATTTACACACAAAACCTGACAGCAACATATATTATATGCCATATGTGAATTATCCCTTAGAGTGCTGAGAGCAGAGGTCATATTTATGATTATTTTTATTGGAAGAATATGATCGCACATAGCTAATTTGTTTCAGAAATGTGCCTGAAAATGTGTTTCCTACCTGTGAATGGAGTAGTTTATTTAGCATGTTCATGGGATTCTTTAGCCATTTAAAAGTATGAAGCATTAGCAAATATTATTTATTTTATGTACTTATATAGCACCAACATATTTCGTAACGGATATTCTAAACATTGTCCCAATTAGGAGCTCACAATCTAAATTCCCTATCAGTATGTCTTTGAGTTTGGAAACCAGAGGAAACCCACACAAACAAGGGGAGAACAGCATGCAGAAGTAGTTCTTGGCTGGATTTGAACCTAGCACTCCAGTGCTACAAGGCATCAGGGTCAACCACTGAGTCACCATGCTGCCCAATGTAAATAGTTTTGAAATAAATTTGCTATGTGTGAATTATACCCTAAGCACTGAGGAGTTTATTAACATATAAACATGTTACCATAAAGTTACCATTGTCACACTCTTGTCACATCCAATGACAAAGTTCAAGTCAGAAATTAAAGAATAAGAGAAAAAGGGGAGGGGAGACAGCAGAGGAAGATATGGACACAATATATAATTTAAATGGCTTATCACAATAGTTTTTAAACACCTCACCTTAGACCCTGCATGTTTTACTTATGTTCACAAATGTATTTAGTTGGAGGTTTAGTTATTTAATTTTTTTTTTCATGACAATACTGTAAATGGAAACACAAAAGTCTTGGAACTTCTGAAGCCTGAGCCATTGAGTTTAACAGGCTTTAAATTGTCTAAGGAGAACTCCTTTGTTCTACATGTTAACTCGCCAGCTATTGGTACATTCATTGATAGTGTTAAAAAGGTTATTGATAATCTGAGCAAGGATCATCAGTTAACTTTTTACATCAAACCTTACCAGTGATAAGATTTTGGCTATGACAATAACATCACTGTGAAACCCACTGACAAAGTATATGAGGTTGGCATATTTGGCTGAGATCAAATGACAGCTTCAAAATACTTTGGTCACATGTGATCCCAAGTTTGATCTCACTAGAAAGATTGAGACTAGAGATAGGTGAACCTCATAAGATTATTTTCGGTGAATATTCGTGAAGCTTGTCCATCCCGTTTGTTTTGAGATGAGCTTGTTTGGTACAAACTAGAAGTACTATTATCATACTCTGGGGTCTGCTAAGACTCCAGAGTATAAAAAGTGGAGGCCCAGGTAAGGTGCTGCAACATAACACTTAAACTCACCTTGGCTCAACTTTGATGAGCATCCTAACAGCATACAGTGGTCTCTCACTACCTTTTCTGGCCTCCTGGCTGATGTCATGCACCCAAGGGTCACCTCTGAGGGCTGAGGCCCCAGGTGCGCACCAACATCATGCCGTTGGTGTGCCCCTGTAATAGACACCGGAATGTGAGACGTCAACCAGGAGGTCAGAAGAAGATGCCAAGAGAATTCCAGATGTTGAAAGGAAGCAAGGTGAGGCAAGGTGAGTATAAGTGCCAAGTAATGCTCGATTATTTTCCTCTCGATTTTCCTCACATACTTGGTGATCTAAGCTCATTAAGACCCATTGTAATTATTTATAATAAATTAACTTTCTGTGTGTTAAAATTTCTTTGTATCTAATAAGTCCCTGTGCTGCTTCATGCTGACATCCATAAAGAGACATAATAACTCTTGCGACCCATTTGTAGTTCTCTCACAGCCAGTACCCTGCTCTGCACTGATGAAGACAATAACCTGCGGATGGGACTCTCTACCTTTTGGAGGAGTTATTCTGGCTTGGCTCTTATTCCCAGATTATTCACTTAGGTTGTATGAAAAGACATGAAAGACCATCTATAGGGAACTACGTTCCAAAAGGTTGTGCTAGAGCATATTCCTCTTTTCCACAAAGGAAGTCTTATTTACATATTCCTTACCCAGAATTCATATCAGGGCATGCATGCTCTATTAAGTCCATTTACCGCCTCACCGTGGTGTCTCACTAATGAGACATAGTATCCTTTATTCTTATAGATATTATGGCCAATGAATATGCACTTTCACTGGAAAAAACTGATAGACCAGTAAATTCCCATTCCAATAATTGCCATTTTTTGTAATGTGAGTCACATCCTGATTGGTAAAATTTTTTTAAACATGTGCACTTTATTACTATCTATGACTGATGATGTAATTATGCATTTTTATAATTATTAACATGAAATGAGTATTTTTACCCATTTCTATTAATTATATTTGATATTATTGATTTATATATTGATTTATGTAGTATAAAGTATTGTTCACATTTTATAGTTTACATCATTGCATTGATTGTTTAGGCAATTACAGCAGTTGATTAACTGCATTGTATCACTTTATCCTTCCTTGAAATTTCTCAGTGGACCGAAATGTCGCTTTCCAGAAAAAAAGATCCACATTGCACCTTACAATTTTGGAGTGCTGCACAATTTTTGGACTATATCCTTGGCAAATGATGTCCAAGACATATGTTACAGTGGGGAAAAAAAGTATTTAGTCAGCCACCAATTGTGCAAGTTCTCCCACTTAAAAAAGATGAGAGGCCTGTAATTGTCATCATAGGTAGACCTCAACTATGAGAGACAAAATGGGAAAACATATCTAGAAAATCACATTGTCTGATTTTTTAAGAATTTATTTGCAAATTATGGGGGAAAATAAGTATTTGGTCACCTACAAACAGGCAAGATTTCTGGCTCTCACAGACCTGTAACTTCTTCTTTAAGAGGCTCCTCTGTCCTCCACTCATTACCTGTAGTAATGGCACCTGACATTGTTATCAGTATAAAAGACACCTGTCCACAACCTCAAACAGTCACACTCCAAACTCCACTATGGTGAAGAGAAAAGAGGTGTGGAAGGACACCAGAAACAAAATTGTAGACCTGCACCAGACTGGGAAGACTGAATCTGCAATAGGCAAGCAGTTTGGTGTGAAGAAATCAACTGTGGGAGCAATAATTAGAAAATGGAAGACATACAATGGGGTCAAAATGATCACAAGAATGGTGAGCAAAAATCCCAGAACCACACAGGGGGACCTAGTGAATGACCTGCAAAAAGCTGGGACTAATGTAACAAAGGCTACCTTCAGTAACAGGACGACTGATCCGTGTACATGAAAGAATGAATGGGGCCATGTATCGTGAGATTTTGAGTGCAAACCTCCTTCCATCAGCAAGGGAATTGAAGACGAAACATGGCTGGGTCTTTCCGCATGACAATGATCCCAAGCACACCGCCAGGGCAACGGAGTAGCTTCGTAAGAAGCATTTCAAGGTCCTGGAGTGACCTAGCCAGTCTCCAGATCTCAACCCCATAGAAAACCTTTGGAATGAGTTGAATGTCCGTGTTGCCCAGCGACAGCCCCAAAACATCACTGCCCTGGAGGAGATCTGCATGGAGGAATGGGGCAACATACCAGCAACAGTGTGTGCCAACCTTGTGAAGACTTACAGAAAACGTTTGACCTCTGTCATTGCCAACAAAGGATATATAACAAAGTATTGACATGAACTTTTGTTATTGACCAAATACTTATTTCCCACCATAATTTGCAAATAAACTCTTTATTGGCGCTGGGCAGTACTGTCAGTGACCGACTGCTCCACCCTAAGTGTGAGAAGGAGCGCTATCGGAAGTCTTTCCTCCCCACCGCGGTTAGGCTGTACAACCAACACCGACCTAAACGGAGATCATTACACACAGAGAACTGAAATATCTTTCTGCCTGTCAAATCCCCCCCCTCCTCTGCTACTTCCTATCTGTCTGTCGGCTATCAATGTAATGCCTCTTACCTTGGAACATTCCTGTACATGTTGTATTTGTATCTGCTTAATCTTTGCTGCTGTAACACACTGAATTTCCCCATTGTGGGACTATTAAAGGACTATTATTATTATTATTATTATTATTAAAAATCAGACAATGTGATTTTCTGGATTTGTTTTCTCATTTTGTCTCTCATAGTTGAGGTCTACCTATGATGACAATTACAGGCCGGCCTCATCTTTTTAAGTGGGAGAACTTGCACAATTGGTGTCTGACTAAATACTTTTTTTCCCCACTGTATAAAAGCAGTAATTTTCGTAACTAAACTTAGTATAAGAATCTATGTCTACCAGACTCAAAGTAGGTTACATTCTTAGAGGGTAAAAAGTCCAAAGTCAGCATATTTGTTTCTACTCCGAAACACAAAGTTGCACCATGTTTCCATATAGTTTCCTAATCATTGCTGGAAAATGAATCCTTGTGGAGTAAGACCTCTCAGTTGTAATTATAAAAGTAATTTATTTTGTTCTATGACTACAACCTAATTTTCAAGTTCACTGGCTTGAAAAAGCTGTTGCAAATTGACTTAAAAAATATGCACCTTGTAGTTTATATCTTAAGTACAGGAGACGAGTATATTAAAAGAGTAATTAAAAATCAATTCAATAAATCAAAACAGAAACGTATATTTCTAGCATATAACTGCCACAATATCTGTCCCACCTGAGAGTTGTAATACTGTAAATGACATGAAAAACATTTGACAAAGTCCATAAAACAAAATTCATCCTGTGTAGAATAAGAATTACATCATAAAATGGTATACTTTCCTGTACAAAGTTATTTTTCCTAAAGGGGATTTCATATTTTATTATCTTATGACATACTGGTGATATGGTTGATGGGTCACAGGGGCATACACAGGAATTTGAATAAGGAATCGGTTTTTGTGGATAACCTGGGTCTTAGTTCGGGGTACACAGTACATACGTTATCTGGCTAGGACATCAGAGAGAAGGAGCAGAGGATGAGCCGAGCAGAACTGCTCCATCTCTGCTTCCCATTCCTGATGTCCCAGCAAGGTGTAAACATAAATGCTAATGTGAAACTACAATTGGGAATTGAGAACCATATTACCTGCTGTGCCAATAAGCCATGCCCCTTATTCAAACTTCCTGCTACAGCAGTAACCCCTTTCTGATACTCACCATAGCTCACCTGTTGCAGGCATATTGATGACCATGATAAAAAAAAAAAAAGATATATATATATATATATATATTGTAAGTATGTGAGCCAGAGGGCGCTGTTGAGTGACCCAGGCCAGACCAGAAAAGGCTCTCAGCCACGCCTTTGGGTGGTGGCGTGTAACTCCAGAGGACTGGAGTATCCTGCACAGAGCAGGAAATAGTGGACCAGTTGGACAGATAGTCCCAGAGGGCTGGCATCCACAGAGGACTGTTGCTGGAGCTGAGTAACAGTCAGGACAGTTAGGGGCTCAAGAAGTGAGTTAGGCCCTAACTGTGGCATAGGTTTTTTTGTTGTTTTGTTATGTTGCAGTTAAGCTGAATAAAGCCACATTTTATTTTACACTTGGACCGTCTGAAAGCTATCTTTCCGGCGCCCAGTACCACGAACCACCGATGTCCGGACCAGGACAAGCCGCCATTTTGAGTGTAATTCCCCTAAGCTGTCACATATGGTGGAGAATGCGGGCATAAAGAGATCCACGCAAGTCCTGGAAGACAAGTGTTTGGTGACTGCAGTACTGCAAAGTGTGCATTGTGGCCTACAGCTGGAAGAAATCTGTGATTTCAACTGAAGAAACCCAGGGAGGGGTGAGTGAATTGCAACATAGCAATGTGTGTGCAAAAAAACTGGTGAAAGTAAAAACTCTGGATGAGGAATCCAGGGAATGGACTTTGTGTATACACAGAAGTCTGTGAAATGTTTTCTGATGGCAAGAAAGTATGCAATGTGTATAGAAGATGGATATTGCAAACAGTCTATGTGAAAGGCTATGGTGCCATGTTGATGATTTCTGTGGAAGACAGAAGAAAATGCTGGTTGTTGTAGTGCCACATAAACAAGTGTATGTGAAAGGCTATGGTGCCATGTTGGTGTTTTCTGTGGAAGACAGAAGAAAATGCTGGTTGTTGTAGTGCCACATAAGTTAACTGTGTGAATACAGGTGACTGCAGAAGATAGCAAAATGTTGCTGCCGGTTGAACCCAAGGTTGCTGTGGAATATTGTGTAATCTTGTTAGTAAACCATGGGCAAGAAAAGAGAATTTCATCTTGTAAAAAAGCAGAGAAGTTATGCACAGGTTTATTAGTGCAGCAGTCTGAATGCAGAGAGACACAAAACCCGGAATAGATCATGTGGAATGCAAGTAAAGATAATGTGTTGCATGAGAGTGACTCAGTTTTTCTAAAGCACCTCTGTTCTATGGTTGAATATGTCCCTGCTGAGTGTGTGTCTCATAATGGAGTGCATGGAAGCACCAAAGATGAAAATATTATGGTGCAGCAGCTTCAAGATGAGAATAAAACCATCGGGTTCATTGATGAGGATAAAATATCTGATTGGAAACGGCAATTTGAGGTATTAGAAAAAGAGAACCTTAAGTTGAACTTGAAGTTAAAGAAAGATCTTGAATCTATGAGGAGTTCATATTCTAGTCATTGTGAAAATGTGGTACTGGGTTTGCCTGGAATGTACTGTGTCACTGAGAAGGAGTTTGCTGAAATGAAATGTGCTCTATCTAATGAAGTTATACAGAGTGTAGAGCAAAAGCAAGTGCTTGAGAAGCAATTGCAGGATTTAAAGGAGCAGCATGTTCAAGACTCCATTGTCAAAGAGAGTGTCATTGAAAAATTAAGAGATGAGTTTGAAACTGCTAAACAAAGAGAAAGGGAACTCAAAGCTAGAATATGTAGCCTGGAGAGGGCGCTGTCAGGATCTTGTGAAGATAATGAGAAGTTGTCTGTTTTGGTGCAAAATAAAGACAAAGAATTGATGGAGATGTCGTCTGTCCATGCTCAGAAAGTGCAAACCTTACAGGAGAGTCATAAAAAAGTAGAGACTCAACTTCAAGTGATGCAACTAAAAGTCACAGAAGGGGACAGGTTTCAAGCAGAGCTGCTAGACAAGGCAAACAGACTACAGGCTCAGGCGACTGATATGAAGAAAAAAAATGGAGGATTTGGTTAGCTCCAAGGATGAAGTTGAGACAAACCTGGAATCTGTGCAGATATTGTATGAGAACAAAGCTAATGCTTATGAGATGCTGGAAAAGGCCAAAAGAGAATTGGACCTCCAGACAGAAGACATGAGGATTCAGTTTGAAGGAAACCTATCTAATTTATCTGCTGAGATTGTAGATCTAAAAATGCTTGTTGCTAAATTAAAGGTGCAAGTGAACAAGCAGGAGGAAATCAAGAAACAGCTGGAGTTTCTGATGGATCAAGTGAAGCGCGAGTCAGAAATAAAGTTGGAAGAGCGCACTGTTCAGATTGAACAGTTAAAAACCGAAGTGGAATCTAAAAGAGAAGAATTGGATCGATTACAGCAGTCTCTATCCAATACTGAACAGTCGGTATCTGCCCTATCTTCAAAGCTGTCAGCACTAGAAGCTGAGAAGGATTCGCTGCAGAGCCTGTTAACCTCTAAAGAATCAGAGCTGCAAGGTGCACTAGTAAAGACTGAGATGGAAGCGGCACAGAAAAATGTCGCAGTGAAGAAAGTTCTGGAGCTGGAATCAGAGATTTGTGCGCTACAGAAGGCGTTAGAATTGGAAAAAGCTGCCAGCATAGAGGCAGAGAAAGGAGAATCATTGAGTCAGACAGACATGAGTGACCTGTCCACTGATGTTGATACCAATGATCAGATTATGATGAAACCACGTGACTCGGTAAAACGTCAAGTAGAGGGTAGAGTTCCCCAGGAAGATGCTGTTAAAGGTGGATTTCCTGCAAAATGTGAGGAGGCCAAAGAAGGTCCAACGGAAGAAGAAACTGTGATTGGTCACACACTGCCTGTGACAGAGTGGGTCCAGCCTCAAACCAATGAGGTCCAAAGCCTAGAGGGCTGTGAGATGGTAAATAAGGTGAAGGGTCACCAAAAGTGTGGAACAAGAGTCCGTAAGAAGACTGACCATGCATATGTTGTCCCAACAGCTAAAATGTCTGAAGACATTGTGGATAAAGGTGTTGCTGTGCCTGTCTCTAGCCAAATGTCTGGTGGACAAACGGTGAATAATGACTCCATGTTGTCTTGGAAGGGGGAGTCAGGAAGTAAGAGATGGTTACATGTCACCAAGGATGTGACAGTTGTTAAAGACATACCAGAAAATGTAGTTCAGCGTGATCTATTTTGTGAGAGTGTACGGTGTGGCCCTCGTGCAGAAGAAGAAGATATTGCGGAACAGAGATTGTGTATCTCAAACAAAGAGGAGAGCAAGCAGCCTATGTCTCCTAAACTTCTAAACCTTGATGGTGATGGCAAAGTTTGCTTTGAGATGAAGGTTACGGAAAAAGTTCCCGTGATACAGTTATACTCTAAAGACATTGATGTGCATGAAATACGTGTTAGTTGGTCTCTGAGCTCCTGTAAATTCATGATTGGTGAAGATGAAGATTTTTACGGCTATTCACTAAAGGGATCAAAGTCATGCAATGGGATGGCTGAAGACTATGTCGAGAAATATGATGAAAATGATGTGATCCCCTTTGTGGTGAATTGTGAAGGTGATGGAGTAAAACTTGCCTTTGCACAGAATGGCCAGGATCTTGGCGTAGCATCGAAAGTGATGAGAAGACGGAAAACTCGATGGATCGGAATTTGGAAGAAAAGACCGCCAGATTGGGACTTCTGGAGAGACAATGGACAGGCATACATGGTTGAAGAGGGACTTCATCATAGGATGTCTCGTCCCATTGTAACTCACCCCATGGGTAGTGAGCTGAGGGGGGAGGGTATGTAAGTATGTGAGCCAGAGGGCGCTGTTGAGCGACCCAGGCCAGACCAGAAAAGGCTCTCAGCCACGCCTTTGGGTGGTGGCGTGTAACTCCAGAGGACTGGAGTATCCTGCACAGAGCAGGAAATAGTGGACCAGTTGGACAGATAGACGGTCTGTGCCAGAGGGGCTGGGGCCACAGGGGACTTTTGCTGAGTGGAGCATTAGTCCGGCTGCTCAAGTGGACCAGCTAGGACAGAGAGATAGGCTCTGTCCCAGAGGGCTGGCGTCCACAGAGGACTGTTGCTGGAGCTGAGTAACAGTCAGGACAGTTAGGGGCTCAAGAAGTGAGTTAGGCCCTAACTGTGGCATAGGTTTTTTTGTTGTTTTGTTATGTTGCAGTTAAGCTGAATAAAGCCATGTTTTATTTTACACTTGGACCGTCTGAAAGCTATCTTTCCGGCGCCCAGTACCACGAACCACCGATGTCCGGACCAGGACAAGCCGCCATTTTGAGTGTAATTCCCCTAAGCTGTCACAATATATATATATATATATATATATATATACAGTATATATACATATTATAGTGGCTGAAATGGGATCTATGTCATTCTACCCAGGGGTGTTAGCTGGGTTATACTGCTGGGAGTCAATGTGTGTGGCACTTTTTTTCTAAACAAATGGGCACAATCAGAAATTAGTTAAAGGTAAGACCAGAAACAAGGTCTGAAGATATCTTTTTACTGAGTGAATAGTAGAGGCTTGGAACAAATATTTAGTAGATTTGCTTGAAATAACAGTAAGTGAATTAAAACATGCCTGGAATAAACTCAATTCTACCCTAAGATAAATAAAAAAGTAAAAACAAAATGAAATAATATAATAGGCTTGGTTGACTATTTGATAGATTTAGTGGAATATTTGGTCTCTTTGTGATGTCAGTACTTATTAAAAATGAAGAGGTTCAGTAAACACCTTCTTAAATAATAAAGCATGTGAAATGTTTCAGAAAATCAACAGTAAGTAAAGGCTTTGTGGCTTACACACAAAGGTTGAAAGCATTGGAAGACCCATGGTGTTTCCCCCAGTTGAGTCACTGCATTCCCTCAATTTGTAAAATGCTACCCCATTAGAAAGCTTGCTGCTCGATTTTGATGATGGAAATTCAACGGTATGTCCATCCCATGTGGATCCAGCCTAAACATACCTGGGATAAACATTATCTATCCTACGATAAAAAAATAAAAAGGAAATAAAATAAGGGCAGATTGTCAATACTATATATTTATGATCAAGGATACAGAATGAAGATTTTGATTTATGCTGGTTTCTGGGGAATTGTATTTCAGTAAGGTATGTTGAACAGATTCTATGTGGATGTCCTATACTGTTCAGGAGCAGGAATTTACTGTTGCTTCTGTTCTAATGGATGGGATCTTCAGAAAGGACACCAGGGCTGTTGTTAGGGTCCTTTTAGTGTTGTCCTATCAACAGCAACATAATGATACAATAAAAATGTATTTGGCTACAGAAATATGCTAATGCATTACAAGGTTAAGTTTTGGAAGTTGCAGGGTGTCCACATCGAGTATTTTCCCGCACTGTGGGGATGGTATTCAGCCTAAAAAGGCTATTTAGTGTGAACCATGAATTACTTAAAAATAAACAAAACCTGGAAAAAAATTTTTTTTCATATTTATGGCCTAAAACTTCTAGGTGTGTTTGTTGTATCACTGTGCTTACATTAAATATACTTATGGGCTCCCATTATACTAAAAAAGGGCAAAAGAGTCAGGTGACATATGTTACATAGGCATCTATGGGTGATGAATAAATTACATCCATTACACACGTCCGAGGTTTCCATTAGGAAACTTCACAACACAGTGTGAATACAGCCTTAGGGGACTGACTTTTACAGTGATACAGTGACGGACACAGACGGAGCCACTTCTAATGTAACCAAAATGACGGGGTCTTTTTTTTCCAATATGTTTGTTTACTTTTATAAATACAAAAAGTTCTGCATGTAGGACTTTTTCTTCCATCATAAAAGTAAAAAACATGATGCAAGAAAGGATTTTTTTAACATGAGAGTGAATTTATATAGACACCCAACATATGGGGGGGGGGGGGTTCGTTCTGCATTCTACAATTAATGGCAGATAAATTAACAATTTTTAAGTAACTACATTTTACAAAATCACTATGGAATTGGAAATATAGAAAGGCTAGCAAATGATGCCTGTCATGTGGAAATCTCTCCAGTTGCATAGGGAGGTATAAGGAGCAGGTGAGAAAACAAACTTACAGCTATGTATATTGAAAAATTTATAAGGATGGATTGTAACATTTGATACAGTACAAGAATATCCATTTTATTTTCAGCAGTAGCAACACATTTCTTTAGCACATGATGGGTCAAGCACACTGGTTAAATGAGGCGGAATGCCTTTGTTTAACATGAGAGTTTTATAGAGTGCAGCTGATAGAGATTGCAGCTGTGTTTGCACAAACACAATGTAAGACTATAAGAAAATCAAAGTCTTTCTTTAGTGGAGCTGTCTGTAAACTCGCTGAAGAGAGACATAAAAGTTTCTCATAATAACAAGCTGTCATATAATTCTCATTATAGCCTTTCTCAATGGCTTGGAATACAGTTGTTGGCTGTAAGACAGTTACCCTCTTATAGGTGCCATACTGTACTCATCCATTTCTAAGAAATTTAAATACATGTAGCTTGGTTTTATTCAATGATAAAAAATTCAATATGTAAATGATTTATTCATTTCAGATGCAATTTTATATGCATTCATCCTTTTATACTTTAAACTACTGAAAGTGAAAAAATAGATATAAAAATAACAACATGTAAAGGATACCATAATCATTATAATTATTTTAAAATAATACAACAGTACATATGCTGTGTTATGGTAGACTTCCTAGAAAAAATATTAGAAAATAGCAGGATCTGACTGATAACAGAGAGCAGTAGAACAAGTTGTTTAAATCCAATACTGTATTAAGAGATTGGCCTAGAAACCCAAACTCCTTTTCCAGCACCAGCTTCAAGGCCAGTTGGACTTTGATGAATTTGGGGTCCAAGTTATCACCACCAGAAACAATACAAGAAATACATGCTCTACTATCTGAAAACAAAACCAGAATCCACCATTAACTTACAAGGCCAATAAGAATCAGGAGGATGAATCAGAAAGGTAATGTCCAGGTTGTAGTCAGCTCAATAGGCGGTGCCAAAGCCAGGAGACAAGTGGTTTTCCGATAACAAAGTAAAGGCTTGGTTTCCTGGAGATCACATCAGGGCCAGAATCAGTAGACAGTGGTTTTCTGGTAACAAAGCCAAAGGGTCTGTTTCCTAGAAATCAGAATGAAGCAGTGATACATAAAGAACAACAGGTAACAAGGCCAAACCAGGTAAATAATTGCAGGCACCTGGCTGAGGAGGGAATAAGCCTCCTCAGCTGCTAACTGGATAAGCCCAGAGAACTTTTGACACTGCAGAAGCTTCTGAGGTTGGCATGGTAACCTTAAAGTAATAGCAGCTGAATTATTGAGATTTGCAGATTCTAAATAGAATGGAGAAATGGGATAGAGCCTAAATCTTTCTCTTTATCTCTATGCATGCTGTGAGAGGGAAGAGGGCGTAGATTCAATTGGCTTGTTTTCCACAGTACACATGTAGTCCAGAAATGTGTCCACACTCAACTGATCTCCAGTTTGGTTAAACAGTATAATTTGGCTTGAAACCAAATCAACACAATATCACAACATGCTAACAAAAACTTAGCACTATGGTAGAAAGCACTAAAGAGAGTCTGTCACCAGAACCCAGCATATCAACATATATCAACCCAACTTCTCAGATGGATAGATTAGATTTATGTGAAAAAACAGTGTTTTCCCTTTGTACCTCTGGTGCTGAGATATCAGTGTTTTTCTCAATATGCAAATTAGTCATTTGGAGCAATGAGGGTGTTGCCAGTTACTTTTTTGTAACAATAACAACGCCATCCTTGCTCCAAAGAGTCTATTTGCATATTAACAAAACCATGATCTCTCAGCAATAGAGGCACCAATTCACAAGGTGAAGACACTGTTTGATTCAGGTGACCCTAACCTATCTATCCACATGCTTGGTTGACATGCTGGGTTCTGGTAACTTCAGTGGTTTTTCATTGATTTCTCTGATACCTTTTCTACTGAAGGTTAGGAAGGAGACTGGCAAATGGAATGGGGTAACAACTCATGACTGTAGGACCAGACTAAACACAGGTTTTTTTTTTCCAGTTTACAACCATTGAGATGTTTAGCTTTTTAAAAAGGTTCTGCTGACACAATATGGTAGGATATTTATAATTACCCAAAAGTCAATAATAACTGTAAACAGAAAAATTATGCAACATGCATACATCCTCTAGATAAAAAATATATAGGTTGCTATTGTTTAAAAATGGGGCTCAAATACAAATTAAAAAAGCACTCCATAATTTTTTTTTTTTATTCATTCATTATGTACCTACGCCCCCAATATATCACTCAGCTAGTTATTCCTTTCTATCTGAAGACTCAGGGTCATCTTCTCCCTATTTGAGTTATGTGATCTCACACCTATAATGGAGGAGATCACAGTGAAGCCTCCCTGACTGTATATTTTTGGTCTCTTCTATTATTTGGGAGACTATGGAATGAAAAAGATAATTGTTCTGCACCCCAGAAGCAGTGATAGTAAAGTCCTGGGATGGATGGAAAAAAGGATTTTGTCCAGAGCGCTTCTTTAAAGGGGATATTCCCACGAACATAACCATTTTAAATTTGTAGATAATTAAAAGTTAAACATTTTTGCAAATATAAGTAATTAAACATTTTGCAGAGTTTTAAAGATTTTCTCTAAATATCTTGTGGTCACAAGTTGTTGTCTTGATCGGTTGCCAGTGGATACGACCATAAATGCACGACCTTTCTAAGGTCAGAAAATCAGCCATGATGTCCTTATTGTGGCCAGAATAACTTCTGATACATGTAGTGTCCTTGCCTGATAACCCAGCTACAATAAGGACATCATGGCTGGGTTCCTGGCAAGTCCCAGACCATAGAACGTTTCTGCATTTGTGGTCGTATCCATTGGCAACAGAGCAAGACAACAGACTGTCACCACTAAAATAGTTAGAGAGAATCTTTAAAACTCAGCAGAATTTCTAACTACTTATATTTGCAAAAATGTTTAACTTTTAATTATCTACAAATATAGATATGATCATGTTCATGGGAATACCCCTTTAAGTCTTATATTTGGTGATGATCATTGATTATGAGCTGCAGGTCAGCAAAACTTGACAAAATTACGTACAATTAAAGAAGACCTTTCACCACCTCCACCAATTCAAGTTAGTTGTACCTATTAATAGGCATCAATCCACTGATTCCAGCACAGTTGGAATTTTTTCTCTAGCCCTCACCATTCCTGAGCAATAAGTGCAGCTAGTTTTGGTGCTTGATGTGCCATTTAAGCTCTGTAATGTCAGAAGGGCAGTGTCAGGCGGGGGGGGGGGGGCGTGATTCAGAGCTATAATCAGAGGCAGCCAGTGTCAGCGCTCAGAGTCACACACCTTGTCTGGTCCTACCTGACACCGCCCTCCCTGACAGTACAGAGCCTAAATAGTATATCAGGCACAAAAACTAACAGCATTGATTGCTCCGAAACAGGGGGGCTAGAGAAAAAAATTTCAACTGTGCCAGAATCTGTGCAGCAACTCATTAACTGATGTAAAATGCTGGACTTGTTGGAGGTGGTGAAAGGTCCTCTATAAACATAAGATAGATATTGGCCAAACATCAGCCCTAAGTTACCCTGCCAGACTCCCCACACATAAACAGTCTGCTTGGCTGAGTGGGGCATGTGTCTTAAATGATGTAAGGATAGGAAGTTGCTGGTAAACATGTTTGGCAGTGAGTTATCTTCCTGAGAGCAAGAGGATTGGTCAATAGAAATCCAACTGACTGATCCTTATCTACCTCGCCATGCACAATTTCTTGTATTATCCATTGAATCCCATTGCAACTTTTAGTACACATCTTTTTATACATCTCTTAAGGGTTTTTTTCAGGACACAAGTACCATTGCCCACAGTCTCCAATCTCACATTTATAGAGCACGGTTCAGTCACTGAGCTGTGTGTTTCATGCATGTATGGCAATGCTATATTTAAGTTTACAAGTATTGCTTTTGACAAAATGGTATTTGAAAATTGCCATTAAAAGCATGAACCCTTCAATATCACTAAAGTGTTTTTCAGGAAAGCAATAAATTGCTGTCAGACAAAGAAAGAGCAAAACATTTATAATACAGGAAAATTCTGTTGTACTAATGGCATTTATCTGTGTTAGATAAGTACATACTGTTCTATCCACTGCTGGGTTTGACATGTCTACTTTTGTCCAAAGAACAACATTTCCATAACTGAAGGCGTATGGCTGGATTCATTTAAATTGAATGCATTTTTTTTACATTTTTAGGTTTGATACAGTATTCATTTAGTGTGCTTAAAGGTATTGGTCACTTTAACTACAGACTGATGGATGCAAATGGTTAGAACCTACCATTTATTATGTGGGGCTTTTGACCCCTCTTTGCCATTTTGCTTATACATGATGTTGCCCAATCGCCATTATGCCGACCTTCAGGGTTGTGTGGATGTTGATCCTATAACATGGCAGCTGGAGTATTATGTGACCATATAAGTCACTCACCAATACTGAGTGACGTAATGGTGACCTAGTCCCCCACACAATCCAGGGGCTGGCAGAATTGGGGGCAGGACAATACTATGTATGAGGAAAATGGTGCAGAGGGGTCAAGAGCACCAAATAGTAAATGGTAGGTTCTATTTGTATACACCTATCAGTTTAAAGTTAATTTAAAATGGCCAATCCCTTTAATTCTGACATATATGTAATATGCTTCTTTTAGAAATGAGTGAACCAGTTTTTAATGAGACAGGTTTATACCAAATTTTCCAAAAGTTTTGGGTTCGGTCCAGCCCAAAGTTTTTGGGGTTTGCCCCCCAGAGTAAAATAAGAGGATGCCCAGGGTAGGTGCAGATGAAATAATAAAAAAAAACAGATATTCACCTTTCCTTGCCTCTCCTGGGCATTCGGTCTTCTTTAAAGGAGTCTGGTTTTCACCATGCAATCATCTCTGACATCATGCACCCCTGGGGAACCACTGAGGCTTGTTATTAGGACTCAACAGTAACGTGGGTGCGCCAACATCTTCAGACCCCAGAGCATATTAATAGCACTTCTGGCTCAGGCTGAAATGAAGCAGGTGGACAATCCTAGTGAATATTCACAAAACAAATCTTGTGAGGTTCGTCCACCTCTAGCTAGTTTTTATATCACATTTATTTACTGTGCTTGGTTTTGATACCATATTTATTTACCTTTTATTTATTTCATTCTGCTGACATATTTACTGTATTTACTTAAATCTGATACCTATGTTATAGGCGCAAAAAGCAGAATAATAAAAAAGAGAAAATTCTGCTTATTCTGTTTTTTGTGATTTACAACACTTCACACTATGTAATATCACAAATAATGCATTATGGCATAGTTTTCGAAAGGATTTGTATATAAATATGGCTTAAAAAGCAGAACACATACAGTGCCCTTATGTGCAAATGTATTCTGATCGCTAATCCCAGGGTATTTGTAGCAGTCGTGAAAAGTATTGTTTTTCAATACATTTGTCTTGCCCACATGAACTGTTTACATGCATAGGGATCTATATACATATAGCAACCAAATGGATGAACATAATTAAAATAAAATAAACCCCCTGCAGCCACTGTCAGGTTAGTGATGTGGAACCGCATTCTTACACAGAGTGAATTAATACTTGACGCTGTGTGACGTGGCAGAAAAACAAATTATGGCAGTTCATCTGTTAGATGTCTATATATTAATATAACTTACATGACAAAGTACATGTGTTGCTTTATATTTCTCCTTCACGCCACAATTAATAAAACAAGCAGGCATACAGATATAAAATTTTGATAAGACAGATTCAAAGGAAGAGAGAAACCTGCCTGAAAACTGACAATTTAATGGGATGGGAAAGTGAGCCAATGACTTGCAAATACTTTCTTTATCCACCATAATAGCATGGTGGATGTCAGGTCTTTGAATATGGTGCCCACTCAGAAGATGAGAGGGTGTCATAATGTTGTTATGTCTCTGCCTGTTCGGGTCTCTAAGCCACCCTCTGCTCGCACACTGCGGCGTAGGAGGCGTCCTCAGTTTGATTCTTTGCTTAGGATTCTGGATGCTTAGTCTGAACACGGTCCTAGTTTCCTTGCTGTGTAATGGATTCCCAGCCACACCCGTGTTCTGAGCATTGTTTCTCTCTGGATCGCATAGAGTTAATCTTTACCTTGCCTGTGTGATTGACAGCCTGTGCCTATCAGGTCTGGGGCTGGGCCCAGACTTTCTATATACGGGATGTCACTTTCACAGCAAGTTGCTGGTTATTGCACTGACTTTGCCTGCTTTCATTGTACCTTTGATTTTGACCTTGCTATTATCTATGACCTTTGGCTTGCCTTGTGACTACTCTCTTGGATTTCGATTTGGTACCACGTTTGCTTCTCTGGGGTGAGATTAGGGCTCACTTGTCTCTGTTCTTCCTCCCAGACCACTGCAGTAGTGTGAGGGTGTTGCTATGTCTGGCAAGACCCTAACAAATGTACTTCTTTACTGCTTTACATAGCAGTGATCTGGCAGTAAAATTACCTATTTTTTAATCAAGTTTTATGTTAAACCTATTTTAATTAATTTTTTTTGGTGAGGTTTTTAAAATTTTTCCACAGTGTTAACTATGTTTTAAAAAATTCCTAAAACTCCTACAGTTCTGACCTTGTCCACTAGGCCATATAATACACTAACACTTCCTGTTTTCTGTAGGAGATTTCTTGTATACACATAATCCACCAGTCACAATAGAGGATTTTACAGCTTATCTACTCCCCTCTCTACACAGTAACCTCTGTCCAGGTCACAGAGAATGCCTATTAAATGGTCCTATACAAGTGAATAGGATCTGCGCTACACCATTGTGTCTGTCTATGTTCCTTCTAGGAAACAGGAAGTCACGGTATGGTTTAGGCGTGGTGGCCAAAGTTGGAATAGGAATTATTCTACTGTTGACATAGAAATGTGAGGGTTTATTTGCATGACGAGTTGTACTTTTATTTGGCACCATTTTGGTGTACATATAATATTTTGATTAGCTTTTATTAATGTTTTTGAGGGGTTCATGAGAAAAACCCATTCACTTTATGGTATTCACTCTGAATTAGAAATTACATGACAACTTTGTTCGGTAGGTCATTATGATTACGCCAATACCATAATTATATTGGTTTTATTATGTTTTACTGTATTTACTAATAAAATTACATTTTTCAAAAATTAATGATTTTCCTGGGGTCCCTGTATTCTGATGCCTATAACTTTTTTCTGCTTAGTTAACAAAGATATGTTAGGGCTCTTTATTTGTGGATCAAGTTGTAGTTTTATTGGTACCAATTTTTAATATGTCTGACTTTTTAATCACTTTTTTTGCTATTTTGGGGGGGAGTGAGGTGACCAAAATATATTAATTTGCACATTGCGATATATATTTGTTTACATCATTCACTGTATGGGATAAGTAACGCTATTTTTGGACATGGAGATCTTTAACATGTTTCGTTACTTTTATTTTATTTACATTATGTATTTTTTAATTAAAAGATTGGGTTTTTTTAAACTTTTAATTTTTTTATGCTTTATTTTTAACTTTTTAAACATTTTTTCTGTCCCACAAGGGGACTTGAAATGGGGTCTGCTAATTTCCTGTGCAATATACTGCAATAAATTGAATTCCAGTACATTGCACATAGGCTTCCTATGTGCAAGAGGGATAAGTAGTCAGGAGGCCGTTGCTCAGCCTCTTGGCTGCCTTGGACCTCTCGATCTTGCCCAAGGATTCAAGGGGTGGCAGGGGGTAATCTTGCCTCTATTGATCATGGCATCTGAGGGGTTAAGCCAGTAGAGTGGGGGTATTTTCCCAGGTCTCAGCTGTGTATTACAGCTGAGATCCAGAAGTCATGCCACAGAAACAACTCCTATGCCTGCAGCAGGAAAGGGCTGTACTATAACGGTGCAGAGCATTAACTATACACTCAGCAGGAAATAATAGTATGTTGTGGAGCAAAAAGGGCTTAAAAACAACTTCACCAAAAATATGTTCAACATAAAAATGTGATTTAGACAACAAATAATTTCATGGTGGCACATTCCCTTTAAGGACATTAAACCTTTATTTGTGGCCTGTTTCCAAATAACATCAAAAATAAAAAATATAACAATTCTAATCACTGCCCTTTTCTCTAAAATACATTGTTTTTTTTATTTAGAGGCACAACTGTGAAAAGTGATCAAAACATCAGACATTCTTCAAAGTGGTATATATTAAAAATTACATATTGTGCCTTATACAGAAACATACAAAGATATGGATTTTAGAATATGGTGACTAAAATATCTTTTTGCATTTTTTTCAAAGATTTTCATCTCTGTAAAGGTATTAAAACATTACAAAAACTATATAAATGTGGTACCACTGTAATCGTGCCGACCTGCCGAATATAAGTAAAACATGTAGAACATGTATTTTACTGCACAGCGGACACCAGAAATATGAAACATGTAAGAAAATGGCTCAAATACAGGTTTTCCTATTTCCAACCCATTCTGATTTTTTTTCAGCCTCTCAGTACATTGTACAAAATAATAAAGGGTACCATTACACACTACAATTTCTCCTGCAAAAAATAAGCCTGAATGTGGCTTTGTGAACAGAAAAATATAAGTTATAACTTCTGGAAGGCCGTAAATGAACAATGCAAAAATGAAAAATGACTGTGACGGAAGAGGTTTAAGTATACAGTCATATGCAGTGGATTTTGGAGCAAAATAGTTGCAAAGCTGTCAGCACTGATGTAAGGTGAAGAATGGTACAATAATTATAATCTAAAGGATGTAGAAGTGATACTTTACAATTTACTGTAAGTATTATGATAGGTAAAACTAAGAGAAACAAAAGCTGGAAAGTAGGAATAATTTATTAAGAAAGTTTAAGAGCATCCCTCAAAAAGTAAGTTTTACAGCACACTTAAGATATTGAATGGTATCACATTTCAGAGCACAAGTGCAACAGACAGACATTCTGTATACTGTATTGAAAGGTTGTGATCAGGGAGGAAGATAGGGAAAAAATAATTAGTAAATCAGACAGTGTGTGTAGGATACTAAAAATACATAAGAGAAAAGGCGAGGTGCGTGAAGTGTTTAATAGAACATTATATGTTAGGACTAGAGCTTTCATTTTTACCTTCCTTCCTTCCAAATGGCATGTGATTGGGTGACCTCAGCCTGTAACTTGGCTGCAGCAGTCACCTGACACTTATGAAATGTGTCAAGGACTGCCATATTCCCCTTGTGCCCATATTTAAGGTGGTTAGTTGCAAAAATTAGCTAGCCAGTGCATTATCTAGCCTAGTCTACTTTGTCAACCTCCAGAACTCCTATTCAAATGAATGAATGGTAGTGGGGTTGCAAGGGAAATTACCACAATTTGAAAACTACACCCCTCAAGTAATATATCACGGGGTATAGTATGCATCAGTATTGCATCAAATTGGTTCCCATAGATGACTGTAAAGTGGATGATGAAAGTGATGATTTAGGCAGTGTGGAGTACATTGGGTACATGAAATTACACTATTTTTCCAGTCCTAAAATAAGAGGCATTCTGGGCACATGGCAGGGCTCAAAAGGGAAAGAGAACTGTGCATTTTGGCTTTTGAAGTGCAGATTTAAAAGGGATGGTATTTGGATATAGATTTTTTTATTTTTGCATTGATGTGGTCATATCAGGGCTGCCTTTTTGCAAAATATGATGCATTTATTAAATATGCAATATTGGAATGTAGAACTTATTAATAAATTGTATTGATACTTTCTGGAATAAAAATAAAATCAAGTCTGGCATTTATTTATTAAAATTAATTTAATTATATTTAATTTATTTGCTGTTCGCTGTACAGCATAAGTAACATGTTACCTTTATTCTGGGGTTCAGTATGATTACGAATACATATAATTTATCTTTTTTTATATTTCAATTATTTTTCTGAATTAAAACCTATTTTGTGCAAAAAAAATATTTTTTTACATTGCTGTATTCTGAGAGACATAACATTTTATTTTTATTTTAGCAAAACTAGTTGATACCTTTTTTTTTGCAGGTACAGCTGCACTTTTTATTAGTACTATTTTGGAGGTATATACAAATGTATTCACTTTTATTAAATTTTTTGCGAGGTCAGATGGTGAAAGATAAGCATTTTTTATGGAGTTTGCTGTGTTGGTTAAATAATGAATTTGTTTTATTTTACAGGTTGTTATAGACACACAACACTAAATGTGTATTTTTTGTTTGTTTTACTTTTAATTTTTCTTTACAAAATGAAGCATTATATATGGTAAAATATATATATATATTTTTCATGTGTTTACATTTTTGAACTTTTTCTAGTCTTACTATGGGAGTTTCATCTGATTGCTTGTTGTATATTACACACTGCATTCCCCCTCCTGTGTATTCCAACTGCTAGATCAAACAGACCAAGATGGAAGTGGGGCACAGGGGGACAGAAGAGAGGTTAGAGGGGAAAATTATTATGGAATTACATGGATAGAAGATTCATTTAAAGGGGTTGTCCAGTTTCCATAAATAAATGTTATTGTTTGTATAATGAAAAGCTGTACAATTTTCCAAAACAATTTATTCTGCTTACTTCAAGTGTATACAATTCAGACCATTGGTCATGTGATATTTATCTATGGTCATCTGATGAACACATAGGTCCACAGCTTGATATAGTCACAGTTATTAGACATCTGCTTAGTAACTAGCTGTGCACCTGTGTGTCCATCACATGACCATGGTGTGAATTCTATCCACGGGAACTAGGCACAATGAATAAAAGACTGGAGATCTAGAAATCTGTGGAGAATTAATAAAGAAATATTTCAGAAAATCACATAATTTTTCATTACACAAGCATTAACATTTACTTTCTGAAGCTAGACAACCCCTTTTCACAAGTTGCAGGAACTGAGTAGAGATGGGTAAACCTCTGAACATTTCTTTAATTTTGGGTTCAGATGGTTCAGCTCAAAGATTCATTCTTGGTCAAATATGTTTGTCATGAAGTTAACACAAGTGGCATGATGTTTGCATGCACCATGTGACCACCGTAGCCCATTTACAAGCCTCAGTGATGTCCCTGGGGCGTGTGACGTTACCCAGCAGGATGGAAGAGCACCCTGAGGAAGCCCCAGACACCATGAGGATACCCAGGAAAGGCGAGATGAGTTTTTTATGTTGCAGAACCTTTCCTGGGCCTTTACTTATTATACTCTGGGATTTGAAGAGATCATTTCACTTCCGGTTAATGGGTGACAAACCCCCAAAATTTTAGGTTTAGTGTTAAACTCAAAACCTTTGGAAATTTTGGGACAAATCCAGTTAGATCCAAATCAGTTTGCTCATCACTAGAATTGACATGTTGATTCTGTTTTTCAAAATATAGATTTTAAATGCACATGCAGAAAAATCTGAGCTATTACTCCTATTTGAAATCAATAATGTGCAGAATATACACCGTTATTTTAATTGATTTCAGCCTGAAATCCATGTTTAAATACATGTTAAAATCAGCTGTGTGAACATGCCCTAAGGTTAAATGCAAAAACATGTCATTTAAAATATAAAGCCCATACTTATCCACTAATTATTGGAAAAGCTCATGAATACATTTGTATAATAAAATGGAACAAAGAATTGAATTTTTTTTTTCATTCAGAAATACACCTGTACAATAGCTCCATTTTCCCTTATGGTTAAGAATAATTGATAGTGTATTTACCATTGCCTGTGTCTGAAAATAATTCTGCAATCCACTTTTGTTTCCCAGATATGCAGAGTAGTATTGTATACTGTAGGTTATATCCTATTCAATTTACATTTTATTATGTAGCTATTTGTTCTCTATAAAAAATAAAGTAGTACCAAAATAGCTTTCCTCGCTAGCTTTAAAATTGCAATGTATGCTTTATATAAGGATGGATGGAATTCATTTAACACAGAATCTGCTCAGAGACTTTGTACAATCATTCTTGTCTGAGCCACTGATTAAGTATTTCACTGGAAACGCACACTTGCTTATTTGCACTTGCCCTGTCAATGGAGAAATCTAGTTTTGTATTAAATGTGCCTATCTGAACCCAGCACATCATAGCTGCCTGGCATAACCTAGACAGACTGTTTGTCTGCAGGATGAACATTGTTTCACTCTGATAAAAGACATCCAGAGGAAATTCTTAACTGTGTTAAGCTAGTTTGTAGCAGTGGTTAAAAAGCATTATAAAATTACATTAATTGGTAAACTGAAAAGCTAAAATATTGAACATAAATATTACATAATTACATAAAATATTATTATTGTGGACAGGTATTACTAAAATTAAAACATTATGCAGTCATTTTTAATGTATGTTGGCATCACATTTTCCAAAAAAGATATTATTATTATTATTATTATTATTATTATTATTATTATTATTATTATTATTATTATTATTATTATTAATAATAATAATAATAATAATAATAATAATAATAATAATAATAATAATAATAATAAATAAATTATTATTATTATTATTAATAATAATAATAATAATAATAATAATCTATCACATTAAAGAGCACATATATGACATTTTAAAGATGATAATAAAATGTGATCATCAACAGCATAACTTGCCATCATATGCCATTTATATACATACTGTATCCTCTATCATTTTGACATAACAATATTAATCTATTAGAGGGATGGGCTTCTCTTTCTCAACCTTTTTGTGGCCCCAAGGGATACTATTATTACATTCCCATTACATTAACCCCTTAAGGACACAGGGTAGTTTGTACGTTAATGCTTGGTGACTTTTTTCATATTTTCCCTCCCAGTCTTCCAAAATTCATAACTTTTTAATTTTTCTGTCTACATACAGTAGCTATGTGAGGGCCTATTCTTTGTTGTGACAAGTTGTACTTTCATTTGGCAACATTTTGGGATACATATAAAGTTTTCATTAGCTTTTCTTTACGTTTTTGTGGGTTCCATGTAAAATAACACACAATTCTAGCATCACTTTTTGCATTTTGTTTTTATGGCATTCACTCTGCATTAAAAATGACAATACCGTATTTATATTGGTTTTTATTATGATTTTACTGCTTTTACAAAATGTAATTTTTTGAAAATGAAAGATTTTCCTGGGGTCACCGTATTCTGATGTTGACGGAGATATGTCAGGGCTCTTTATTTGCAGGACAAGTTGTACTTTCTATTGGTACTAATGTTTGGTATGTATGACTTTTTGATCTCTTTTTATTGTTATTTTTGGGGAAAAGCAAAGTGACCAAAATATGGTAATTTGCGCATTGTGGAGTTTTCTTTTTGTTTTTGTTATGGCATTCATCTTATGGGATAAATAACGCTATTTTTGGATAGTGGGGGCTTATACGCACGTGGGGATACCTAACATGTTTGTTTATTTTTGTTTACATTATATATTTTTTGAATTATTATTATTTGTTTATTTATTTTTGTGTGTTTTTACTATGTGTTCTTGTGTTTTTTCACTTTTTCCGTGTCCCACAAGGGTACTTGAAGCTTGGATCTCGCATCCCCAGTTCAATGTCCAGCAATACATATTATTTCAGAATATTGCACATTAGTTCCTATGGGAACTATGCATACAGTGTCCATATTAGGACATCCTCAGATATCAGTGTCAAACATCAGATTAATAGCAGTTTAAAACAGTGATACCTGACTTTGATACCTTACTCTGATACCTGACTTTGACTCTGACACCTGACTTTGATACCTGACTTTGATTCTGACACCTGACTTTGATACCTGACTTTGATTCTGACACCTGACTTTGATTCTGATACCTGACTTTGATTCTGACACCTGACTTTGATTCTGACACCTGACTTTGATTCTGATGCCTGACTTTGATTCTGACACCTGACTTTGATTCTGATACCTGACTTTGATTCTGACACCTGACTTTGATTCTGATACCTGACTTTGAATCTGACACCTGACTTTGATTCTGATACCTGACTTTGATTCTGACACCTGACTCTATGCAGTTTCTGGGCTGGTTGTAAAACTTAGATGACTTCTGACTTTCATATCTGATTGAGTCACAACTCAGCAGTCAGCTATGAAGCACATACAATATTACACTGTGATTGGCCAGGATGACTGCCCTCTGAGTGAACTCACTGCTCACACTCAGGAGTAGAAGATACTTGTATAAGGCTGCAGGCTGAGAGCTCCATGAGTCTGATAAAAAGTTGTCTGACACAAAGTTGTCTGATACCTGACTGAGTCAGAGATCAGACTCACACATCATCTGAGTTTTTCATATACATACAAGCCAGCCAGCACATACAATGGTGGAGATTTATCAAGTAAAATGCTCCATAATTCTGGTATCATTTTCACCAAATAAACTCTCTGTGTGCCACATTCATAAAGTGTTTTAAATACTTTTATTACTTGTACAAAAAGGGGCGTGACCTACAACACTGTGCTGCAAAGATACATCCAAATAACCTCTCTAACATTTATCAAGTGTTTTAGGCTGAGGCCCCACGTACCAGGCTGCAGCAAAAAAATGCTGTGGGAAAAGCCTTGGCAGAATTACATCACAGTTTTTCCCTCAGATTTTCGCAGAAAGTCTGGCGAGGTTTCCTCTGCGGACTTCCTGATTCCATTACACCTAAAGTGAAACCACCAGCATTTCTGTAAATAGAATTGACATGCTGCGATTTCCAAAACCGCAACTGTTTTGGAAATTACACCATTTTCACTGTGTGTATTTTTCTGCAATGCGTGGATTGTAGGGATTCTAAAACAAACCAATTGCAGCCACGGTGTGCGGTTTAAATTACCAGTACCAGTTTAACCCCTACAATCCACGCATTACAGAAAAATACACGCAGTGTAAATGCTGCAATTTCCAAAAAAATAGCAAGTCAATTATATTTACGCAAATGCTGGCGGTTTTACTATAGGTATAATGGAAGCAGAAAGTCCGCAGAGGAAACCTTGCCAGACTTTCTGCGAAAATCTCTGAGGGAAAAACTGTGATGCATTTCTGCCAAGGTTTTTCCCACAGGGCTTTTTTGCTGCAGCCTGGTACGTGGGGCCTCAGCCTAAAACACTTGATAAATGTTAGAGAGGTTATTTGGATGTATCTTTGCAGCACAGTGTTGTAGGTCACGCCCTTTTTGTACAAGTAATAAAAGTATTTAAAACACTTTATGAATGTGGCACACAGAGAGGTTATTTGGTGAAAATGATACCAGAATTATGGAGCATTTTACTTGATAAATCTCCACCATTGTATGTACTGGCTGGCTTGTATGTATATGAAAAACTCAGATGATGTGTGAGCCTGATCTCTGACTCAGTCAGGTATCAGACAACTTTGTGTCAGACAACTTTTTATCAGACTCATGGAGCTTTCAGCCTGCAGCCTTATACAAGTATCTTCTACTCCTGAGTGTGAGCAGTGAGTTCACTCAGAGGTCATTCATCCTGGCCAATCACAGTGTAACATTGTATGTGCTTCATAGCTGACTGCTGAGTTGTGACTCAATCAAATATGAAAGTCAGAAGTCATCTAAGTTTTACAACCAGCCCAGAAACTGCATAGAGTCAGGTGTCAGAATCAAAGTCAGGTATCAGAATCAAAGTCAGGTGTCAGAATCAAAGTCAGGTGTCAGAATCAAAGTCAGGTATCAGAATCAAAGTCAGGTGTCAGAATCAAAGTCAGGTATCAAAGTCAGGTGTCAGAATCAAAGTCAGGTATCAAAGTCAGGTGTCAGAATCAAAGTCAGGTGTCAGAATCAAAGTCAGGTGTCAGAATCAAAGTCAGGTATCAGAATCAAAGTCAGGTGTCAGAATCAAAGTCAGGTGTCAGGTATCAAAGTCAGGTGTCAGAGTCAAAGTCAGGTATCAGAGTAAGGTATCAAAGTCAGGTATCACTGTTGTAAACTGCTATTAATCTGATGTTTGACTCTGATATCTGAGGATGTTCTAATATGGACACTGTATATGCATAGGCAGTCAGGAGGGGGTGACAGAGGGGCAATCTTGCCCCCGGACACCCTGGATGCCGTGATTACTATTGATCACAGCATCCAGGGGGTTAATCCGCCGGAGTTGGAGTATCTCAGTCGAGAGCAGGATGTAATGCCACATAATGTTCTTTCCTCTTGATGCCATCTTTTTTGTGAAGTGCACCAGTCCTTCCTGTAGCAAAACAACCCCACAACATGATGCTGCCACCCCTGTGTTTTCAGTGTTGGGATGGTGCCCTTAGGCTTGCAAGCTTCTCCCTTTTTGTTAGGTTTGAAAGAAAATAGGAGTAGCTTGCAATCCTAAGAACACCATCCCAATTGTGAAACATGGGGGTGGCAGCATCATGTTGTGGGGTTGTTTTAATGCAGGGGGGACTGGTACACTTCACAAAAAAGATGGCATCATGAGGAAAGAACATTATGTAGCAATACTGAAGCAACACCACAAGACATCAGCCAGGAAGTTAAAGCTTGGGCGCAAATGGGTCTTCCAAATGGACAATGACCCGAAGCAAAATGCCAAACTGGTTATAAAGTGGCTTAAGGATAACAAAGTCAATGTTTTGGAGTGACCATCACAAATCCCTGACCTCAATCCTATTGAAAATTTATGGGCAAAGCTGAAAAGGCAGGTGCGAGCAAGACGGCCTACAAACATGGCTCAGTTACACCAGTTCTGTCAGGAGGAATAGGCCCAAATTCCTACCAACTATTGTGAGAAGATTGTGGAAGGATATCCCAGACTTTTGACCCAAGTCATACAGTTTAAGGGCCATAGTACGCATACCTTTGTGTTCACTGGGGCTCAAATTTGTCTTTATAATGGCTACAAGTAATCATTATCATTTTGTATTTATTTATTAGTTTATTTGACATGTTTTCCATTTATCATTGCTTCTTTCTATATATGGTTTTCACTAATATCTAGTAATATATTTAAGTAGTATATGGATAGTGTCTTTGATTTTGCATTTCCATATATATCTCTTTGTCCATGTGGCATCTAATTGATTGGGTTAAGTTCCCTATCTAGACATTTATCTATATATGGTTTGCAAATTTTGCATATTGAGTATTAATTATACATCTTGGGCCATTATATATATACTGTCATCTTTATATATATTCTTTGTATATTTTTGAGCCTCTTTATGTGACACGTGTCTTGTGTTGTGTCTTATCTTTTGTCTGTGTCACCTATATTATTGGTTTTTGATATATTTTTTCAATGTATTATTTATTACATTTTTATCAATAAATATATATTTTATATATTTTTTTGAGATTTTTTTGTTTTTTCTTGACTAATTCTTTTTCTGTTGAACAATAGTACCAAATAGTAATGAAATGTATGTAAACTTTTGACTTTGCAGAAAGTAATAAAAATGTCTTAAAAAATTCTCTCTCTCTCTCTCTCTCTCTCTCTCATTATTCTGGCATTTGGCAAATATAAATAATTTTGGTAATCCTAATTGACCTAAAATGGGAAAGGTTTATTCTGATTTCATGTGTAGAAAGAAATAAAAAGAAAAAAACAGCGCAGAGCGCTAATAGTGTAAAACCAAAGGATGATAGATATCAGAACACTGATACAAATTGCTCACCTTGGTGGGTTGCGATCAGCTCACAACAACTTAGTAGGCATGTAGAATCAGATTATCTTCATTGGGACCTTGTGAAGCAGCTGCTAGCCTTGGAACCGTGGTATGAAGCACGTGTGGAAGAATGCAGATGCAGTTAGAAAAGAGGAGGCAGATGAGTGCTGGTCTAGAATAAATGTAGTCTTTTATCCAATTGAATAAAACACACGACGCGTTTCGGGACAAGACCTTTTTCAAGTGTGCACACTGATCACAAATGATAAATTAGCTTACCTATTCAAGTTGTGTAAAAAAAATTACCTAAAACTTAAGACTTTGAATTCCTTTGATATGGAAAATTTAAAGGGGTTTTCCAACCCCTAATGCATGTTTCATACTGCTTATCTATTCACAAGACACTTCATTAGTACCTAATCTGTGGAGTCTGACAGCCAGACTCCACACAGATCATCTATTTGGCAGTCTCCAAGTGCTGGAAGCTGCCGCAGTGGATGGGAGTACATGCAGTCTACTCCAATTCAAGTAATAAGAATGGAGCTGCAGTTCCCTGTCACCATTACTATACAGTGGATGAACTGCAGCTCTTATCCTATTACTTGAATAGGAGCAGAATGCACACGCCCCCCATCCTCTACATCAACTTCTGAAACCACCATCCACTGCAGCAACTTCCAACACCTCGAGGACTGTTTTGTGGATAGGTCATCAGTTTGAAAAATGCATTAGAGACTAGAAACCCTGTTAATCATTACATATGTTAGTGAGCACCTTCAGTTAAGTAATTGTACTTAATTTCCAATTGCAGCCTACTCCTAGTTTCTGACTTTTTCTCACTTGGATGTGTCCTTCCCAGTAATACAGCTGGGTGTATTCTGTGTTTCCAACATGATGCTACCTTACTGACTATAGCTCTCATTAACTGGCATAGCTTCATCTCTGCAATGCTCTCACTTTCTACCTTATGCTGACAGATGATGCGGAGAAATGTGTGACTACCCCCCTTCTTCCCCACAGAGTCTGCTGTGGAAGCTCTTCTATTTACAAAAATATTCATAGCCTATGTAATTTACTTATTTTAAACAGAGTGCTGTCTTACCTATTAACACTTTGATACTAAACAGTCCTCGGGTGATCTGCCCTCTATGAAGACTTGGGTGTTTCCCCTCGCTACACTCTGATCTTCCATGTAAATCCTTCTCCTTCAACCTACTGCACTACATCACTCTTACACTTTTGGAAAATGAGGAGGCGCACAGAGAGGAATAGTATGCTGTTGGATATATGTCAGAAACATCAGAAGAACCAGCTATGTACAGAAGTCGCACAGACTGCATCAGTATAATGGTAGTAATTTTTTTTTTTTAGAGTCTTTTTTGAAAGGTTGCTAAAGTGGTTTTCCATTGCACACATTTTACTAGCCCTCATTCTTAATATAACATAAGTAAATTTGTAACACCAATACATAAGATTGCCCCCAACAATTACATCCTTCAAGAGAAACCTTTAAGAGAGTCTTTTTTGAAAGGTTGCTAAAGTGGTTTTCCATTGCACACATTTTACTAGCCCTCATTCTTAATATAACATAAGTAAATTTTTAACACCAATACATAAGATTGCCCCCAACAATTACATCCTTCAAGAGAAACCTGAAAATCTACCACTTCAGGAAAATCTACAACCTTCAATAACCTTGCTACCGCTACAAACATCTGAACAGCTCTTACCCTTACCCACTGTCTTCTTACCCTTTCCCTTATAGTTTATATTTAGGAAAGTGGCTTTGTGTTCTTTCTTGTATGAATTGGAATACCCTTTTTAGGTGAGTGATTCGGAAGCAAACCAAAAAATAGTGCAAAGGTTTCCATAAGCCTATAAAATCTGCAAATCCATTCCTCATCTCAGCATGTAAAGCAAACCTAGCTTTCTGGTTATCACAAGGGCACAACATCAATTGTAAAAATTGCAATAAATACTCACTTTGTTGATAGGTCTCCTCGTGCTAATCCTCAATCCATTGTATTCAAGGCACAAAAAGTCCAAAGGGGGCTGAATACTTTTCATAGGCAATATACATACATTGTAAATATATAGCTATGCTTACTTCTTCCCTGCTGTACCATTTGAGAGAAATATGGAATTTAATAGTAGCTTCCAGCTGTATTGATTCTATATGTTTCATAGTTCAATGCAAATGAAACTTTGTAACTGTAATTAGCAAGTTCTTATATAGACCAGAAAATGCTAATGTGTATTTTTCAGAATATATATACATCGATCAGCCAATAACACGTAGGAATCCCTCATGCCACCAAAACAGTTCTAACCCATCAAGGCCATAAAATCTAAGAAGGTGCCCTGTGGTATCTGGCTGGCTAACTTTTCTTGAATCAATAGAACAAGGAAATATAAAATACTTTGTATATAAAATACTTTGTAGTATATACTTTATTCACATTAATATAGTTCAGTACTTCCCTACATATGTCCTGATGCATGATCTTGAGATTTTGAGTGATAGAGAGAAGATTAGGGAGTAGGTTAGAGAGGTAGAACCAGAGGGAAACATGCTAAAAATGCATAATACAAGTCATATAATGGGAAGAAATAGTGTCATTCCTCATGTACACATAAGACAGCTTATCCTGAAAAGTCTCTTGAAATGACAGCTACACTTTAAATTCTGTAAGTTATGAGATGAAACCTCCATAAATTGTTTTTCCAGCATGTTCCACCAACGTTCATTTGAACAGAGATCTAAGGGAATTTGAAGGCCAAAGGTTCAGTTCCTTGAACTCTTTGAACATATTTTGTCAGGGCACATTATCTCCCTGAAAGAGGGCAAAATCATTAGGAAATACTGACTGTTGCTATGAACAGGTATATGTAGTGGTAAATGTCAAAGTAACATTAGCATGAATGTGAGAACTAAAGATTTTCCAGCAGTGCCCAGAGCATTACACAGCTTCTGCTAGTGTGCCTTTCACCTATAGACTATCCTAGTGGCATATCTTCTCCAGTTGCACACTTCCCAGCCATCCACATACTATAAAATAGAATGTGATTCATTAGACCTGTCCATATACTTCCATTGCTTTATGTTCCAGGGGTTAGCACTCCAACCAGTCTGTGTCTATGCAGTATAACAAAATATGAAAGGAACTTATATAAATGTTCTATGTTTAAAAAAAATATAGAAAAAGACGAATAGAAAATATAACACCTAAAATATAACTTTTATTCAATTCATAAAAATAAAAGAATGTGTATAGAATGTGGTTGAACACTCAGGACACCTAATAAATTTTGCCCCAGTAAGAGCATGCCACTCTAAATAAATACAAATAGGTGCCTAAGAAAAGAGCAATAAAAATATTTGTTAGTTATCTTAGTCCTTTCAAAAATAGTGGTGTAGCTAGTGTGTGAACAAGGTCATATAGAGGTGTTAACAAATTTATAGTCTCTCTTAGGGGTTTAAAAAAATAAATAAATCATAATACCCCTGAGACAGTCCATGGTTTAATTGTAGACACCCTTCTATGTAGTGGTTTAGCTCAAAATAATCCCTCCATATAAAATGAAATAGGCATACAGCTCCAATATATTCTACACCCTGCCTAATGTGAATTATCCTTACCCTGCAGGTTTCTGCGCTGTTAGCGCCTCATCAGGGGATTAGAACTGCTGCAAATAGCACTAGAAGTTCATGGCAGTATCCCTAAAATGTAATTTCAGGATGTAAAGAGGGTATGGAGACAGCTACTATCTAGTGATACTGTCTCCATACCCTCTCTCCACGCCAGTATGTCGGTATACAAAGGACCAGCAGGTTGATTATTAGCCGCAACAGTATTAAGTAGTTGTGTTAAAGGTGAATGAATGAGAGAAACACTTCTATATGATCCTGTTCACACAGTAGCTACACAACTATTTTTGAAAGATAAATATTTTTATTGCTCTTTTCTTAGGCACCTATTTGTATTTACTTAGAGTGGCATGCTCTTACTGGGGCAAAATTTATTAGGTGTCCTGAGTGTTCAACCACATTCTAGACACATTCTTTTATTTTTATAAATTGAATAAAAGTTATATTTTAGGTGTTATAAATTCTATTTGTCTGTGTCTATGTAGTTTCATATTCATAAACCCAATGGAGGGCTGGTACAGTGAAGAGGGATGCAGTGCAGATGTTGATAGTAGTATTTTTTGGCGGGGTACACACTGTGGTAGGTTTGAGGACTTGGAAGACAGTTGGTAAAGTTGCAAGTAAATGATAGTTCTTTACTGTATTTACTGTACACTAAGACAAATCAAATTTATTAAAGCAGGTTGGAAACAGACAAATATAGTTACAGGTGTTTAAGGCCTAAAGACTATAGCAGGGAGGCAAAGATGTTTCTCCAAGGGGGGCATTTCTTCGTCTCTGTCATGAATTTTCTTTTTTCTTTTACAGTGTACTCCTTTTCCTCAACCCTACAAATTACCTGCAATACCCAAGCTGCAGGGTGTAGGTCCAAAGAGTACTAAATGTCGCGGGAAGCTCATAGATCTAGTCGTGGATATAAGGCCATCAAAAATTCTCCTCACAGACGTTATATCATAGACAAAAATGTGAACAAAGCTCAATTTTAGCTCATCTCTGGGTAAAGCAAGGGATGAGGGAATCCTAGAACATGGCGATTCTCTTGTTCCTTGCTCCAGTCACAGTTGGTTCAGTCCTATAGTTTAAGGTTACACATCACTAATTTAACTATAGCATATTACAAAAGTGCAAAATTAACTCTTACAGTAAGTAGTGTTCCACTGCACAAACACAGCAAGCTGCAATGCACTGTGTGTCTGCATTTTTTAATCATAACCATTCAGAGACAGAACAGAGCAAGAATATTGCCATCTTTGTGTGTGAAGAAATAGTAACTGTGAGAGACCAAGAGAGGTGGTTAGTGAAAGAACATGAGAGGCAGTTATTCTCCCTTTGACCACTTTTGGTAGGTACTAACAACTACATTCGTCCATACCCCCAAAATACCTTCAATTTCAAAATGCTCTCACCCAGTCATTTAGCCATAACTGTTTATCCCTTGTCAAAGTCATTCAAATCCTCATGTTTCCTCATTTTCACTGCTATGAACAATTAACACACCAACTGTAAGTCCTGACTACTTACTTGCTTCCTAATATATCCCACCTCTTCACAAGTGCTATTGTAACAATGATCTGTAATGAATACTCTGATGGCACTTTGTGTTGTATAGAGTAGAATAGAATACTTTATTAGTCCCCGAGGGAAAATTCTCTTTCAACCTGGCCCTTATTTCTTTCTGTACTGATCTCACAATCGCTTAGTCCTTTGAAGCGAACACTTTCTTTTTCTTATTTAGCAGGCCATTGAGCTCCCTCGTGACCCATGGTTTGTTGTTGGGTTAGCATTTGATCTCTACTGTTGGCACAATGCAGTCAACGCAGAACTTAATGCAGTCTGTTACCTACACCGTTGTTGGCAAGGTTAAGGTGCGTATCCCAGTCTGTGGTCTCGAGCCAGGATTGCAGTTCATTCTCCACTTCCGCCAACCATTTCTTTAGCTTTTTCTTGCCCACAGGCATCTTATAAGTGCAGGTCTGTAGTGCACTTGTATATACTAGTATGAAGTTATGGTCTGAACAGCCAAGCAGAGGCAAGGCAGCATACCTGTAAGCATCCTTGACGTTTGCAAAAAGCAGGTCAATGGTTTTTGACTCTCTGGTAACACACTTGACATGTTTTGAAGAATTTGGAAAGGGAGACTGACTCACCGGTGTGATTGATGTCTCCAGTGACAGTCAATAGTACATCCGGGTACCTGATTTGCAACTTAGAAACTTCAGCCAAAACTTTCTTGCACGTCATTTCCTGGGTAGCAGACGGCAGGAGATAGACAATAATGACGACCACACCAGAGATTGATTACATATGTTGATGGACTACTATGTATGTATGTGCACATATTTGTAGTCCATCTAGAATTTACATTTGGAGTAGTGTGTGCTCGGACGTCACTATATCAAACAATACTACCTATTTGGATTAAACTGCGTTGGTACGTCCCTGGCCGATATCAAATCATTTGAAGAGTCCTATGGCTGTATTATATGTGGTGGTATCAACAACAATTGCTCCATTGAGAGTGTTATATAGAAACACTAAATCTGTGTTTTTGAGGCGTTGCACTACTGAAAGCAGTATCAATATGCTTTATGAGTTACTGGAAGGCTAAATTAGGATAACTTGAAAAGAAAAGATATGTACTATAGCATTTACTTGTGACACTCTATCATCAATGGTAGTACACTTTGCATTATTTGATTATTGTGTACATTTAGGGGGCTGAGTGATGCAGCAATGTGCTTTACATTACTGCAGACTGGTATTGAATTTACCTTCAATATTCTATCTCCATTAGCAAACTTAATTAGACCTTTATATCATATATGAATAAAAGTGCTCTGTCATTTGAACATTAATTTTCCATATGAATATTGTATTTTCTAATTTATCTTTGATTTATATGTACGAATTTGCATATATTGAAGGGCAAATTATATATATATATATATATATATATATATATATATATATATATATATATACACACACACACACACACACACACACATATAGCAAAGTTAACAACTTTGGCACAGAGAGTTAATTGAAGTCTTTCAATGGGTTTCAATGGCTTTTGTTGTCTTCTTGTCTTCAAGATATCACTCCACAGAAAGTTAGAAAGTTATCATTAATAAATAGCTTAGTTTAATAAAAGGACTGTAGATTCAAAGCCGAATTCAATACAATATGACTTGCCAGGCAAACCCAACCAACCGCACAGTGCTCCACTAGATCTTGACATGCCCACTTTTCTAAAAAGTCAACATTTTTGCTCAAACAATGCATGATAGACATATCATGATAGACTATTGTGAAATCATATTTTTCTGAAAGGTTGTCATATCACACATCTTGGGAACACTTATCCTCTATCCATAGGACAGGGATTATGTCCAGTCTCAGGGGGCCCTCACCCCATAAAAATTGAAAAAGCTCACTCATATTGGCACCCCAAGTGTAACCTCGCTCTCCACAATCTTAAGTAACCATATTTTGAGGTGTGGACTATTCTGGGAGATATTATTTATCCTTGGTGATCAAGAGGCAAAAATTATTAAGATGTAGGGGTTCCGTAAAAATGCTAAACTTTTACCAACATCTGTCCATCCTTGGTGCAAAAGAACGTTTGTTCTTCTTTATCATGTCCCTCTAAATTGTGCGTCTTCCAAGATGATACTATCCTGCAATATACATTGTTTATGGTTCTAATACCTCTACTGATATTGTTACTGTATCACAGCTATAGAAATGGATTTAAGTAGATTTGATCCCTCGCACATTATTACTATATTTGTGTATCATAAGTTAAACTACTTTTCTAAACACAAGTTTTTATAAGTTTCCACAAAGTGATATGCTAATTATCATGTTTTTGCTTATGTCTGACAAGTGGGAGAAGGTAAATTACAACCTTTCAAGGTTTTCATTAGTGTGCTTTGATAATCTAATTAGATTGAAAAATTAGTTAAAGTGTCACCAGTGTCACCAGAACCGAGCAACTGCAGGTTAGGGTTATCTGAATTACATAGTGTTTTCCCTTTGGGAATTGGTTGCGGATTTGTCAATATGCAAATAAAGAGGTAAGCGACAACATCCTTATTGGTTAAAAGAGCTCAACTGCATATTGACAAAGACAGTAATATCTCGGTAACAAGGAACCGATTCACAAGGAGAAAACATTTGATTCAGGTGACCCTAACCTATCTATCTGGGTTAATATGCTGGGTTCAGGTGATAGACTTCCTTTAAGTGTGGACACGTTGATATTTATTTAATCTTGGATTATCGAGAGAATTAGTCCCCACCTACAGAGCAGGCCATTACCTGGTGAATTCTCTTCGGTTTGTGTGAAGATGATCTCACCTGATAAAAAATATGCCCTTCTATTCACCTGGAATTATATGGAACAATACAGGACAGACTTCATCTCTTAGTTGTGATTGTTTAAAAGTTAAGTGATTTCTGTTCCTACTTTTTGGAACAACTAGGATGGGGGAAGGGGATGGGGATATAGTTTTGTGTATTTTCCTACTTGTATTTTAACATCTGTGTTTAATTTTAGTTTCTAAGTGATTAGCTTTTTATGTTTGTATTTTATTACATTGCTCTACTTTGTTACCTTTATATGCAACAAAATTAAAGTTATTGTTAAAAAATACTTGTTTTACAATATGAACCATATGTATTTTAACAATGACACATTTGCTATAAATTCTGCTATATCTTGACATCACTTGTACAGAAATGAAAACTAGTAGGCTGCACATTTCTTCCATCTGTACTACACTGTGATTATAAGCATGTTTTGTCATTTACTGTATAGTCCAATTAACCTATGTTTCCTCTAATCTTTATTCCCACCAATCATGTTTTTGACCTGCTACATTCTTTTTGCGCAGATTTGTCTCCTTAGAGTTTGTGACTGCAAAAAAGTACCATATAATTGACACTTATTCTATTAAAGGTGAAGAGTAATGATCAGTTGTGGAAATAATCTCTGAAGCATGTACTGATGAACAAGAAAAATGCAAAGAGACAGGTGTTCCTATGGAAATAGTGTCAAATAAGCATCATACTAATATATCATGTAATATATGCTGTGTCCTAGCATTTAGTGGTAAAGGTCATAGCCATTTCTAATGAAGCTGGAGAGGGGAGCTGGGTCTACTTGATGGCTCTCAGCATAATGTTGGAGGCTTTGCCAAGGTTTGCAGGGTGATTTAACAAAATGTGAAATAAATGTATTATATTCACATCGAATCTACTTGTGAGACAGTATTACTTTTTAATAAGCACATGACACGCATTCTTCAAATTACCTATTATTTGCAACTACATGGGCTGTAAATTCAAAATATAACATTCTAATAGATTTACTTTCTGCGAGGACAGTACATTTTAACTGATTATAATACAGTAAAGATAATGCTAAAGGTTTCATCCATATCTGTATAGAACAGGGTTAGTGTCAAGGTCTACATATATATCCAGGCTATAAGCAAAGTGTTCTTACTGGCTTAAAATTAAATGATTATACAGAATATTTGTAAATTATTGTAAAGATTATAGAATTGTATAATCAATACTATATAATATTATTTTGCTTTACTCAATAGTGTATAGTTTATAGATTGCACCCTGTGAGTGTGGAATCACATATTCATTTTTGTGGCAATTTTTAATGCAGGTTTTTGTGCAAAAAAGTAATGGTATTTCTTTTATACATCTCCTTCTTTTTGGATCCATTCTTGGCTTTGGCTCAATGAGGGCATGGTGAATCTTCCTAGGAATGGCCATACCACAAATGTTCTATTAAAGAACCTATAAACTCTGCATCATACCAGAAAAATCAATGTCAGAATTACTGCCATTAAACAGAACCAAAACTTTGAACTGGGCTCTGACTTCGCTGATCACAAATCATGAAGAAAGTATTTCCTACTCTAAAAATACTGTACCAAAGATTAAAGGGGTTTTCCCATCTCCCTGTCTCAGCAGCTTTGCCTGCTGTCTCTTCCCGTATTCGTCAGCAAGCCAGTAGGAGGTGACTTTGACTGTTTTTTGAATAGAACGCTATGAAATATCTCAATAGATATAGACTTTGCCTTTACCATTAGAGATTATTTATTATGATTACTAGAACTCTAATGTAAATGCAGATCAAATAATATGTTGAGTAAATGTATATTACATTACACAGGTTTTCATAGAAAACTTACCATGTGTTTACAGAGAATGGGCTCATTGTTATCTTTGTGTTTAAATAGAGAGATAACACACACTGTCTGAACCTTTATCAGTAAACTATAATTAGCTGAACTGAGTTTCCTGACTGCAGAGCTGTACATAACAGCAAGAGGACTTCCCCAGAGAGCAGTGACTTATCGCTCCAACCTGTCATATCAGATACAGGTCGTGCACCAAGGAAATGCTGAGTAAACAATGGGACAATCTAACATAGCAGGCAAACAAAGAAGAATTGCTAAAACTATGTATTTAAGAAAACTATTGAATTGTCATAAGCTAGAAGTATAAGGAAGGATGCTTGAGATGGGAGTATCCCTTTAAGTAGAAACATTCTACCAAGAATAAGACTTGGAACCTTTGAAAGTCTGCTGTCAAGTGTTTTATTACAAAGATGGTTGCTAATGGTAGTGTAGACACTTATTATCGATGAAATAGATCTTTCATCATTTCCACCATCCCAAGATTTTCGCATCCTGTAAAATGTGCTGCTCAATTGATTCCAGTGCAATTTTTTCTTTAGCCCCCACTGTGACCAAGCTCTGCCTGTTTCTGCTTGGGCAGTATCAGAGAATTCTGAATCATGCCCCCTGCCTGCTCATGCTTGAGACCACCACTTGACTCCGGAGACCCTAATTAGCACATCAGGTAAAAACTAACTAACTGTACCCCAAAAACCTCTGCCACTTTTGCTTGATAATTAATAGAGAGTTGAAATGGAGCCTGCTAAAAGTAAACAGCAGGATCAGACTATATCATCTGTAACAATGGCAACTTTTCAATGGCTTTTGTGGTGTTATGTTACAAACCATCCACTACAGCAAGTTAAACTTTGCCACACTTATACAACAGGCCTGCGTAGACCTATATGCATAAAATGGTAGAATGTGTATAATCAGGATTGTTTGTAATATACTTATGTTTTACTTTAAAGCAATAAAAATATTTGAAAGAATGCAGGCAAATAACTCTTATGTAAAATAACCCATATTCTATATTATATTTTTACTGTTACAATAAGCATGCAGACAAGTCGCCAAACAGCACTTCTTGTAGAAGCATACTGTACGTGTTTAAATTATTGAGGGACAATTTCAATATCATTAGTAGCAAAGTCTTCACTCGGGCTCGCACCTTTTCATACTGTGCACTTTGGATGTATATGTATAAGAGCATTTCCATACCACCGCAAAACGATTTTATAGTTCAAGGGATTACGCAGCATATCATTGTGTTATTTTTCTGACAGCTCATTAAATATTAAAAGAAATCCAGTTTTCCAAAATACCAGATACCCTTTCGGCCTCCTCCAGACATAATAAAGCTGTTTCTCTTTTCTTTTCTTCCTTTTTCCACATTTATAGTAAAATTACCGTGCCTATTTTCAATAACAAAAGAGTGAGATAAGGACTTCTACTAAAAATGAATTTAGTGTTCCTTCTGTTCACTATGTGTTTGTCCAGATAGACTCAACACATATTTTAAACCCCCAATTTATTCTAGAATTCCTTTGTTTTGGCAAGCTTTCTAAATCCAGCAGAAGCCATGACGCTTCCACAAGATTCCTTAAACAATAAAATGGCTTAATCTTTATCATGTATAAATAGAGGGAGTTTTGACATATCTATTATGAACTGCATTTTTTTCTAGCAACAAAAAGAAAGATAAACTTGAAGAGAACATTTTATAAATTGCTTCAGTAGCTTAGCTGTCACAATAATTACTTCAATACAAAGAGACATGTAGAGGCCATGTTTTAGAAGTATGCTATCTGAAAACTTTTCTGGGCATCAAGCAGCAGCACGTATTGTTCTCTAACAACTACTTTCAAAGACTCTTTGTTTTACCGACTTGTTGATATTGTTTTTATTCAGTTACGCAAGAGAATACTCTAAAACTCAATATTAGATACAAATTCCACCAGTCGTACTCTTATAGGGTAAAAGATTAAGGAAAAGTGACAGACAGAATATGAACTGGTTTACTAATCTCTCTGACTGTCTAGCCGCATTATATTTTACTGTTTTACCACCTAAATATGTCCGATTAATACAAATCAGAAGAGAAAAGGGAGATGTGTTTAAACTAGTTCAAGTAACAGTAAAAGCAGTTCAATTCTATTATGAAAAGTTGTGGATTTTTCTAATATATTTAGCTATTCTTCACCATTTTTAAAGATTTCTGCTTTTTATGAGTGAATGGAAGGATTTGCTGAGGCTAAAACCTCACACAGCTGCTTAGAACATCTCTTTCTTGTAATGAACCCTGCAGCTTATCAGCAGCACATGATCAAGATTTCACTGTGGGGATTTGTTACACAAATTGTACAGATCTGTCCTTCTTTTCCGTTACACTTTAAACAAACTTGTTCCCATACGATGGTCCATACTGTAACTACTGTACCAAAAATAAAATTTTCTTCCCAAAAATAGCAATAATGTGCCAGTCGCTAGATGTTGCCCTTCTTTCTCTCTTGTTGTCCTTAGCTGGTAGACAAGATTGATCTGTCTCTAGGAACTGCCAAGAAAAGACAGAATACAGGAAGTGGGGGTGGGTCATGGTTGGCAACACTCTGGCTCTTACACATAGCCTCTTTGATAGTGACATTCCTGGTATATATGGGCACTGCACATCCAGCTATGCACTGGATGTAAATTACTTTCCTCTATATACGCATACAGTTCAATGTGATCACAAATAACTAGTTCAGACTAGCACTGTCCATGCAGTAAGATCGGAGATCAGATATTTCAAAATGGTGAAGACAGGCACAGTACATGCCCATCACTGCCATGATACATGTCCAATGCAAACAAGTGAAGAACATAAAGGAGTGCAGCTGAATTGGGCCATTTTATCTCTAAAAACATAGGTATATGCAACAAAAGCTGCACAGAATGAATGCATATGATGTTGGCTGTTAGTCCATGCTGTTAATTCATATTTGTATAAAATGACAGACATGCTATAACTCAAGATGTCCTGAGATAAGTGATGAAAGATGACCAGCTGAAATAAAAAATAAAAAAGCTCAGTTGCGATATGCACAATGTCCAGCAAAACTTGAAGGTTTTGTTTTTTTTCGGTAGTCATCTTACTTCATTCATCTTGGAATATTTTGAATCATGAGGAAAGGTAAGGAAATGCATATCTAGTAAAAAAAGGTGCATGTGCAGAAATAAATTGTCTTACCATAAGAAGCAGTATTGGCTTCAATATGACTGTTGAATAGAAAAGAAAGTATTAATAAACTGATACTTGACCAGCAGGGATTATTACAGAACACAGCTTTTTTCCTTCCTTGTTATAAAATAGCTAGGTTTTTAAAAAATTGAACTTGAAGAAATATTCCCAGCTCAGCAATGAAAGTTAATATGTTGGAGAATGTTAATACAGTAGGAGGAATTTACACCATATGCAAGTCTTAATCCAATTCCCCACTGGCACTAACTATGCACGGTTGGAGATGTGAAGTTGGAGTCAGAAAAAAGTGACCAACTTCAACTCTGACTTCAAAATAAAATGATGAATTCTTTTTCATTATATTAAACACATTTTAATATTGTATAATTAATTAGATGCATATGAAGTCAATCACTAGCTTTTAATGAATTCGATCTGATTGCAGCTTTACTACCATTGACTGCTCTGCCTACTTTCATAAAAGAGGGAAATAAAAGGCCCGTTCACCAAAGATGCTTCACAACTATTCACTTTTGTTGGTTTTCTAATGTAGAAGAAGTATTAACTTTCCCCAGTATGTATTTTAGTGAATACAATTATTTTTTAGAAAGGTACTGTTCCTGAAATGTTGGTTCCTTCCCATCCATCTGTTTATTTCCATGATCTTCTGGGGTTATGGCCAATCCAGCAGTCAGGCAGCGATGACTGCACTTCTAAACTCTATTGTGATCATTTCACTGCTTATATGGTCAGACTTTTACAATTGTATATACTCCCTGCCCAGCCAAATCCCAAAAGCAACAGTTGTAAAGAATGGCTTCACAAAAAAAAAAAAATAAGAGAACACTTAAATATAACTTTTAATACAATATCCATAAAATGGCAAAATGATGACTAATATATTAAAATGGACAACAATAACTGTGGATTTGTATGGCTTTCCAGGGCAAAACACACCATCTGCCACTAAGCAAAGCATCCCAGTAGACCAAGAGCTACAGATAAGCTCCCCCTATAGTTATAAACAGTGAGTGGGTATGGCTTTACATGGCGGTGGGAAAGAAAAACCTCATCATCCACAACTAAGCTAAGTATCCCTGCAGCCAAGGTGTGTTCCAGATAAGCTTCCCCCTAGAACTTATTATTATAATGCTCAGTTTTTAGAGCTACAATAATATATAATTTACGGACAGACTACCAGTCTAATAATAGAGCTGGAAGATCTATAAGGTTTATGAGGCCTCATGGCCATGTATCAGTGCCGGGGGATGCGGAGGTGAATTAATAACAATGTATTCAGCTGCATTGTAAGCTCCTAATGTACCACTGATGAAGCTTTACAAATATTGACTTAGCAGAAATACGTCAGATAGTGAAAGGGTGATAAATATGAGACTATTAGCTTACTTACAGCTCATTTACAAAATAACATAGCTGTAGTAGGTTGGCCTCATAAACACATACATTATTCCTGGCTTTTGTGATTTTTTTCATAAAGAATGGCTTCCAAGTATGTGCAATAGCTATTGAGTTGTTTAATGCCGCTGTACTATATAATTGCAGCATTAGCTAAAATGAAGCAAGTCTTGTGAAGTAATTGTTCACCTCACAATGATGGTTCTAAATCATAGTTCTGTACTATTGTATAGGTGCTTTAAGACTGAGCACACATGTCATGGCCATAGTTACATCCAAGCAACGTTTGAAGCCCATCCTCCTGGTTGGACCGTAAGTCGGTGAGGCTTGGATACAGTTCTGGACGCACTGGGGCACATTTATCAATACCCATTTGTAGTTTTAGACATATTTATGAATCTGTCATAGAGACTTTCATAAATATGGAGTGTTCCTAGAAGCTCCAAAATTCTGACTCCCCATTTCGCAAAAATGGTGTAAAAATTTTGACAAATATTTACGCAAAACATGTAGACAAAACTTGTAGACAAAATCTGTAGACAAAAATCTTAACTTGCAGGCAGTAAGAACAAATATTTGGCTCATGCATCAAAAACCCTACAATTCTTGACATAACATACTCAGACACAAATCATCTCTCGAGGCGACAAATATGTGGCACGTGGCGGGAATTTATGGTGCATGAAGTAAATTGTTGTAAATTCATTACACCATTTTAAACTTGGTCTACCTTGCACAAGAAAATCATCATATTTGTACTTTTCTATTTCATAAATGTGTCGTAAAGTTAGAAACTTCTAAACCACATCCATTCTGCACATTTTTCAAAAGTGTTGAGCCTGGTGTATTTTTCTGTTCTTTCTGGTGCATACTGTTCATAAATATGTCACAAATGCATATATTTTGCTGCAATTGTAGAGAGAAAAGTGTCGGACTTTACACAAACATTAAAAGTTGCTGCTAAAACTTGTGATTTACTACTAAATGCCAGGCTGCACCTGGACTTGCCATTATTTCCAGTTGGAAGTCCAGATGCAGCTCGACAATTAGTGGTAAATCATGAATGTTATCAGTGGCTACTAATGCTCATGTAATAGCATTCTATATCACAAGTATCAGTAAAATACTGTACAGTATAAAAATACATATAATACATTTAAAATAAAATAATTATAAAACATGCATTCTATGTTTATTAAAATCCACTGAGCAACGATCTATGGAACAATGACCTTTGTAAAAATAGTTTGAAGGTGTTGTGATTAAATATTGTTTAACGAGTTTACGGACCATTTGCCACAAGTAACAATCTTTACTGCTCCTTAATGATGATGAATGAACCTTCCTGGTTATTTGATTGGCGTATAGACTTCCACATGCATGCTTACTTACAACTATTGTCTTACATAAGCTATAATGAACAGGATAATAAAGCACATTATATTTGTATGATATTTGAAGCACATCTCATGTAGGAGTACACTGCTTCTAATTGAAGCCCCTGTTAAAGCTATAAGTTAAAAATCTGATATATTTCTCACATACAGAAAATATTACTAATACATTTTAGAAAAAAAGATAGGTATACTCATTAAGAACTTGCTTATTGAAGATCTATATACTAAGACTATTTTATACCCAGTATAAAATGTGCATATCGCCAGACTATAGGGCAAAATACTTGGCACTTTAGTCTTTATTAGGTTTGCTTCACATGGACTGGTTTGGTCCATGAGATGCAGACAACCATATTTCCAAGATTCCCAGCATCATAGTAATCTATTAGGCTAGGAGGCCTTGCTTTCCCATAGCTCTGAAAACACAATTACACTATGGTACAGTACTGTTGAGGGGAAGTAGAGACTCCTAGCATCATAGATGATTATTTTTCTGGAAGTCCCAGGTAAGGGTTTGGTCTGGGAATTACAGACTACGTCTATATCTCACAACCTGAACCTGCTCGTGTGAAGCTGGCCTTATTCTTAGAATATCCCCATATTTCCTTTTTTTAGATGTAGCAGAGACGAGTATCCAATATCATATGCAACTCTCAGTAGAAAACAGTAGTAACATTTCAATAACAGTTTTCTAAAAATACTTGTATCCCCCTTCTCTTAGTACGTACAACAGAGTTTCTCTTCCCCCAAAAAGTCATAGCATCGCCTTTTCCCCTTCATCCATGTACTCACATTTCAAATGTCTCCACAGTGGTGTTGATATTGACTGAAAGCTACACAGCAGGCTATTCTGGCATGTAATTTATTGCTTTTGCATTCATGCCAACAGATCAATATAAGAGGCTCAAAAAACAGCTATTTCTAAACTGTGTTGAGTTCTGTGCTTATCAGAAACAGTCTGTGACTGCTTTTGCAGGAGAAGGAAGTTTGCAGGAACTTGGTGCTCCCCTGATATAGTATGTCTATACCCAATGAGAAATCTAGCTCTGGTATACCCAATGAGAAATCTAGCTCTGGTTTCATCTAGCAATAATAAATAATAGTAGGATATATTGAAAAGTATCTTCCATTGAATATCAAATATTCTCTAATTTTAAATATTTCTGTTTTTGAGAATAAAAATAATTTGGAAATAGACAATGAAATAGCTTTGGTATATACCAAAATATAGTCATGTCTATATTAATAATGGTATTTGCCATAGATTGTGGTATAATAAATATGTTCATTGGCTATTTCTGCCTCCTTTGTATAGCTTGCAAATTCATCCTATGTGTACATTTTCCATAGCATATCTACAGTACCTGCAGTACTAAACTGAGGGATGTACATAATTTTTCCCATTCAGCAAAGGATGTGAATCATAGTCCTGTTGTTATGTGCATAAGACAATAGTATGTCAAGCTGTTCTTTTCTGATTTTAATATGTTTATACTGTACTTATTTAACAAATTCCTTAATGTGCCAAAAAATGGTCACAGCATCTTAACATTTTAAATAGGTTTAGATTTTTTCATGTTATACCTTTATGAAAAAACACAATTGCCTAAAGATAATGCATCAAATTACATGTATACCTTATGTATCACTCCTTCAATCATCACTTAAAGAAAAGAATTCTTGCTTGCTACACAGTGCAAGAATCTGCTAGAGATTGAATTTTTCCACCTTCCTAAAATCTCTATCTCCAATTGATACAAATGCTGTATACAATGTATCATATTGTTAACCTTCTGAATTTATCTTGTCTTTATCTTCATAAATTTTAAAATAAAAAAAATCTGCAAAAAATTATCTTTATTAAAAACTTAATCATTACATCCCCACATCTTAATGGTTGTATAATAATGCTTTTTAATGTCAAACCATTCTAAGGCAGGATTACTATAAGAGAATGTATCAACCATATTTTTCACTCATTTTAACTACTAAATCATATTGTTTTTAAATGTTTTTTTTTGTTTTTGTTTTTTTTACATGATCAAATATTACAAAGTGACATGCTAACTATCCTATTTGTGGTTACAATATGTGTGGCCACCTGTTGTTTATTTTCTGAATTGCAACCATTCAAGGCTTTTGTTAACATGTCATAATATTGTGTTGAACTAATGTCATAAGAAATGATAGTCCATAATCAAAGTGAAAATCAGTTAAATGGGTTTTACCAACTTCAGAAGTTATGTTTAAAGGGTAGGGGATAACTTCAAGATCAGTAGGGGTCTGACCACTCAGAACCCCATCGATCAGCTTCCCCAAACCTAATGGAGTAGCAGGCCAAGCATTTGCCCGTCTGTTCCATTCATTCTCTATGGGAATGCTAGAGATAGCCAAGCGATTTTTTCATGTTTCAATGTGTCGCTATTTTTATTATGCACAACTAAAATATGTTTATATATGTAACACGACTAAATATTGGTCAGTTGTGAGGGATCCTCTTTTAAAAAACATCTCATTTTTATCTTGGAAAGTTATACAGGTGTAACATCTTTGCCCGTTCGGACTTCTACGCCATTCTACGGCCACATGGTAAGGCGCAGGAGTCGTATCCATTTATGATCCTCTGCTTCAGGGCCTCCTGTTGTTTTAGCACAGCTGAGAGTTCCTTGCAGTGTACCAGTCCAGCCAGTGCTCTGGTTTACTAAAGAGTTAACGTTAGTTGCTCTTTAATTGATATCCTTCTTTGCCAATCAAGCCTGGGGCGGATTCTTGATATCCTTTATATAGTGTTCCAACCCTCTCTTGGATGCATGCTATTAGTCTCTCTGAGCGTGCTAGCGGTATACTGTTTTTCTTATTATCTATTTCTGACCTTGGCTTTTCCCTTTGACTATTCTCCTGGTTCTGATTTGGTACTTTGCTGCTCGACTGGTTCTGACCCTTTGCTCTCTTGATTACCCTTTCCAGTTTGTTTGTCTTGTCTGTGTTTTGTGTATTCACTTGTATTATAGGAAGGGACCATCGCCCAGTTGTCCTCTACCGCTTAGGATAGTTGAGGCAAGTAGGTAGGGACTGGGGGTGGGTCAAACATCAGGACTCACTGTCTCTTTCATTCCTCTTACTCCCAAATTCCAGCAGCAGCTACTGGAGAATTGCTTAATGGGCAATTCCCTAACAAAAGTATTGTTAAAAAGTTCATCAGAAGGGTGTGAGCACATTCCTGAGTGATATCTGGAGCAGTATACCTGTAATGTTTTGTAATGTTTTCAAATACCTATATAATACATAAAATTTGGCAATGCCCAAAATTTTGTAGGTTTTGAGGGAATGTTTTGAGAAAGATATTTGATATTCTTATTTGTACTATTTCACTAGAGCCGTGGATTTGCATTTTTGGAGGACCTCTCTGAACTGGCGGTAGACAAGAGAAACGACACTTGTGTATATAAGCTGTTGTTTATTGCTCAAAATATTACTGGCTCAGAATGGAAGAATTTTCCCACTCTTGGGAGTCTTCGCCCTTGGGATATGTCTTCTGAAGGATTAGAAACATGATGCTGTCAGAACACAAATTGCACTAAACTTTATTTTCATGTTTTATCATTGAGTTTATTTATTTAACTTGCTGTCATGTGATATTTACATAATACATGTTTGACTTCACTTAATTCCTGTATTTTTTAAGTATTATGATATATTATTATTCATAATATTGTCACTGTTCACATTATGCGGTCACTATCGTGTGTCACTTGCATTTTTTTTGCATCATGTATATTATTATGTGTGAAACCTTCATTTTTTTTTCTTTCTCTTCTCCATGGAAAAGTTGGCAGGGTTGGGCAATTTTATTTGTGGTAATAATTAAAAATAAATGTATACTATTTTAATAATTACTCTGCAATGTCAAATGGATACTAAAGATTAAAAATGATAAAACTTTATAAAAAAATGTCTTTGCTTTGCTGTACCAGCCTTAACTTTCATATATTTTCATGTATGGAGCTGTGTAGGGATATATACTGTAGATCGATTGATAGATACAATTTTTGAGAATGTATGACCCTTTGATCACTTTTTGTTCAATTTTTTTATGGGAGGTGAAGCAGAAAAAGAGAACTATTTGTGCATCTATGGGCCAGCACATGTATGATATCCATGTGTAATCTGTGCCCTATAAGGACCCTTTTTATTTCATATAGTGAGCCCGGACTACAAAATGGATCGAAATAGGACCTGCCCTGTGTTTTGTCTCATGGTCATGGACCCATTCTAATACACAAGCATGTGTACTGGGCCATAGAAAATTATGGGACAGCGTGCTATCTCTTAAAAACATGGCTAGCACACTGACAAAGTACACATTCGTATGCATGGAGCCTAAGGGTGAATACTTATCTATCTCCTGCCTATAAGCCTGCAGTTCCTCAGAGCTGTCAGGGGTGTAACAAGCTTCACAGTGACTACTAGATATGAAATAATGCATGTCATTCATTTTCTACTGGAAAACCCAGAGCATCATTCAATAACATATTTTTTTATTTCTCCTTTTTAATGTTGCATTAAAATCTACAATATACATAGTGTAATTAGGGAACCTGTTTCTATGTTCTCAGCTCTGTACACATGGGTTTTATGAAGTACCATTGAAAGAAAGTCCTTCATTTTTTTGACTACACATTAGGCGGCACTTAAAACTAAGGCAGCTTATGGCAGCTTCAGGGTGAATCTTTACTACCTGCTGCCACAAAACTCTTACATACATAACACTCCAGGTGTCTGATACTTAACTGCAGCATTAAAACAAAATCTTATTACACAATTGTTTTTTGGATGATTTAGATACTGCAGAAGAATGGTCTAATTATATTAATCTGTAAATTATATTCTCTACAACCGCAGTTTATAATGAGTTGTGCTTCTAAATGATGTTAACATTGTAAATTAAAAAGTACAAGATCTAAAAGGAAGATCTACATAAATGCTTCACATTTTTACTAGACAGCCCAGAGGTACAAAGTTATTGGATTTGCAATCAGAAAATGTTATTGCTGAAATGCCCAGATTTTTTTTCCATGAGAAAAGAAAAGATAAAGTACAGACAAATAGCCCATTGATGGCTCTAAACAAAATTCTCAACTCAGTTCCAATCTCTCAATCATCATGAAGTGTTTAAGCCGGAGTTATAAAGGTACAGACTGTAGAATGCAAATGAGTCTTCTGTATACTTCTTGTATTAGCTATTTCAGCTTTACAGATACTGAAGCGCAGACTGAACTCACACTATTGTGCGAGTTGTCACATTTTATTACCCGCATCACTGTTTGTTTTATGTAAAAAAGAAAAAAGAATAATTGAAAAATAACAAGACCTTTCAACAACCTGATTCAAAGATGAAGGTAGTACTTTGTTGTAAATAAGTTCTTATTGCCTTATTTAATAGCAACTTTTGGTCACTTAAGGATATTGGACTACTGTACTTTGGCATTAAATAAGATAAACGTGAACATAGCAGCATAGCAGATAATATGGTATTGCAACTCTACTAATAAAGGTGCCCTTCTAGGTGAGAAGCAGGAGAAAAAGATGGAGAAGGAGGGGTTGGAGATGGCAATTTTGGCTGCAACTCCCTGTAACGTTTTCACTCATATTATTGAATGGAGATGCATCATGACCCCAAGGGTGCCACAACTATTACTTCTAGTGCCAATAAGATTGGACATTGCTTGATGTTTTGCTACTAGAAGTCACAGTAGTGGCACACACAGGGTTGCAATGCAACTCCGTTTATTTACATGAGTGAAAGTCACAGGGTGACACAGTGATTTTTGATTGTGCAATGGGAGCCGTGGCCAATATTGCCATGTAGCCCTAGCTTTAAAGCCAGCCCTGTTCACTTATATGGGATTTTACTGCAGTTCTGTAATGACAGCACCAACGCTCCTGTTCACTTATATGGGATTTTACTGCAGTTCTGTAATGACAGCACCAATGCTTGCCAGTGTACTATTTCTCTCAGCAGACACAATTTCTAGCTTCTCACACTGTACACTTCCTTCTGCTGCTGATGTAGCTGCATCTGGCAAAATGGGCGTGCCCTTTCTTCCTGCAGCTCCAAGGGCTAACATGTGACCGTGTCCTAGCCAATCCCAGACAGTTCCTGTCTATTTATATCTTCTCTGCTCTCAGCACTGTGCCTGATCAATGAATGATATTGTAGTTAGGTTGTGTTCTCTGAACTTATCTATTCATCTTTTGTATCTATGGTTAATGATTTTGGCTTTTTTTTGCCTGATTTAGCTTTATCCATGTACTCCCGGACTCAACCCTGGCTTAGACCCTGTTATTCTTCTGCTGTCGTTTTGGATATTCCTGTGCTCTCCTCGTTACGCGATTTCGTGCTGATTTGGTTTTATCTATGAACTCCTCAACTTGACCCTGGCTTGGAACCTGTTATTCTTCTGCTATCATTTTGGATACTCGTCTCCTCTCCTCCTTTTGACCTGGCTTTTATGTTATACTCTGCCTGCTATGGGTTAGCTAGTTTGGTGTTTAGTCCGCAAGTGCATCTATTCTCTGACACCAGTTTTTGAAATGATTGAAATGGTTGAAATTTAGAAATGCCTTATTCTCACTCACTTCTCATTTATCATGTACTGTACTAATATTGAGTTACATACTGTTGTTTTTCATTCTCAGCTGAAATGAAACATCTTGTAACTTGTAACAGTGGCAAAATAACTGTAGTTACTCAGCTTTTTGTGTGCATTTAATTCAGAAATACAATAAACTTTTTAAAAAATTAAAAGTAATTTTTCTGGGGGTACTTCTTTCAAAGAAAAAGGTCAATATACACAGATGAAAATCTGATTCAGAAACATCTAGTTTAGCTCAGCAGTGGCCTTTAGGAGACATTTGCCTTATTAGACATTGAGACTGTTTTTGGAAGAAAGAATAGCATGTTTGCAGTCTCATTCTTGCTGTCAAATACAGCAAATCAGTGTTATACTGTCAATAAGTATAACTGGAGATGGATCTGTTGTACAGTAGCTGTCATGGTAAATGTGAAGGTCATGTTTGTTTCATATACTACATGTTGATCATATATGATATGCACATCATGTACTGTATGTAGAACTCAGAATTTATTATATAACAGGAACAGAAAATAAACTATGATTCTGATTGGTTGCAACCAGTAACAAGGTGAGTTTGACAGACCAGTCTTAATATAGTACATGTAGTCAATTATGAGCTTTTAATCTCCAGTGTAATAAACGGAAATATGACAGGGCAGACACAAATGGATGACAACAGCAGTTTAAAGGGGTTTTCCAGGGTAAAATTATTGATGATTAGGGATGAGAGGACCAATTCTGCTAGAATCTGATTCGACCTGAATTTTCAAAGGTAAAAATAACGTAGAGTTTAACTTACCTTGTCTCACACCACTTGGGCATCTGGCGGTTCCCCAGCATTCTCTTCAGACCTCTTCTGGCCCCTGAATGACGTCCCCCGGGGTCACTGTTGAGGCATGTGATTGGGCCTCTTCAGTCATGTGGGGTGTGTTGACTTTTTAATGCTATGACCCAGCCAGGGGGCCCACCAGATCCTGAAAGGATGCTCAGTAGAGGTGAGGCAAGGTGAGTATAACTCTTTATTATTTTTACTAACCTCCCCTGGGCTTCCACTTATTATACTCTTTGGTCTGTGAAGATAATATCATTTCCAACTTGTTTCAGTTCAGCCTGAAACTAAACAAAGGTTGCCTATCTCTATTGATAACCTATACTAAGCATATGTTATAAATATCAGATTGCTAGGGGTTTGACACGTGGCTCCCCCACTGATCAGCTGTTCTTTGTAGCTGATGCACAAAAAATTGAGGAGGCAGATAATGGTGTTCTCTGTGTAGTGGCAGGACTGAGTTACTATGGTTTAGTTCTAATTCAGGTGAACGGGAGATGCTCTGCAATACAATGGTCTGGCCACTACTCAGAGAATAGTGCCCACCTACTGTTCCTGTCTCTGTCTATCAGCTGCTGAGAAAGGTTGATTAATGGATCATATGATATTGATGACCTATCCTTAAGACAGGTTATCAATTTTTTTAAATGGAAAAGCTCTTTAAATAACCATTGAAATCCATCAGTGCTAAACAAATCAGTTTTTATAATTTTTTCAGTTTTGTTTTTTTTTCATCTGAACAGGAAGACTGATTGCATAAGGCAGATGTGAACCTAGACTACTAGAGCATGTTAAGTAAATGTTATTATATTATTAAAAATTACATTCATTAAATTCATGTTTTTCGCAGAATCACAGAAACCAAAAAATTAACAAAATATAAATATAAATTTCCCTTTCAAACACTGGGTGTGATCATACTATTTATAGCAATATACAGTATAAGATTCTGACATTTTTTTTTTTATTCTATTGCTATCTATCAGCTGGTAAAAAGAAGATATATTCTACCAGGTTTATCTAATTTATTTTCAGCTCAGTAAACATTCTAACTGACTGCATCCATATTTCATCCCGTTGTATTTTGCAACAAACTCTAACTAATAATTTCTTGCATGAAATGTCCAAACAGCTAAACATTATTTATATGGTCATTGTGCAGCAACCAATTACATTTCAGGGCATTCTGTTCTCAGCTCACTGAACACAAAAACGTTAAGCAGAACTATAGGTAAGGATTTCTAAGCAGGAAAAAAACATATTATAGCTAGTTTAGTGTAAAGAAATCACCTGTCTGAAACCAAGTGTGACCATCATTGTTAAATTAAAATGCTGGCAAACCATTACTTTCTTATCTAGTTTTTAGTATGGAATCGCTTTAAAACATATTTCAAGTTAAAAATTACTAAATATCTTTACTTTTAATACTTTAAGTTAGCTATATTTATACATATGTGTCCGTACTCAACTGATCTCCGATTTGATTAAATATTTGTTAGGGAATTGCCTGTTAAGCAATTCTGCATTAGCTGGTGCAGGAACCTGGGATGAAGGGGAAGGATGGAGGCAGTGAGACCTAAAGCTACCCACCCCAAAGTCCCTACCTACTTGCCTCAACTACCCTAAGCGGTAGAGGACAACTGGACGATGGTCCCTTCCTATGAACGCAGACAAGACAAACAACAAAAAACTGGTGGTCAAGCTAGCCAAGGGGTCGGAACCAGACGGGCAACTGGGTACAAAATCAGAATCCAAAAGAACAGTCAAGAGAGAAATGCCAAGGTCAGAATATAGATAATCAGAAAAACAGTAAACACTAGCACGCTCAGAAAGGTTAATAGCAAGCACCCATGGGAAGCCTGGAATCCACCCCAGACGTGATAGGAAGGCAAGTTGTCAATCAAAGAGCAACTGACGTTAACTCTTAGCAAACCAGAGGGAACTCAGGTTACTGGCTGAACTGATACATTGCAACAAACTCTCAGCTGTGCTACAAAAGAATGCAACAAGAGGCCCAGGAGCAGGGGATCATAAGTGGACACGCCTCCTGCACCGCACAATGCAATTCAATATAATGTAACAACATATCTATATAAAAGCCTTGAAAGTCTGCAGTTCTTCCTCTTGGTGGATACACTGATACAAATAGGATAGTTAGTTAGCATATCACTTTGCGATAATTTGTCAGAAAATAACTTGTGTTGAGAAAAGCAGCTTAATTTGAGAAAAAACACACATATCTGGAAAGGTTAGGGAGGACACATTATCTATCTATCTATCTATCTATCTATCTATCTATCTATTTATCTGTGTCATTTTTCACATCTCAAATTGAATCCCACCACTTCCACCCATGGCAAACAGTTGATTTTGAAGGGGGAAACAGCAACTAGGCATTTCTCCAATAGCAACCATTATAAGGATAAAATATCATTACATGATTGCCATTCAGATGAATGGCCCTCTAGAAATAAAAGGACAGCAACAAAGTTTGCCATAGCAGGAGTAGAGTGGAGAACCTAAGTGGAGAACCCTTCTCTATGACATTTCTATTCCCTGATAGGGTACACGAACAGGAGAAGTCATCTTGGAACACCCCAATTAAATGACGTACAGTTATATAGTACTTAACACACGGAACCTCGATATGACTCCATACAACCACTGAGTAGCAGACTTGTAAAATAAAAATGTATACAGACAAAAACTTTTTTTTTTTTTATAGAGGTTTAAATATTTTATTTGTCTTGATTCTTTTTTAGTTTACAGATACTGTATATACATTTATCATAGGCCAAAATTTAGGTAAATAGAGTCCTATCTATTCTGATTCTGTAGCACATCCTTAACCCCTTCAAGACCGAGCCCAAAAATGCGTTAAGGATCAGGCCTCATTTTTCAAAACTGACATGTGTCACTTTATATGGCAATAACTTTGAGACGACTTAACTTACACAAGTGATTTTGAGATTGTTTTTTCGTGACACATTATACTTCATGTTAGTGGTAAACACTAATGAATATTTATGTATCTATTTATAAAAAAAATAGGAAATTTGATGGAAATTTGGAAAAAAAAAATCGCAATTTTCAAAATGTGAAATGCTCTGCTTTTCAGACAGATAGTCATACCACCCAAATACATTAATACATATTATCTACCATATCTCTGCTATATATCGACATCATCTTTTAATTGTCCTGTAATTTATTTTGGATGTTATAAAGCTTACAAGTGTAACAGCGATTTTCCAGATTTACAAGAAAATTTCCCAAACTAATTTTTTAGGGACCACTTCAGTTCTGAAGAGGATTATAATGGCCTATATATTAGAAACCCCCATAAATGATCCCATTTTCAAAACTGCACCCCTCAAATAATTCAAAATAACATTTGGGAAGTTTGTTAACCCTTTAAGCATTTCACTGGAATTAAAACAATATGGAGGTGAAATTTAGACATTTAATTTTTTCCCACTAATTCCTTAATTTAGCCCTAAAATTAACACATTCACAAAGGGTTAAAGGAGAAAATGTATCTCACAGTTTGTTATGCAATTTCTCCCGAGCACGGAAATACCCCACAAGTGGGTGTAAACTGATGTTTGGGTGAATGGCAGTGCACGGAAGGGAAGGAGTGACACTGGGCGTCTGAAAAGCAGATTTTGCTGGAATAGTTTTCAGGTGCCATGTCTCATTTGCAAAGCCCCTAGAGTACCAATACAAAGGAAAACCCCAAAAAGTGACCCCATTTTGGAAACTACACCCCTCACAGAATTCATCAAGGGGTATAGTGAGCATTTTGACCTTACAGCCGTTTCACAGATTTTGCTAACACTGGGATGTATAAATGAAACATTACTAAAATGTCACTTTATCCCCAAAGTTTTCATTTTCACAAGGGGTTAAAGGAGAAAAAGCACCCCACAGTTTGCAAAACAATTGCTCCTGGACACGGCAATACCCCATATGTGGTCGTAATCTGCTGTATGGGTACATGGCAGGGCTCAGAATGGAAAGAGCGCTATTTGGCTTTTGGAGGGCAGATTTTGCTGGAATAGTTTTCAGGTACCATGTCGCATTTGCAGAGCCCCCAAAGTACCAATACAGTGGAAGCCCCCTAAAAGTGACCCCATTTTGGAAACTACACCCCTCACAGAACATATCAAGGGGTATATTGAGCATTTTGACCCTACAGCTGTTTCACAAATTTTATTAACATTGGGACATTAAAATGAAAAATTACTTTTTTTCCAATAAACCGTCAATTTAGCCCCAAATTTTTCATTTTCACAAGAGGACGAAGGAGAAAAAGCTCCCCAAAGTTCGTTACACAATTTCTCCTGAACACAGAAATGCCCCATATGTGGTTGTAATCTGCTGCATGGGTAAATGGCAGGGCTCAAAATGGAAAGAGTGCTATTTAGCTTTTGCAGGGCAGATTTTGCTGGAATAGTTTTCGGGTGCCATGTTGCATTTGCAGAGCCCCTAAAGTACCAATACAATACAAACCCCCAAAAAGTGACCCCATTTTGAAAACTACACCCCTCATAGAATTTATCTAGGGGTATAGTGAGCATTTTGACCTCACAGCTGTTTCACAGATTTTATCATCATTGGGACGTAAAAATGTAAAATTACGTTTTTCCAATAAACCGTCCATTTAGCGACATATTTTTAATTTTTGCAAGTGGTTAAAGAAGAAAAAACACCCCACAGTTTGTTACACAATTTCTTCTGAAAACAGAAATGCCCCATATGTGGTTGTAATCTGCTGTATGGGTACATGGTGGGGCTCAGAAGGGAAAGAGCGCTATTTGGCTTTTGGAGGGCAGATGTGGCTGGAATAGTTTTCAGGTGTCATGTCGCATTTGCAGAGCCCCTAAAGTACCTGTACAATGGAAACCCCCTAAAAGTGACCCCATTTTAGAAACTACACCCCTCAAGGAATGTATCAAGGGATATTATGATTTTGAGCCTAAAAATGCTTCCCAAAAATTAATGTACAAAGTGAAAATTAAAGTTTTTAAAGAAATATCCAATTTCAGTGCCTAATATGTTGCGGCCACTTTGTGGCATCAGAGACATGCACTCCTGAAACTATTAAGTGGGCTATCCCGGGGGGAAAAAATTTAAATATGTGGGTATAAACTGCTGCTTGGGCACACAGCAGGGCTCAGAAGGGAAGGAGCACTGTGTTTTTTTAGCTTTTGGAGTACTTTCTGTTGTTTTTGCAGAGCCCTGGAGGTGCCAGTAAATTGGAATTCCCCAAGAAGTGACCCCCATTTTGTAGGGGCAATTTTAGGGTCTCTGCAAATGTGACATGGCGTCCAAAAAAACAACAATCTAAATATGTGCTCCAAAAGCACATAGCGCTCCTTCACATTTGCGCCCTGCTGTGTGCCAAAATGACATTTTATGCCCACATGTATGACACTGGTGTACCCAGGATAACGTACTTAACAATGCCGTATGTGGGTATAAACTGCTGTTTGGGCACAGCCGGGCACAGAAGGGAAGGAGCGCTATTTTGGTTTTTGGAGCACAGTTTGCTTTTTGGACACCATGCCACTTTTGCAGAGGCCATGAATTGCCAGTAAAGTGGAATCTGCAGACATGTCACCCCATTTTGTAAACTACACCCTTCAAGGGATTTATCAAGTGGGGTAGCGAACATTATTAACCCTTAAGTGTTGCATTCTTTTAATTTCCAGAAATGAATGCGCAGCTGATAATGAAAAGTTAAAAATGAAAATTTTCTATAGATACGCCATTTCAGTGCCCAATATGTTGTGCCCAGTTTATGTCTGCACAGACACACACTCCAAAAACTGGTGAGCGGGTATCCCGGGCACAACAGCTTTTGGAGCGTTCATCTCTGATACAAGCCGGGCGCAACATATTACGCACTGGATAAATTGTTATTCTCACCTTTCACCATCAGCTGCGTATTCATTTATGGATAATAAATTATAGCAACACTTGGGGGTTAAAAATGCTCACTGTACCCCAGGATAAATTCCTTCAGGGGTGTAGTTTCCAAAATGGGGTGACATGTCAGGGGATTCCACTGTACTGGCATTTCAGCTCTGCAAAAGTGCAATGGCGTCCAAAAACCAAATAGCGCTCCTTCCCTTCTGTGCTCGGCTGTGCCCAAACAGGAGTTTATACCCACATATGACATTAAGTACGTTATTCTGGGAACGACAAGTATAATACATGTGGGTATAAACTGCAGTTTGTGCACACAGTAGGGCGCAGAAGAGAAGGAGCGCTATGTGGCTTTTGGAGCGCAGATTCAGATGTTTGGGATCTGGCTGCCATGTCATGTTTGCAGAGCCTCTAAAGTACCAGTAAAGTGGAATCCCCTAGGGAATGACCCCTTTTTGAAAACTGCACCCCTCAAAGAATTTATCAAGGGGTGTAGTGAGCATTAGTATGCCAGATGTGACTGCACAGCGGATGGGGAAAAGTGAATATGTAATCTGTGCGTAGTACATTGGGTACACTAAATTCCCTACTATTTCCCCAGTAGTTCCTATTATAGGGGAGGTCACTCTGGGAGTCACTTCTGGTTTATTATCCCTCGTAAACTCTAAATCTGGTTTGTCCCCTGATATACGCTCGCACAACTTATACATTCCCTTCCTGACGCAGCCAGTTATGTTCTAATGATTTGGCGATTTTTGGGGGTTTTTGTCTTCACATTGTACAAGCTATATTTTCTTTATTTCTCTGGTGATGTAGCCATATGAGGGCTTGTTGTTTGCGGTATGAGATGTATTTTGTAATTACATCATTTTTAGGTGCTTACAACTTATTAAATAAATTTTATTAACTCTTTCTTGGTGGATTAAAAAACAACCCCATCAATTCTGGCACTGCGTTTTACCGTTAAAATTTTTCACCATGCAGCGTAGAGCGTAAGTAACATGTTATCTTTATTCTACGGGTCGGTACGATTACGGCGATACCTCATTTATACAGTTTTTTTATGCAATACCAATTTTGCAGAACAAAAACCCATTTGGGGACATAAATCAATTTTTTTTGCATCGCCATCTTCTAAGATGCGTAGCATTTTTATTTTTCAGTTTAGAGAGTTGGTTTAGGGCTTATTTTTTGCGAGACAACCTTTGCTTTTTATTGGTACTGTTTTGGGGTACATATGACTTTTTGATCACTTTTTATTGCATATTTTGTAAGGTGAGATGGCGAAAAATCATTACTTTTGGCGGGTTTTTTCCATTTTTTTTTCCCGACCTTCACCGTGTACATTAAATATGGTTTCAGTTTTATTGTACAGGTTGTTACGGACGCGGCGATACCAAATATGTATTGTTTTTATTAATTTTTAGGTTTATTTTTATATAATTCATTTTATATAGGAAAAGGGAATTTTTGGGGCTTTATTCTTTTATTAATTTTTTTCACATACTTTATTTATTTTTTTTTTCACTTTTTTTTTACTTTTTCATGTGTCCCATTAGGACACCTGAGCCAGAGATGCTTTGATCTCTGGCTCAGTACTATAGACTGCAAGACACGAGCACACAAGTGTCTTGCAGTCTATACAGGAAGTCAGCGCTATGGAAACACAGCGCTGACTTCCGCAGGTCTCGGCAGGATCAACCAGGTACTGGGGGCTCCAGGCAGCCTGGGGTCACTTGGCAGACCCCGGGCTGCAGATTATCGATATTGGCACCCCCCGATCTCGCCGCGGGGGGTGCCGGGGGGGGCGGCAGGATGGCGGAACACCTTGGATGCCGCAGTCGCTATTGACCACGGCATCTTAAGGGTTAAACAGCGGGGATTGGTGTTACCACTGGTCCCTGCTGTTGCAGCGGGAGCCTGGCTGTCAAATACAGCCGGGCTCCCGCGGTGATCGCACGGGCTCTGCTTCTGAGCCCGCTCGATCACTGTCACGTACCTGTACGTGGGGATGCGGTAACTAACCACATTCTCCCACGTGCATGTACATGAGAATGCGTGAAGGGGTTAAAGAGGACTTTTCATGTTGTCTAAGATAGGGCAGTTACAGTGGAGAAAAAAAGTATTTAGTCCCACTTAAAAAAATTAGAGAGGCCTGTAATTGACATCATAGGTAGACCTCAACTATGAGAGACAAAATGAGAAAACATATCTACAAAATCACATTGTCTGATTTTTTAAGAATTTATTTGCAAATTATGGTGGAAAATAAGCATTTGATCACCTACAAACAAGCAAGATTTCTGTCTCTCACAGACCAGTAACTTCTTCTTTAAGAGGCTCCTCTGTCCTCCACTCATTACCTGTAGTAATGGCACCTGTTTGACATTTTATCAGTATAAAAGACACCTGTCCACAACCTCAAACAGTCACACTCCAAACTCCACTATGGTGAAGACCAAAGAGCTGTGGAAGGACACCAGAAACAAAATTGTAGACCTACACCAGGCTGGGAAGATTGAATCTGAAATAGGCAAGCAGCTTGGTGTGAAGAAATCAACTGTGGGAGCAATAATTAGAAAATGGAAGACATACAAGACCACTGATAATCTTCCTCGATCAGGGGCTCCACGCAAGATCTCATCGCGTGGGGTCAAAATGATCACAAGAACGGTGAGCAAAAATCCCAGAACCACACGGGGGGACCTAGTGAATTACCTGCAGAAAGCTGGGACTAACGTAACAAAGGCTACCGTCAGTAACACACTACACCGCCAGGGACTCAGATCCTGCAGTGCCAGACGTGTCCCCCTGCTTAAGGCAGTACATATCTGGAGCCATCTGAAGTTTGCTAGAGAGCATTTGGATGTTCCAGAAGAGTATTGGGAGAATGTCATATGGTCAGATGAAACCAAAGTAGAACTGTTTGGTAGAAACAAAACTCGTCATGTTTGGAGGAGAGTTAATGCTGAGTTGCATCCAAAGAACACCATACCTACTGTGAAGCATGGGGGTGGCAACATCATGCTTTGGGGCTGTTTCTCTGCAAAGGGACCAGAACGACTGATCCATGTACATGAAAGAATGAATGTATCGGGAGATTTTGAGTGCAAACCTCCTTCCATCAGCAAGGGCATTGAAGATGAAACATGGCTGGGTCTTTCAGCATGACAATGATCCCAAGCACACCGCCAGGGCAACGAAAGAGTGGCTTCATAAGAAGCATTTCAAGGTCCTGGAGTGGCCTAGCCAGTCTCCAGATCTCAACCCCATAGAAAACCTTTGGAGGGAGTTGAAAGTCTGTGTTGCCCAGCAACAGCCCCAAAACATCACTGCTCTAGAGGAGATCTGCATGGAGGAATGGGACAACATACCAGCAACAGTGTGTGCCAACCTTGTGAAGACTTACAGAAAGCGTTTGACCTCTGTCATTGCCAACAAAGGATATATAACAAAATATTGAGATGAACTTTTGTTATTGACCAAATACTTATTTTCCACCATAATTTGCAAATAAATTCTTTAAAAATCAGACAATGTGATTTTATGGATTTGTTTTCTCATTTTGTCTCTCATAGTTGAGGTCTACCTATGATGTCAATTACAGGCCGGCCTCATCTTTTTAAGTGGGAGAACTTGCACAATTGGTGGCTGACTAAATACTTTTTTTTTTTACCCCACTGTAGCATTGCAAAGCTGACATTGTGCTGAATTCTGCAGGTATATGTCCATTGCTATTAGTTTTGGCTACAGACATCACTGCATTGCCAGAGGGGCTGGGCTCACAGCTCAATGTCATCAATGGGTGGTGAAGAACGCTTCACAGTATAAGACTATAGAAGTATACCATGAGGGGGGCTTTGTCACCATCCAGCGATGATGCTGAGCTGTGAGGCTGGTCCCTCTGACAGTGCATTGATATTAGTAGCCTAAACTAACAGTGCCGATACCTCTGGAATTGGGGCAGGTACTTGCATAGCTGAAAGTCTGCTGAATTCAGCACACAGTCAATTTGCACTGGTATATACCTTATCTTAGACGACATTCTCTTTAAAATGGTATTCTCATCTCATGAAGGAATGGCATATCAGTAGGATATGGAATCAAGCTGTGATGGGAGAGCATTGATATCTATAACCCCAACCAAAATCAAGTGGGCGCTAGCACACCCAATGCTTCTAGGTCATAAGTTTCTTCTTAATATGTTTTCTTATATAATATGACAATTAACTTAAAAAAATCTCTGAATTTCTTTTTACGAAATTAGAATTATACAGAAGTATTATATATTTTTTAAACTATTTAAATTATATGTTTATATTTTTGGCGAACAGACTGAACACATAGGGTCAAAAACAAATGAGACCACATTACATAGATCATTTGTCACACTGAATGCTACTGTGTTCATTTTACTTCCAATTTCACACTGGAAAACTGAACTTTAAATTGCTTCATGTTAAATAGCTGATGGAAGCGGTTACCTGCGCCTAGCAGATAACATTGAGACTACTTTGACTAATTAAATATATTGATATGAAAAGGTACGACATTCTCATCATCCTGCCATGACGTATGCATTTTCCCTGCACACTTCCCTGCCAACTTCATGAGCACAAAGAAAGAGTGCTATTTACTTCTATCATATGGAATACAATTATATGCAGTTTACCAATATACTCAGTCATGTAAAACAGATCACTGTTTGGGATTTCAATGACTTTTTCTCTCTGTAAGCAGGTCCATCCTGGTCATCCCAAGGAATTTTGTTGTTATTTGCTGTAAGACATTTTCTTTTCTAATCCCCTGCTATACAGACTGAAGAATCAGCAGGGGTGGTGTATTTCCAATGAAGGTAGACCACACAGCTGCTATGGGTCAGGAGGGCCCACACAGTCGTGCACGACCTCTCTACTGCCTCTGCAACGCAGATGGTTGTTTACAATAGGGATCAATGTAATGCTTTCTCCTCACCTAAGTAAATCCATGCCAAGAACTAGATCCCAAACCTCATTCCTCCACTTCTTATAGCAACCTGATGTGTGCTTTCGGTATGGAGACAGCAAATGCGGCTGCAGTAAGCCAGCATGCCTGAATATAGACTAAAATCATAGTGAGTCTCTATAATGTGGGAGAGAGGTTACAGGGCTCATGGAGTTGCTGCCTAATGTGTACAGACAGCAGTTTCAGATTTTTATTTTAGTTTTGTTTTTAGCCCTTTTCCCTGTCCTCCCTCCCCACATACAGCTCCTAATACTTCTTTCTTTCTATCTAGCTGTCTATCTATCTATCTATCTATCTATCTATCTATCTATCTATCTATCTATTTCACAGTCTGTCTATAAGAAAAAATAATATATTCCGCTTACTGTCTACAACTTTCTTGAGCAGGAACATGGCCAAGGATTACTTTTGGTTATCAATATAGACTTTTCCTTTACCATAAGAGATCATTCATTATGATTACTAGAATTCCAATATAAATGCATATCAAATAATATGCACAGTAAATGTATATTACATTATGCAGGTTTGTATAGAACACTTACCTGCTTCTAGAGAATGGACTCAGTGTTATCTCTGTGTTTACATAGAGAGATAACAGACATGACTTTATCAGCAATCTGCAATTAGCTGAACTGATTGTCCTGCAGACAGCTGTAGATAACAATGAGAATACTCAGCCCCCCCAGAGAGCAGTGACTGATATCATTTGTCCTGTCTTAGCAGACAGGTCTGGCTCCATGGAAACTCTGTGTAAACAATGGGAGGAATAATTTCACACAGCAGGCAAACAAGGCAGCATTGCTAAAGCAATATATTTAGGAAAACTCTTCAATTTACATAAGCTAGCATTATAGACAGTATCCTTGAAATGGGAATACCCCTTTAAGATGATTCTGAAGTATTAAACAAGTCATTGTAAATGTGCATAATTGTTACATGTTTTCAAAGATACAGTGATATTGGCAGAATTTGCAATAATTTTGAGATAGATTTGTTCATTTTGGAGGATAGGCACTTTGTAGCACATAATCAAAAGCTTTAGAATGTATGGTATCTGTAATGCTACAATTTTCTTTCATTTTATGTTAAATCCATATTTATATGCAAAATAAAGTCATTGCACAAAGTCTTTGATGTAGTATATTGCACTTTAAATACTTTTTTAAACACCGGTTTTAATGAAAAAAAGATTTAAACTGAGTCACAGAAAATAAAAACTTATCCATAAAAGTCATAAGTCATAGAAAATGACATTAACTTTTTATTTTTATAGATAGCATTAAGAGAAATTAATGGTTTCTGCTTAAAATGTCTATACCATTCAGTATATACTGCTAATAGAGATATAAGTCATGTTGACAACCTATGCAACATCAAATTACGAAAGCTATTCTCAAAGATTGAAGACTGATGTCTAAAACAAGATTAATGTTTTTTTAAATATGTATTTTTTATGGAAATTAAAAATGTGCTTTTTTATTATTGATAATTCAGATAAAAAGGACTTCATACTTTACTGTGTTTTCATTTATTTTAAAGGACCTTAGATACAGTGTACTGAACAAATAATGAAGTAAATTTAAAGGGAACCTGACATTCTATTTGTCAACAGAATGGTATAAAGCAGGAGTAGCAGAGCAGACTGATATATAGTTTTGTGGGGAAAATATATTTTAAGTTTAATCTCTGCTCTTTCTATGCAGTAGGTAGTCTTATTTAAAGACTGACAGCTACAGATGTAGCAAAGGATAACTGAAACTAACTGATAGTGTTGCAGACTGATATCTTAACATGGAATACAAAAAAGGTCCTTCAAAAGTCATTAACCCCTTCCTGCCGCAGCCAGATTTTGACTTCCTGACAGAGCTCGATTTTTCAAATCTGACACGTCACTACATGTGGCAATAACTTTGGAACACTTTAACTCACCAAAGTGATTTGTTTTTTTTCGTGACACATTGTACTTCGTCTTAGTGCTAAATTTTAGTCGATAAGTTTTGTGTTTAATTATGACAAAATAGTAAATTTGGTGGAAATTTTGAAAAACATGCAGTTTAAAAAGTTTGAAATGATCTGCTTTTCATACAGATAGTCATAACACCTAAATTAGTTCATAAATCTAATTTACTATATCTCTGCTTTATGTTGGCATCAAACTTTAATCACCCTTTAATTTTTTACAGACGTTATAAGGCTTACAAATCAAACAGCAATTTTCAAAATTTTCATGAACATTTCCAAAACCTATTTTTCAAGGGATTAATTCAGTTTCAAAGGGGTTTTGAAAGGCCTCTGTATTAGAAACCCCCACATATCACCCTATTTTCAAAACTGCACCCTTTGAATAAGTCAAAATGGCATATACTAAGTATATTAACCCTGTAAGCCTTTAACAGGAATTAAGATAAAATGGAGGTAAAATGTGCATGTTTCAATTTCTTTTACTAATATTTTAATTTAGCCCTTAAATTTACATATTCACAAGGGGTTAAAGTTGAAAATGCATCACACAATTTGTTATGCAAGTTCTCCTGGGAACCATAGTACCCCACATGTGAATGTAAACTGAAATATGGGAAAACAGCAAAATGCAGAAGGGAAGGAGCAACAATGAGCTTTTGTAGGACAGACTTTGCTGGAATAGTTTTCAGGTACCATGCCCCATTTGCAGAGCCCCTGAGGTGCCAAAACAGTGAAACGCCCCCCAAAGGTGACCCCATTTTGGAAACTCGACCACTCAAGGAATTTATCAAGTGATATAGTGAGTACTTTGACCTTACAGGCCTTTCACAAAATTGGGCCATGAAAATGGAAAACTACATTCTTATCTATAAAATTTAACCCAAAATGTTTCATTTTTACAAGGGGTTAAAGGAGAAAATGACCCCATTTTGGAAACTACACCCCTCAAGGTATTTATCAGGGGCTATATGGAACATTTGGATCACACAGCTGTTTCATACATTTTATTAATATTGGGCAGTGAAAATGAAAAATGATGTTTTTTGTAATAAAATATTGCTTTAGCCACAATTTTTTCATTTTTACAAGGGGTTAAAGGAGAAAACATATCCAATAATTTTTTTTCTGGGCAATTTCTCTTGACTACAGAAATACCCTGAATGTGGAGGAAAACTACTGTTTTGACACAGGGCAGGGCATCGAAGACAGGGAGTGCCATTAGGCTTTTGGAGGGCAGAATCATTTTCAGGTGCCATGACACATTTCCCCCTAAGGTGCTAATGCAGTGGAGAGAACCAAGAAGTGACTTCATTTTGGAAACTGCACCCCTCAAAGGGTATTCGTGATCATTTTGAGCGCAGAGTTGCTTTCCAAAAAGAAATATGCAGCAGATCGTGCAAAATGAAAATTGACATTTTTCCAGATAGGCCATTTCAGTGCCCAAAAGGTCATGTCCATATCATGGCACTTTGAAAAGTCAGCTCTCCAGTTATTATGCTCTGTTTCCTGATTTTGGAAACACCCTACATGTGGCCCTTATCTTTTGCCTACATATATATGACAAAGCTCAGAAATGAAGAAACCATGTGCATTTGAGGCCTAATTTGGTATTTTACACTGCATTGGTGAGCAATTGCAGTGGGTTTGAGGCAAAATTTTTAAAAAAATGGTCCCGTATTTTAGAAACTACTCCCCTCAAGGAATGTATCAAGAGGCATAAAGAGCATTTTTACTCCTCGAGTATTGCATTACTTTAATTTCCAGTGAAAAGTTATAATAGCAATATTTCCAGAGATACACTATTTAATTGCTGATATGTTGTGCCTAGCTGGTTACAACAGAGACGCACACTCCAAAAACTGTTAAGCGGGTTATCCTTGGTGCAGTAGCTTTTGAAGCGTTTGTCTCTGGCATGCTGGGCACAACATATTGCGCACTGAAATAATGTATTCCTGGAAAAATTGTCATTTTCACTTTGTGCAGCTGATAGCGCATTCACTTCTGGAAAATAAATTAATCCAACACTTGGGGAGTAAAAATGCTCACTCTACCTTCAGGAGTGTAGTTTCCAAAATGGGGTCACGTGTCAGGGGATTCTACTTTACTGGCATTTCAGGAACTCTGCAAAATTGGCATGGCATCCAAAAACCAAACCATCTCCAAACCCCAAATAGCTCTGCTTCTCTTCTGCACCCTGCTGAAAGGCATAACAATTTTATTTTTATGTTGACAGAGCTGATTGAGGGTTAAGGGTTTTTGTTGTTTGTTTTTTTTTGCGGAACGAGCTGTGTTTTTTTATTGGTACCATTTTGGGGATCCTCTGACTTTTGATCACTTTTTATGAGGCAAGATGGCAAAAAAATAATTATTTCCTGCATTTTTTTTCTGTTATTCACTGTGCTGATTAAATAATGTTTTAGTTTTATTGATCACTGGTTTAATAGGTATGCACCGCAACATACATGTATTGCAGTGTATAGGAGGCTGTGAGTTTATGCAGACGCATAGGCTCACAGTCTCCATTATGGGTAGGATCAACTAGGTATGTGGCAGGGCAGTGATCAGACCCTGGGCTGCCAAATCAGAACACTGGCACCCCCAGAAGACGACACAACATGCTTCAGCCGTAATAGTACAGCAGTTTGCAGGAAGTTTGCACTATTATGGTGTATGTCGGGATGGGATTAAAAGAAGAAAAGTTGACTTTCTGTGCCATAGTGCTGTTAATGCATTAGAGGGAGTCTGCCAGCAGAAAATTAGTTATAAACCTAAACATAGTACCATATAGTGGTGTTTCTACATTTTACAAAATCTGTTATTTAGCTTTGGACCCCATTTTCATGTAAATCACTATTTTATTCGTATGCAAAATCTCAGCTCTATATTCCCAGACAAAGCACTTTCTCAAATTTGCATATGAAAATCGTCAATGCACAAGAAAAATGGCTCTGAGGCTGAATAACAGAGGCATATTTGGAAACTGTAGAATCACCTCTACGAGGTATTGTTGACAGACTCCCTTTCATTTTCTGCTGACAGACTCCCCTTAAGTGCCAGGTAAACTTTGCTACATCTGTTTCTTGGTATACACACTAATACAGAAAAGACTCATTCAGTAAGTAAGACTCCTGTTTAGAATATAAAACTAAATATATGCATAAAGTTATTCTTTAATGTACTGTATGACTCCCTTTGTATTAAAACCAATGACAATTAGCAAGAAACCTTTCTGAACTTGTTTGTTATTAGTTGGCACTACTAACAAGATCAATAATTAACTGAGCTCCCAACTATTTCAGATTTTAAGATGTGTTAGTACTTGCCATGTAACATTGTTATGTGCTACATACAATTACTAGTTGAACTTTTTTATATCTTAATTTTTATTGTTTTTTTCACACACCTTTTTATAAGAGAGAAACTTAACACAATATAAAATGAAAAGTATTTACATCATAAGGAGACTGAGTACACATTTACGGTTACATTAGCAATGTATTGTTATAGTTAATAATTTAATGATAAAGTAATATGAAACCAATATTATTCGAAGAAGTCATAGATGATGCCATTAAGGTTACTCTTTCATATTGTGTTCTCCTTCTTTGACCACTTCAGGACCAGCCTATAATCCCTGGTTCAGGACTGGACACATTATATTTAATTTGGTTTTGAGGGCTATACAAATTTTATATTTTTTGTAATTTAAATAATTTTGCATCTTTTTTCAGTGACACATAGGGCTTTATTTTTATGTTGTTTTTATTTTTACATGTTTTCTTTTTACTTTAATACCAGATAAAATGTAAACAAAGTTAGTCTGTTTTTCTGGGAAAAGGAATCTGTTTTTTTACATTTTTCACATCGATTACCATCCATTTTCCCAAAGGCATACATGTCACTTTCACATTGACATAACTTTGGCTGCGTTTGCCTTAGAGAGATAGAAACTGTATAGAAAAGTTCATAGGAGCCATGACAGTGTCATACACTATGTTTTAAGCCAATTTAAGCTGTGGCTCGTACCAAACCTTTTTGAACCAAAACATCTCTTGTGATACTATTCTGTTTTCTTGATCAGTTGCCAACGGATATGAATGCAGGAACTTTCTATGGTCTGGGACTTGTTAGAAGACCAGCCATGATTTTCCTTATTGTGAACAGGTTATCAGACACATAAACTACATACATTTTAGGATAACCCAGCCACAATAAGGATATCATAGCTGGATTTAAGAGTATAGAAAGTTTATGCATTCATGGTCATATCCATTGGTAACCAATCAAAACAGCAGACTCGGATAGTTAGAAGAAATTTTTAAAACTCTGCAAAATTTTAACTATTTATATATGCAAAAATGTTTAACTTTTAATCGTGCATCATTTTAAATATGGTTATGTTCATGGGAAAGGCCAGCCACACCACTTTGAGTATATTGCACTCAGGGGTTGCATCACTCATGGAAGTGGACTTAATAGAAGAACCCTGGGATTATGGTCACATCACCCACAGAGGAGGGAAAAAGGAGAACATATAAGGACAGAATTCCCTCCATATCGCAAGAAGCTATGAGAGCAAGCTGAAAGAATAGAGCTGGTGGAGCAGGGCAGTGCAATTGGGTTCATTTGTGTTGCAGTTGGGGCAGATTGACACAGTCTCAGACATGCAGAGTAAGCTATGCAGGGGGAACTTTGAAGCCTTAAGGGTCCATACACTAGCTCAATTTTCTAGTACAGGGGACTTCCCAAGATTTGCCATGATTATAAATAATTCTTAATATTTGTGGTGCATCTTGGGAGATCCCATGTGCAACCATGGAAACTACAGGCCTATAACTTATATTTTCCATTGGATATATTATACCACATGTTTTAATACATCCTGCAGAAACTCTAGATCATTGACCTGTAGTTGCTATTCAGCTTTAGTTGAGAACATGTTTTTCATGCGGCTTTGTTTTTGTTTTGCAAATTTTCAGGAATATTTGGAGTACTTCAGAGTCACGGACTATTTCAATGTCCAGTTTTTTTGTTTTTTTTTAATATAATAGGCAAACTGTTCCTATCCAGGCTGATAAAACTACTAGCCCATGGCCCATGAGATACTGTAATTCTAATGCCTTTAGAACTGCAGGCAGTTCTTAGTGGCCATGTGATACTGCCCCTTGCTTTGGCAGCCTAATAATGACCACAGGGACTCCCATGTTTGTGAGCTTGTAACACTGACAGACATAATACACTGCAAAAGAGGGATTTTGCAGGGTATTTTCTAAGCACAAAGGATCCCATATTTAAGTCAGAGGGACTATTTTTTTAAAATTACAAAGCAAATAAAAACCCTGCACACACTTAGGGAGCGTTCACACTACCGTTGGTGTCCGTCAGTAGTGTCCGTGGCTATTGTCCGTTACAAGATTTTAGCTACGGACACTAGTTGAACCGTCAGAAATCCGTTAAAATTTCCATTCATTTCAATGGGTTTTTATATTGTGTCCGTTAGTGTCCATTAGTGTCCGTTTGTGTCCGTTTACACCAAATCCGTCAGAAGTCCGTTATTTTTTCACGGACAAAAAATCCTACATGCAGGACTTTTTGTCCGTTTGAAAAAAAACGGATTCTTGATGGACAGCAAGTGTCCGTTATTTTTTTTTACATTGAAATCTATGGGTAACGGACTTATAACGGACAATAACTGATAGCCATCAGTTACTGTCCGTTATTTTATGTCCGTTTACTTTCCCTGCGCATGCTCAGAAAGGAGAAACAAAAAAAAAAAAAATGCAGTGTTAGAGGACATTTCGTGTCCTCAGGCACATGCGGTTTTACATACCGCTAGAAAGCCGACAGCTCGCTGAATTCAGCGCACTGCCGGCTTTCCCGGTATGTGCCCCGGGGCTGGAGATATCGGCGGTGTAATGTTTTACTGTTAGAAGGGCTCTGTGAGGAACAGGGAGTTCCTGACACTTCTCTTTGTTCAGAGACTTGTACTGAGGGGGCGTTCCTCACAGCTTGAGCGTCATCGCTGGGCTGTGAGGAACGCCCCCTCTCTCTGCTCTCGTCTATAGCCAGGTACTGTCAGAGGAACTCCCTCCCTGATAGTTCTTTTCGTTTATAGCGCTGTATGAGGGGGCGTTCCTCACAGCTGAGCGTCATCACTGGCCTGTAATGAACGCCCCCTCTCTCTGTACTGGTCTATAGCCCTGTACTGTCAGAGGGGGCGTTCCTTACTGCCCGGCGATGACGCTCAGCTGTGAGGAACGCCCCCTCAGTACAGCTCTATGGACGAACGAGAAGTGTCAGGGAAAGAGTTCCTCACAGCGCCCTTCAAACAGTAAGTAAAGTAAAACATGCCGATATCTCCAGCCCCGGGGCACATAACGGGAAAGCCGGCAGTGCTCTGAATTCAGCGCGCTGTCGGCTTTCTAGCGTTATGTGATATTAAAAAACGGACACTACCTGATGCTCATCAGTTAGGGTCCGTTATGATAGGTGTCCGTTTATTTTTTTTTAACGGATACCTTCATAACGGACTCCAACGGTAGTGTGAACCCTGCCTTAGTATTGCTACTTTTGTAACAGCCAATACAATAAAATAAACATGTTATTTAGCAGACATTGTTAACCTCATGGTGTTTGTCCCCCATTCTGAAAAAAGAATAAAAGTTTGTAAGCATAAATGGTAAAATATAGCAAGGACAATTACAACTTATTTACAAAAAATGCCTTCCTATGACTATGTAACTTGGAATACACCAAGACAAGGACAAAACCAGGGAAATATCAGGAGTAGGGTCCAGGAGTTGGGGTTGGAACCAAGATACCAGGAGCAGTATTTGGGAGTAGATCGAGTCACATCAGGCTTGAGATCAAAGCACATATCATACACACAG